>CM070545.1:39749796-40949796 GCA_036346405.1 Phyllostachys edulis
TGAAAGCATCTAGGCCCTTAAAAATTATTTTGGTAATTAATGACAATATGTGAATATGGGATTAACATATTTATTGAGTATTTACAAGGTTAAATCCCATTGGTAAACGTGTTGATGCAAAGTGACATGCAAAATGGACTACACGAGGATCTTTTGGCTCAAAGACAAGGTACAAGTAGTCTAGGATCTCTTTTTTCATTTTACCGGTCTATGAGTTTTGGATGAAAGACCGGATTATAGGATAAACACCGTACTATTAAGAGGGATCATGGCTAGTAGCTTGATAGCATGTTCTTGTGCCATATGGATCAATTTAGGATCATGCATGCATTTGAATTTAAACTTGAAATAAAATTGAAAAGTTCTAAGTGCTTCTGTACAAAATCGGTAGTACCGCAGTTATACTTGCGGTCGTACCGCTTGGTGTGGTATGACCGGACTTTACTTGGCGGTAGTACCGCATTTTGAAGGGAACAGCCAAATAAGTGTTCAAGCGGAACGACCGGGTCCTTAACCGGTTGTACCGCATCGCGGTCATTCCGCATTTTAGTTGGCGGTTCAATAAAACAAGAAGCATTGCAAATTGCCTCAGAATCTCTCATGGAAATCGGTCGTACCGCTCATGGGAACGGTCGTACCGTTGGGCGGTCGTTCCGAAATTTGTGAGACGGTTCAATAAAAACAGAACAAGTGCAAATCTGCTCAAAAACTCAATCTGGAAATCGGACGTTCCACTGCAAATCTTCAGCAAAACTTGAAACCCTACGAACGGTCGTACCGCTCGTAGAAACGGTATGACCGGGGCAAATTGGACGCATCTGCAGCTTGCTCTGCGATCGTTCGACCGGTGTTCAACGGCTAGCTTTTCCTTTTTAGTATCTGTTCTAGCCATGGATCGTGTGCTCGATCGGAAGGCTTGCATCGCAATTTGTATCGCTTGATCGCTCCGATTTCGTCTGAAAACTTGGATTTCGTCTCCAACGGTCATAATTGTTGGTGGGGGCTATAAATACCCCCCCCCAACTGCTCAAGACAAGGCTGCTAGTGCCCATTTGACATTCATAGAGCCTTGAGAGCCCTTGCATTTACTCAACACTCAAAACACTCTTATGCATTCATTGTGAGCTTGTTGAGATACATTCAAGTGCATTCATTCTCCTAGTTGATCCATGTGCACTTGAGTGCCGTCAAGTGAAGATCTTGATCTATTACTCTTGGAGTGTTGCTGCACACCTAGACGGTTGGTGGTGGAGCACGGTGATCTCTTCAAAGAAGATTGTGAAGAGGCCCGGTGCAAGCTTGTGAGTGGTTCGGTGTTCACCATCTCTGGAGCGGAGGAAGAACAACCATAGTGACTTGAGGAAAGGCTTAATTCATGGTGCCGGCTTGAGACGTCAAGCTCCCTTAACGTGGACTAGTGAAGACCGGCAAGTCTTCGATACCACGGGAAAAACATCGTCGTGTCTTTGTGGTTATCTCTAGTCTTTACTTTTCGCATTTATATTTCTAGCTTGTTAATTTGCCTAGCTAGAAGTATAACTTGTTTAGACTAAGTTATTAATTGACTAAATTGTTAAATTGTTAAAAAGTTTAAAAACCTCCTATTCAGCCCCCTCTAGTCGGTTATCCTTGATCCTACACCCTTTCCTTAGGCTTTTCCAATCCCATCCATGGCGATCTCGACCAAATCCATTCTTTCATAGGAGCATATTCAATTACTGAGGATTAGGGTTTCATTCCAATCAAGGCTCTAATAGAATGGAATCCGACCGGGGAATACATTGAACCGATTCCAAATCCAGGTCGTATTCCTCTATTCAAACCCTTTGTTTACCTGGGTTTTCGTTTACCCGAAAGCGATTTTCTAGCTGATGTTCTTAGGCATTACAATCTTGAATTGGTCCATTTGGGTCCGAATTCTATTTTGATTCTTAGTGTCTTTGCACATCTCTGCGAAGCTTTTCTTAGCATTCCCCTCTGTTCATCTTTTTCGCCATTTGTATCAATACACTCCCAACAATAGGAGCCAGGGTTTATGTGGTATTGTCTATTTCAAACTTTATGATAACACCATCGACCAGTACCACATTCTCCCAATTAAGGATTCATGGCGGACTATCACAAAGAGTGGTTTTATTTTGATCTCCAAAAAGGTAGTCATCTACAATAAACCAAAAAGACACCTCCATCTTGGACGAAGAAAGATAGAGATCAGGAGAAAGATTTTACTCTAATTGTTGAGGAGAAGAGGGTGGTCAGACTAATCACGACCATGGTAGGGAGCGGTCTTACTGGTCATAATATCGTTCATGACTTCCTCAAGCACCAGGTAAGCCCTTTGAAGAAATGGGTTCACTTTGCATGTGACATTGAGGAATCCAACGACTCCACCAAGGATTAGATTGAAGGTCTATGCTATTCCCCAATTGAAGTTTTGTTTCTAAGCAATTGATTTGTTTACTTAGAATTTTGTTGTTTCATTTTTAGTATTGTGAGATGCCCAAATTTTAGATAGGACATCTAAGATCTTGAGAGATGCTAAGGGTAACTTTGAGTCTGTCCCACTTGAGAGGCAACCAGTTAGCCTTATTGGGGCTCAAATTACTATTCGGGGTGAGTGAGCTAAGGTAAATAATATTTTAATCTCAGAAAATTTCTCAAGATTTAGATCTTGTTTACTGATTTGCCCTTCTTTTCAGACTAGTTCAAGTAGCCAAGCTCATGTTGTTAAGAAGGCCAAAAATACCAACTTAGGTCCTTCCAAGATAGTGGTCGGGAAGCCCTCAACCAATACCCCTACTTCTATTGCCCCTGCTATTCGGTCTAAATGTATGCACGACATACCACATGCATAGGAAAAATTAGCTAAGGCTGCTAAGGTTACCCAGGTATGAAGAAGACATCTTTGAGCTCCTTATAAAGATATATTTTGACATATCCCTCATCCTTTCACAATTGTTTAGGGAGAGGGGAAAGAGTTTGTAGATGAGGAGGTCCCCTTTGTCAGATTAGAAAGACCTAAAACACCAGGATCTACTTTCATGGTCTCAGCTGATGAAAGAGACAGTGGTGGTCTAACTTTTACGACTACTGGTGCTTTGTTGGACATTGGAGGGGGTTCTGACATCTACTTCAAGTAAATGAAGTTTTTGTAATACTTATAGTCTTTTGATTGTGAACTATTATATAGACGATAAATTTATTTCTTATCTATTTTATGATAGTACACCGGCACTTCTCCTACTGCTACTGAAGTACAAGGACAAGTTGAGCAAGTTAGAGAAGAGGTAGTGCCTTCTGCTAATCCACTGGACAAACAAGTTCTAGTAGCGGTAACACAAGCCATGGGGGTCAGGGAGCCTTCGACCATCATTACTAAGGAGTCAACACATGTTGATGATGAAGTGGTCGAGAAGGCTATGACCACTGTTGAGGAAATGACAACTTCCACAAGCATAGATGTGGTCGAGGAGGCTCCAACCACTGTCAAAGAAGGGGAAGTAGCAACAACAATTGATGAAGTGGTTGGGCATGATCCTGCCACTACTAAATCTATTGAGACAATGGTTAAGGAGTCCACTGACCAAACTGTTGTTCAAGATCAAAGGCCTAAACCGATGATTTTGGTAAGTTTTTTCTTCTTTCTTTTATTTACCAGTATATTGTCTTTTATATAAAACTAGTCTTGGTTTTGAACCAAATTGTCTTTTGTAAAAAAACTTCTTTGTTTGTTTTCAGGAGAGAGCTTGTACTCCTAAAATAACGTTCACACCAGAGACCAGTGCTATAGTAATATGGCTGGCGTCCAACTCCGTAATACAACCAAAAAGAAGGTCTGACCAGTTCTATACAGGAAGAGATCGACCAGACCACTATCCCGACCAGTGTCGAGCATAGTAGTTTAACTGAAAATCTTCTGTATCTATTCAACGAGGTAAATTTTATATCTCAAAGTAACTTCTAATGAGGTAAATAGACATTCTAATGCTTACAACTTGAATTGTGTAGAATACAAAAAGAAATATTTACAAGGATGGATTTTTTTTTGTTAGAGCAAATGCAAATAAGGATGAAGAGATTGCAAAATTGAAAAGGTAAATAACTTATAATTTACGCTCTACTTTTCTATTGTCTTATTCTTCATGTCTTCTTAATTTTTGTAGAGAGCTTAAAGAGGCAAAGATATTTTCTGCCCAAAAAAATCAATGAACTTGGATACAAAGTCCCGTCGGCTAAGAACAATATTAGAGAACTAGATTTAATCTTGAGGAAAAAACTGATCAGCTAACAGAGACCAACATAGAACATCTGAAGCTCCAAGAAAGAAATGTGAAAAATTACGTAGAATTAAACATAAGGAGCCAGGAATGCATTTAGCTTCAACAAAAGTATAATGAAATCTTGTTTAAGCATCAAGAGGATGTAAAAGGTCGTTTTTTTTACCCTACTAGTTTATTATAGTAGAATTTTGCATTTGTATTAATTCATTTCTGCGTTGATCGGGGACGATCCACGACGTACGTAAGGAACACAAGGGGTTGCTGGAGGAGATGATCGGCGGCCAAGGACGTTAGACGATTAACTACTTCCACTACATCGATGCACGTAATGTTGTACTAGGCTGTTGTAACTCTTCTTATGCTTCACTGCACGTCTAGTGGTAACGATTTATGATCTTTTACTTGTGTGACTTTCTAGTTTACGCGGTAGAAATTTTTTAATTGCACGCTAATATAGCCTTCTCATTTAACAAGAACTACAAACTCTGTAAGTGCCGACTTAGGGTGCGTTTGGTTGGTGGGATGTGGTTGAATGGTATGGATGGGATCGTCCTAGATGGGATTTTCCTGGATGGGATTGTCCTGGATGGGATCGTTCAAGCAGTCTATTTGGTTGGTAGGATAGGGTGGTGCGAGATTGTGTTTGGTTGGTTGTATGAGATGATACCCAAATTTTTCTATCTCTCTGCTAATCCCCTAACTCTAATCCCCCTTTTCACCTAATCTTCCCTATTTCTCTCTCCTTGCCTCGTCCACTCATTTGGTTCGGCTGACATGCCTCCAGGCTCTCTTTCTTTCCCATCCTCACTTCTTCCTCCTTCCTATTTCCTCTTTCCTCTCCTTGGAACTTTTGTTCTCCGCCGAAGCTCCCATGGCGCCACCTCCACTGCTCCCGGCCCGGTCCTCCCCTCTGGCCACCGCCACTTCTGTACCTGCCCCCTGCCGTCGGCTTGGCCCGGCACCGCACCTCTGGTTCTGCGCCCACCGCCACCCTCTGATGTGTGCGTGCCCGCGCCCGTGTCATCCCTTGCCGGCCCGGCCTACGACTGCCGACGCCTGGTGTCTATTCCTCCCCTCGGCTCGCGCCGATGCTACTCTCGGGCTCCCCTTGCCGCTGCTCCCGGCCGGGCTCTCTTTGTGGCCGCCATGGGTTGCTCTCGGCCGGGCTCTCCTCACCGCCATCGTGGGCTACTCTCGGTCGCACTCCCCACGCGATGCAGTGTCACGGGCAGACGTGAGGCCAACACACACGGTAGACGAGTTGGTTCGACGATTTTTTGCCGTATCACACGATGCAGCATCTTGGGCGAATATTCCCGTTTGGTAGATGAGTTCATCCCAAATGGGTTGATCCTGTTCACCCATCCAAACACAGGTATGCCCCCAAAAGTTGAATGGAATCATCCCATACAACCTCTTCCATCCATCCAAACACAGTCTTAGTGGCGGATGCATGTATGGCCAGCTGGCCACAATGTGGTGTGGGCTCTGAGTGATGAGAATTGAGAAGGACAAAAAGTTTGGGATGAAGCAAAAAAATAGATACTAGTGGTAGTGAGAGGCAGACCTAGCTCTGTGGCAATAGGTGTGACTTTCCTGTTGTCGTGGATCAAGCTAGACTTTGTTTACTACGGTTGGGTCATCTGTTCTATTTCGTAGCATAGATAATTCAGCTACGTTCTTTTCTAGGAATAAGCATATATTCGGTCGCTTAACTTTTCATTCGTTTAATTTTCGTTTCCTATTTGTAAAACCGGGTAGAAACCATCCCCAATCTCTCAATACCAGATAAATCTTACCCCTTCATCTGTTTGACCATAGTTTTGACCTAATAAAACCTGATTTGTCCCACATGGCGTCCACATCAGATTCTAGTCTATCACTAACTCAGGCCACGTGGCTACCACATAGGTCCTGTTTGTTTATTCTTAGGTTTTTTGGCTTATAGGTTAAAGCCAGTTTTTTGGCATAATAAACTTATAAGCCTCTTAGCTTTTAAGCCAAGCTATGGTGTTTGGTAATCTGACTTTTTATAGGATGTTGGCTTATTGAGTTGTGTGTGACGGATAAAAAGTCTGAATCCCTCTTTAGGTTTAAAGGTCCTTTTTAAGCATGTATTTAAACTTATTTTTGCATGCAATTTATATCAAATACACGTTATAGATTGATTCTTTTATACAACATGTTCTTGGGCAGTGTGAGCAATTACTGCATCAACAATATGGGCTGCCCTGTTGTTGTAATCAAGGGTACTTGACCAATTGAGCTCTCTTCGATCAACATTCTTTGCTGTATTTCACGTCAAGCTTTTGAGGTTATTACTGTACTATCTGTAATCCTCTACAATATTACTACATATTTAACATTCGACGACTGTGAATTCTCAGTAAGAAAAAATGTATTGGTTATGGAATTGTGGAATAAACCTTCCATGTAGCACATTGTTTTGTATCAAGCGAAACTACTTTATGTGAACATCACAAAACTGGCAAGAATCCAGGTTTGTTTGTCTGATGGCCTGTCATACTTTATGATCCTTGAGATGTTCACAACAAACTACTTCAGATTTTCATCCATTATTATCTCACAGTATATGGGAAAGGTACCCTCCTCCCTATTCAATAATGGAGAAATTGGACAGCTAATAGAAAAGGACTGCTCTCACTGTAGTCGGTCCTGCATCACTTGGTAGCTGACGGATTGCCATGCTGGTAATTTCAGAAACACACATGATGGAACATGGGAGTAACTTGGACAAGGGTAGATGATCCACGAAGAGCAATGTGCATTCTGAAGTGCTAGTACAATATTGGAGGTCACATTGACCACAAATGACAAATGAGAGACTATCAAGTGAAATGCATGCAGGCAAACAAACTAGTAGCACGCCATCAAAGTATCAAACCACACACGGCTGACAGCTTAATGACAAAACTAAGAAACAAGCAAATCAACCATCCACTGGCAGGCACAGATCGTCACCTCCAAGGCTTGCAATCTACAAGAATGTTTTTCCTTCTGCAGTTCAGGCTTCGCAGTTCCCATACTAGCTTCATTCCACCACCTGCTGCCCGCATAAATAGGCTCTCACAAACCTCTTGAGCTGCCATCAGGCTCAGAACAACTTTATCTTGCAGCCGAGAGCCAATGCAGTTCTTGACTTCTTCGCATTCCATAAAGCTGCAAAATCAACATTAGGCGGCAACGTTGGGGGAGGGGCCAACGGCGTTGGGGGGAAGGGAGGCGGTGACGGTGGGGGGAGGAGAGGGGAGGCGGCTGCGTTGGGGGCAGGGAGGGGAGGCGACGTCGGTGGGGGGAGGAGAGGGGAGGCAACGGTGTTGGGGGCAACCGAGAGGGGAGGCGTCGGGAGTGGGAGCCGAAGGGAGGGGAAAAGAACGGGTGGAGACAACAAAAAAATGATCGGGTTTGCACTTATATACGAATGTCATTTTGAGGGTAATTCAACGAAGTTCAGTGGCAAAGGGATATTTCATTACGCAAAAGCCAAAAAAAGCATCTCTCTCATGGCTTATGGCTTAAGCTTTTTATAAGCTGGATGAAAAAGCCACCAATTTGTTTAGGCTTAAGCTTTTTTGCTTTTAATCCAAAGAAAAATTCTAAACAAACAAGGCCATAATCCCTTCTTTCTCCTCGTCGTACTCTCTCTATCTCTCTCTCCCAGAAGCAAGGAAGGCGGGCGGCAGGCTACAACGGCTAAGCAACGATGACGGGCCAAGCATGGCGTGTTCCTGGGCACTACTGTCCCTTTGTAGCAGCTTGTGAGGATGGGGAGGTCGGTGGTAGCAGGAATAGGGAAAGAAAAGGCGGCAACCACGAGAAAAGGATCTTGCCGGTGGCGAACTCTAGCAGTATCCGACCCCAAACGACGAGCGCATGAGTATGTCACTACCTTGGGGATCCCTCCTGTGGTTGTGTCTTGGTGCATGGTGGCGCATGCGTGGCTAGCGATGGTGAGGTCCATGATGCCACGGTGGTCGCTCGATGACGGTGAGCTCTAGCGGTGATCTAGTACGGGCAAGGGAATAGAGGAGTTCAGGAGGGGTCTGAGAGCATCTAGGGGACATGGGGAACCCATCCATGGTGGTATCTTGGCTTGGGATGGGCCGTAGTGGCTTAACAATGTGATCCGTGGAACTAGAGGGACGACACGCATCGACGGCGAGCCATCGGCGTTGGGGACACAAAGCAGGAAGTGTCCTACAAACTCGTTGATTCAAAGTGGTGCTACTGACACAGTTTTCGTAGATGGAAAAGGCTCGAGACGGTGGGGCACAGCAACGACGAGGGCAGAAATGGGAGGTGTGTGTGCTCGTCGGCGGTAAAGAGCAGCAACTAGAGCTCGGGCGAGGGGTTAAGGGGATCTGGGAGTCATGTATACGCTAATGATGCAGTCCGTTTGGAGGAAGAGGCAATGGTTCAGAAGAATTTGATGTGGCAGAGATAAAGGGAATTGGGGGCGGGGCGGGGGGGGGGCACGAGCTCACTGTGGTGTTGGCCGACGCTAGAGGAGGAACTACATGACAAGGCCTTGTTGTCCAAGTCAAATCCCCTGCACCCCCTACGACGGTGAGCCCATGGATCCGTCTGCAGTCGCGTGGCGCTCCGTCGAGCAATGGATGAGTGTGGCCGAGAAGCTCCTAATGGCGCGGGAGCTCAAGGGCTGCAAGCAGTTCGTTTCCCATGCCCTCACTGATGACCCCCGCACCATCGGCATTGACGACTTGGTTGCCACAGCTACCCTCCTTGCTGCCCAGCGGCAGCGCCTACCTTCTGAGGTTCTTGACCCCTACGTCGTCCTTGGCCTTGACTCCACCATCCCCACCTCCTACGACTCTGACATTGTCCACGCCCACTATCGCATGTTCTCCCTCCTTCTCAACCGCTCCCACCTCAACTGCCCCTGCTTGCTTGCCTTCGCCGACGCCGCCCACCTCGTTGTGGATGCCTGTGCCTTTTTCAGACCCTCTCCACAAAACGCCCCTCGCCTCCAACCTTGACGCCGTCGCTACCGCGGCTACAACCACCAAAGGCACTGAGAGAGAGAGAGAGAGAGAGAGAGAGAGAGAGAGAGAGAGCCTACGTTGCCAGCGTGGACGCCCGCGCGGCACAAAACAACTCTCAAAAGAACAAAGAGATTTCTTTTGCACAATATTGGCAGTTCGATGACACGTTTTACCTGGTATTGTAGATGAGGGACGAAGATTAAACAAAGTGAAGAGTTGAGGGACAAAATATATGCTTATTCCTTCTTTCTATAACGATCTGCTAAACTAGTTGTAGAGTAAGATCGTATTCGTTATGTCCGGACTGTTTACCGTTTGGGTTCTAACTGTTACAGAAAACATGTGGAGAAGCAACCCTATTAGTATTTAGGACCGGAAACGAATGTAATGCCTTGTGTCTCTAATTCAAAAGAAAGGATGTGGCACACCAACAAATCTTCGCCAACCTTCGCAGTTAGCAATCAAATTCTACGGATCAATCATTCTATCTTGATAATTTGACATGATAACCGTGAGATCAAGGCCGGGTTCGTTGGGTTGGATTGGACCCCTCTCCACCGTTACTGCGTACGTGTGCCCCGCTTCCATTAACGTCTAGTGTACTAGCAAAAGGTCACTGGATCTTTATGTTGGCCGGAAGTTATTTCTTTTCAACGAGGTTCAATGCTATCTAGATCGCTTAGGGCATGTACAATGGCACAGACAACTGCTGTCTATAGCAACTCTCTATGTCACCTGTAGACAGCACTAAAGACAGCTCATATAATAGTACAGACAGCTGCTATCTTTTTACTTGTCTTTATATATCACACAATATTTTAATGCCTTTCTTGGTTCTGATGATACAGTCGGCTACATGATTGTAGACAACATATTTCTCTCTCTTTATTCTCTTTCATCCACACCAGCTTAAATCTTATGTGGCAGAGATTATAGACAGCTGATGTAAGCTCATTGTACATGACCTTAGAAGTAACCTACCATACACGAGCCAACTAACATGATTGGGGAAACCATGTCCGCCTGTCCCGACCTATCACGTAAACACAACTGGATAGACACCACGGGAAGGGCAAAATATCAGGCCGGCACATGTTCTCTAAACGAACTCGTGCTTTGTCTGCATGCCAAGGGGGCAGCGCTAGTTACTCCCAGCCACAACCATCCTCATCTGCGCCTCATTTATTACGTCATTCGCACAGCCGTGGCATTGTTGCAGCTTTTTTTTTGAAAGCAGCTTTGTCGAATGATCGAGTCGCCGATCTTACGAAATAAAATGAGAAAAATGGCAAAGAGTTCTTGGAAGAGAATGAGATTGCTCTTTATTGCTATGAACTAGGCCATTTACAGGGGGTGCCCTTGACAAGACAGTGGACTAGCTCTAATTACACTTGGTGTACCGATTGCTATGCTAATACTTTAGATGAAAACACAATTGTCTATTGATCTGCCGAATTGGATTGCCTTTTGCTACTTGTGTTCTCCTTTAAATAGTTGACGGAGTGGTGGCAGTTACTTCTTGAATAGACACCTATTGAAAGTGTCGCGACAGGTCGGAGCGAGGCAGCAGTTGGTAAAATATCAACCATTTGGCGGTTGTGTGCCTGTGAGACTCAACCATACGGTGGTTGTTATCAGTGTCTTTGGACCATGAAACGTCGTGTGGTATGGAGAAAATATGACATGTGTTCCATTCATCACACGGTAAGGAATATACTTAGAATTAGATCGAGATGCCAGTTCATTGCTTCTACGAGCAGTCATCTGGTCGAGAACTGGGTACAGGACCTCATCCGACCTGGGTTCCCATTATGTAACCTCTGGAATCCTTACGACCATATGGGTCGTTAGCCTTAAGGGTTACGACCATGAAGACATATGGTCTTTTAGTTATGTATTACAGTAATACATAGAGATTTTAATCCTCGTCAGCTAACCACCGAACTTTAAATGAATTGGTTGTGTGAACACTTTCTCCCGACGAAGTTATATCGGGCAGACCCTCATTTAATCCCGTGATATACGAGATGGTCTGTATTCACTTTAAAATTGAGAAACTGCCTTAGGAACTGAAGAGTTTTTCTGACCGTTGGAGAAAAGATTGTGTCCGTTGGACTTTTGGGTAACTCCCGATTGTACTTAAGGAACCCCGGCTATAAAATCCCGCCAGCATAGGGCTTTAGGGTTTTACGCTTTCAGATTTTTCTCCAATCCTTTACATCTTCTTGCGAAGAATCTTCTCCGACCTACCCTCACTTTTCCATCAAAATCTTCCTCTGACCTTCGCTCATCAACTCAATGATCTCATCATGTCGGACTCGATCACCAAGTGGTTGGCTTCAGATCTGAGTGGGAAGAAACTCAAGGCGCCGGAGGAGGTTGGGATGCTCCCCAAAAAAGATCTTATGAAGTGGAGGTTCGCGGCCCGAGAACACTTTTCAAGCCGCGAAGAAGGGGAAAACCCTGTTTTTCTTGCCTACGTTGAGTGTGGATTCAGATTACCAGTGCATCTGTTTCTTCCAAGAGTCTTGGAGTATTACGGAGTTGAGCTAGTGAATTTGGCCCCTAATTCTATTACCAACCTCGGCATTTTTATCTATCTCTATGAGCCATACCTGGGGATCAAGCCAAATATGAAGATCTTCAGGTATTTTTACAAGATGGCGAGGTCGAGGAAGTCGGTGGCCGGGCCAAGGGAGTGCTTGTTGCGACTCCACGACGGGAAGGGCAACGAGTGCATTAGGATATACCCAAAGTCCTCGTGATCGTCATGGAAGAAGGGCTAGTTCTACATGACGGTCACGAAAGAAGACGACCTCTACTTCGCCGGGTAGGTGGCGAGCGAGAATCTCAATTGGCTGTCCACCGAGAAGAAAGAAGGAAGGGTCAGAAGGTTGGTCGACGCCATCCAAGATCTTAGTGCCAGGGGATTGACCGTTTGGCACGTGGTGAGCGACTTTTCCACACGACAGATATGTCCCTTGAGGCTTCAATCACGTCCTTTGCTTTGGTACATTGGTCGTGACGAGGCGATCAAGGATACCAGGGAAGGAAGTCGTGAAAACTTTTTTGACTAGTATGGTTTATTTAATTGTTTTATTTCCTAACCTTGGGACCTATTTGTTCTTTTGAAGCCCTTTCTTCTGATGAGATCAAGGAATGGGTCAAAATGATCTGCGTCGGGGAGTCTAATGCCAAGGCTAGGCTACTTTTCTTGGCATTTTGGCGATCGTCTCTGAAGAAGAGAGAATGAGGAGACTCAAGGTAGATAACAACTCTTTCTTTATCTTTTATATATTCTCCGATCTATATATGATTATGCTCTGATATGCAGGCGGTCGGGTTGAGGATGAAAGAGTCCGTGGAGGGCTCTGACGGTCTGACCCAACAGTTGTTCCGACCGATTCCTGCTCTGCGGCCACGCAAGATGATGGCCTTTCAGAGGTAAGAAGATTATTTGTGATGGAGCATATATATTAGATGGAAGTTTTATCACCTAATTAAATTATATTTATGTCTTAGGTAGGAGAAAAAGAGAACCCACAGCGAGAAGCTGCGGAGGTCGTAGGCCCTAGAGTGGTTGTTCGCGACCTGTCAGTTGCTACCGGGACAACTGTTCTGGAGGTCGACGAGACCACACCCTCCAACCTGATGGTGAGGGATCTTATTCTCGACCAGCTGGTCAATAATATTTCTTCTGACCTCCAGTCGGTGGATGTGAGGGATCTAACCAGCCCTACCAGTTCGGGACCGGTGAAGTGAGTTGAGAAGAAAAAAATGGAAGGTGAGCGCGACGGACTTTGCTCCAGCGTGCTTCAAGCTCAAGACCAAGAAAATGACCAAGTACATATACATGAAAGGAAAACTTATGTAAGTACTTACCTCTGGTGTTCTGAGGTCTTAAGATTCTTTTCTTCTTTCGTTATAGGTCCTCCAGTGTTCCGATCGCTTTCGACCAGAGCACCCCTCAGGAAAAGGCTCCTGAGGAAAAAGATGTCGAGCCAGCCCACGAGCAGTTGGCAGCACCAGCGTCCGCTCAGGAACCTGTGGCGGCTCCAACCCAACCTATGGAGGTGGAGGCTCCTAAGGAATCTCAACACGTTTCGACCCCTGCTGGAAATTCTCCACTCTGTGTCACCTTTCATCATCGCCGTCGGATCTTCAACGGTGAAGATCTTGATGAGGCTTGGAGAAAAATTTCGGACCATCAAGCAGAGATAAGTCCTGACTCTATTTTTTTGCTGAATATAACAATATGGCAATCCAAGTAAACTTACACAACCACTTTTAATAGCCTTTTCCTTAAACTTTATTAAAAACTTAAAGGAGTCTGCTATTTTGTAGCATTTGGTGGAAATTTTAGCTGTGGTCGGAGGACTGACCCAGCAAATAAAACTCTTGGAGAAAAAGAATTTTGAATTAGAAAGTAAGTACCCTCTTAGTATCTTCCTCTCTCCTTTTTTTTACTATTTGGCTCTTTTTCTGTTAACCAATTTCTCCCTTTATCGTATTTGATATATTCGGAGAAACTTAAAGAAGAAGTTGTGGCTAAGGAAGCCATAATAGCCAAGCTCAAAGAAGAATGTGAAAATAAGGACCGATCGATGGAATACCTGACGACCAGACACAAGGAAGTCCTTGAGACTATCGAGGAGAAGAGCAAAGGTAACTGGTCATAGACTCGACCAATGTACTATCTTTTGCTAGTCGTATGTACTCGTTCTTTGGTCTACTCATACAGAGCAAACTCAAGTATTGAAGAGAACAAAAAAAGCTCTTGAATTTGAGCGCAGTAAGGAGGCAGCCTTTGGACATAATCTTCAAGAGAAGGTCAAGGCTTTCAACAAGATGCTTTTCGATATGGGATCGGGAACGCAACTGCCCAACTTAGGAGATCCCATGGAGAAAATTAACTTCCTTGCCCAACAACTCTAAAACCTCAGGAGCTTGCTCAAGACTACTCGGGAGAACCATGCACAGACTTTGTTTGAAGCTGTCAAAAATGGAGTCGGTTTTGCTTTGGCAAAGACAAAAGCCTCCGACCCCACCATAAATCTCCAAGCTGTTGAGGAAGATTTCAACTGCCCCAGAGATGAAGCTACCAAACTTTTCGATGAAATAACACCTCTCAGAAACAAGGTCGCGGAAGAAATAGAGGTCGGATCTCCGACACGCAGCGATCAATCTGGTGATCATCAGAAGTAGGCTGTTGTAATATAAGAAGTATGAATGTAAAAAGCTTGCCTTTAATCATCAGTAAAGTCTATGTTTTGTCTTCTCAAATTCGCTGAGAACTCATATATTTCCTAGCCCCGGACTGCTTGTATTAGTAGAAGAACTTACTAAATAAGCAGCAGACCAAGAACAAGAGCGAAATCTATGACCATAGTACAAAGTATGTGCTGATTATGTTATAAAAATGATATAGTTAACACTAGGAAATCAATTTGGTCGGAACCAATGTATGATTTCGAATAGTTTAGATATTTTTCATAATCGAAATAATGTATCGTACACTAAGTGGTCAGAAGATGGTATTAGACTTGGTTTGATGATAAAAAAACCATGCAAAAAATGATAAGTGGTCTTGTTTATATATATTCTCCAAAACTGGTCGTAAGGGTTGCTAAGAACTGTAGACATGAAAAACACTTTGTGAAACGTGCTCATGCTTGAGTCCGACTGGCAGCGAGAAATGTAAGAAAAGAACCATCACTAGGAAGCTCCTTCTAGTGGGTAGGACCACATGCGGAGAGGAGAGACTTCGACTAGAAGGCTTTCCGTGTCCCAACCAATAGCCAAACATGAGTAGAACACAATATTAAAATAAAGAAAGTTAGCCTTCGAACTCTTAAGCAGGCAAGAAATCATATGAAGTTGTTTGTGTTATGCTGCTTTTACTCGCATGCTTCTTTGAGAAAAGAGTGTGATCGCGCGTGAGAATCATTGACGTAATGATCACGATTAGAGCATTTATGGCGTTTGACTAATATGTCTGAGCCAAGGAGTAAAAGAGACCCTTTAGAAGAATATCGGAGAGAATTAGCATCTTCTTCGACCAGTTAAATAACAATGATATGTAACCAAATAACGGATAACAAACATATAAACAATAACACTCATCGGAAAGTAAAGGAAATGCATCTTTATTGAAATTGAAAGATTGTAAAATATATTTATACAAAGAACTTACGCAATTGGTCAATATTCGAAGAATTTGACAAAACACGCCCGTTTGACACAGCTAGGTCTGGTGACTTTGACCACAGTGTATGGACCTTCCCTATTTAGTAGAAAATTTGTTGCGATTAGCCTGGCTCTGAATTTTTTCGAGAACGGATCACCTCTGACTAAGTCATGAGGTTGCACCTTACGACTGTAATACCTTCACATGGCTTGTTGGTAAATCGCCGATCGTATAAGGGCTTGGTTTCGTCGTTCTTCAAGGAAATTGATGTCGTCGAGTCTTCGTTCTATCTGATCGTTCTCATTGAAACAATCAGTTCGAGCGGAGCCAATTTTCAGTTCTGGAGGATGCATGGCTTCAGCACCATAAACTAAAAAAATAGTGTTTCACCGGTCGCATGACTGGTCGTGATTCGAACGGTCCATAATACAGAAGGAAGTTCTTGAACCCAAGCTCCTAACCATTTTGTTAACTGGTCGAACACTTAGCGTTTCACCCCTTGCATTATGATATCATTGGCTCGCTCAACTGCTCCATAAAAAATTGGGTATCGTTGTTTGTGATTATACGACTGGTATACCAAATCGTGTAATCATGTTTTTTGTGAGAAACCTCTTAGTAGCTTCAGTTGTTGTTTTAACAACTAGCTCGGCTTCTATCCATTTTGTAAATGTGTCAATCATAACGAAAAAGAATTTGAACCCCCCGGGTGCTCTTGGAAAATGTCCCAGAATGTCTAGTCCTTAGGTTGCAAAAGGCCAAGAAAGAGGTATGGTTTGCAAAGCTTGTGCCGGCTGATGTACTTGTCAACTATGAAATTGACATTGTACGCACTTCGTCATGAACTCTTTTGCATCAGGAAGGGCAGTTGGCCAGTATTATCCTTGCTTGAAGGTTTTACCGACCAGTGTTTTGTAGGAATGATATACTCCACAGACTCCTCCATAAATATCGGATAGCAACTTAATACCATCCGTTTGAGATATGCATCTCATCAACACTCTGTGAGATCCCCGTTTATAAAGGGTACTTTCGATCAGAGTGTATGATTTGGCTTTTCGAGCTATACGATCAGCCTCCACATCATCTTCAGAAATAATATCATACTGAAGATAATTGTAGATCGACATCATTCAATCTCTACCATGATCGTGCTTGACGACCTCCTGTGGAGCATCCATGTTCGCATGACCGATTTGTATGACCTCCAATGAAACATCTATGTCCTCGGAATACTCAACCACCGATTTTGAATCGAGTTGCTCGAGAAAAACTCCGGGCGGGACAGGTGACCTTGTGGAGGCCATCTATGCCAACTGGTCTGCCAGAAAGTTTTTCTTTCTAGGAATGTGTTGGATCTGAAAACTGAAGAAGTGTTTTTTGAGTTTCCGTACTTCCACCAGATAATATGACATCTTGGTACTTAAGCATTGATACTCTTTCCCGACTTGATTCGCTACTAGTTGAGAATCGTCTTTCACTAGTAATCTACGAATCCCGAGCGCTCTGGCTGCTCGGAGTCCTGCTAGTAAACCTTTGTATTCTATCACATTGTTTGTTGCAGGAAAGTTTAGCTAAATGGCGTATTTGATGTGTTCTCTTGTAGAGGATATGAGGACAACTCCAGCCCCCGAACCTTTGAGCATTAAGGAACCGTCAAAGTACATTGTTCACTCATCGTGGTGTCCGTACTCAGGCCCTTGGGTGGGTTCAAGGTTTTGTCCATTCGGCAATGAATTCTGCTATTGCTTGGGACTTAATTGTTGTGCATGACATGAAATGGAGGTCAACGCCCCAAGCTCGACCACCCATATTGCTATTCGTCCTAATGATTCCCTGTTTCCTAGAACTTGACCTAGGGGATATCTGGTTGGTACGACCACTTTGTAGGCCTGAAAGTAATATCTTAGTTTCCTTGATGCCATAAGGAGACCATAGAGCATCTTTTGTACCTATGGATATCGTTCCTTTGGTCCATGCAAGACTTCGTTTACGTAATATACCGGTCGTTGAATGCTGTCACGTTCTACGACCAGTACACCGATGACTGTTTGTGGCGTTGTAACCACGTAAATCAGCAATGTTTCTCCCAATCTTGGAGATACTAGGATCAGGGTACTCGTGAGGTACTTTTTAGGCTTTTCAAAGGCATCGCTTGCCTCTTTAATCCACTCGTAACTTCCGTGTTTTCAAAGGAGTTTGAAGAAAATGAGTCATTTCTCACCTAACCGTGCTATGAAACGACTTAGCGCTGCTATACAGCCGGTTAGTTTTTGGACTTTCTTTTTTGTGGTCGAAGGGCGCATCTGATCGATGGCCGCAATCTTTAGTGGGTTTTCTTCAATCACTCTAGCCGAAACTAGGAATCCAAGAAGCTTTCCCGAAAAAACTCCAAACACACACTTCTCTAGATTTAACTTAAGATTATACCTTCTTAAGTTATTGAATGTCTCGTGTATATCGAAAATATGGTCACCAGCGTTCATGTTTTTCATAACCAAGTCATCAACATAGGCTTCTAGATTTCGATCTATCCGAGGATTAAACGTTTTTGTCATCAACCTTTGAAAAGTTGCACCAGTGTTTTTAAGACTAAATGGCATCTTAATATAGCAGTAAGTGTCATATGGAGTGATGAAGCAAGTTTTCTCTTCATCATCTTTACTCATATTAATCTGGTGGTACCCTGAGTACGCATCTAAAACAACTCACACCCAGAAGTAGAGTCTACAAGTTGATGAATGCGTGGAAGGAGAAAGTCGTCCTTCGGACAAGATTTATTAAGATCTGTGAAGTCAATACATATTCGCCATTTTCTATTGATTTTTCTAACCATTACAGGGTTGGCGAGCCATTCTGGGTGGTCGACTTCATGAATAAATCCAGCCTTAAGGAGCTTGTCAATCTCCGACTGGATTGCCTCCTTCCGATCAGGTGCGGAACGTCTTAGCTTCTGCTTGACCAGTTTTAAGGACTTCCGATCACATGCATAAACCATTTTTTGATCTCCTCGAACCATGATGACTCCTTTCGGTCCAAGCATTTTTAAACTCTGATAATTGTAATGCGTTGCTATCAGGAATTTTGCCAAAGCCGGATGACCGAGAATTCCATTGTATGCTGTTTCGAAATCCACCACATCAAATGAAAATTTTTCTGTTCGGAAGTTGTCGGGTCTTCCGAACATAACCGGTAGGGACAGCTGTCCTATCGGTTTGGTGGCAGAACTAGGAACTATGCCGTGGAAGGCATATTTCATGGGTTTTACCTTAGACTTAGGAATCTGCATCTCTTCCCATGCCCTTATAAAAAAATGTTTAAAGAGCTACCTCCGTCTATTAAGACTCGATTAACTTTACAATTGTTAATAGTAGGTTCAACTATGATAGGAAACCTACCTGGTCGAGTCGACGGGATGGGGTAGTCTTCTTTACTGAAGGAGATTACAGTTTCTGACCACCTGGATGACTTGACGGTGATCGAAGACTCGGCAAAGTTCACCTCCCGTTCCACGGCCTTCAGATGATGTCTAGACTCATACGAGGAGGATCCACCAAAAATCATATCGACTGTGTGCTGCTGCGGCTCCTGGTACTCCATCTCTTCGTTGCCATCTTTGTCCTTTTTGGAACTTGGTTCTCTGAGTCCTGTTATGGAGGGGAAGGGACCTTTACCCAAGTAGTAAGCATCCAGTTTCTTTTACCAGGCTCAACAGGTACGTAGATCATGCCCTACTGCCTGGTGAAGTGGACACCACTTCTTATTTTTCTTGTAATAATCGGTTGGAGCTTTTGCCTTATTTCGATCGAAAAAGTATTTCTTGCTCTTGGTGAATTTTTCTAGAATTGTAAGGACTTCTTTGTTGTCGGGCTTACGATTCTTCTTATTCTTGAGAAACTTCTTGCTTTTCTTCTCTTCCTTCTCCAGGCCTGACTGGGGATTTTTATCTTTTCGATCAATAGCTTCATACCATTCGACCGCTTTACTAGCGGATGTATACTTGTCTTCCATGTCGAAAAGTTCAACGGTCGTTCGTGAAGGACTTGTTGCAATATCCTACATAAACCAGCGATTCCTTGGCCCTACTTTAAAAGCCTGGATGACAGAAGACTATGCGATCTCTGAGATAGAGTTTCGAACTTAACTGAATCTCTTGATATATTGTCGAAGAGTTTCATTAGTTTTCTGCTTCATCGGATGAAGATCATCCTCCTTCCCAGGACGGTCGTACGTCCCTTGAAAGTTAGCGATCAGAGTATCGCAGAGCTGCTCCCAAGTGTAGATAGATCTGACTGGTAGGTTGAGCAACCACAGCCAGACAGACCCTTCAAGGACCGTGGGCAAGTAATTTGCCATCACGTTGTCATTACCACCAGCAGTCTTGATGACGGTGGAATAAATTTGAAGAAATTCTAATGGGTTCTGAGTCCCGTTGAACTTCTCTATGTTGGCTGGTCGGAACCTGTTCGGCCAACGAACAACTTGGAGACCTGTCAAAAATGCTCGGTAGCCTGTAATGAAGTCATGACGCCTTCTTTGAAAAGGAGCCGGATTATAGTCAGTTGGGGATCGGTTCCTCGTATTTGCATACCTAGGATCCGTTCTCCCAATTTGGTTGTGGACGTTATGATAATGTTTTTGACCACCTGCTTGGTTCAAATGATGCCTAAGATCGCCTGAATCAAGTGGTCGCTCCTCTTGACGAGTACGAGTGGCTGCTGCGAAGAGCCATCTTCCCTCGTGATTTCTTGGTCAGAACCTATGAAGGGGTCTTGGTGTCGATCGGTCCTCCGCTCGACCATGTTGTCCCCTACTGAGAGAGGAGCGCTGGGATGAAGTCATCGTGTGACTTTGCGAGTTCCATTGCTCCCGGTACATTTCTGTATGCTGCATGGTTTGTTGGAGGATCTCTGACACCTGACCTGCAAGCTAAGCATAGCCTGGAGTTCATGCTAAAGCAGGATCTGGATTATTTAGAATATCCCAGACTCGTTACAGGTTTTGTATTGTTACCGAAGGTTGTGGAAGATTCCCACTTGCAGTGGGCGTTCGATGAGTTGAGTTTTCCCTCGACTTTCCGGTTGGCCCTCTCTGACCCCTTACTCGTGGTGGAGTAGGAACAGGTGAATTAACTGATGCACGTCCATCAGCTCGGTTACCTCTAGTAGTTGGGGCTTGAGCGTCCGTACCATTTCTACCAGCAAGTGGTGGCGAGTTAACCCGTGGATGATCGTGCATAGCATCCGGACTGGTATATCTGATTGTGTTAACTTCGTGGAGCCAGCAGTGACCTTCCGATGAGCTCCCGTCGTAGCTAAGAGAGAGACTTCCAGAGCTTCGGCAAGGAGCCTCCACGACGGGGAGTGGTTGGAGATTACCGCCTCTCATGGGTTTTGTGGTGGACTTAGCCTGATCCGGCGGATTGCCGTTCGTATATTGAGTTTCACATGCCCATTTGACCTACAATCGGTGATAACTTCATTGATGCCCTTAGCAGATGTCAGTTTGCCCCTGGAATACGTAGGAGCCGTTGGCAAATACTGGTCGCCCATGACAATATCGAGAGTACATGGACTCTCTGATTACAGCGCTGGGCTTCCGTTGCTGCTTTTGCTGGTCAGATCAACCGGGCTTGTAGAGACGTTCGAACGTTCCGAACTAGTCGGAACAAGCAGTTCCTCTGAGAGCACCATTGTTGGTGGCGATGAATCCTCATCCATTCGATCAATTTCGCTAATCTCTGCAAATAGCGAGCCGGCGAAGGAGGAGGATGATGACATCCTATTTTCTTCCATGGCGCAGATGCATGCGTCCATGTCGAGGTTGGAGTAGTCCGCCGGGTCGAACCAGTTTTCCTCATCTCAAGCCTCTGTCATGTTCGCATGAGCGATAATGGGGCAAAGGAAGTGGATGAGGAATGCTTGAGCGAAATAATCTTCAAAAACTTAACACCTTCTATCCCCACGGATGGCGCTAGCTGTCGACGATCAAGTCGCCGATCTTACTAAATAAAAAGAAAAAAATGACAAAGAGTTCTTGGGAGAGAATGAGATTGCTCTTTATTGCTATGAATAGGATCATTTACAAGGGGTGTCCTTGAAAAGGCAGTAGACTAGCTCTAATTACACTTGGTGTACCAATTGCTATGATAATACTTCAGATGAAAACCCAATCGTCTATTGATTTTACGAATTAGATTGCCTTCTACTACTTGTGTTCTCCTTTAAATAGTCGACGAAGTGATGGCAGTTACTTCTTGAAGTGACGCCTGTTGAAAGTGTCACGATTGGTTGGAGAGATACAACAGTTGGTAAAGTATCAACTGTTCGGCGGTTGTATACCTGTGAGACAATCAATCATATGGTGGTTGTTGTCAATGTCTTAGGACCGTGAAACGTCGCGTGGTATAGAGCAAATATGACATGTGTTCCATTCATAACACGGTAAGGAATATATACTTGGAGTTAGATCCAGATGCTAGTTCATTGCTTCTACGAACAGTCATCTGATCGGGGACTGGGTATAGGACCTTATCCGACCTGGGTTCCCATTATGTAACCTCTGGAATCCTTACGACCACAAGGGGTTGTTAGTCTTAGGGGTTACGATCATGAAGACATATAGTATTTTAGTTATGTATTAAAGTAATACATAGATGTTTTAATCCTCGTCAAGCTTTCAGCTGGACTGAACGGCTAAGTTGAAAACGTTTCGTGTTTGACAGTATGTCTTTTAGGTAAACTCGATGGAGCTTCTAAGTTGAAAATATCCACAATACCTCTAAGACAGATGACGATAACTAACAACAATTAATGACAACTAATGTCAATTAACGGCAACCGTCGGGGGAGGAGGACGGCGGCGGTGCGGGAGGCGGAGGGAGGAGGGACGGCGCCAGCGCTGGTGCGGGAGGAGGAGGAGGCTTATGAGCGGGCTGCTGCGTGGGCGAAGACTGAAGCGCTAGGGTTCGGGTGGTCGATGAGGGAGGCATTTGAGAGGTGGGATATTCCTCTTAGGTCATTTTAGTTCAATTTTTGTTTTTGTTTTGTCTTTGTTTTGGTTTTGTCCTGCTGTTTGTCTGCTCTTTTTCCTTCTCCCTCTTGCTTTCTTTTTTTCTCCTTTTAGCTTTTCACCTTAGGCCTAGGTTCTTTCTTCTTGCCTGTTTTTAATTTGTCTGGGTTTTTGACCCTTGTTGTGTTTAGTTGTATCATTTGTATCTCTTTTCTTCCCCTTAATGAAATGATGTGTAAGGCTCTTAGACGTTCTTAAAAAAAAGGTGGGATTTAGAATTATATACGTGGTCTAACTCTAGAAGCAAACTCGAAATCCCATTCGGTTAAAGTCGTAGGAAGCTACCTCAGAATCACTTCAGACTTCTCTATATTAAAAACGGCTTTCAGCTTTTTCAAGAACGGTTGAAGAAAAACGTCCGTTTGAAACGACTTCTCACTTTTTGAAGCGAAAAATCGAAGCCATCCAAGCCCATATATTCATCGATGCAGCGCCGCGTGGCTTGGCTTCACGAGGGAGCGGCGTCCGCCGGTGGCGGCAGACCAGCAGTAGCGCCAGGCTGCTGGTGCGGTGCACGCTACACTCGAGGCAGCGCCGCAAACGCGCGCGCCGCAGCCGCGGTCCGTGGGAACGGAATGCGCACGAGCGCGCGCGCGTCCACTGGATCTGTTCGGCTTCGGCACGATCCGTTTGGGCGCGCACACGGACCGGCCGCGCGGTCGCTGCCAGCGCCAGCTCGGGGCTCCCGCTTGGACTCGCAAGTTGCGGGCTCCCGCTTTTCCGCTTGATTTGACGTCGGCCGGCACGGCATGGGGACACCGCCCCCACCTTGTTCTGTACGCGCGCGCTTACGGCGGGGTGGAGCGCTTGGGTGGTGACTTCAATGTAATTGAACTTTACATGGCTGACTGCCACTACTCTAACGTGGAATTGACCACCTTGTATAGCTGCACTTGCAACCACTCGGTGTATGATGCACATGTGTTCCACGATAGTTGGTATGGACGTATGGTGCGGTGCGAGTAGGCGGCAGTAGCACCACGAGGATAACGATAGGACACAGCCGTATGTAAAAAAAAAAAAACGGACGTATTGTCATGCACTTTCTTATCATATATGTATTCTCCACCGCTCGTTCACACTGCACTTCCTTATCATATATGCATTCTCCACCACTCGTTCAGACCTGCACTTCCTTATCATATGTTAGAGTTAATCTGGTTTATAGTATT
This sequence comes from Phyllostachys edulis, assembly GCA_036346405.1. Lineage (NCBI taxonomy): Eukaryota > Viridiplantae > Streptophyta > Magnoliopsida > Poales > Poaceae > Phyllostachys > Phyllostachys edulis. The sequence goes on from CM070545.1 coordinate 39,773,531, forward strand.
AGTTTCTAAGTTTAGAGTTTTTTCAGTTCGTATACGCATGCTTGCCATATAAGAGTCGGGTGTGAGTCCGTATACGAATATGTGAGCCGAGCCTTTAAAAAGGGCACGTAACCGTGTAAGAAGATGTGCAAACGAGTTGAAGGAAGATAGAAAGAGAAGCAAAGAAATAAAAAGGAGCTTTCTCCAGTACGTGTACGTGTGTTACTTCAGATAGCCATCGTGATTATGTGCGTGTGCTGCTTCAACCTTGATCGACTCCAAAGCGAACGTTCTGCCGAGCGAACGATTTTGAGTTTGTTCTAACAATCATATATACATTCTCCACCACTCGTTCAGACGTTGAGTCTTATCTTCTCCGGTTTCTTCTCCATGGTCCACACCTCCTTTAACTCTATCTACTACCAGGAACTGTTGTGCAAGTCGGTGACGCTAAACACCAAGAAGACCAACGAAGCATTCCATCAGTTCGATAAGGAGAAGCACTCTGAGCTTACGGCATCGTTGACCACGGCTGCGGCAAGCTCGGCAGTGGTTGGACAAGGCAGCGACAAGGCTACCAATGACACAGAGAGACACAAGGAAAATGATGATAAGGACGTTAAGGACAAGGAGAAAGACAAAGACAAAGAGGGCCAGTCGTAGCCTCACCAGAAGCAGCGACGATGCTCTGGGCATCGGAGCTCCATTGCGGCTTGCTGCAAGCACTGCAACAGTTTGGCGGGTCCCATGGTTGGTTCCATTGGCCGTAAGGCGGTGGCGTGGGTCGGCCGCCGACTTGTCTTCCCATTATAACGTTAGAATTGTTGTAATTGGTAAGTTGAGCTGTTGCAATCGTTATTTCTTGTTGTAGCAACATATTGCTATAAGTATTTGTAGGTGTTTCAGCTGCTTTTTCAATTTATTGCAGCAATCTTTTGTTTTTGTTGTGATTGGTTTCCTCTATTGTTGTATCGATAGTTTTCATTTGTAATTTTTTTAACCTTTTTGGTGTGGATGTTGAACCAATTTGTTGCACGAGAAATATTTTTTTTGTTACAGTGGGTCTATTGCTTTGTTGCAACATCTTGGTTGCTATGGAATGATGAAACGAAATGAGACTGTGTTGCACACTCTAGTAATTGTTGTTGCGATTTGCTATGATTTGTTGCGTCCGGAGAGTATATGTTGCAGTGTTGTAACACAACCTTTTTTTGTTGCATCAGATGAGAATTTATTACAGATTTACTAAATAATTGTTATACTTCATCGATTTTTATTACGTCAGATCGAATGAAACCATTTTAAGTCAAAGTCAAATTTAATGGCGAAGAGGATTACGCCCCGACACTGGCCGCCCGCTTAAAACAAAGATATATTATGCCGTGGCGGAAAGCAGGGTCGCGCGCGCACACGGATTTATTCCGGCGGATCGGAGGGGAGGAGGAGGTGAGAGAATTGGGATCGATGCATTTGTTGTAAATTGTTGACCCCGGGATGCTTATTAAATAGAGCCGTGTGCTTCTTGGCTTAATCTTGTTCCCGGAATTCGACTACCTTAACCTTATCTTAATTATGTTCCACGCCTGATGCGGCCGGTGGTGCTCTCCAGCATGATGCACCTCTGATGATGCAGCATTACTCGGGAATTTTGGCGCGTGGTTGAATTCCTGCAGCATCAGTCTCAGACTTCACGATTACGAGAGCATCGGGTCAGAACAATTCGGGTGCAAATAGAACAGCATCCGATTTTATTAGTACCTGGTGTACTAGGTGCACATTGTTTCGTAACTTTTCCTTTGTTAGCATGTTGTTGGGTAGGGTTCAAATCACACCGGATACCGTTTATTACTGCACATTCGGCATTTGCAAGCACAATGAATTTTGCTACAGGCTAGGACGGCAAAACATTGTACAACACTTAGGCTGCTCCCAGTGCTCCATCCTGACTGGTATTTTAAGCCTGCCATGTAGACAAAATAATGATGTGACACCATAGTTAATAAAGAGAGATGGTACTTTAGTATCTAATCTGGATACCGGTTCGGTCTCGAAATCCAACGCATAAAATTTATTGTGATCAATCCCGTGTATTTACGTTTGTGTGTATCAACAAACATACATTGCTTTATTACATACCACAAATAGGTCACAATGCTCAAATACTAGTAAAGATCATGCATATAATTAAATGAAACAGTCTAAAATACTACACCATAAGAAACCATACATTGAAAAGATAGTATCCTAGCACTCCTCGTATACTAAAGAAACTGCACTGAGATACTACCTATTGGGAGTAGCCTTAGCATCAGGTACCATAGGATCAAACAGGGGGGGAGCAGGCGCACAGCATTTGGTACATCATTCAGTGCGCGCGCGCTTGTCGGAGATACCGGGAGAACTAATTACACAGGTAAACCGGGGGGGCGGGGAGGGGGGCACCTATCTAAATTTCCACGCAAAATAATCGTGAGAAGAAGGAAAAAGAGTTTCTGCTTAGTGGGCCCAAAGGCCTAGCTACATGCACAGATTAACACCGATGGCCGCAGCTTCACTCATTGCCCAATTTTAAGGACCCATCCTTCATTAGCTTCATGCTAAGGCTGTTGAATCTTCCTCTGGAATAATGCCGTGATGCCTTTCTCCAATCTGTGCCGGTCTTCATCATTGCTACAAATTCGTCATAGCTAATCTTGCCATCCTGCAGATGTAAAGAAAGTAGATATTTACTTAGGCAAAGTGAGAACCAAAATAATGGTTGTACTACATATAAATCATCACCTTATCAGTGTCGACTTCTTGCAATATGTCATGCACCACTTCCATGCTATCAGCTGCTCCATCGTCCAATAGAGCCTCTCGAAGCTCCTCAGGCTCAATGTAACCATTGCCATCCTTGTCGAAAAATAGGAAGGCCCGCCGAAGGTGCTCGTCATTTGCCATCCTTTGCAAATGAAGAGAGACAGCCAAAAATTCGCCATAATCTAGTGCTCCCTTACCATTTGTATCCACCTGTTTGCAAACAACAGATAATAATGAAAAATCTACAGAGTATGGCATACATGCTAATCAGATCAACGCTGAGCCATAGTTGCAAATTCAGTAATCTATCCCTCTTGTATCACACTACCGCCCTCCCTGTGTCACATAGTTACATTAATACAACCATCAACTCAATACAAGACATATATTCCCTCACATGATGCCATGGACAATCTGGATCGATCTTCAATATCAGTCCACCAAATAAAAATAAAAACTTAAGCGATGGCATCACTCAAGGAGGTCTTAAGTTAGGCCCCAAAATAAGAATGATCCAATGATAGGAGAGGAAATATTGATGAAGGTAAGTCAATTACCAAGGTGAACACCAAAGAGAGATGCAATAACTTCTTTAGTACAATGTAGAAAAATTCATGCACCTCAATGCTTGCTTCCCTACCTTTTGTCAGCAAGAAGGAAACAAGTTTACATGAACCTAGGCCAAGTGGTGAACTAGAATAAATATCCATTGGGTTTTTTCAATGTTATTCTGGAAAGGAATGTCAAACACATTGACATGTAAAGTGAGTCTAAAATGCACCAGGAAACTAATGAGCTAAGTCAAGTAATTGCACCAAATCTTTACCAGACAGTGTTTTACATGTTAAACAATAGGTTAGCATCTAATCAGAACAACTAACGGAAGGAAATGGACAAGCACAACTGCTGATCTGATGGGAAAGGCCCTGTGGTGGTAAAGCAATTAGGTGCGGCGGTTGAGGTCATGAGTTCGAGCCCCATCTCCTACCTTAATTTTAAAAACGCGCAGTTCCTCCTACGTGTCCCTTGTTTTTGAAACTGCTGATCTGATTGAATGAACTGGGCAAATATTAAGCCTTGCTAAGGTGTGTTGCATCAGATGGATATTGACACTACAATGGAACGTGGGAGGGGCATATATCATGGCCTACCGAAGGATGCAAGATGTCACGAACCTTAGTTCACAACAGGGTAAACGGCCAGGCGGCGTTGCTTGGTGGGATGAGAGATTAGACTATAGACTGAGATAATAGAACCTTTTTTTCGAGAACGTGCAAAAGAATTGGGCATCATTCCATTAAGAGAGAACACAAACAGCAACAATTACAAAACGAAAGCACAGAGCGTAGAAAGTAGAGTTAGGCTTGACCGAAGCCAGGCAAGAAACTAATGAGAACTACTCTGGGCCTGACAGCGCCTCTAAATGATGAGAACCCACCATGCGCCAGTGCGGTACTCTTCACAAATCCTGAACATAAGTTGTTTGACCGAAGTTGAAACTTGATTGAACACTCTCTCGTTCCTCTCCTTCCAAAGCATCTAGGAAATGAGGATGATGCAGGAGTCGAGACATCTTCGGTGGTTCCTCAGGACAAAATGGCGAGCGGCTAGCCAGTGGTTCTCCAGGGATGACTGGCCTGCAGGAATACCTTGGCGCAGCCCCACCAGCATTAGGAAACGCGCCCAGACTTGAGAAGTAATCGCGCAGCCTATGAGCAGGTGATTGATCGTTTCGCTGGCCGAGCGATAAAAAACGCAGACCCCTTGGTTTGCAAGGCCGCGACGCTCGAGATGATCCGTCATCCAGCAACGGCGACGAATTGCTAACCATAAGAAACACTTGCATTTCAAAGGTGCCCATACTTTCCAAATGGCTATCGCACACACGAAAGCGTTGTATGCTGAACTGGACGTGAACTGCCCCGCGGGATTCCAGCGCCAACTGATGGAGTCTTCCTGATTCTGCGACAATCGGATGGACCGAAGAAAATCCCACAGCTATAGATACCCTGCAAGTAGCTGAGCATCGAGGCGACCTGTAATGTCCAAGATCCACTTGCCGTTTAGTAGAGCTTCCACGACCGCTCTTTTGCTCCGGATTGCATTCGGGATCGATCTGATCAGACACGGTGCAACGGCTGGGATGCTTCGCTCGTTGAGCCAGCGGTCCGACCAGAACAGCGCATGTTCGTCGTTTCCAAGCTGAACTTCCAGCGACGTCTGGAACATGGCGCGCTCTGTGAAACTGGCCTGAGAAGAAAGACCCTGCCATGGCTTATCAGGCCAAGTCCGCTAGAGCTAGAGCAATCTGATGCAGAGCGCGTGGCTGAGGACTCGGAGGTTAAGTAGACCCAAACCCCCGCAACGTGTTGGACGAAAGATCGTTGGCCACGCAACCAAACAATGACCTCCAGCCACCAACTCGGTTCCTTTCCACAAAAACGCCCGACGTCGTTTGTCGATTTCTTTGATCACCCAAGGGGGTGGGGGTAGTGCCATGAAAGAGTAGATGGGGAGTGTTGTAAGAACCGCCTTCACGAGGACTAGACGACCTCCTTGTGATAGCATGTTGGTCTACCATCGCTGCAACCGAACATGAACCTTGTCCAAAAGCAGTTGAAAATTGCTCTTAGTTGGCTTCCTCAGGGAGAGGGGCAACCCCAGGTACTTGCAAGGGAAGCCGGTCGGGGTGCAATAGAGCTCATCGGAAATAAGCCTAAATTGTTGATTTGAGCAGCGGATTGGTGCGATCGAACTCTTGGCTAGGTTGATTGTCAGCCCTGTGGCTTCTCTGAAAACCCGAATGATGGTGCGGATAGTATGCAAATCTGAAGGAACCGAGGAGAGGAAGAGGGTCGCATCGTCTGCAAAGAGATAGCCGGTGAGGCACACGTCTAGATCCTCAGCGAGGACGTTTCGGCCAACGACAGGAGGCTGTTGAGGACGTCCATGATTATGACAAAGAGCATCGGCGACAGAGGATCTCCTTGACGTAGTCCGTGACCATGCTAGATAGGGCGACTTGGCTGCCCGTTCAGCAAGATACGGGTGGAGGAGGAAAACATGATACAAAGTCAAGCGCACCACTTAGGCCCGAAACCCTTTCGCCTGAGGATCTCTAGGAGAAACGGCCAAGAAACCGAGTCGAACACTTGGGCGATATCGAACTTGAAAAGGAAAGCCAGCTTCTTTTGTTGATGCAGTAAGCGAGCCGAGTGCCTGACGAGGAAGAATTTGTCCTGAATTGAACGAGCAGCAATGAAGGCTGACTGGTTGGGAGCAACGACCTTGGCCGGCTCCAGGGCCAACCTCCGGGCGGGGATTTTCGAGAAGAGCTTCGCAAAGCTATGCAACAAGCTATTTGGGCGGTAATCGCTAGCACCTTGTGGCTCCAGTTTCTTTGGCAACAAACTGATGAAGGCTTGGTTCAGAAGGTGAAAGTTATTGCCGCCATGACATCCTCTTTGATGATGGACCAGCACTTTTGATAGAAAAGAGCAATAAATCCATCAGAAACAATCTTATAGGGAATTAGGGATACATGCTTATAGAACCTTGGGAGGAAGACTAGATTAATTCATCTTTCTTGCTTGATTGATAATGCATATATGCTTTCCTTTTTATAGGGATGACTCGACTTGAGCTATAAGAAACAATCTCTATTAGATGTAATATATCTCTAAGTAAACCCAACAAACAAGAAAACTAGCTATTCTTATCTCTATTTCCCAACTATTAATACACCCGTGAGCCCGGTATGAACAGTGCGCTGTTGCTAAAATACTGTGGGTACTATTCACATGCGTGAACAGTAATTCCTGGGCGTGGCACAGGATGACTAGCAGTTGTCCTAGAAACATCTGAGCCACATCAATCATTGCAGGAGCTTGGAACATTTGGTAGCTGTGGGACGATGTAGTGTTTAATATTGAAAATTTATGAAGTGGAGAATGGCAATGAAAGATATGCATTTGACTTAATTTATTCGTTATACAGTCTTTCCTTTTATTGAATTCCTCCCGCAAAATAGCCCTGTTTCCTGTCCTTATTCATTTCTTGCCCACTTGGAGACTTGGGATCTCAGCAGGAAATGTGAAGGCTGCTTAAAGCCGGGAAGGCAACTACTCCTGAGGCACTAAGAGAAGGATGTGATGGTTGGTTCAATACGGTTTAGGTGATATTGCCTTCATCAATGTTGTTCTTTGCTGTATCATATCTTTTGACTTCTCCCAACAGGTGCTTTGTTAACCACCTATGGAGCTTCTAAAGACTAAAAAAACACTGAACTCTTGTCTTAGTTGTTTTTTGAATAAAAACTGGGATTGAAGGTTAATTCTTTGAAATACTTACAGCTTCAATAAGCATCTGCACTTCTGATTCCGCAAGATGAGAGCCGAATTTTGCTATTCCGCTCTTCAGTTCTTCATAAGAGACAATGCCATCATTGTCAGTATCCATTGCCTTGAACATCTCCTTTATGTCCTCAACTTCTTCAGCAGACAAATGATCGGCGATGACCTAGTAAAAAATCATACACCAGTTATTGCCGGTCAACTGTAAATTGCCATGGCAGAGACTTGAGAAAAAATTGAGCACCAGGCCAGGATGAAAATTTAAATGAGCAAGGTACATACCCTTAGAGCTCTTCTTTTGAATCTATTCATCCTAGAAAATTGTTTGAGCCTTGACTTTACAATATCTCCAAGAGGAACATTTGGAGCTTTCTTAGCATTTTGAAGCCAAGGATGCTCTGTGATAAAAAAAATGATGTCAATATTCCTCAGAGAAAAGGAACAAAAGAAGAATAAAGAAGTTACTTACACCGTATTACCAAAACTAAGGGAAAAGCAGATTAATAAGAATTCGGAAATACTGGCAAAAAAGACAGGATTGATGCTTAAGAAGACCTTGCCACACCCAAAAAGAATATGAGCCTCAGGTAACATCAAGCTACAAAGTGGACCAGCATTTTGACCCAAACATTTATTGACAGAGTTATAGCACAAACATTCTATAAAAAAAAGCCTAAGCAATAATACTGCACGTCATGATGGTTGAATTTGGTCTCTGTTTAATATGTTCACTTAAGTGACGAAGAGTCTGATAAACAGCTCAAGACTCTGAAGTAAACGGAACTGGTTCAAAGCATAAGCATTAAATGGAGAATTTCAACTACCCTATCTGACCAAGTTCAAATAAGAATTTGCCATTCTTAGATTCCGCAATGCACAAAACTAGTATCAGATAAAGAGATTTGTAAGATATCTATGTCTAACACGCTTCAGATTTTCAGATAGCCAGATTAGATCAACACACATAATGTCAGTGTATCTTTAACTATATTTTGTGCTTGCACATGACTAGAATAACTCAAAGTGTAACCAGCTGTACTGACCCTGAAGCCTACATCACAAACTAGTCAGCACTTAGGGAATGATAAGGAATACTTCAGATTGGATGAATATTCAACAATAACATATGTTTCAATTGTATTTACAAGAGGCAATAGCCAGTATAGTTTCATTTCACACTGATATTTTCAATTGTATTTACCTGGGAATAAGTCCACTTTAACCCCTTGAACTATGGCCTGAGTCCAAAAAATACCTTTCAACTACAAAACCGTTCACTTTACACCCCCAATTATTGAAACCGGAGCAAATCACCCTCTCACCCTAAACCACCCCAGGTTTGGATGACGTGACGTCCACATGTACATGTTTCGCTGATGTGGCATACTCATGCCCTTCTTCTTTGGCCAGAGGAGGTGAATGAGCAGAGGAAGTGGCGACGGCGAGGCTCAGTGGAGGAATTGTAGCAACAGCGATGTCTTGGCGTGTTCCCAGAGATGGCGAAGCAGATGGAGGAGTTCTACAGCACGGAAGTGGATCGAGGCAGCTAGAACGAGGTGGCGACAGGGTCACCGGGCACGGAGAAGATGAATAGTGCATCTGCGGATTCCGACGAGAAACGTAGGCGAGAGTGTGCGCATAGCATGTTCCAGGACACGGAGAAGCGATCTATGGCAAGACATCGAAGCGAGGTGGTATGAACATACCAAATGACAACGGTGGTCATGGGGAGCGATGGAGTTCGGTGGAGGCGATCCTCGACAGCAGTCCCGCCTGGGCATGTGGAGGGGGAAGGGAGGTGGAGGCAGAGAGGAAGGAGGTGGTGGTGGTGACGCTGGAGACGATGAGGATGGCAGAGACGACGATCGAGGATGGAAGCTGGTGGGTCAGATCTAGAGGCGGTGCCTCCTCTTCCCCCGTGCCTCCATTGTCGAGAACCGTCCATCCCGCCACTCCAAATCACCGGGCGCCGCACCGCCGTCTCGTTTCCTAGGCTCGCGAACCACCTCAATTCGTCCTCTCAAGGGCAGAGAGAGATACGGATGGTGGAGAGACTAGAGAGAGAATGAGGGAGAGGGGGGAAGGATAGAGAGGGACTAGAGAGGGAGGCATAAGGAGTGGTGGCGCTGGGGTGGCAGGGCAGGGTGGTCGCTGCCAGCAGTACTTGGTGGGTGGGCCTCTCCTGAATCGGGCACAACAGAGAAGAGTGGGAGAGAAAGAAGAGGAATGAAGAAAGAGATGGGGCTGACATGAAGGACCCATGTATAAAATTTACTTCTTTTTATCTGCTATATCTGATTCAGATGCCACGTAAGTCAAAACCAGTGACATGGCTGCCAACATGGCTAAAACCACCAATGAAACCAACCTAGGGTGTATCTTGATTTGGTTTTGATAATTTAAAGATGTAAAGTTGACGGTTTTATAGTTCAGGATGTTTTCCGAACTCGGACCACAGTTTAGGAGGGTAAAGTGGACTTATTCCTATTTACATGTAACAATAGTTAGTCATATTTCATCAACATACACCAAAAGAAGTTGATGACAGACACCAAGTAATTCTACAAGATGTTCAAAGCAGACACAACATATGGGCTATCTTTCATTAAATGGCCGCACTATGAATACCATATTATGTCACTCCAATTTATCAAAGTTCATACAATAACATGATAGAAAAAGTGCATTAAGAAGTTGGGAGGAGCGCAGGGAAGGCAAGAAAATACAAGATTACATGTATCAAAATCCTAAGCGCTCATATTAGATTTAAACAGCAAACTAATATGTCTTAGGCATGTACAATGGTATAGACAGCTGTTATCTATAACAACTCTCCATATCACCTGTAGACAGCACTAAGGACAGTTCATACAATGGTACAGACGACTGCTGTCTTTTTAGTTGTCTTTGTAGAACACACAATCTTTTAATGTTTTTCTTGTTTCTTGTGCTATAGTCGGCTACAAGATTGTAGACAACATCTTTCTCTCTCTTCATTATCTTTCATCCACGTCAACAAAAATCCTACGTGGCAATGACTATAGACGGCTGACATAAGCCCATTGTACATGCTCTTAGTATTTGAACAAAATATTATTGTTCCTGGGTTTAATGGAACACAACATGTAGTACATGAAAACCTTAAAATTGAATTAATTCAGATACATTAATGTTTACTGCATAGTAATTAAGTCGCCGAGTCAAGTTGAGTCACCATAGGACACATAAATATTTACCTTGAAAAAAACACCCTCGATACACAAGTACACAACATCAACAACGACAGAGAGAAACAAAACAAGGGCAGAGGAACACAATGAAAACCAAATGACAAAACTGCCAAAAAAAACCCTCAAATACAAGTATAGCTTAACATGTCATTGAATTATAACAGTTCTTTCTTTTAGGGGAGAAGTTAAAATTGGCCAACAGGGGCTAGCTTAAGTGCTTAACATGTCATTGAATTAGAATAGCTCTATCTCAGATATACTTTCCCCATTAGACGACAATTAAATTTATGCATATCTGGTGACCGCCTTAATAAATAGAAAACTAGTCAGATCAAATCAGACTCCATCACAATGCTATATTGTTGGACGGAACAGGAAAGAAAATGAGTGGAGTTTTATGGAACGGTAATTAATGACTGCTGAACTGGACAATTTTTGGAGGGAAGTAGGCAAGTAGCATATCAGTGTGCCTGCTTGTTTAGCACATGTAACATACCGAGAACCTGCTTTGCAGTTAACCTCAGCTTTGGATCAGGCTCCAACATACGTCGAACTAAATCTTTAGCATTTTCTGAAACATTAGGCCAGGGCTCCCGCTTAAAATCGATATTTCCACGAAGAATAGCTCGTGCTACCCCTTGTTCAGTCTCTGCAATTTTTACAAGGTTTCGTGAAGGAGAGGGTAAAGCTATGACAAAGAAGGCATCGATAAAAAAATTACCAGCCCAAAATGGAGGAACTCCACATAATAAAATATACAAGATAACTCCTGCGCTCCATATGTCTATTTCCGGTCCATAGTTTCTCTTCAATACTTCGGGAGACATGTAATAAGGGCTTCCAACAATTTCTGAAAACTTTTCACCTAAAGAAATAGAACAATTGCATAAGAAAGGACAGGATGAAACTAGAGTTTTGTTTGCATAATAGGCACGCCTTCCCTACAAGCATTGCAAATGAAAAAACATTGTAATTAGCAACATTGTAAAGGGGGAATGGCAGCATTTGCAAGGCTTGACTGCACTCCATTCTGTCTTCTTTTAAGAGAAAAAAAAGGGGAACATTTTCTCTTGATGCTAAGGTAATGTTGAGGCACTGATATCCCATAAGCAATGGTGGAATGTGATATTCCTCAATTTTCATGAAATGTACTAATCAATTTCAATGTAACTCCACAATTTACAAGAGTTCCACAAACAAAAAGAAAAAAAAACGCTTCTGGAATTTCCAAGCAGCCCCTTTTGTCTGGAGTGTGGACATGCTGCTACCTAGTAACATTGTCTACAGAAACAACAAAATATTCAGTTGTCCGTATGGAAAACAAAGAACAGCCTCAAGGTGAGAAGAACCTAAACAGGAACTTGATCTAATCAAGTTCCTCAATGAAGGATAACTCACCCACAACATAATCGTGGTAGACGCATGGCTCTTACTTATCTACATCCCAAGTCCCAACCAGTAAACCGACTTGATAAGTTGGTATGTAAGTCAAGTACCATAGTCACCACTGCTGTAGTAAGCAACTGCATTTAAATTAGATACTGTTACCTGCATTGTAAGAATTATTTCCCAAAGCGTATGACCAGCAGTTCCTAAATCCTCATAATTTCAGTGGTATATCCTTTCCCCGCCCAAAGTACAGCCCACTGAACTCACATCACATACTGAAGAAATGAATGTACTGATAACACTGTATGTGGTGCAAAATAACTAAATTTAGGAACAACTATCACGCCACCACTTGTTTCTTCCAAATCCTAAAAATAATAGGTCCACACTACAAACATCCTAGATCCTGGACCTAAAGTACCAATCACTGAACCCACAGCACGATCTTCAGCAAACCAAATTATCAAGGCTAATGCAGTTGCAGAAAGGGCCGACATTAAACTACTGTGCTGTGAAAGATTACCAATTCCTTCCAAATACCATAGCAAGGGAGCTAAAAAAGGACTGCCATAGAACTACTGTTCTGTGAAAGATGTTGAAATTAATCTTGTCATCGAGTCTAGTTGTGTCATGCATTAAGTAGCTATACATGCATGCAAGCAGTACATGTGTTAGTGGGAAGGTTATATGTCATATTGTAGTGGAGGTAGTGGCCTACTTGAATGTGTTAGTGGAGAGGTTACATGTCATATTGTAGCTATAAAAAATATTGTAACCAGTTTGTTTATTTTGAGAGAGTATGGAATAACAGATTAGTGAGCGAAGAGGGAAAATGCAGTACAGCAATGCATGTGTCACTTCTTCCTTCCTGTGATTTGTGATTCTTGTGTGTGCGCGCGTGTAAAACACTAGAAAGAGAACCGATGAGTGAGTTCTCCCCAAGAGCTGGGCCAACAATTGGTATCAGAGCTAGGGTTGAAGCGCTACAGCAACGGCGTGCCAGTCGGCAGTGTGCCGGCGGCGGCGCGTGCTAGCACCGCAGCGTGGTGCCTTGGGCGCGAGCGTGAGCACATGACCACGAAGGTGCTGTGTGGAGCGGCGTCGGCGAGGTGCGACGTGTGGAGATGCGTCTCGGTGATGGTTCGCCGAGCAGTGGCACGTCAACGCGGCTCCATGTGAGGAGTGGCAACGGCTCTCGGAGGCCGGTTGCACTAGACAGTAGGCTTGGTGGCGCAATGGGCGCTGGCAAGTGCGAGGACTAGCGACGACCGGGCATCACAATTTCGTCGCCAAGTGCATGTAGTTGAGTCCATGCATGTTGAATGTGTGTGTGAGTTCTTGTAAGTGTGTGTCCAAGTTCTCACATGTGTAAGTTCTGATTCGAGTCCCCGTCGCCGTCAAGTTGTGTCACCGGCGAAGGACAATTAGAGTTGAAATCGAGGTTGAGATCGCCAGCAAGTTGTGTCCCTAGCTGCAAACAGGTAGCGGTGATGTAGTTGAGTCCATCATCGCAAGAAAAACCATGTTGTTGAATGCCCAAGTCGTCAAGGTCGAGTTCTTGCAGCAAGTCGTGTCACCGTGACAAGAGCGGCCATGAAGGAGGAAGAGAAGGAAATGCGTCCCTCCAGTACCCTTTGTTCATGGGCAGCAACTGTGTGGCGTGGTCATCAAGAGAAAGGTAATGCTTCTTTGGGATGCGTCGGAAGATCGGCCTTTCAGATGAGAAGCTTGGTATGACAAGATTAAGGGGGTGATTGTTGAAATTAATCTTGTCATCGAGTCTAGTTATGCCATGCATTAAGTAGCTATACATGCATGCAAGTAGTACATGTATTAGTGGGGAGGTTACATGTCATATTATAGTGGAGGTAGTGGCCTACTTGAATGTGTTAGTGGGGAGGTTACATATTATATTATAGCTATAAAAACATTGTAATCAGTTTGTAAAATTCATAAGCAATAGAATAACAGAAGAGAGAAAATAAACAAGTGGTTAGACATCGCAAAACTCATTTGTGTTCATCTTCATGTGTGCGTACGTTCCAGAAAGGAAACCATGTACGAGTTCTCTCCAGGAGCCGGGCCAACAAAGGGCCACCAATTCCATCGAAATACCAAGCAAGGGCGATGGCATAAACAGTGTCCACTTGGCCACTCCCAAATCCAGCCTTCGAAAATTGAAGTACCAAGACTACTGTATAGCAACAGTTACATTCACTATCCTACCCAAATTCTTTCCGAGAATCCGAAGCTCCTAATGTAAGAACCACCAAATTCTTTTCAGATTACACAGCAAGCAATTGCATTTAGCTATAGCGATGTCCACTACCCAGCATTCCACCCAGAACAGCCCATTAAACCCACAGATCCTGCAAGAGCGCAAGAAAATTCAAAAGTGCCGGTGGGCAATTCTCCCAAATTGGGCGCGGGTCTCGATTCCGGGAGACTCACCGGGCTTGAAGAAGATTGAGAGGCCGAAATCGATGGCCTTGAGCGGCGAGTTCTCCTTCTTGTTGGCGAAGAGGAAGTTCTCGGGTTTGAGGTCGCGGTGGATGACTCCGTGGCGGTGGCAGAGCTGCACTACTTCGACGATGGTGCGGGTGACGTTGGCGGCGGCGCGCTCCGTGTATTGCCCCCGAGCCACGATGCGGTCGAAGAGCTCGCCGCCCTCGCAGAGCTCCATGACGAGGTGCACGGCGCCCTCGTCCTCGCACGCCTCCCGCAGCGACACGATGCTGGGACTCTTGGGCAGGTGGCGCATAATGGCGACCTCCCGGCGCACGTCCTCCACGTCGACCGCCGTCCGCAGCTTCCGCTTGGAGATGGACTTGCACGCGAGCAGCTCCTTGGTGTCCCGATCCATGCACAGGTACGTCACCCCGAACTCCCCGCGCCCGAGCTCCATGTCCAGCACGTACTTGTCGTCGATCCCGCCGACCAGCTCGCACCCCTCCTCGCCCAGCACGGCCAGCCGCTTCTGCCCGCCGCCGCCCCCCGCGGCGCCGTTCCTCGGCTGGTGCGGCTTCGCGGCGGATGCGGGGAAGTGCGGGGACTTGACGTCCTCCCGCGCGACGGCGGCCGGCGAGCGGCAGCAGTTGCCCATGGCCGCGCGAGATCAGAGAAGGGGAGCTATGGTTTGTGCGGCATTAGGCGCTGAACTGGTGGGGGAGAAGAAGGAATTGAAGGAGACTACAGCCTACACGCAGAGACACAGAGAGAGAACGAGAGAGAGAGAGAGAGAGAGAGAGAGAGAAGCGAGGGACAGAGAGAGAGTAGAGGAGAAGCGACTGTGTCGGGTAACGGTATAGAGGAGTCGCTGGGGACGCGTAGCCGGAGGCGCGTGGGCGACAGCTTTTAACCTAGGCCGACAAGGACGATGCGAAGGAGTTTTTGGCTGGCGCGCGTTGTATTAAATCTAGAGCCTCACATACCGAAAATAGCATCACGCAGTCGCACGAACATAGCCAGGTCCGGCTCCTGGGCACGGCACCGTCGAGTACGGCCTCCAGGGCACGGACTAAGCGAGTCCGACCCAGAGGCACGATACTTACCGAGTCCGGTCTCCAGGGCACGATACTGTCCTAGGGTCGTCGCCGTGTGATTTTTTTTTCACGTTTTGAATGAAAATCTGTACTTTTGGCTGTCCCTTGATTCTCACTGATCTCCTCATGCGCAAAAAACCCGACGCTATAGGCGTGTGAGGGAATCAGATTCTGTCCCATCGCTTCGCGGTCGGCCTTCGCGTGGCTATAAAATCAAGTGATGCGCTCTCATTCCTCCACACAATAACCATTCTGCTCTGCGTAGAGAGACAGAGAGGATTGCTTGAGCGAGAGGCAACGTGATTGTCCAAAAATTGTTCCAAATTCGTTGTCGATTTGAGAGTGCTTAGAGAAGTGTTTAGCGGTAGTTTTAGTTCGACATCAAGTGAAGATCTTCTAGAGGGGTATTTTTTTTCTCATATGCATTATGTTTATTAATTATGTAGTTGGTGTTAAATTATGTAGTAGTGAGTAATTAGTCGTGGTTAGTTAGTCGTAAATATTTAGTCGCAACCAAAATAGTTGTAATTGATTACTCATATTTAATTAGTCGCGATTTATTTTTGAAAATAGTTAGTTGTAATTAATGTAGTCATAATTAATAATTCATATTTAGTTAGTCGTAACTTTTTTTGCTCGCAGTTTGTTAGTCAAAATTAAAATAGTCCAAACTAATTAAAATAAGCTTAATTAAATACTCGTAATTAATTAGTCCTAATTCTTTAGTGGTAATTAATTAGTTGTAATGCATTAGTCATAATTATTTGTCATGTTCAGTTTAGGTGGAATTAATTACTTGTAATTATTTACTCGTGGTTAGTTAGCCATAATTAAAGGGGGAAATTAGCTCAGTGACATCACGTTAGAGCGTAATCGGGGGAACGACACTCCGTTCGTGACGCACTAGAAAATAACATCGCGAACACCAAAAAATGAGACGAATGACATCGCCGCCAGTTACTTTCATTTCTACATTTTTTTAATATAGAAACTGAGCTCAAAAAATTATCGATTTTTTTGTGGCGCCTCTTGACACAGTTTAATTGCTTGTGTATTTTTTAAAAACATTATACGTTCTGATTTTGTCTCTAAAATTTATTTAAGTATACTGTTTGTAGGAATTTTCTAATATAGACAATGAAATTCCATTCGTTTAATGTTTTTGCTAATTAAATTCCAGATGTGTTGTGCAGTGGTACTCCAAATTTACTTTGCACTATGGAAACAAACACTTCTGAATTTATTTCATTGCTATGTACCAAATTTACTTTGCACTATGGAAACAAACACTTCTGTAAATCACTATATGCTTATTGTAGTACCTACTAATGGAGTAATGGTTTGATCCTGAGCCTTGACAGAGAACCTAAATCCTTCTATGATTAACAACAACTACCAATTGCAAACAGACCTGCATGCCCTCAGTCATTCTTATTTTCCTTTTATGATGCTAGTCCTTTGGTGTCCTGTTAAGTTTATGCACCAATCCAAATGAACTCAACCACTGTCTTTTGTGTCTTGTTGTTTTTATGAACAAAATTGTTATCATGCCAATGCATTTTCTAAAGGTTATCTCAAAGCAATCACTATATGAAGATTTCTACTACAAGACTCCAGTACTTTTGATACTGAACTCATAAACAAAATTATCTGGCTTGATACATCTGATTTAACAGGTTTGGATCCAAACTAGTTGGATGCTAGTCCTTCTATGATGCTAGTCATTCTTATTTTCCTTTTATGATGCTAGTCCTTCTATGATTAAATGTTCTGTTGTTGATTAATACACATATTTAGATGATCTTCGTAGTTTGTAGAATATGCATGCCCCATTGATATCTTATGTATTCCCTCCACTATCTTATGCTAGATTTGTGATAGAATCTACAACTGGAAGTAGCAGTGCAAGTGCAAGCAATACATCTCCTGCTTTGCCAGTGCTACAACCACCTTCCACTGCTACAAATGATCCAGTTGCTGGTGCATTGGTGCCAAGGAATGGAGTTGATTTGACTGGTGAGACTGGTGTCGAGACCGACATTCCTGCTCCTGCTGCAAAGAGAGCAAAGAAGTACAACTCTGATGTTTGGGAGCACTACACAAAATATGAGAAAAAGAAGAAAGAATCAGATGGCAAGATGATTACAGAGTATTGGGCTAAATGCAACAAGTGCAGGTACGAATCTTGTTGTGAGAGTTCGAGAGGCACACCAGTCTTTTGGAATCACTTAGGTAGCAAGCACCAAATCAAGGGAGGCCAACAGCTTCTAAAATTGATGAAGAGTGGAGATGACAGCAGCACTGCATCTATTGAGACTTATAGGTATGATGAGGCTGACAGTTTGAAAAAAATTATATTTGGCAATTATCATGCATGAATATCCCTTTAATATTGTTGAGCATGAGTACTTTGTGGAGTTTATCAAGTCACTGCGCCCTAGTTTTCCAATTAAGAGTCACATTACTGCCATAAAAGATATATTGAATATCTTTGTAGAGGAAAATTGTATGATTACTTCAAAACACTTGCATGTCGCTTTAGTACAACTATGGACATGTGGACATCAAAGCAAAATAAAGGTTACATGTGTATCACTGTGCATTGGATAGATGACAATTGGAACATGCAGAAAAGAATTATTAAGTTTATGCATGTAGAAGGACACCATTCGGGAAGAAACTTATGCGCACAATTTCATGATAGTGTAGTGGACTGGAATCTTGATAGGAAATTGCTTGTCCTTACTTTGGATAATGCATCGGCCAATGATGTATGTGTTAGGGGGTAGTACTAAAACTTAATAAGTCAGCTCCCTTGATCTGTGATGGTATCTTTTTTCATGTGAGATGCTTGAATCATATTTTGAACCTTGTTGCCCAAGATGGTTTGAAGCAAATTTCACCAGCTATTGCAAATATCATAAATACAATTGCAATTGTGAAGAACTCTCCATTGCAGTATGAGGAATTTATGAAGTGTGCATCAGAATGTGACTTAGATGTGACAAATGGTCTCCCCTTGGATGTTCCAACAAGGTGAAACTCCACATATCTCATGTTGAAGCAAGCTATGTACTATAGGCATGCTTTTGATAGGCTTTTCCTTCGACATAGAAGCAAATATGTGAGATGTGCACCGACTGCTGAAAATTGGACTATGGCAAAATCTATATCTACATGTTTGAAGAGATTTTATGATGCTACTGAGATCTTCTCTAGCACTAAATATCCAACAGCAAATCTATTTTTCAATACTTTTTGCAAGATTAAGCTTGCCATTGCAGATTGGTGTGATAGCTTTGATCCTATTATATCTTCTATGGCTCATTCCATGCAAATTAAATATGATAAGTATTGGGAAAAGTCCAGCATGGCTCTAGCTGTAGCATGTCTTTTTAATCCTAGATACAAGACAAAGCCGATACACTATTTTCCAGATAAGATTTACCATGACAATGCTCCAACAGCAGTTGATAGATTCATGAGTGTTATTAACCGGTTATTCTGAGCTTATGTGTCCGATCCACTTGTAACCGAAGAAAGCAAAGAATTTGCAAATGTGCAAACAGTTGATCCTCAACCATTAGACCAAGAGGTTGAGGATGAGGGGAGTGATGATGAGCTTGATGCAGATCTTGAAAGGTTCTTGCAATGTAGTAGTGCTGTAGGTCAAGGTACCAAAACTGAGTTGGAAGTGTACATGGAACAACCACTAGTGGAATGGAAAACAAAAGGCAAAATCTTATTTGATGTTTTGTCATAGTGGAAGCTCAAGCAACCTGAGCTCCCTATTCTCTCCCGACTTGCACGTGATGTTTTATCTATTCAAGTGTCGACTGTTGCTTCGGAGTCAGCTTTTAGTGCTGGCGGCCGTGTTGTCGATCCATTTCGCAGTCGTCTTGATCCTGAAGTCGTGCAAGCTTTGGTTTGTACCAAAGATTGGACTGCAGCATCTCGAAAAGGTAATATTGAGTTCTACACTTATGTTTGATTGGTTTATGTGTAGTATGTGAGATCTCGAAAAGGTAATATTGAGTTCTACACTTATGTTTGATTGGTTTATGTGTAGTATGTGAGCAAATTTTTGAGCATAATTAATCTTTTTCACATGAAGGTGGAGATATTGGTGGAGCTATCCTCACTGAGATGGACATGGAGGGCATTGAGCGATGCTTTGCAAGCTTGGCAACGGTTTGCTATTTTTTTTACCTAACTATCTAGCTCATTGGCTTAATTTAATGTCACCTTGATAAATGATACTCATTGAACTACAACTTGTAGTTGCCGGAGCACGAGGATATGGATGATTTGGAGGAGGACGTGTTGGAGGATATGGATGAATGACCTTTTGATTGCCAAAGTGAATGACCTTTTGGATTCTTAGCATTATTGAACTGTGATGACCTAAGTGTGAACTACGTTTTATGTATGTGATGAACTAAGTTTTATGTATGTGATGAACTAAGTTTTATGTATGTTGACTTGTGAGTTATGACTTATGAGCTAAACGTGGTACACTAAGTGTTATGTTTATGATGAATTAATTAATGCACCTTGCTAGTGCCAATGTTATGTGTGGTTATTGAAAATATGAACAATTCATGAATATTTGCATCAAACAAACTAGTTATATGTTTTCGTTAATTTCTGGCATGCAATTTAAGGGGTTTTCATGTTCCAAAAAAATATCCGTAACCGTATTCGTTTCAATTCATATTCACTTCGTATTCGTATTCGATATTATTCGCATCTGTATTCGTATCCGAGATATCCGTATTCGTATCCGGATCAGGGAAAAAATATGAAAACAAATATGGCAGAGCCATTATCCATCTGTTTTCGATCCGTTTTCACCCCTAGTCCTAGTGGGGGTTTGATGCTGACAACCTGTTTGTTGGGCAGCACTTTCCTAACAAGGCAGGTGTGCAGCAAACTATAGCACGATACGCCTTGTCCATCAGTCGTGTGTACCGGGTGCATCGGTCCAACCTATGATATTACGCAGTGAAGTGCCTAGTGGAAGGCTGCCCTAGTAAGGTCCACGCTCACAAGGTGAAGTTATTTGGCTCGGTCTTCACGGTCAAGGCGGTGATCGACCACACTTGTGAGCTAAGTGAGCCGCTGCAGTAGCATCAAAATGTGACTTCCACATATGTGACAAGCCTCATCAGCCACCTAGTTGTGGAGGACGTGTTCGTCTCCCCCAAGATTGTCAAAAGTCATCAATCTGATTGGTTATCCCATCAGCTACATCAAGGTCCGACGAGCCAAGCAGAAAGTGATCGAGAACATGTATGGGACATATGAGGAGGGGTACAACCTTGTGCCAATGATGCTTCAGCAGATTGCTGAAGCAAACCCTGGCACGTACATAAACAAGATGGAAAGTGAAGATCCTAAATGAGGCCCTAAGCGCTACATCTTTGGATCAGTATGTTACGAGCTTTCTTCTGAGACCACGAGAGGGCTTCAAATCTTTGTCGTCCGATGCTCACGATGGATGATACTTTTCTCACTGGGAGGAATAAGGGTACCATTCTCACCGCGGTGGTGGCCGATGTAACATCCCAAAGTTCTGTTACTAAAAAATAAAATTAATAAAGTTATTATGTTATTTGATTTTCTGAGATTTAAAATATTTTTCTTGTTTTTCTTGAATTTTCTAGATTTTAAAAGTCAAAAAGAATACTTATTGAGTTTTCTGGGGCTTTCTTGGATTTAAAGTTAAAAGAAAATTTTAATTATGTTCTTAAATTTTCTGGATTTTAAAAAGTTTTTCTGTTTTCCATAAATTTAAAATAATTTATGTGCAAAAATAAAAGCCAACTTTAAGTTAGAAATGATTTTACTAAGTTCAAAATAATTCAAGGAACTTCTGTGAATTTTTTAACTTTGTTTGGTATTTTCTAAAAGCCTTTTGGATTTCTTGTTATTTCTGTAATTCAAAAAATATAAAAAACCGGATTTCACTCTCGTGTCGAAACTCTTTCCTCCGCCTGTTTTCCATTTTCCACGCCCGGTTTGCCCCGCCTCTCTCTTCATCTCTCTCTCTCTCTCTCACAGCCAAGTGGGCCCCGCTTGTGAGGCCTTCTTCTTCCTCTCCCCGCCTCCATTGTCGAGCGTGCCCGAGCTCTTGAAGTCGCCTGTTACCGCTCGATTGAGTGCAATTAAAGCCGTTAACGGGCACGTTCTCACCTCCCAGTCTTACTCCACCCATTTTTGCCCTTAACTTCCATTGAAAACCCATTTGTGTCGCTGCCCGCGCTTGCGTGTAATCCGTCGTCCATGATCTCCCGTCCCTGGCCTTCCCTTGCCCTATAAAAGGGAGCACCGAGTGCCCCTTCCCCCCAACCTATCCCCAAGAATCTCACCTCTCCTCTCACCGCAATCGTCGTTTTACCTCCGCCGGCCGCGAGCCACTCCGCCGCCGATTGCGCCGCCATTAAAGGAGCTTTGCCACCGTTGTCCACACTTTCGGCATCGTCTTCACATGTTCTACCTGGTGCTCTCCTCGTCGTATTCGGGACGTCACCGGAGCTTGATCGCCGCCACGAGCCGTGCGCGCCACCGCTCCTTCCTCGCTGTCGACCACCCCCGTTCATCTTCGGTGACCCGGGAAAGGGCACTCAACTCCCCATCCCTCCCTCTTTCATTCCTGCACCTCGCCGCCCTCCGCTGTGCTGCCGTTCGCCGGTGACCTTCGGGTCCCGAGCCGCCACCGCAGCTGACGTGGTCGCCACCATGCGCCACCTGGCACCAACTTAGCGCGAGTGCCCGCGTGGCAGCCATGTGGCATCCCGCGTGGATGCTTGCGTGGCAAGCCACCACTGTGTCATACCCCTGGTCCACCATGGACCAAGGTGCAATTTCGTGGACCTGGTCCATAGACCGGGCCAACTGGTTATTGACACATCCCTATTTTTCTAAAGAAAAATAATTTGACTGGAAAATAAAAAATACTCGTTGACGTCACGCAGACGCAATAATTGTTTTTTCCTTTAGAAAAATAATTCCAAAAAATCCAAAAAATCAAATTATATCATTTCATGTGAATTTCCATCTTCCGAGAGCCTGTTCTCCTATTCAAGTGATTCAAATTTATAAATTCATCTAAATTCAATATATATCTCCTAGAACCTAAATTATTTAATTTGAAGTTTACTTGAATTTTTTTTGAATTTGGCTCTTTTTCGCGTATAAATTTCGACAACTTTGGAGAGCCAGATTTCGACGTCGTTTCAGAACAACAATTAATTAAGCAAGGTAAGTTACATCTTTGATCATATTTGATCCTAGTATTTTAAATTATTTAAATTTTGTTTTACATTATTATTGCATGCTTATTTATATTCAAATTAATTTACATTCTTGTTTTAAACTTATTGATATTCTCAATGCCATTGTATAGCCAATTTTTACATTGAATCAAACATACCTTAATACATTAGATAAAATCTAGTTGATGCAATAGTATGAACTAGAATATTTTGAAAAAAAACTAAGCTTAGACATGCCTAAACTTGAAATATTTGATTTAGGAATTTACAGCTAAAAATCAAATGTGGTTTAAATTGTATACATAGCATTGATGTGCCATGGATGTTTATAAATGACTTTGAAAAATGAAATAAAATTAAAAGTTGGTTTAGACTTAGGCGAAATGGATAGTTGGTGGGTGCAAGTTTATGCACGGGCTCAATTCAGTGAATGGTTGAGGTCCAGAGGTTATTTTGAAAGTTGCCCAAGTTAGTTAAGGACCGGTCTTCGAGCCGCATCTTGCAAAGCTCTACCGTACTGCCACAAGTCTAGTATGGGACAGACCAGGCTAATTAATTTGTAACGTTCAATTGTTAGTCGTGCTATGTTGATGTGTGAGTGTCAGAATGACCTACTTTTTATGTATTCCCCCACATTGCGCAAGAGGGGCTTCCAGCGGATGGTTTAATCCAAAGGAAGTCACTACTACAGGAAGCCTCATCACAGACGGTTCGGAACCGTCATCACGCATTTCGCTTCCGAACCGTCTATATTTGTTGGTCTATGATAACGAGGAAGTTATCACAGGCGGTTCAAAACCGTCGTGATACGCACTATCCTGAGCGGTTTTTGTTGAAACCGCTCGTGAAGGTAATATCACGAGCGGTTTT
The DNA here is from genome assembly GCA_036346405.1 of Phyllostachys edulis. Lineage (NCBI taxonomy): Eukaryota > Viridiplantae > Streptophyta > Magnoliopsida > Poales > Poaceae > Phyllostachys > Phyllostachys edulis. The sequence goes on from CM070545.1 coordinate 39,796,972, forward strand.
CATAAAAACCGTCGTGATCGAAATATCACGAGCGGTTTTCATCAAAAACCGTGCAGTGAAACTAATATCGCTGAGCGGTTCTTATTCAACCGCGTGATGAATTCCTGAGCGGTTCTTGTTTAGAACCGTCTGTGATAGCTTCTTCTGCGAAAAAAAAAAAAAACGGCAATTTGCTAAAACTTGGAGGCGTTTAGAGGCCCTAAACGACCTGTTTTGGGGTTTTCACTTTTTCGAGACCTCGCGAAGAGAATTTGACCTTGACTTATGGATTTTCGGATTGAGCTTTTCATTAGCTTTCCAACGAGCCAAAGAACGTCATAATCGGAGTTCGTATGCAAAAGTTATGATGATTTTACCGAGCGGTGCGCGATCTACCATCTATATTTTTGCCCAAACCAAATAACTCAACATGAACTACACACATCACAAAGTAGCATCACCCACATCACGGTAGCATCAACTCGGTAATCCACATCACAAAGAAAAGGGGAGAGTAGAGAGTGAGGTCGTGGGAGGCCGGGCGACAGTGGAGGAGGCCAAGGCGATGAGGTGACGATTAGGCGGGGACGAGTTGGAGGAGGCCGGCGACAAGCTCGGCGGAGGCAGGCGCAAGGTGTGAGGAGGAGAAACAAAGAGGGAGGAGATGGAGGTATGAGCTGTGAGGAGGAGAGACCGCAGAGGAGGAGGAGATGGAGGTTATATAAGCGAGTTTGGCACCGCCCATTATGTTTAAATTTTCGTTTCCGCCCAACAATCGAGAGACGGTTCTTGTTAAGAACCGTGCAGTGATAGCACCTATCCTGACGGTTTTTAATAGAACCGTCAGGATCATTCCTGACGGTTCTATTAAAGAAATGCTCGTGACCTGAAACCTCGAGCGGCAAAGCTGGCGAGGCGCGGCGATCTTGGCGAGAGGATAGCGAGATATCACAAGCGGTTCTTAATTAGAACAAATGCGCGATAACTAATTATCACGAGCGGTTCTTATTGTAACCGTCGTGTATATCCTGAGCGGTTCTTATTGAGAAATGCATGATTGGTCTGATTATCACAGAGCGGTTTGTGAATAGAACCGCTGCGTGATAATTCCTGAGCAGTTCTATTAATGAACCGTCGTGATAGATGACTATCACGAGCGGTTCTAAAAATACCGTCTGTGATAGTCGCCCGCGCCACCCGCAGTCGGCCCGACCCAACACGAGCGGTTCCAAATGAACCGTGCTGCGTGATAGGGTGTCTACTATAGGCTGTTTTGTAGTAGTGAGTGAAACCTTAGCCGGCTTGACTATTTTGGAATGACACAATGTAAAGGCCTTCTAATAATCACTTAGTCGTACACCTAAGGAAGTGTATGAAGTAGACATTATAAGTCGATTATCTCTTGTGGGTAAAATTGTACAACCTCTGCAGAGTTTAAAACTATTCGAATAGCCATATCCACGGTCATGGACATGCTGAGCAAAGCCTTTCACAGATTAGACTATGGTTTTATTTTTAAAATGATTTGATGGATATTTATTCCATGTGGGAAATTGGGCAAAAAAACCTTGGTGTAAAGGGGTTAGTACTTCACCAAAAATGCATCTTGCACTAACTTGACAGTTTAAAATCAAAGATTTTTAGATATAGTATATAACCGCTTTAGAACTTAGTAAATGTATTTAAAAATGCCAAACATTGCTTTTGCACAAATAATCATATAAGCCTTCCTTTGATATATCCCTGCATACATTAACTATGTTATGGGTGTAACTTGCGGAGTACATTTTTGTGCTCACTCTTAGTTAATAAAATATTGTTCAGAAGAGAAGAACTTCGCTACTGGTGTGGATCTCGAAGACTAGACTGCTACCCCAGTTGATTGCATGCAAGATTAGCTAGGTTCTACTGCTTCTTCTTCGTCTTTCGTTGTGTTCTTTATTGTTGGCTTGTAAGTCTTTCTTGTAATAAACTCTGATTTTTATTAACAAAATTGTGCAAGATGTGGTTTTTACCATATTTATTTACTGTGTACACTAGCTACTATTCCAGGGACTAGTGTAGAATACACAGAGGATCTGAGGGTGTTACTCTTGGGTCCGACAGGCGACGCGAATGACCAACTTCTTCTTATTGCTTTTGCCATCGTAGAGAACGAGAACACATCCAGTTGGCTGTGGCTCTTGGCAAATATCAAGCAGGCGGTTGTGGGAGACAGACCCAACGTATGCTAAGTTGTTGTCCATTCTCAACACCATGAAGAATGGGACGGAACCCCCGTACCAGTGGAACGATGTGGAAACTTGGTGGTGCGTGAGACATCTTGCCTCAAACTTCTTCACACGGTTCCGCGGTCAGGAACTAATAGAGACGTTCAAGGCATTGTACATGCAAAACTAGATACGAAAGTTTGAGTCCATCTGGACAGACCTCGAACATTGGACTACGAGGCATACAAGGGAATTTCCTCCGAAGGCACAGGAGGGACAGCACAGCACGAGAGGGCAATCCAAGAGCCCTACCAGTTTCTCCCAATGGATTAATCTTCACGCTCTTGAGCTGGAGAAATGGTCCCAGCTTTACGACACCGACAGTGTGAGGTATGACATTATGACGACTAACATGTCCGAGGTATACAACAGCATGCTGAAAGGTGTGTGGTGCTTCTCTATCACCGCGATCGTTGAGGAGACCTAGACTCGCACGATCGGTTTACTTCGTCAATAGAGCCACTGCAGCTAGGTGATAGTTGGAAGAAGGGAAACAGTGGTCCGAGAACATGCAGAGGTATATGGACAAGAAGATGTAGAAAGCTCGTATGCATGACTTCCAGGTGATCGTTGGCTCGAGGAGGAAGTACAAGATCCAGTTGAGGCAAAAATATGTCAACAGTCATGCCATGAGGGAAAGGAAACAAGCTTGCACCCTCAGTGATGTGACTATATGCACCTGCAACAAGACGAAGCTCCTGCACAAGCCATGCTCATATGTGTGCAAGCAATGCGCGCAACTTAGACAGATATCTACGCCATACATCTCTGAGTACTACAACATGTACCATCTTTTTGGGACATGGAGTGCTGAGTTTCACTCGTATAGCATGGATATGAACTATAAGAATCATTGGCCGAATAGGGTGAAATGGGGTCCGAACATAGCCTTGAAGGCAACTAGGAAGGGACGACGGCAAACACGGCACTTCTGAAATGATATAGATGATAGCCAATGTGTCATCTTCTCCACATCCATTTCATATTTCTCCCACTTGGAAACGGTCCCGACCATTTCTTTTGAGTGAGTTTGATTTGGATTTGGAAGAATTTGGAGAAGGATTGCAGACTTGGTTGGTGGCGGAGAGAACAAGTGCTCGAGAGTAGTTGAAGCAGATGTGGAAAGTAAAAAACCTAAGACACACCCTTGGTAGATAGTTATAACCGCGGGTTTGAGTTAAAGATCATGGGAACCCAACAGTTACCACCCTTTCGGGAACCGCTCCCAACGGACAGATCTGTGAGAGTCAATTGGCATTCTTCAATATGTCCGTTTGGAAAAAACAGTTCTGTCTTTTCGACTCAAGTAAAATTACCTTCTTGACAAAGTCAATTTCTGGTCAAATGAAATATCAGTCGAAAAGACTCTACTTTTGACCACTATTTTACGACCTCTTTTTCAAGTAAGTTACTTTCACTTGAAGTTGGAGGACTAGATGATGAGGGTCTAATAGTCTAGTCTAATAGTTTATCTGTAATTGTTATTATAGATAACAATATCTTTATATTATTCGTAAGGATACCCCTTATCATTAATAAGGGAGAAGCCTAGCCGAGTGGTCGTAAACTAAGCCTTACTACGGTCACTTCATGGTCGTAAGCTTTACTACGATCAAGTCAACTACGACCACCATATAGTCAACAAAACCTACAGACATGAGGACCCAATCGACTAGAAACACTTATGCGCTGTGTTTAATACACACAATAGTTAATATGTGTTGTTATTCTCCTAGATGATTGCACGTATTAAGCCTCTGTCTCTGACATAACTGTAAGACGACGTGGGAGGATCAGTATCTGGTGATAACCGTCACCGAATGTGCGCATTTCATCAAACGGTGAGACACCTCTTGATATGTGACAACTGTCACCTATTCACACGCTATATAAGGAGTAAAACCAGTGGACAGAGGACAAGGACAAGAAGAACAACGGCAATGAAGACAAGATCAACAGACATACGTCATTAAGCTCTAGTTCTAATTATTTCTTCCCTGTTGTAAAATATAGTCAATAAAACAACACAGGAGTATGGTTATTATTCTCTCAGAAGAATGTCTGAATCTATATAAAATCCTTGGGTGTGTTTTTATGATTTAACTATAGGAGAGTGCCGGCGTTCATTCGTAAGATCATACTAAACCATCGAAAGTAATAGCGTACTTCGATTTCACATTTTAAAAGTTAAATTTGTGGCTACGGAGCGTGTTCGAGCAGAAGAAATCAAGTGTTGTCCTCCTACTTGTATAGCCTCATTAAATTGGTTTATTTATGATGTACCCATGCCTGATTAGATTAGAATTGATGTCTGCGAGTGATGTCTCCGAAAATTGATGTATTTAAATGCATACTTATGAGATACTCCTCGGTCATGATTCATGCGATACCATCGTTGTCAGAGATTGTCAAAATCGTGTTTAAGACGTTGTATTATTGTCTTCGCATCACCAAACACTGCGGGACAAGACGCCGAATTCGCGAACGTAGTGTGTGTGTGTGTGCACTGTGCAACCTGCAATCATTCTTCGCTTACCTTGTCTACCACTCAACCAGTAGCCATTCGGTAGACGAGAATTAGGTTATGCTAGCTGCTTTTTCTTAAGAAAAAAAAGTTGGCAGGAGCTCTGCCTCATTTCATTTAAAGGAGTATGTTAGGTTATGCTAGCGGTTACTATGTTGTTTGAAACTTGAAAGGTACGAGTTCCAATGCGAGAAATCTCAGCACATCCGTGCAGGGCTGTTGCAACTACCATCTGAAGCTTCTCGATAAATTTCAACGGTCTTGCGCCAAACTTCAATACGGTTAGGAACATGGCATGAATCACAATACAGCAACGACGACGACGCTGCCCTCAACGTCATCCTAAGATCAAAGCCAAAGCCTCTCCTGTGCAGCTGTCACGTAGTCTTGTCACGTACGCTTCCAATTGGGAAGAGACAATCTATGTGCGTGCTACATCTAATGACCCTCACTCCTCCCATGCTTTCTAACGGGTAAGCTCAAATGTGCAGGAGGGTGATATATCCGAAGCGCTGAGGGGCAAGGCAGAGCAAGACCCGGCTTAATTAGCCATGCTCCCGACGGCGAGGGGCGACAACGACTGCTTGACAAAAGCAAGCCGGCCGCGCTTCGATATTAACCGTGGAATACAACCTGTGATCCGTGAAACTTCCCGGTAAAGAAACGAGTACGCAAATTGTGTGGGGATTTTTTATTATTTGTTTCGTCTTTAAACCGTCTTCTATTATTTGTATTTATTTTTGACGACATTGATTTAAAGTGCCGTTTTGAATTTGTCATTTGATATTTTGTCATTTCTTCATTTTTCATTTACTTTACCCATTTATGCCCATGGAAAAAGACGATTATGCCTTTGCGTCTGTTCTTTACCTCCGCTTCCATAAGCTGGCGGCCGATACTGGCGGTGGCGGGATCCGGTTAGGTAAATCAACTGTTAATCCCTCATGCTGCAAACCGTGAGAACTGATGACCGTCAGACTGTGGCGAACAGTGAGAAGAGTCATAGCTGACAACGAGAACTGGATAGGCAGCGGAGAACGGTGAGAATATACAACAAGCACAAGAGCAAATTTCACATGGGATATGTTTCGTTTGCAATTTAGTAACAAAATAAACACAAGACTGAGTTACAAAACCATTGGTAATGCAACCAACGAGCACAATACTAAGTACCAGAAAAATAAAACACCCTACACTCTTATCATAGCTTATATACAGAATGCCACAGGGTCCAGTGTCGGCTCAGGCTTTTCATGAGCGACCTTGTATGGCATGGATGCGCGAGCCAGTCCGCAGGTCCCCCTTCTTATCGTACTTGAGACCAAAGGCGGTCATCTGCACCACACGGTGGCGCGGGCAGTCGAGCTCCTCGTCATCCCTGTGCGCCTGGCACTCGAGCAGGCAGAATGTGCTGCCGCCCATGTACACGAGCGTGGCGCCCCCGATGCCTCGCCGAGTCCGCGATTGGATCGGACAAGAGCCCAAGTCGAACATTTGGAATGGACGATGAAACGAATAGCAAAAACTTTTCTTTTTGTGATAATTTGAAACCAAAATCAGCATGAAAACACCATATCTGCAAACTGCAAAATTGAAAGCCGAACCGACCATTCAAATATCTGTTTGAAGAGAAATCAGCACAACATACAGAGTGTTGGACCTTTAAACGACGACCGGAGAGGGTTGAATAGGAGTATTGCCCTTTTTTTACATCGATCGGATTCAACTGAATTCTTACTCCAATAGCTATAAAAGCTATGAAAATAGAAGTACAAGTACAACGAAGGTCTTGTATTGAATCCAATCAAAACCCCAAAACACAACAACAAAAAACTCCGATGACTCAAATCAAAGTGAGTTGAACGGTCAGACCTCTTAGGTTGGATGGTTTGATCTCCAACACGATAAACAGTGAAATTAGTACGAATTCAAAATCACAAATCGACTCAACTTGTGATCCGGTGATCTAAATCCCCTCAAATTTCAATCACAACTCATCAAGAAAGTCAGAAATCTATTTCAACTGACGATCGGGAAGATCAATGTCAATGTTCCATGAATTTAATAGATGAGAGAAGGATGATACAAGAACCTAGGAAAATCAAATTTTAATTCTAAAACTTGCTCGTGGGTAAAAGATGATCGAGATGATCTTAGATGCATTCCCACATGTCACAGCACGCAAGAGAGTAAGAATAAGAAGAGACTCGTCTTGAAGAAAAATCTTGATTGAATTGATTTGAGATAGATGTTGGTTTGCAGTCACTCAACTATAGAGGACAAAAGCTCAACACTTGAGCACACAATCAATCCATCTCCCACGAACCCTAGCCTCAACTATTCCAAAATCCTCAAATCGCAAACTAGGGTTTTTCTTTTGGAAGGACATAGAACATCTGAACATTCTCTTTTATAGTGGAGGCTAGGCTAAGAGAGAATATTCTAACGGACACCGGTCAAGCCACCGCATAAACGGGTCTACACTTACGCATGCTTCTCAAAGCAGATGACGAACCGGGTTTCTCGAATCCTTTTCTTCGTGATCTTTATCTTCATTTGACTTAAACCGCCTCTCATTGTGCAGTCTTGCATCGCGGTTTAGACAAAGATCACCAATACGATATTTTTGGTGAAGTTACCAAAATATCCATTCTCGATCCTTATAAAAAAAAACCGAGTCTAATCTTGATGAAGTAATCTCATGCTTTGCCACGTGTAGGTTGATCAACGGCTCTCTTCATGTTAGCAAATCTCTCATATTCGGCTTCCACCGAAACCACTATGCCACCTGCACCGACCCCACGTCGCTTGATACAACCCGTCGCACCGAACTCCCCATTCAATTATCCTGGTCCATTTTACACCATGCTTGAGTCTATTGACTTTACCCAGCATTCTTGATCGTTCTGGACATCAGCACTCCAAGTCTAGTTCTGATCATCCTCGTCGTTGACCTCCAAACCTCCTGTACAACAACAGACCAAGAAATTTATTTCGGGCACAAATTCTTCATAACTTAACCCGCGTTAGTCAAAATATACATATCTCTGTGATATCCACACTGAAAGAGGGGGGAATTCATTATTTGTCCTCCCTTTAGATCCATTTTCAGAATTTACACCCATTCCCAACCTAATACATTTTTTGCCCACTCCTTAGTCTATTTCTTCGGTTTTTGCCCTCTTTGTATTATTTTATTCTTATATGCCCGTTTTTCGGTTACATGGCATGCAAAATTACTCTCTTGCCCTCAGTCGGCACAGCCCTGTTCCCATCGCACGGTCGCTTTCGGCTTCGCAACAACCTGAACATTGCCACCGTTTGCGCTGGGGACACTCTCGACAGGCTTCACCCCAAGACGATTGCTTCTTCTGCTTGGGTATTTGAAGCTATGGCGGCGGCGTCCTTGGCCCTCTGCCTCTTCACGGTCTCCTCGTCCAACACGGTGACATGATGTAGGAATAGCCCTTCGCAAACATCGATAATAACAGACCGACATGTGTGCTCGGTCGCGCCGACGGCCTCGAGGTCACGGTGCTCGTCCACTAGCTCCAGCTGCTTGGCGAACGAGCGGATCGTCGGCTTGAGCTTGAGCGTCGGCAGAGGAGGCGCGACACCTCGGTGGTCGCCCGACAGTGAGCGTAACGCGGCAATGCGGTCGACCAAGCAGCGGCGAAAAGTGCGGAAGACGCCGGCGCTCATCGAGCACCTGGAGAAATGGTGCACGGCCTACCGGGGAGGCCGGCATCTAAGCGCCGCCACCGCGATGGCGATCGACGAGCGAGAGCTTGATGTGCGCTAGGAGCGTGACATCGACTCCGCCCGCTTGCCAAACATTCGACGCCGGGCGAACTTGGACGCTCTTCTGGCTGGCGAGCACGGAGACAACGTTGGCCGTCAAGTTTGACGGGAGAAGCGTCCTCCGACCAAAGACACGCTCATGGCGGAACACCGCCGAGGCGAGGCGGTGACCGGTCTAGAGTAGCACCACTGGCGTCCTCCATTAAGCCGAGGTGGAAGCAAGCAGCAAAAGACCAAGTACCTGTACGCGGATTGGCATTGGCAATTAGTATTGTAGATTGCAGCGCACAATGAACAATCTTTATGTGCGATTTGGCCACTTGTGAGTTGTTACCTCCACTGTGTTTCGACGTTGGAGTTCTTGCAGAGGCTAGAGACCACGCGGCGCTTCAGCTCGGAGACGTCGAAGCAGCATAGGAAGCGGGAGGCCCCGGCACCGACGTCAGAGCGGTCGCGGCCTGGGGAGAGGAGCTCGGCACAGGAGGCGGCGCCGAGGTCGCCGGAGTCGGACGAGGAGGGGGTAGTGATGTCATCACCAGAGCAGGATTTGCCGCAACTGGGGATGTAGTCACGGAGCATGTTTGCGACCTCGGGTGCGACCGTGCGACGAGAACGGGACTGTGCCGACCGAGGGCAAGAGGGTAATTTCGCACGCCATGTAACGGGAAAATGGGTATATAAGAATAAAATAATACAAAGAGGGCAAAAATCGAAGAAATAGACTAAGGAAGGGACGAAAAATGTATTAGGTTGGGAATAGGTGTAAATACTGAAAATGGATGTAAAAGGAGGGCAAATAATGAATTCTCCCGAAAGAGAGACAGACAGAATAGAAGCAAAGATATGAAACAATCGAGCGATGAATGAATCTTCAGCCACGAGCTTTCATCTCTGCAAAGCACGGAGCCAACGAAAAACTAAGCATAGAACGAAAATCGATACATTAATCACAAACCAGTCAAAATAGCCATGAAATTGGGGGGGGGAGCAAAATATTTGAGGTAATCATAGGATAATAAAAACCGAACAACACGGATTGGGAAAATCCAGCAGGGAGACTAGGGGCAAATCAGCACCACACAGATCAAACGATAGCTTTGACAAACTAGGAGAGGAAGACGACACGTGAACAAAGAACAATGGCGAGGAAGCGAAAGGAAGGGACAAACGTGCTCAAATCAACCGGCAGAGCCGAAACAACGCATGCACGCGTGCACACACACACACACACACACATCGAAAGCAGAAACGAGATACCAAAAATCGCATCTTTATCTCAGGAACAAACAAACGCAGCATGACAACACCAGGAGCACAACACAAATTGCAGTAGCGGCAACAAAGAGTCCAAGAGAAGGGATTGGGGACTCCAGGCGTACCTCATCATGTCCAATGCTGAGGGGGGTTTTGACGGGCTTGACTATGCGACGTCCCGAGCAACTGCGACAGCCTCCACGGAGCCATGCATCAAATCACCCCTTCCTCTCTACCCGTCTTAGCCCTTGCCACCCCTCGTCCTTGTCCCCGACGGCGCTGCTACTACATCGTCCTCGACGTCGTCACCTCGGCCTCACCGTCAATGCCGTCGCCGAGAGACTCTGGAGCTCACCACCATTGCCAAATCTAGCCTCTACCTCACTGATGTTGCTTATTGGCGGCAAGATTGATCGGGGAATGCGACAAATCGGCCGGCGGCAGCATGGAGGGAGAAGGGTGGAGCAGATGAGAAGGGGCGGCTACAAATCGACTTCAATGCCGTCGTTCCCTTCAGATATGCACGCCTCAGTGTCAGGACCGACAATGTGACGACTGGGTGATAAGCAGACTGAAGACTTGGGTCGTTATGACGAAGCGGTATCCAGTTTAGCATTCATATTCAGTTGTGCTTGTATGAGTTGTTACGTGTCGTTGTTGGGCCTGGCCCATGTAAGGAAGACATCGTTGGCTATACATGACGACGCTGTTCACAATAAGACGTTTTATTGAAAAGGAGAATACAATTCTAGAGCTCTACTTTCCCCTCCTGTTCTTCTCTCGTTCTCCTTCTGTTCATCCAATATTGCTCGAAACTGCATGATCCTACTGTCTGGAATATCGCCAGCGACGAGGACATGACAAGTTGGTATCAGAGCCTTCGATCCGCTAGATGTTCTCTGATTCCTCGCGGCCTTGACTGGTGAAATCCCATGGGAAGGTTAGTGATTGCCTAGTGCGATTGTTGTAATTCCCAACCCAAGGTTTGGTCGGCTTCGAGAGAGAACGCCATGGCGCCGGCTAAGCAAGGAGTCCAGGTTCGTCAAGTGGTGGCGGCCATGGAAGGAATGGAGGTGAGGCTAGTCAAGTTGTGGAAATCAGAGATGAAGATAATATGGGAGGATATGAACTCTCACATGGCGGCGGTAGATCTTCATTTGGACCAGCAAGGGGTGAGAATGGATGATATGCAGACAAGGGTGACCATGGCATTGGAGTCAATCAGAAGGTTACAACAAGAACAAGTATTGGTGGCGAAGTCGCTCAAGACGGTCGCGCCGCCTCGACTGGTGATTCCAGCTAGAGATGAAGCGGGGGTTGTAGGAGTGAAACCTGGTGAGACTATGATTCAGCGGGCAGCACTACCTGTAATTCCTCCAGCACCGAATCCACCTCAAGTGCAGTTTCCTCCTCTTACACCAGTGATTTTCGAGGTACAAGAGACGAACCGAGGGCATCCGGATCAAAATAGGAGAAACTGGATGCTTAAAATGGATTTCCCAAAATTTGATGGAACTGATGTCAGGATTTGGATTGATAAATGTCAAACGTTTTTTGCACTCTATATGATTCCGAAAGGTTTTAAGGTGGCTGCAGCTACAATGTACATGAATGACAGTGCGGCACATTGGTACCAAGCTTACAAAGTCGCTCAGGGGTGGCATGGTTGGTATCAGTTCCGAGAAGCAGTAGTAGCTGAATTTGAGGGAAATACACAAAGAGACCGAATCAGAGAACTGTTGCTCCTTAAGCAAACCAGCAATGTGGAGGACTATAAGAGAAGGGTTGATGCTTTGGTGTATCAAATTCGGTTGTATGATCACAGCATTGGAGGATTGATGTTGGTGACCCAATTTATTCTGGGATTGAAGGAAGAACTGAGAGCCGTAGTTGAAATTCAAATGCCCACAACTATGGCAAGGGTAGCCACTCTTGCTGGTGTACAAGAGGGCGTGGCAGAGAGAACCAAAAGATATATGCACTTGAGCAGAAATACAAGTTCGTCTGCGAACTCTGGAAGGACTGAAGGAAATTTTAGAGGAACCGAGCTACAGCAGATAGCAAGGTTTGAAAAGGAGAGTTTTGGAAAGCCAAGCAACTTAAGGAATACAGAAGGTCAAACGGGTTGTGTTTCCGGTGCGGTGATAAATATATGCCTGCACACAAGTGTCAACAATTGCAACAAGGACAAATCAAGGCAATGCAGGCTCAAGAAGTTCTCTTTGATGAAGTTTTGGATGCAGTTATTGCTGAGGAAGCTGAAGAAGAGGAGCTACAGTTATCATTGAATGTAATCTCCAGATCAAATCACCCAAAAACAATCCGAGTGAGGGCATTGATAGGAAACCAAATCATGTTAATGTTGATTGATTCTGGAAGTTCTCACATCTTTGTGAATGCAGAGTTAGTTGAGAGAATCAAAGGGAAGCCAGTAACTGTTAATACAATGGCAGTTCGAGTAGCAAATGGAGAAATCCTTTATAGTGATAAGGTAATTCTTGGTATGACTTGGTGGATACAAGGCAATACTTTCCATCATAATATGAAAGTACTTAACCTGGGGGGTTATGACGCCATTCTGGGAGCAGACTGGCTAGAGCAATGTGGAGTAATGAAATGCCACTGGAGAGAGAAATGGGTGGAGTTTGAACACAAGGGTAAACCAATCAGATTACAAGGAGTTCTAGATCCTGAAACTTCAGTGGAATTGCAGGAGATATCTGTGGAAAGGATGGAAAAATGGCATAAGGGCAATGAGATATGGGCTACAGTCGTATTAGAGAAATCTCCAAAGCAAGATCAAGATTTATTACCACATTCAGTGCAGGAGGTTCTGCTTGGCTATCAGGATGTTTTTCAAGATCCCACACATTTTCCACCTCATAGACTGTATGATCATGCTATCACCCTACTGCCAGATGCAACACCAACCAATTCAAGACCTTATCGACATTCACCTTTGCAAAAAGACGAAATTGAACGACAGGTAACTGAGATGATCAAATCGGGCATAGTAACTCCCAGCCTCAGTCCCTTTGCATCACCCGTCCTCCTTGTGAAGAAGAAAGATAACACATGGAGATTTTGTGTTGATTACAGAAAGCTCAACTCATTAACGGTGAAAAGTAAGTTTCCCATGCCGATAGTTGATGAGCTCCTAGATGAATTGGTAGGAACTAGTTTCTTTTCTAAGTTGGATTTGAAGTCTGGCTGTCATCAAATTCATATGGTAGAAAGTGATAAACATAAGACCGCTTTTAAAACCCATCATGACCAATTTCAATTTCGAGTTATTCCCTTTGGATTGACAAATGCGCCAGCCACTTTTCAATGTCTCATGAATTCTATCTTTGCACCTTATATGAGAAAGTTTATTTTAGTCTTCATGGATGACATCTTGGTATATAGTAAAGATTTGGGAACTCATGTGGAACACTTGAGTATAGTGTTGGCAACACTGAGACTACACCAGCTAGTTGCTAAGCGAAGCAAATGCAATTTTGCTCAAAGGAGGTTGGAATATTTGGGGCATATCATCTCCGATCAAGGGGTAGCTACTGATGCATCAAAACTAAAGCAATGGTGCAATGGCCTGAACCGGTTAATGTAACCGAATTAAGAGGGTTTCTTGGCTTAACCGGGTATTACAGAAAATTTGTTAAGAACTATGGCATCATCGCCAAACCTTTAACAATTTTATTGCAGAAAAAGGGCTTTCAGTGGAATGAAAGAGCGCAAGCAGCCTTTGATCAACTCAAAGAAGCAATGAGCCACACTCCAGTCCTATCACTACCAGATTTTCACAAACCATTCACTATCGAAATAGATGCATGCGACACAGGTATCAACGCAGTCCTCAGCCAACAGGGACATCCTGTGGCCTTTACAGTAAAGCTCTTGGTGTGCAAAATCAGAAGGTGTCCATATATGAGAAAGAGTTTCTAGCAATTATGATGGCCGTAGGAAAATGGCGACAATACTTGCAAAGGGGACCTTTCATCATTAAAACAAATCACAAAAGCCTATGCAACTTAGAGGATCAGGTCTTACATTCTGAGTTACAAAAAAAGGCAATGACTAAGTTGATTGGGTTACAATACAAGTTCCAGTTTCAAAAGGGAAAAATAACAAAGTGGCAGATGCCTTGTCCAGAGTGGGTCATCTTTATCATGTTCAGTCAATCTCTATGGCACAACCAATATGGATTCAAGAGGTTGTCAATTCTTATGAGGTGGATACTCAAGCTCAAGAACTGCTAAAACAGTTAGCTGTCACTGGCTCCAATGACCAAGGATATTCCTTAAAGGAAGGTCTTATCAGGCATCATAACAAGATCTGGGTGGGCTTTAATGCCGGTTTACAAACTAAATTGATTCAGGCTTTCCATGCTTCACCAATTGGAGGTCATTCCGGCATTCATGCTACATATCAATGGGTTAAGAAGCTCTTCAGTTGGTCTGGCTTGAAGTAGGATGTAGACAACTTTGTGAAACAATGTGGAGTATGCCAGCAAGCCAAACACGAGAATTGTAAGCTTCCTAGGTTGTTATGTCCTCTTCTAGTACCCAAAGGAGCATGGCAAGATTTGACCATAGATTTTATTGAAGGCTTACCAAGATCCGACGCATGCAATACAGTTTTAGTGGTGGTGGGCAGATTCACATAGTATGCACACTTCCTGCCCCTTAAGCACCCATTCATTGCTGTCCAAGTGGCCAGAACATTCCTCAACAACATAGTTAAATTACATAGCACTCCTCGCTCTATTATCTCTGACCGGGACAAAATCTTCACAAGTTCCCTGTAGCGAGAGTTGTTCAAGTTGCTAGACACTAAACTCCAGATGAGCACGACATGTCATCCCCAAACCGACGGTCAAAGTGAAAGGGTGAACCAATGTCTAGAGATGTACTTACGGTGTGCAGTCCAAGAGACTCCAACCAAATAGCAGCAGTGGTTACCATTGGCTGAGTACTGGTATAACACAAGCTACCACTTGACTTTAGGCTGCACTCCTTACAAAGCTCTGTATGGTATAGAACCCCACTGTGGTCTCTTACCAGATCTGACACTGGCTAACAATTCAGCAGTAGTGGACATTTTGGCCGAAAGGGAAGCCTACTCTGAATTTTTGAAACAGCAGTTGACAAAGGCACAATTGAGAATGAAACAGTATGCAGATCACAAAAGATCTTTGCGAGAATTTCAAGTGGGTGACAAAGTATTCTTGAAATTACAACCATATACTCAACCTTTGGTGGTTAATTGGCCTTACCCAAAATTGTCCTACAAATACTATGGACCATATACTACCCTAGAGAAGATCGGATCCACTGCCTACAGATTGGAATTACCAGCTAGAGCCCTTGTCCATCATGTATTCCATGTTTTGCAATTGAAGCCGCAAGTACCTGATCACACACCGGTGTTCTCATCTATTCCTCAACCCGTGGACTTCTCTTTACGGGATATTCAACCCGAAGCAATCATGGACAGACGATTGGTTAAGAAAGGTAATTCGGCTCACTTGCAAGTACTTATCAAGTGGTTGTCACTGCTAGCCTCAATGGCCACCTGGGAAGACTTTGAAGCATTGCGTGCACGATTTCTAGCCGCTTCAGCTTGGGGACAAGCTGATAATCCAAGGGGCGGTAATGTCAAGACCGACAATGTGACAACTGGGGGATAAGCAGACTGAAGACTTGGGTCGTTATGATGAAGCGATATCTAGTTTAGCATTCATATTCAGTTGTGCTTGTATGAGTTGTTAAGTGTCGTTGTTGGGTCTGGCCCATGTAAGGAAGACATCGTTGGCTATACATGACGACGCTGTTCACAATCAGACGTTTTATCGAAAAGGAGAATACAATTATGGAGCTCTACTTTCCCCTCCTGTTCTTCTCTCGTTCTCCTTTTGTTCGTCCAATATTGCTCGAAATTGCATGATCCTACTGTCTGGAATATCGCCAGCGACGAGGACATGACACTCGGCTTCTTCACTGCCATCATCGTCGCTATGCTTGTCGTCGCACGCCTCAACCTCCAAAAGGGGCGGAGGAGATTGGTATTCGGTGGGAACGTGGGGTGAGGAAAGGGACTGGAGCCTTCTATTTTTTAGACCAGGGCATTCAGATTTAAGGCCATAATCGTCTTTTCCAGTAGGCATAAATGAGTAAAGTAAATAGAAATAGAGAAATGACAAAATATCATATAACAAATTCAAAACGTGACTTTAAATTAATGCCGTCCAAAATAAATATAAATAGTAGAAGACCATTTAAATACGGAGCAAATAAAAAAAATCCGAAACATGTGTGGCCTTGTTGCCCACGGCACATGGGAAATCCTGAAAAGCAGCAGTGAAAGATCACCATCGTTCCCACGGGGGTAAATTCAAAAGCAGGATCGGCGGCGGCTAGATTCTGCATGGCAAGGCCATTCTGGGTAGCGAAGGAGTAGTATGAACACGACGACGCAAAAGGGTTCATCAGTCACATACATCTCCAGTAGGAAGAAGCCAAACCTGCACTGCAGGGCATACAGGGGGGGTGCCTCCAGCAGGTGACAACCAATGAACCACTGGCCTTCCTATGCAAAATGGATCTTGGTGATGGTGAGAGCAAAGTCCCCACTTGTTTGCATCGAACTTTTGCTTAAAAGCAGCAAGCTGCTGATTCTGCTGGTTGCTGGCTGAAGCTCCACTTTGTGAGGAGCCTCCGACTAAAACGATATTGTTTTGATCTGAAATAGCAAAACTAGTCTCATACGAACGAAATATCAAAATAGCATCGTAGACATATTGACAGACGACACGTGTCTCCTACCGCACTCCACGTGCGCGGAAAACCCCCTACCGTTCTCCCCGTGCGCGGCAGGTGCCTGAGTTGCCCATGTGCGGTAGGATGACCCGCCGCTCACTAAGGACGCCACAGATGCCTGCCGCGTACGAGGAGAGCGGTAAGGGGCTTCCGAGCACAACGACTTTTCCTTTGGATGCCATCCCTGCCATGTTCTCCTATTCCCCTTCTCTACCAAGGGCTCCCCTCCCTAATGATTGGCTCTGGTCAGGCTCAGGCACAGCTTCCTTGATGAACCACGGGAACGTGGCAGGTGCTTAAACCGGTGCCATTTGAACGGTACAAACAGGTAAGCTGTCTGATCGGCATACTAGTCACATCACATGTAAGATTCATCACCCACCATACACGTGCCGTTGTATCTCACATTCTCATCGAAATTAATATATCCCTGGGCAAGTCTATGCTAGAAGGGACTCGATGTGGTGGCACTCGCTTGTCCGCCAGAACGAGCCGGTCATGTGCGTACGTAATAAAGACGATCACTGTTCCTGCCCGGCAGAGCGCGCAATAGCGATTTTGCATTCACACGAAACCATCAGCGTCATGCCATTGCAGCCGGATTGAATTCGGGTGCCGCGCGCAGGCCGCACGATTGGAGTCGCTCTGCAGCCTATATTACCATTCTTCTCCCCATCACAAGCTGCTGGGTGAAGGGACCGCGTAGCACAAACTTGCAGCTGTTTGCTGCACCTGTACAATGCGAATCATGTGGAGCAGTAGAGCAAGTGGCCGTCGTGCTGCTGCGCCGATCGCCCGTGATACAGCGAGTTTGCAGTAGCCTGTGTGAGCCTGCGATTCCTGCGTACTGTTTGGTTTCTCGTGATCTGTGCTCTAAGAATTCGATCTAGCGGAAGCGCCATCTCGGCTCTCTCGATCTGTATCGTCACTCGCAAGCTTGATGCGTACGTATGTCGAAGAGCATGATTTGGAGTTTGGATGCGTTTGTATCGTTTGGCCGGGCCAGGCGACCCTAATTTCTGGGCCCTCAGGCCTAGGTAGACACGTCGGGCCGAGCGTACCAGCTGTGGGCCTACATCGATGGCCTGCCCGTGCCGGACTCACGGCTCCACCGTCTCTCCTAGCCCTAGGGGAGCCTGTCCCGGCGCGTCACACAAAATTCCTTGCCTTCCCCGTGGTCGTCGTCGTCGACTCCCTTCTTCCTCTTCCCTGCCTACTTTTCCTACATCTAAGGCCGAGCCGAGCAAAGCGGCTTACACCAGAGCAGCGCAGCGCAGCGCAGCCGCCATGGACCGCGTGCAGCTCGTGCTCCTGGGCCTCCCCATCCTCCTCTTCTGCTCCGACCTCGTCACCCTCTTCGGGCCGCAGACTCCGGCGGCTCCCAAGCCCGACGACCGCCACCACCAGCCGGCCTCCGACGCCTTCCAGCGCGATGACCCCTCCGCTGACGACGGAGCTTCCGCACAGGTGGCTGTAAGTCGAACCTTCTCGCAAGATCCAGTGTCAATTCGACCCCTGATCTAGTTTAAGCAAGACGATTCATGTGCTTTCCCCCACGCTGTCTCTGGTCTAGGATTCGCAGGTGGATGGACCTGGCTACGGCACCACCACAGTCGAGTTGAAGTTCTGCGCCTCCTGCTCGTATAGGTAAATCCATGTGTATCCTGGCTTCGCTAGATTGGTTTAGTTGGTTTGGAGGAATCATTACTGTTGGTAGTAGTCAGTGATCGAAGATCAAATCCAAGAGATTTTGTTAGATTTGTTTTACCTACATATCTGTGGTTAAGGCCGTTGACCATACTGAAATCTAGCGTTTCAGTACTACTGTCCAAAGTTATTGTGAGGCCCCAGAGTTGGCCCCTGTCTGAAATTCGATTAGTGTAGAACACTCAATGCCCAACACATGATCACCAAGCCTCTCTTTGTTGAACTGATGTCATGAGCTCAAATCTCAAATGTGTCGTCATGGTGGTAATGGACCAACGTCTGGAGAAGTAGGTGTTCTAAAGAGAGCCGGAATGATGCGACAAGTTCTATCTTGTATTTCTGTTGTCTGTCTTCTTTGAAGACATTACTAATAGTGGCTGATGGTTGTCTTCTAACACTACGATGCACTTTCATATATGATCTGCTTCCTATTAAGATTTCGTCGCAGTTACTGGCTACTGATCTTGCCGTTTGGCAAAGGGTATTGCCGAAAATCATGATGCATCACACATAGCATTCAGTCATTTTATTCCCATCAGGACCTAACTGAAAGAAAAGGAGAAGTTACAAAAAGAAGGATCTTTCGTTTGAATTCAGGAAATTGAGGGGACATCCATAAGATTTCTGATGGGGGTTAATGAATACTTGGAATGAACTGAATAAATTAGAGGCTCTGGTCAGAAATTATTCTTTCTTGTGTCTTCAACTGGAGTGGAGAAGTTTCCTAGATGACTTTTCTGAACCTTGCTCAACTGGCTCTTGCAGTTTAGTTTGGCCAAAAGAAGATATTTTAGAAATAATCTCTATGTGATGTTTCAAGACAAGGCATGGGGTCTTGAGCCGAATGCCTTCATATCATCATATGTTTTGGATGTGTTTTTAAGAGAAAATCTAATGATGAGAGAGAATACCACCCATGGAGTTTAACAAACTAGCTCTCTTATTTTTCTATGTGTTCCCAGTTTTCCACACGTTTACCATTTGACTATCGAGTCAGAATGCAGATTTTTAACCCATTCCTTCATATTCTCTAGCCTGTTGTGAACATCTTATATGTAAGAAATGTCTTTGAGAGTCCATACAGCATGGGCTATCCACTTGGAATGCTCCTAACTCTCCTTCCTGACCTTATTTGCTCCCACTTATGCTGTTGGATTATTATACGCTGTGGAAGGCTGGTAAAACAGTAAATCAAATGCACAACTAATTGTTTCAGGAGAAGAAAAGGATGAAATAAGAATGATATTTCTTTGTGGACTTTAGTTGTGGTTTTTGTACCTTTGTAGTGCCTACTGGTCATGTTAGGAAAGGTGAAACCAGAGAAAGAAGAGGTGACTTGCATACCCTTCTGTAACTAAGAGGAAATTCAATAGATTTACAATACCTATGCTGAATGTATCTTCTCTTGACCTTACAAATGAAGTTAAACCAACATTTGTTTCTGCGCATGTTGGAGCAAAACCTTCTTATCCACATGCTTTAATGAAAATTCTATAGAATAAAGCATTTTATAGTTTCTGTTATGATGTTTCTGTAATTCTATAACTATCACAGTTTGTTTCTGAACTTAATGTACTAAATATTCTTGCCACTGCATTGTTAGTTTGTTACCCCTGCTATTAATTAATGTGTAAGTTAGACCAATAATTTCAAGTCATATTCTGCAGGGGAACTGCAATGAACATGAAGCGGATGCTGGAAACTTCATTTCCTGGTATTCATGTCGTCTTGGAAAATTACCCTCCACCCTTCCCAAAACGTGCACTCAGCAAAGCTGTACCTTTTCTTCAAGTTGGAGCAATGGCAACATTAATGGCTGGTGATCAGATTTTCCCTAGATTTGGAATGGTTCCACCTCCATGGTACTACTCACTGCGTGCTAATAGATTTGGAACCATGGCAACAATCTGGCTGTTTGGCAATTTCGCTCAGTCATTTCTACAAAGTTCTGGTGCTTTTGAAGTTTACTGCAATGGACAGCTGGTATGTTTCCTATGAATACACTCATTTTGCTGTTCATGGCTCAGTCATGACAACAAATTGTGCAATTTGTTGTGCATAACTGTGTGTAGTGATAGAATCGAGTAATCATAATAGGGTCGCTACTGCAAAGGTAATGAACCAAGAGGTAGTGAGATCTTCTAGTCAATAATAATCAAGAGAGCAGCCTGTTTTAAAATAACGGAGTGCTTTGTGTGTTCCCTAAAGCTGCTTTGCAGTGGTGGTTGTTCCCTTAATGTGGACATGCAATCTTTCTCAGGATTACTTGGTACTTATGCTTATTGTGATTAAAGTGTTCCCGATTTTTCTTATCCAAAGCTGATTTTCTTGTGCAACCCATCTGGAATTATTGTACTAATGCTAGTGAACTTCGTTCCACTTTTCAGGTTTTCTCAAAATTATCTGAGCAGAGGTTTCCTGGTGAGTTTGAGCTACGGGAGCTCATTGGCAACAGGTGGACAGATTCTCAATTTGGGGAAAATCTGGAAAATGTCTCGTCTTAAATGATGTCAAGAGACCCTACTTCCATTTATCTGTTAACCCCCTTTCTGTAAATAATGCTTTACCCACGCAAAATTTCTTTTTTTTTACCTCTGTAACAAAGCTGAAGTTGTGCGAATTTCTCAGAATTATCACAGATTCGTCGTAGCTCCGTGATTTGCTTAAAGTGAGTAACAACTTCGACTCCACTACAGAAAGTTTATTCACTTGAATGTACATGTTAGCTTGGTTAGGGTAACCAGGTTCCTGGTACCAGTAGCGTTCAGAAATCAGAACACGGGGCATCTTTAAGAACAAACAAAAACTATCGCACAAGGCTATGAATCGCATCCCTGCATCCAATCCATCGAAGCATCACGTCAATGCAACGAGTAGCGTACGTTACAACCATTCGTTTCAAATCCTCAAATGCATATGAAGATTGAAAACAAGAAAATGCCCCTTGTTCTTACCCCTTTTCTCAACCATGTTGGCTTATTTCTCCTCTCCGTCTTTTTCTAAAGCTCGTTCTTCTTCCTCCCCTTCTTGTCGTCACCATTGACCACCACTATGATGAGCTGCTCAATATGACAGGTGCAAAGGGCGACATTTGCAGACTTGTTGATGCAACGCAGAGCTACTTTTGTGGAGTTCAGGGAAACGAGGAACGGCGGTCTACGACTACAATTGTAGACAGCAAATGTTTGATTGTGCAGAGTATGAACTTCTCTAGGCTTGGTCAGGCTTTTACCTGAGATATAGTAGTGTGTATATATATAGTTGTATAGGAGTATATGACTATAAAAACGTTTATCAAGTGTTCTACGGTTGGTAGGGATTTTCTCCTGTATGGTGGAATTCAATCAGAAAATGCAGGCTAAAACTGGACGGTATACCAAACACCAGTATTACGGCTCCAATTATACCTGACCGGTGTACCTAAAGCTTATGTTGATTCATAACCTAGAGCCTGTAGTAAACATGTTTCGCAGATCATATATTCTAACAGGCTTTGGTTTTGTCTCCGAATTAGGAACTGAGCCTAGCTCAGTTGGTGGGAAGGTGTAGGTGTACACCCCCATCATCCAGGTTTAAGTTCTCTTTCACATGAATTTGAGTCCCTATTTTCTTCTTAATTAAAAAAAATACCTAGTTCCTTCTAGGTATTGTCGTCTTTTTTTGTCTCCGAATTGACTTGAGCTTTAGTACAACCTTCAGTATCCATATCACAATGCTTACAAATCTCAAAGCTATTATTAGCTTTGACACTGTACTCTATTTATAACAGTGGTATAATCAAGCCAGAATTAATCAAGGAACTGTAGCCTGTAGGATGTTAGTTCGCAGGAAGTGGTCAGCGACAGCTTTGTAGGTGGCTTGCGTCGGATGAACAGTGTCCCAGAACATGAACTGGGATGGCGTCAAGCAAGTCGGGACCAGGTCGGTGCATAGAGGCCCCATCTCCAATAGTCCAGTCCCACAGCAGCCCTTGCTGGTTTCGGCGAAACCTGGTACACCAAGGATCGAAAGGAACAACAAATGTTGTCAAAATCTCACAGCATGTAAAGATTAGTTTTTCTGCAATACTAAATGACTTGTTGTGCAACGTTGAACATCGCTGTCATAAAGATTTTTCTGCAATACTAAATGACTTGTTGTGCAACGTTGAACATCGCTGTCATAAAGATTCCAGGCAATTTATGCATATGTGTGGCAATCTGAATTTGTACAACGATGCAGTCACGCAATCGGATGGGTTTGCAACTTGTCCTTACTCACCGTACTTTTGCGGCTGATCGACCATGTCCATCAGAGGGCTGTAGATGTCAACGTACACAGCTTTCGCCCCGGGTGAACCGGATTGGAACGTGAGCACTCGCTGGAGTTTGGCATTGTATCTCTCGGCCGCCGCGTTCTGGTCCGCTATGCAGCCCTGGGTCCTCGGCGGCTGCCGCACCGCCGCAGGCGTCATCTGCAACGGGAGGCATCCAACCGGCGGCATTGCGGCAAGCTGGCCAGCAGGATTCTGCGGGCGCCCAGAATGTACAGGCTCTGCATCAGTTGGTAAAGCAGTAGTAGCTGGTCGGGTTTGATGGTCAGTATTACACAGAAGACACAAGATATGCTTTAATCATATGGTTAAATCTTAAAAGGAAAATCAGGCAAGTAAATTTATATTTTACGGTTAGATTGGGAGGCTCGACACGTTCCAGATTGCAGTGGTGCATGCATCTACTATAATGGGAATGATTAGGGTTCTTGCTTGTTGAAACAGAGTGCCTAACTGCAAGTCTGCTAGTGCTTCATGCGTGATAATGGTTTTCAGTACTTCAGAGTCTTCAGACTCCACTTTCTTTCAGAGGAAGAGAGAAGCAACGACATTTGCGCCTGTTCTCTTCCCTAAAATGTAAGTGCAAATTTGCAGTCACTATCTATACATTCCAGAATAAACACAACCACACAAGTACAGTTAGATAGTTCTAAACTGCTCGAGAACTTTTGGCCAAGAAAAAGAACATGTACTTGTGTTCCTATTGCACATCCCACACGACAACATGACAACCGTTATCAACAACTAACTAATCTCCTGACCTAGAAAGTGTCATGCGCGTATGCAGCTATCACTAGAGCTAGGAATAAACTGAATTAGCCTGAAGATACGAACGGATTTTGCGAAGGACCTGTATGTAAGATCGAAGCTTGCCGATGAGGAGGTCATGGTACTGATCGAGCGTATACTTGCTCCCCGACGGCAGCAGGTAGTAGTTCATGATCATGTCGTTAGTCCCGGCCGACACAAGAAATGCCGACTTGTTCACCACCTCGCCGGCCGTCTGGGCGCCCATCCTCCCGACGAGCTCCCGGAAGTCCGCTGTTAAATAATCCTGTGCGTTCTTTGTGAGTTGATTTCTTGTAACTGTGCGCATTGATGTTTCAGGTTCTAGTAGCAGTCGTACGTATTAAAGCTAATTAGGATGCTAGTTATGCCACTGGTAATAGGACAGTGGCGCATGAATAGCTAGTTGATCATGGCTGAATAAATGAGCAGTTACTCATTCTTACTCTTATAAATAAGAGAAAAAATGCAGAAAATATTGTGCAAGTTGGGCAGCACTAAAATCTGTCTTCTTGGTGTTCCAGAATGCGCGTGTGTGTTTGTGTCCAGTGTTTCTCGTGCGTAGACACCGACGAGCGGGCTAACAATTGGTATCAGAGTTTCGTGCTCTCCTGCCTGTGAAGATGTCGCGCAACGGTTCACGCTCTCCTACCAGGTCTCCTCCCTAAGATAGGGTGCAAGGCAACAATAGCACTACTCGTGCGAGCAATATCGGCAACAACGGTAGTCGCGAGATTAGATCCGGTAGCAACGGTGGCCAAGAGATCATGGTGCAGCGGGTGGTAAGAGAGACGACTGGATCGGTGGTCTACCCCACACTGACGCGGACAAACTACACTGACTGGGCCCTCGTGATGAGAGTGAACCTGCAGGCACGAGGCCTGTGGAAGGCGATCAAACCTGGCAACGCGGATTACCACGACGACAGACTGGCGCTGTCCACCATCCTCTGTGTGGTGTCGTCGGACATGCTGTCCACGCTGATGACAAGGTGAAGGAATGTGTGCACATCCACGAGCTTTTGAAGAACTGGGAGGCTCCCTAGGAAATCGTCGCCCAACGATTGCGCACCAAGTGTCCAAATCGCTCAACCGTTGGGCGACCAGACCTAGTCACTCAACAGTTGAGTGATTTGGACACTCGGCGCGCAACCGTTGGGCGACTAGCCCAAGTTGCCCAACCGTGGAGCGACAAGAGATTACTACTATAAAAAAATGAATATTATATCTGTAATTCGGAATAAAAAATAGATCATTAAAAAAATCTATAGAAGAGGGTGGAGGACATTCCCTTTCTTGCCTCTCACTTATAATGATGGAGAAAATGATATTTTGGTATATTTCTACGGAGTATAGCCATATGTTAACCTATGTATATGTCCATATTCTTCAGAGCTTATTAGGTATTTCCGGCAGCCCTAGGGGTAGGACACTGCTACAACAGAAGTATTGAAGTAAGCACAAAATAAGCTCAAGAAATGAATGGAGAAAAACAAAAAATTAAGGAAGAAAACTAGGTCGATCCACCATGGACCACGGACCAGAGTTGCCCGGGCTGACCCAGAAACCGGCTACGGCTCCCCACATTTCGCCCCCACCTTGATCGGTCCAAGCGCTCGTCACGACTCACGAGCTCGTCTCCAAGCTCTGGCCTAAACATAATTAAACCCAACCTGCATTACATTAACCCATGCATCACCATCTCAGCGACGGCTATTAAAACGCCCATCACCAGCCACCAGGTTGGTAGCCACTTCACGCTCCATCGCTCGCTCCAAGCCTCCTCAAGCAAGAGTCAATGCACGTAACGTCCACCAGAGTGGCGTCGCCCCCGGAGCCCGGGCCGTACATGCCCGACCTCCCGGCCGTGCCGGCGTGGCTGAACAAGGGCGACAACGCGTGGCAGCTGGTGGCGGCCACGTTCGTCGGCCTCCAGTCGATGCCGGGGCTCGTCGTGCTCTACGGCAGCATCGTCAAGAAGAAGTGGGCCGTGAACTCCGCCTTCATGGCGCTCTACGCCTACGCGTCCACGCTCATCGTCTGGGTGCTCGTCGGCTTCCGCATGGCGTTCGGCGACCGGCTGCTGCCGTTCTGGGCCAAGGCCGGCCCCGCGCTGACGCAGGACTTCCTGGTGCGCCGCGCGGTGTTCCCCGCCACGGCGCACTACGGCCGGGGGGGCGTGCTTGAGACACCGCGCACCGAACCGTACTACGCGGATGTTGAGTAACTCAGGCATGTTCACAGTTTCTTTTTCTGTTAGTAATTTGAGTTTAGTCATTTGCCAGTTTTTTCTGGTTGTTTACGGGTCTCTCTCCTGATCCGATTATTTTGGTTGTTACCGAGTCTTAGGCCTGTTTTAGCACGATCTGGTTTAGTGGATCGTGGAGCACAATAAGCGGTCCATTCTGTTCTTGTATTACAGCTATTTATATTCTCATTCGATTAAATGAAAAGTAGCGCTTGCTGCACAAAATATCTTGTGTTCAATTGTCTCTGCTTTTTCCTCCCATCTCCCGCTCAAACTATCCACCGTTTCGAAACTCACGCTAACCCAATTCCTTCGCCATCTTGTAGCAAGTGTTGACAACAGATTACTAGCTGCAGTCTGTAGGTGTTTTCTGCAGATATCAACTGAAGATTGGAGGGTTTCTCTGACAATTGGTATCAGAGCCACCGTACCTGGGAGCAGATTCATTCGATTGCTTCAACTGAGATGGCGCGTCCACGTTCGGCTTCACCACCGCGGCGATCTCGCAGGGAGACGACACCGCAGGCCGAGAGCAGCAACAGCCGCGCCGAGCGGGGATTAGTGATCCACCGTGTCACCAAGGAGATCAACGGCGGCGGCACGTTCCCGGTGCTCACGAAGACGAACTACTACGATTGGGCGGCGCTCATGCGTGTGATGCTGCAGGCACGGGGCTTGTGGATCGCCGTGAGCGTCGGGACGGACGACTATGTTGAAGACCGGATGGCGCTCGAGGTAATCTGCAAATCTGTGCCGGCAGAGATGATGGGTACTCTGGCAAGCAAGGCCACCGCCAAGCTCGCGTGGGATGCGATCAGCATGATGCACGTCGGCGTCGACCGCGTCCGCAAAGCCAAGGCGAACACGCTTCGCCGCGAGTTCGACGCCCTCAAATTCCGTGACGGGGAGACGGTGGACGAATTCGGCGTTCGCATCAACGGACTTGCGAATCAGCTCGCAGTCCTCAACGACGCCTACACCGAAGAGGAAATCGTCCGCAAGTTTCTCCAAGCGCTCCCGCCGAGGTACTCACAGATTGCGATGGCCATTGAGACTCTTCTTGATCTCAGCGAGGTCTCGGTGGAGGAGCTGGTCGGGCGTCTCAAGGCTGCAGAAGAACGTCACGATTTGGGCGCCGGCAGCGGATCCATCGCGAAGCTGAACCTCACGGAGGAGGAGCTCGTGGCGCGAGTTGCGACACGACTGCAGCTCGGCGGCGAAGGTTCGACTCCAGGCTCAAGCCAGAGGAAAGGGCGCAGCCGGGGAGGCAGCAAAGCTCGAGGCGGCGGAAGGCAACAGAAAGGAGGCGGAAATGCCGCCGGTGGCGCAGCTGGAACGGTCAGCAACGACCAGTGCAGGTATTGTGGCAAGACGGGCCACTGGGCTCGCAAGTGCAGGAAAAAGAAGCGCGATGAAGCGGCCCATACGGCCCACGCGGAGGAGGCTGAAGGGTCCACGTTGCTGATGGCGACGGCTTCGGTCAAAGCTACTTTCCCCATCTCGCCGTTGCTGTCCGAAGACTCCACACCGCCTGAGATTTGCCTTCCGATCCAACTCCAGGAGAGCAAGCTCACTTCCTCTACTCCGTCGCCGGCACCCACAAGCAAGACGCCGCCGCAGGATCTCTCCTCAATCCACCTTGAGGAGAGTAAACTCTTCGTCCAGCTCGGTGATGGGGACGAAGGGAACTACACGCGGTGGATTCTTGACACAGGCGCCACCAATCACATGACGGGAGTAAGAAAGGCCTTCTCCGAGCTCGACACCGGCGTCTATGGAACCGTCGTGTTCGGTGATGGTTCGGTCGTTGACATCGAAGGGCGGGACCATCCTCTTCAAGAACAAGAAGGGTGAACACCAAGCTCTCTCTGGGGTGTATCACATTCGCGCCACCGCCAACATCGTGAGTTTGGGGCAACTCGACGAGGAGGGGTTCAAGATCCGATTGAAGGCGGCGACTCGGGATCTCAGGATGAACGCGTCGGCAGCCATGGCGAAGGTGTCCCGCCGATAAACCGCTTTATGTCCTCAAGCTCAACGTGGGCGACACTGTGTGCATGGCGGCGCAAAGGATGACGTGGCGTGGCGCTCGCACGCAAGATTCGGCCACCTCAGCTTTCGCGGGCTCCGCAAACTGGCGCAGGAAGGCATGGTGCGCGGGCTGCCGCGGATTGATCACATCGATCAAATCTGCGACAGCTGCTTAGCGGGGAAGCAGCGGCGTCTGGCGTTCCCCAGTGAAGCAAAGTACCGTGCGGAAGACAAGCTCGAGCTGGTGCACGGAGACATCTGCGGGCCCATAACTCCGGCAACCCCAAGTGGCAACAAGCTCTTCTTGCTCCTCGTCGACGACCTGAGCCGCTAAATGTGGATCGCCCCGCCGAGCTCAAGGACCCGCAAAGCGTCGGCGAACAAGAGTTCAAGCAAGTCGCGAAGCCGGGCGGAAGGAAATTGAAGACGCTGCGCACCGATCGTGGCGGCGAATTCACGGTGCACTCATTCGCCGAGTACTGTGCCGAACAGGGGATCTAGAGGCACCTCACTGCCCCATATACCCCTCAGCAAAATGGGGTGGTTGAGAGAAGAAATCAGACAGTCATGGGGATGGCCAGAAGCATGATGAAGGCGAAATCAGTGCCTGGGTGGTTCTGGGGGGAGGCGGTCACCACAGCCATTTTCATCCTGAACAGAGCTCCAACCCAGAGCGTAGAAGGAAAGACGCCGTATGAAGTGTGGCATGGCTCCAAACCTCCGGTGCATTTCTTCCGGACTTTCGGCTGCGTCGCACATGTGAAGAACACCGGCAAGAATCTGGCCAAGCTCGACGACAGAAGTACACCGATGGTGTTCGTTGGCTATGAGCCAGGAACAAAAGGGTACCGCTTCTACAACCCCATCACACGGCGTGTGTATGTATCACGTGATGCAGTGTTCGAAGAGGAGCGCGCCTGGGATTGGGGTGCAGAGAAAGGCATTGGACCAAGCGACGACGCCGATCCATTCCACGTTGAGTACGTCACGGTGCTGACAAGACATGGAGAGTCTGACGGGGTGGCCGTGCCCACAGCACCAACTGTGACATCTCCAACACCTTCGACGCCAGGCAGCGCGGCAATGCCCACGTGCGGGTCTGAGCCTCGCACACCGTCCCCGACATCGGTGCCTGGAGTTGAGTTCACTTCACCCCCGATTGGTGAACTCGACCTGGACGACGACCATGATGACGCCCCTCTCCGATTCCGTGCACTGGACAATCTGCTCGGGACATCGTCAACTCCAGGTCTCGCTGAAAGACATGTTGCCGAGGAGCTCATGACGTTGATCGGAGAAGAGCCGGCGATGGTCGAGGAGGCAAAACACTGACAAGGAGTGGCGGCAAAGAATGCTTGAGGAGTTGGCTTCCATCGAGCACAACAAGACACGGACTCGTGGATCTTCCGCAGTCGCCGCGCCATCGGACTGAAATGGGTGTTCAAGCTTAAGCGTGATGAACATGGGGACATCACCAAGCACAAGGCCCGACTTGTAGCAAAGGGGTATGTCCAGCGCCAGGGGATTGACTTTGAAGAAGTATTTGCCCCGGTTGCCAGGATGGAGTCTGTACGTGTGCTGCTAGTTGTGGCAGCGCACTGGGGCTGGACTGTGCATCATATGGACGTCAAATCGGCATTCCTCAACGGTGAACTCAGTGAGGTGGTCTACGTCGAGCAACCACCTGGGTTTGTAGCTGCCGGGCATGAGCGCAAGGTATTGAAGCTTCACAAGGCACTCTACGGGTTGCGCCAGGCGCCACGAGCATGGAATGCTAAACTCGACGACAGCCTGCACACACTTGGTTTCTCCAGGAGCGAGTGTGAGTACGGGCTGTACATGCGCGGCGCTGGACGCTCCCGACTGGTCGTGGGGATCTATGTTGATGATCTCATCATCACGGGGGAGACCACTGAAGAAATTGGGGCATTCAAGCAAGAGATGAAGACTCTGTTTCGCATGAGTGATTTGGGGATCCTGTCATACTACCTCGGCATTGAGGTTCGACAGAAGCAGCGCGGCATTGAGCTCTCTCAAGCCGCATACGCCAAGAAGGTGCTCAACAAGGCGGGTATGGGTACCTGTAACCCGTGTGCAACTCCAATGGAGACAAGACTCAAGCTATCCAAACAGAGCACCTCACCGGCGGTTGACTCGACGGAGTATCGAAGCTTGATTGGCAGCTTGAGGTACCTTATGCACACTCGACCTGATCTGGCCTTTGCCGTTGGATATTTGAGCCGGTTTATGGAAGATCCAAGGCAAGAACATATGGCGGGAGTGAAGCACCTGCTTCGGTATGTTGCTGGGACGATTGACTATGGCCTAGTATACACAAGGGGAAATGCTGAGCTCAGTCTCGTAGGCTACAGCGACAGCGACATGGCGGGAGACGTCGACGACAGAAAGAGCACGACTGGGATTGTCTATTTCCTTGGGAACAATCCGGTGGCCTGGCAATCACAGAAGCAGCGGGTGGTAGCCCTATCATCATGCGAAGCAGAGTATATCGCTGGCGCAGCTGCTACCTGCCAAGGGGTGTGGCTAAGGCGTCTTCTGGAAGACGTACTCGGCACCAAGTCGTCTCCACCTCTACTCAAGATGGATAACATGTCCGCAATTGCCCTCAGCAAAAATCCAGTACTTCATGATCGAAGTAAGCACATTGACACCAAGTTTCATTATATTCGAGAGTGCGTGGATAGTGGGGCAGTGCGTCTGGAATTCGCAAACACCAAGGAACAACTTGCGGATATCATGACGAAGTCACTCGGGAGATCCAGGTTCCAGGAACTCCGTGAGCTGATAGGCGTCATCAAGCTGAAGTGAACAATGCCAGACTTAGGGGGAGATTGTTGAGTAACTCGGGCATGTTCACGTTTTTTTCTCGTTAGTAATTTGAGTTTAGTCATTTGCCGCTTTTTTACGGTTGTTTACGGGTCTCTCTCCTGATCCGATTATTTTGGTTGTTACCGAGTCTTAGGCCTGTTTTAGCACGATCTGGTTTAGTGGATCGTGGAGCACAATAAGCGGTCCATTCTGTTCTTGTATTACAGCTATTTATATTCTCATTCGATTAAATGAAAAGTAGCGCTTGCTGCACAAAATATCTTGTGTTCAATTGTCTCTGTTTTTTTCCTCCCATCTCCCAGTTCTGAAACTATCCACCAGTTTCAGAACCTACGCTAACCCAATTCCTTCAGTTACTGTAGCAAGTGTTGACAACAGATTACTAGCTGCAGTCTGTAGGTGTTTTCTGCAGATATCAACTGAAGATTGGAGGGTTTCTCTGACAGCGGAGGCGTCGCTGGTGCTGTTCGAGTTTGAGTTCGCGGCCATCACGCTCGTGCTGCTCGCCGGGTCCCTGCTCGGGCGGATGAACATCAAGGCGTGGATGGAGTTCACGCCGCTGTGGCTGCTCTTCTCCTACACCGTCAGCGCGTTCAGCCTCTGGGGCGGCGGCTTCCTCTACCAATGGGGCGTCATTGACTACTCCGGCGGTCGGCGGATACGTCATCCACCTCTCCTCTGGCATCGCCGGCTTCACCGCCGCTTACTGGGTAAACACGTGTGCAACAATGCTTAACTCTTACACGACGAACTTAACAATGCATCCGTTAATAAGTTCATAAGTATCCTTGACGCTTAACAAACATGCTTGGTGCATTACACGTACAGCATGAGTACCAGTGTACCACTATCTCCAAATCCCAAGGCATTTAATTTACGATTACAGCTTGAATATGGCAGGTGGGCTCGAGACTGAAGAGCGACAGGGAGAGGATCTCCCCGAACAACATCCTGCCCATGATCGCCGGCGGCGGGCTGCTCTGGCTGGGCTGGGCCGGGTTCAACGGCGGCGCTCCGTACGCCCCAAACACCACCGCGTCCGTCGCCGTGCTCAACACTAGTCCTGGGCACTGGACCGTGCCGTGCCGGCACGGCACGGGCACAATGGGCCACAGGGCCGGACCGTGCCGTGCGCCCGCCCGGTCAAGACGCGCCGCCGCGTGCAAGCACGCCCGAAGTCGTCTCCGACGAGTCCAAGCACGCCAGAGGTCCACCGTGCGCCGCCGCAGGCGTGCGGCCGCCCAAGCACGGTCCGTCGCCGCTGCCGCTGGCGCGTGGGACGCTACTGTGGTCTCAGGGAATGAGGAGGGTCGAGGACGGAGCCACCGAGGGCGAGGAGGAGAGGACATGCGACCACTCGGGCGCCGCCGCCGTCGCCGCCGCCATCAACCTCCACCGCTCCACGCATTGACGCACCCGAGGCCAGGGCCGAGCCGCCGAGGGCGACTTTGAGGCGCGGCCGCACGGGCGGAGCGAGGGGGCCCATGCGCCTCGCGGAGGGCTGGTGGAGGGGTGTGGAGGCCGGACCGGAGGGAGGGTGAACCAGAGCACTGGTCCGCCCAGACTGCGCCGCCTCCTCCATCGCACCGCCGCCTCACTGCTGGCGAGGCCACCTCCTCCTCCATGGCATCCCCAAGACCCCAACACCACCGCTGGGGCCTCCTCGAGGAACTCCCCGCCGCCATCCGGGGCCTCATGGTGGTGGAGCTCTGACGAGCCTCGAGGCGAGGTGGGGCGTGGTGGAGCCTGGAGGCGAGGGGGGGCGTGGAGGCCGCTGCGGGCGGATGAGGAATGGGAGGAGTCGAGGAGATGACCCGGCGGGGAAGATGAAGTGCATCGGATTTGGGGAGAAGAAAACGAGAAGGCTTGAGGCTTTGAGTCCCCTTTGAGGCTTTGACCGCGAGAAGCTTCTCGGGCTCTCGGTCTTGGCCGGCGCGGGCCTGAAAAAAAGAGAGGGAGAATGAAAAAAAAATGAAAAAAAAAGAGGGAATGGGAAAAAAAGGAGGGAAAAAAAGAAAATGGGATAGGAAAAATAAAAAAAAAATATAGGGAATATAGAATGAAAAAAAATATTCATAACACTGTAACACATAAATATTCAGGGGAATAACTAAAATTTATTCATTGTTTGATACAGTACAAATACAAAGTTTGCTGCCTCGTTAAAAACCTTACCCCCAATGTGGGGTACCCCTGGTAAGGAAAAGAGTGCAGCAACTACATAAACATAAATAGACTAGTTGACGTCGAGATTCTCTAGGTCGGCTATCGCCTCCGCGATCTCCGGATCCTCGAGCCGATGTTGCGTCTGCTCATCTGCGCTTCCCGATCTTTGAGGCATGTGAGTGCCTCAACCATCTCAGTGTGAGAGACGACCTCCTTGGCTCGATAATCCTCCCCACCGCATGAAAGTGGCTTCCGATGAGACAATGACACCGAACCACAAGTACATCTCGTGCAAAATGTGACAAAGACGGATAAATACCGGTGGTTCTTCCACCACAAGAGGAGGTTGACATCATTTCCATCCGCAAAGTCAAGCTCGGTGTCCGCAAAAGGTGTGTCGAGGTAGTGGTTGATCTCAACTCTTGGATTCCATTGAGACCGGTTTGGCGCACGAGAAGATGAACCGGATGCTGGCCCTTTCGGCTTCTTCCAGACGTTGAAGCGCCACATTCATTTGTCCTTGTTGCGTTGTTGAGGCGGTTGTTCTCGATTGACCTGGCGCCAAACTTTTCATAATACAAATCGAAAACTCGAAAAAGCTCGTCATGAATGTGAGTGTAAGCCTCAAAAAAATCAAGATCAAATGCATCCCCAATTCCCTCGTAAGCCCCCTTCAGATCTGCTAATTTTCTCCGAGGGTCCATAATAGTACCAAAACAAAAGAGATGTGGGATAGCTTGAAAATATTTTAAAAATTTTCTCTGCATTGGTCCAATAATAGGTCTCA
Organism: Phyllostachys edulis; assembly: GCA_036346405.1. Taxonomy (NCBI): domain Eukaryota; kingdom Viridiplantae; phylum Streptophyta; class Magnoliopsida; order Poales; family Poaceae; genus Phyllostachys; species Phyllostachys edulis. Next base: position 39,830,504 of record CM070545.1, read on the forward strand.
GAAGGGCATCATCTCTGTTTTCCTTAAAAGCGTTAGCGATAGTCCAAAGCCACTCGATGACTAAGCAAGAAGTAGGATAGTAAACACCAGATAAAATTGTGGTTGCATCGTAAAATACTTTCAAAATTCACTTAAAACGACCGCAACTAGCCAACTGCTTCAAGAACCAAGCTGTTTAGCGTAATTAGTATTGACGAATAGAGTAATAATGTACTCGCACTTTTGCACCGCTCCAACATAGTATACGTGGAGTTCCACCGCACCTTCATGTCCGTGTTGAATTTCCTTGGTCTCTTATTGTTGGCCTTGCAAGTACTCTGAAGGGCATATCTTGGGGTGAAATCGTAATGAACCGGATAGCATCGCAGATATTGTCTAGACTAGGTTTCATTACCGCAAGCCTCGCTCGCACGATGAGGTTCAAGATGTGACACATGCATCTCTGGTGGAGGACGAAACCACCTGTGTAGGACTCCAGATGCGGTGCGAGGAACTCCATGGCCGTCGTGTTAGCTGAGGCATTGTCAAGAGTGATGGCAATAATTTTGTTCTCTATTTTAAAATCCTTAATGACTTCTAATGGCGTTGCAGCGATGGCCTCTCCAGTGTGTGCCTCATCGATAGACCTGAACCCTATGACTCGCTTGTTCAAGTTATAATCATCATCTAAGTAATGCGCAACAACACTAAGATAGCCTGCCCTTTGGTGGGATGAAGTCCATATATCGGAGGTTAAAGCGAAAGAAAAGGTAACTTTCAAGAAGTTTTCTTTCAAACTTGACAGTTTACGTTTGTAGAGTTCTAATATGTCTCGCGCAGTTGTTCTCCTACTTACGTGTTGGTATTGCGGGCAAAACCCACGTTGGATCATTCTTTCGAAACTAGAGCTTTCGCCCGTCCTAATCGGAAGATCCTCAGTAACTATATATCTAGCAATTTCGTCTCTAGCTACGAGGGTTGTACATCCATGTACTTATGAACCATCGGGGCCAAAGTTGTTGGTGCGGCGTTCCTTCCTTGCGTCGGCCGGTACCGCTATCTTCTTCAAACACGCGCTGGCGTGTCGCTTGAGATGACCTGTACCTCCACCGGCGTGCATAATTTAGCATGACAATATTTACATGTGGCATAAGGTACCGACGCCTGGAATCCTCTGCTTCTATGTTATACTCCATATGCTTCCAACACCATGCACGTCGCCGCGGAGCTTCCACCAGTTGCATGCACCGTTGCACCGGCCTCGTCGTCTAGGGTGGAGACGTTTGGGGTGAAGACGTGTGGGGTGGAGACGTGGGCATCCTCAAAGCCCTCCGTTCCATCCATATGTTGATCATCCATACCATAGTCTCCCATGCCCGGGAGAGTTGGCGAGGATCGATCTCTTGCTCGTGCACTTCTTCTAGGGGAGGAGGACTAGGAGTGCGAGGGCGTGCTCTGCTGCTCCGCCCTGCTGTTTTCTTCTTTCCAAACATACTGGACGACTACAATCTAGATAGCAAAGAGATAGCAAATAGAAAGGAAACAGATTGTATTGTGCTGTGACCTGTGAACAAACGAGGAGGGACGAGGGAATTTATAGGGAGAAAGAAATACGAACGTTACTCATACTCACACACAACGTCTCTTGTGATAAGACTCGACGTCTCAGCTCCTACTGCAAAAACACTGAGCGTGAGTCTAGCTAGCCAACCTCCCAACGTCTTTTGTGACAAGACTCTACGTCTCAGACAGCAGCACTCCACTCCAGGACAGTGCATCGGTCTCAGGCTCGCTGCTAGTGCAGCACTCCACTCCACGTCTCAGTCTACTGCCGCAGGGGGGCACAGGTCGCACTGGCAGTTTGGCACTGTGACTGTCCATCTGCAGCATTACGCCATTACCAGTCAGACCATGGTCCACAAGACCACAACTCCACATCCAACACGACTACACGAGTGACACGACCACATCACCAGTCCACCACACGCGAAGCGGGCTCTCCATCTCCCTGGACCCTGTCCTGTTACTCCTGTGAGGCTTCCCCTTTCTTTTTCCGCCGAGTCCCCAACCCCTCCACTCCCACGCCTCCGACGGTCCGGCGGTCCGGCCTCTCCTCTCCCCCACACGGCGCCTCCGGCCTCCCCTCTCCCCCTCCTCCTCCGGTCGCCTCCCTCCCCTCTCCGGCCGCCTCCCACTCCACTCCCCCACGCACGCCTCCCCTCTCCCCCAAGGGCCAAGGCCACACCCACAACCCCTCCGGTCGCCTCCCCTCTCCCCCTCCCCCTCCGGCCGCCTCCCACTCCACTCCCCCACGCCTCCCCTCTCCCCCAACCCCTCAGTCGCCTCCCTCTCGGTCCGGCCGCCTCCTCTCCCCCCTCCCCCTCCCGTGCCTCCCTCCCTCTCCGTGCCTCTCCTCTCATGAGGGGGCTCCATGGGGGGTTCTGTGAGGGCACAGGTCTGTGTATTCTTGTACATGGTGTGTGGCAAGATGCCTCAGCAGGCGGCGCCATGTCTTGCGCTGCAGTCTTGGCTCGAGGTTCAGGCTCGTCAAGGCGTTCCAGAGCCAGATCCACCGACCGCGCCTTCGCCGCCCTTCTCGCCGGGTGGGGAACTGATGAGCAAAAGATTTTGTGATTTTGTGATTGTGAATTTGTGATTGTGAATTTGATTGTGAATTTGTGAATGAATGATTCGTTTTCTCCATTTGATTTGGGATTGGAGTGTGTTTGTTGTTTGCATTTTGGCTGCGAACTGCTCGGCCGAGGGGCGGCGAGAGAGGGCACGAGCGCGTGGTCGGTGGCTGGTGCCGCCTTCGCCGGGCGCGGCAGCATAGCCGCTGCCGCCTGCGTTTCGCCCGCAGGCCTACTGCCGCCGTGCCTCGTCGCAGCGTCGTCTTGGCTCAGCACGAACGCAGCTTGCGGCCGTCTTTGGGCCCTCCGAGCACGAACGCGCTGCGCCGCTTAACCAAGCACGGTCCACGGCGGCGTCTTGCGTCTTGTCGCCGCCCGTCGTCTTGGGAGCGAGCCCAAGACGGCCCTAGGTGTCGTCTTGCGCCGCCCGCCCTAACGGTTTCAAAGCGTCGGCGTGCTTCCACCGTCTTGGCGGCGTCGTGCTGTGGGCGCCAAGCAAAAGTCCGCCCATGCCGTGTCTACTCAACACCAACGTCAGCGCCGCCACGAGCCTCCTCACCTGGACCTGCCTCGACGTCATCTTCTTCGGCAAGCCCTCCGTGATCGGCACGGTTCAGGGCATGATGACCGGGCTAGTCTGCATCACGCCCGGCGCTGGTAGCAATCTTTCAGCTGATCAAAACAACAGAACATTAAACCATATTGTTTTTTTTGAATGCTCGGGTTTTTACCCTATCCGATCCGCGTTAAAAAAGAAAACACCCTAATCTCGCGAGGCACCACGAGAGCCAGCGCTCAAACCGTGACGGGCTGAGAACCTATAGCTTCCCTCATTTTTGCCAACTGAGCCCCAGCTCAGTCCTCAAACAACCTCTTCACTCACACACACCCCACGATGATGATGATCGTGCACAAGAAATCACCCCTCCTCATGAAGGTCGACAACACCCTCACCGTCTTCCACACCCACGCCGTCGCCGGCATCCTCGGGGGCGTCCTCACGGGTCTCCTCGCCACCCCGGATTCCACACCCACGCCGTCGCTGGCATCCTCGGGGGCGTCCTCACGGGCCTCCTCGCCACCCCGGAACTCTGCGCCCTCGACTCCCCTATCCCTGGCGTGCGCGGAGTCTTCTACGGCGGCGACATCGGGCAGATCGGCATGCAGCTCGGCGGCGCTTTCTTCGTCACCATCTGGAACCTCGTGGCCACTAGCGCCATCCTCGTCTGCATCGGCCTCTTCATCCCGCTCCGCATGCCCGACGACCAGCTCACAATCGGCGATGACCCGGCGCACGGGGAGGAGGGACGGGGAGGAGGCTTACGCCCTTTGGGCCGACGGCGAGAAGTTCGATATGACATGCCAGGAGATGGCGAGGACAGGCGCTGCCGGCGGCGCGGTGAGGGAGGACACGGTGGAGCTGCGGCTGACTAACATGAGAGCCAGGGGTGTTACCATTTAGTTGTAGTGTTAGATTTAATCTTGTTTAGAAAGTATTTTTCTATTTCTGTTTTTTACTTTGTGTCCGAGTAGCAAACGCATAGAAACTCTGTGTCCGAGTTGGATCAGGGCAGTCCATGTACTAGTCTATAAAAGGTGAACGTGTGAGCAAGCCAATGTAAGGAGTTGAGAAGCAATAGAAAATCGAAAGAAACGCTGTTGTGCCTAGAGCATGCAGCACCAAAACTTCTAGTCGATATTGCCTCCAGCGCGTGTGCGCATCTTGCCATCTTCTAGTCGATCATATTATCCAGAGCGTGTGCCGATTCTTCTTCAATCGGTTGAAGCTTCCTGGTTTTGTTTTAACAAGTGGTATCAGAGCCTGTTGATCCTGGTGCCATCTGAAGATCATGGGTGACAACGCGAAGACCCGGGATGGGCCGATTTCCCTCCTATATCTGGCCCCGACGATCAAAATTACCCGTGTGGGCTATGAAGATGAAGGCGAACATGCGCGCCCAAGGAGTCTGGGGTGCAGTCGATCCGAAGGCAAAGGACAAGGAGGTGGACGACAAGGTAGACCAGACGGCTTTGGCCATCATCTACCAGGCGGTGCCAGACTCCATGATGCGGCAGCTTATCGGCAAGGAGACGGCACGTGAGGCGTGGGTGACGCTTCAAAAGATGCATGAGGGAATTGATCGTGTGAAGGAGGTACGGCTCCAGAATTTGCATATCGAGTTCGAGAATCTCCGGATGGGAGAAACCGAAGTCGATGGACGAAGTTCGCCGGTAAGTTGTCTTCATTGTATAATCAGATTGTCTCTCGGCGACAAGATGGAGGAATCTGTGGCAGTGAAGAAGTACTGCTGCGTGCTACCAGAAAAGTTTGTACCTGTCGTCACCACGCTCATGTACTCCCCGAATCTGGAGGAAAAGAAGATCGAGGAGATCACCGGTTCCCTCAAGGCGCATGAAGAGCTCTTGAAGGGTATAAATCCGTGAACGAGCAAAGGTATCGATCCCATAACGAGCGTTGCTAGTAAAGGAGATACAAGAAACGATGGCGAGCGATTTGGCGAGAGGTGGCCGTGAAGACAAGGTTGGGCAAGGCGATGGTGACAGATCCGTGATAAGTCACATATCAAATGTTTCAAATGTGATAAGTATGGTCACTACGCATTGGAGTGCATGACCACATAAAGTGCTTCAACTGTGACAAGTATGAGCACTATGCTTCAATTGTCAAACAAGAAGAAGAACGAGGAGGTAAACCTCATCCGGCTGTGAAGATGAAGACGACGATCCTACCCTGCTTCTCTCCTTATGTGTCAATAAGGCGCCGGTTATGGTGAAGTTGAACGAGGAGAACGTACTTCCTAAACTACGCACGAAGGGAGGAAATCACGATCATACTGATGAGTGGTGCTTGGACAGTGGAGCAAGCAATCATATGACGGGAGATCGCTCCATGTTCCATGAGCTCGACGAGAAGATTTCGGGAGAAATCAAGTTTGGCAATGGCTCTACGGTACAAATAAAAGGCAAATGTACAATGTTGTTGCGATGCAAGAACGGTGATCAGAAGATGCTGCCTGATATTTACTTTATACCAAGTTTGTGCAACAACATACTCGATCTCGGCGGTTATGTAAGCGGGGTGCGAGGTGGAGCTACTGTGGTGAGTTCTTGCGAGTCTACGACAAGAACAAAGATCTGTTGATGAAGGTAAAAAGATCCCCAAACCGGTTGTACAAAATTTCCCTCAAAACTTGTAAATCGGTTTGTGTGAAGGACAGTCTGGAGGAGCAAGAGTGGAACTCAGATATCGGCCAAGGACATGGCGGGAACCAAGAGTGGCACGTAGTTGGCGCAGGAGGCGCAGAAAGTGAGTCTCGGGAGGAGATCAGAGTGCGGTCTTGTGACAAAGGCGTCGCCTGCAAGGCGGTGAGTCTCACGCACATGAAGGGCACGGCATACATGAAGCTAACGCAGGAGGGAGAGGCGGTGTAGCCTCAGCTAAGATGTACGTGGGGAAGTGGACAGACTTGGTCCAAGAGAGAAGAGCGAGAGGCTCAGGTAATGACGAAACCGAGGTGGTCGTGTGAGCGGGTGCTCCAGCCAAGGCGGTCGTGGGAGCGGGTGCTCCAGCCCAGACGGTCGTGGGAGCAGGTACTCCAGCCAAGGAGGACATGCAGGAAGGACAAGTTCAGTTCAGGTGCGAGGCGCGGCAAACGTTGGTTTGTGCATGGCTCAAGATGGAGCAAGCGCAGGCAGTACGGCAGTATTGGCCCAGGAAGAACGACGCACGGGAGTGCAGGTAAAAGAGGAAGACTTAGAAGTTCAGAAAACGAAAAAGAAGATTAGCATGATCAAAATGAAGAAACAAGATTAAGAGGGTGATTGTTAGATTTAATCTTGTTTAGAAAGTATTTTTTCTATTTTTGTTTTTTTACTTCGTGTCCGAGTAGCAAACGCATAGAAACTCTGTGTCCGAGTTAGATCAAGGCAGTCCATGTACTAGTCTATAAAAGGTGAACGTGTGAGCAAGCCAATGTAAGGAGTTGAGAAGCAATAGAAAATCGAAAAAAAAACGCTGTTGTGCCTAGAGCATGCAGCACCAAAACTTCTAGTCGATATTGCCTCCAGCGCGTGTGCGCATCTTGCCATCTTCTAGTCGATCATATTATCCAGAGCGTGTGCCGATTCTTCTTCAATCGGTTGAAGCTTCTGGTTTTGTTTTAACATGTAGAAGACAGGAAGGGGTTGCTTGATCGTTCCAGCGGTTTTTTATGTATGTTCCTTTCGATGTTTAGCGTTAGTTTGCCGATGTGATGCTGGTGAATTTCTGTTGCTGTTTTTTTAGATTAATTTATGTTGTTGTTAACTGGATTAGTTGGTTAATGAAAATTAAGGGGATGAACTTTTTATAATCGTTGATGTCCTTAACTCCTTGTGAGGTCGTTTTGCGTTTTTTATGACTCTGTGTTTTGTTTTTTACATTATGCACTCAGGAGCTTGTACCTTGTAGTCTCCTGATCCCCTCCCTCCTTTCACTCTAGATCGGTGCTTGATTTGCCCATCCTACCTAACTCGGTCCAGCCTGGTGTTCCAAGCTTTTCAGCGTTACTGGCAAGGAAATACGGAGTTACGGAGTACTCTTATATATATTTTCTTCCTGACTTATGGTTACCTCAATTGCTGTATAGTTTAATGGTATATTTGTTAGCTACCCAGCATGCTACATATATATAGAGATGATGGTTAATGTAATCTTAGCCAGCCACATAGTAAGATTATATTCACCACCATCTTATTCTTTATTTATTTTTGCGAGGGTTAACCATCATCTTATTGCACGTACTTTACAGATAAAGTTGGTTCCTATAGACCTGCTGTGAAGTATGAACATCACATAATGGTGCTAAAAAGTAAAAACAAGTAGTAATTTCACATAACGGTGCTAAAAAGTAAAAAACAAGTAGTAACAGTATTATCTTCAGTTTCCATTTTAAAGTGGCAAAACACAATGACACGTGCTTCAAAATTCGAATGGTCAAAAGAAAAAGGAGTGTATGCTACCACGGCAACAGGAGGAAGAATACAACAATGCGAGCTAAGAAAACAACATACCCAGCTACCCAAGTATACCCAGCAACGTGAAGAAACAGAGGAAATCACGGGGAAAACAAGCAGAAGAAAAAACGCACACGGAACGCTTAAGAATATGGGCTACTTGGGTTGCCCGTGTTGACCCGCTACAGGCCACGGTTCCCACCGGCCTGCCATTTGTTCATGCGGCTCACCGATCACTCGCGTTGCGTGCTTCTATTAAACGCGCATCGCCAAGGAGCCGCGTCCCGTCGCGGTGCACCTGCATCGATCACGTCGCGAGAATAGTTTGTTACCGTGCACGTACCGAGACCGAAATGGCCGCGCCGCCTCAGCCTGGCGCGTACATGCCCGCCCTCCCGGCCGTGCCGGAGTGGCTGAACAAGGGCGACAACGCGTGGCAGCTGACGGCGGCGACGTTCGTCGGCATCCAGTCGATGCCGGGTCTCGTCGTGCTCTACGGCAGCATCGTCAAGAAGAAGTGGGCCGTGAACTCCGCCTTCATGGCGCTCTACGCCTACGCGTCCACGCTCATCGTCTGGGTGCTCGTCGGCTTCCGCATGGCGTTCGGCGACCGGCTGCTGCCGTTCTGGGGGAAGGCCGGCCCCGCGCTGACAGAGAGCTTCCTCGTGGCCCGCGCGTCCTTCCCCGCCACGGCGCACTACGGCCGGGGCGGCGCGCTTGAGGCAGCGCGCACCGAGCCCTACTACCCGGAGGCGTCGCTGGTGCTGTTCCAGTTCGAGCTCGCGGCCATCACGGTGGTGCTGCTCGCCGGGTCACTGCTGGGCCGCATGAACATCAAGGCGTGGATGGCGTTCACGCCGCTGTGGCTGCTCCTCTCCTACACCGTCTGCGCCTTCAGCCTCTGGGGCGGCGGCTTCCTCTACCACTGGGGCGTCATCGACTACTCCGGCGGATACGTCATCCACCTCTCCTCCGGCGTCGCCGGCTTCACCGCCGCCTACTGGGTACGTGCGTACGGTACGGATGTGCCAAACTGCGGGTTCTGGTCAGTGGATTTTCGTTACATCTTGTGGTGGTTCGGTCGGTCGGTCATGAGCCGCCTGGTTTACTTTTCTGGTGCGTGGGCCAGGACAGGCGGTAGGTACCGCGCCCGTACATAGGGGTGGATAACGAGCTGACTCGGCTCGACTCGGCTCGTTAAGATTACGAGCAGAAAACCAAGTTCGGCTCGGCTCGTTTGAAAACTCGAACTCGACTCGTTAAGCTTGTTAACATGAATTAGTGTAAATTATCTTTCCAAGCTTCCAGCTGGGCTCATTTTAACAGTGTCAAAGGGGAAATCATCATCTGTGATTCATCAGACCATAACTAACAAGTTTTCTCAATTTTTTTCACATTTTACACTCAACCATCTGACTCGGCAAATAGGGGGTTCATATATTTACATGTATAAAAATTATATCATGGCCACATCAGTACATCACCTTCAATAAATAGAGCCAGTTAAAGACTGTCTTGCACAAAACTGAAATAAGAGCAAAAGTTTCTAATCATACACTAAACTTGTTTTTCCATCACACTGATTCCTGAGTCAAGCAGAGCATCCAGGGCATTCAATCAAGCAGAGCATCCAGGGCATTCAAAGGTTTCTAATCATACACCAACCTAATGCCCCACCAAACTATCAAAGGTTTCTAATCATACACTAAACTTGTTTTTCCATCACACTGATTCCTGAGTCAAGCAGAGCATCCAGGGCATTCAATCAAGCAGAGCATCCAGGGCATTCAATCAAAGTGACACAACAAGTTCACAATCAGCTGCAGTCCACTCTAGTCTCTAGATCAATAAACATGCATGCAAAGCAACTGCAAGAGTGTCAGTTGCAGTTAAAGGTTCATAAGTGATACATAGTTGATTCAGAACATAGTGGCAGATGACAAGTTCACAATCAGCCGCCACTGCATCTGGAGCATGCCAGAGGCAGAGCAGTCACCACTCACCAATGGGTGGCGGCAATGGCAGAAGAGGAGGCCGAGGACGGACCGACCGAGAGTGAGGTGGCGGAACCGCGGAAGAGGGGGCGGGGGAGAGAGGAAGCCGGCCAAGGAGGCGGCGAAGAGGGTGGCGAAGAGAGGCGGCGCCATGGCCAAGCAGGTGGTGGCGGAGGCGGGTGTGTGGCCGTGCCGTCTTGGCAGCTGAAGCAGGTGGTGGCGGAGGTGGGGTGCGGTCTTGGCCTGCTGGCCAAGCGAGGTGGCGGTGGAGGAGGTGGGGTCGGCGCGGCGTCTGGCCAAGGGAGGTGGCGCGGAGGAGGTGGGGTCTGTGTCTGCATGGCATGATCAAGCGGAGCCGGAGGTGGCGGAGGTGGAGGGGGGTGCCAGTGCCATGCCGAACCGGGAGGAGGCGGCGGGGTCCCAGCAGCACAGGGAAGGAGTCAAGGAGATGGAAGGTGAGGAGGACTTAGGGTTGAGCCTTGACTTGACTCGCTTGAGCGGAAGCGGGCCTGTGGCATCGGGCGGGCTGGGTGCCTGGGTCTGATGCTAACGAGCCCTAACGAGTTAACGAGTTGCTCGCGAGCCAGCTCGGCTCGGCTCGTTAACAAAACGAGTTTTTTTGCCAGCTCGGCTCGGCTCGTTAAGGGACTGAGTTCGAGCCGAGTCGAGTCGAGCCGTTAACGAGCCGAGATGACTCGCGAGTTTCGAGCTTTTTTTCCACCCCTACCCGTACATAAGACGTGTGGACTAGTGGTGAGGGTGAACGGTTCGGTGGCACGTGGGAGCGTGGAGTCATCGCTAGATTTTTCGCATGCGTAGATTGAGCAAGAAATGAACATGCATTAGTGCATTACAGCATTAATTGTGTTCGTATTGGTAGGACATGAACTGTTACTTCATGTCTTTTGGCATCTGATGCAATTTCATCATACTCGCAAATATGTTAGCTAGTGTGATAGCAAAGCTTCTGACTAAATAGTAAATACTAGTTGCGGATGCCAATTTACTGTAGCAAGTCGATTAGCTGCACACTACAGAACTAATGGAGTATATTATCAAGAGAAACGAGAAACTAATGGAGGACATCGATGAGCTGCTACAAACGCACCCCGGAGAATCTAGGAACACTATGGTGCGTTATTTACATCACGCAAATCTCGATGCAATGCTAACCACGTGGTGCGATTCATTTCTGCCAGGTGGGCCCGAGGCTAAAGTGCGACAGGGAGAGGTTCTCGCCGAACAACATCCTGCTCATGATCGCCGGCGGCGGGCTGCTGTGGCTGGGCTGGGCCGGGTTCAACGGCGGTGCGCCGTACGCCCCAAACATCACCGCGTCCGTGGCGGTGCTCAACACCAACGTCAGCGCCGCGGCGAGCCTCCTCACGTGGACCTGCCTCGACGTCATCTTCTTCGGCAAGCCCTCCGTGATCGGCGCGGTGCAGGGCATGATGACTGGTTTGGTTTGCATCACCGCCGGCGCAGGTATCAAATTCTTGTTTGAATTGTAGAATCTTAGTAGAAAACCGACCTCCCTGATTAAAACAAGTGTGATTTGGTTATATAACGTAAAGTAGTGCAAGTGTTACGATCTAACTTGCTAAACACCAATCAACACCGAGCACAAGAGATTTAATACCAAATCTAATACAGGATACAAATTAGGGAGAGATGGAAGCAAAAGCTGAGAAGGGCAAATAGACTGGAAAGGAGAAGCAATTTAGACAGGGAAATCAGAGAAAGGGAATTTGGGTAACAGAGAGGGAATTTTGGGAAGGGGAGCACCATGGAGGAAGAGGAGTCGAGACAAATGCCTTTTGTTGCCGCTTGCTTCTTATGTAGCAATGTCCTTCTCAGCCGATTGGGCGACGGAGCCAGCCCACTAGCTTGTCCACCCCGGCAGGCGGCAACCCAACTCCAAGGGTCCACGCCCGTAAAATTCCTCCCCGCTGAAATTCGGCTTGTCCTCGAGCCGATGCAAGTAGCCACCCGGATCCCATGGTACTTGTAGTTCCGTGATGCTAAAAGTATATTATTCATCACCAAGCTTGCCCATCTTCTTTGTGTCCGGCACAACCTTGGAATGAGACCGGCCACCTTCTTCCATGCTCCGCAACTCGCAGTACAGTAGCATACCTCAGAGAATGCTCCCAACTGCACACCAACACTAAGAATCCTCATGTAGCAGTAGCACATACACAGTTCACAGCCCATGGCATCAGGATAAAGCTCAGTCTTTGCCATCGCAATGAATCCTGCCACTAGCGGCTTCAGCGAGGAGATCAGTGAGGGCTCCGCCGACGCCGAGACATCCTTAGGTGCGCCTATCCTGAGTAGGAACCCGACCATGACATGGACGTCGCCGGTGTTGGAGTTGAGACCGAATGTCGAACGCCCGGTATGTCTCCGTGGTGATGGTGGCCTCTGCTTTTGGAACAACAATTGCCACGGTCGGGACCTCGTTGGCGGTGGTGGAGAAGGTGTTACAGTGTGCAGTGAGCGGAGCCGAAATGACGACCTCAGGGGCCAGCGCCGAGGCAACCGCATCGCGACGCCACGCCGGACTGGAAGCAGAAGTTGGTGCTGGCTGAACACGCTGAATGTCGAGGTAGCAACAACCGTCATAGATGCACCGGCTATGCAAGGCATCTCGAGCCCGCGCTGCATCCTGACGCGGCCGAAATGAGACAAAGGCCTCGTTGCAATCCAAACTCTCGAACATCTGCATCTTCTGCCCAACACCATATGCATCAAACATCTGATAGAGCATATCCTCAGTCACAGGGTAGAGCACATGGTGTAAACTCCGAAGCATAGCGTGCTTGCCTCACACGCACTCTTGCATGTAGACAAGTTGTCGAGCTCGAGCAGGTGGTGTGCATCACCCATTTCTTGCTCTTGTACTGGTGAATACTTGATATCAAGCTGACAACAGCCATCATAGATATTTCGGCACTGCAAAGTCTCCAAAGCTTGGGTAGCACCGTGACATGAAGCATGGTTGACAAGGACCACCACATCTTTTCCCCGAAATATTTCCATGGCTTCCACAACACCAAAAGGATAAAAAAATTTGGTGAAGTACCTCTACAGTCGTAGGATAGAGAACCTGGCGAATCGTGACGCTGAGGATGGGATTTGAGGCCGCCTCCTGCTGGATATTGCGAGTAGACAATCCATCAAACAATTGGCGGGCACAACCTTCATATGCCAGCCTCACCATAAAGCCACTGGTTGTGTCTCCCATACCATCTCCATGCTAGGAATCCCACAAATTGACTGCTCCGATACCATTTGTTATGATCCAACTTGATAAACACCAATCAACACCGACCACAAGAGATTTAGTACCAAAATCCAATACAGGATACATGTAGTTGGGATACAAATTAGGTAGAAATGGAAGCAAAGACTCGGAAGAGCAAATAGACCGAAAAGGAGAAGACAATGTTGTTAAAATCACGATTCTAGTAGTAGAATCGTACAATTCTACGATACTACAATATCAATACGATCTAAATCATATATTGAGTTGTACCAAGTAGAATCGCACCTCTAATCGTAGAATCGTGTAGAATCATGCATCATCTCAAATTATAAAAGATTTAGGTGTTTGGTTGTGTCATATCCTTTAATTCAAGTTGTATGATAAGTACTAAGTAATTAGTAGGCTAGACATTAAAATCTGGAGGTTTAGAATAGTAAAAAATATTTCAATTGTTTATTTATTTTATGTTAAATGTTCAGGTAATAGCAAGGTTGTTAAAATCAATATTCTAGGCGTAGCTCTGAATGATATAGAATCTAAACCGAGATTTAGACATTTATCAATCAAATTAGATGTCAAATGACCAAATAAACACTCACGTCATTCTTGGAATACACGACACGTTGAAAAAAAAATTTCTTGGTAGAATCGGGCTAAATCTTAGATTCTACGATTCGATCCACGATTCTATCGGAGTGTCCAGTCCGATTTAGAATCACAATTTTGACAACCTTAGGAGAAGCAATTTATTCTGGGAAATAAGAGAAAAGGAATTTAGGGAGGGGAGCAGCAGGGAGGAAGAGGAGCCAAGGCAAATGCCTTCTGTTTTATTGTTCGTCTGCTGCTGCCGCGTGCTCTTATGTAGTGATGCCCTTCCCAGCCGATTGGGCCATAAAGCCAGCCTACTAGCTTATCCAGCCCGGCTCCAAGGGCTCACGTCCGTGAAAGCAAGCTAGCTGACTGTATTCGTCGATTTGGGTATTGTAAGTTTTTTTAACTGAATCAGAAGATCTGGAATGAAGTAGCACACTAAATATTCTAAGGATGCCTGGCTCGAATAATATGCTCAAGAACTCATTCGCCTGACGAGCTTACCACTTCTGGCTATGCACGACAGCGTGAGCCCAATAATAGGCTGAAGACAAATCCAGATGATTTTATTAACCAAACTAAATTATTTTGCGGAGTTGATCCGTCACACAATGCACTCGCGAGAGCACGTCCATCATCATGTAATGCATTACTATATCTAAGAGAAATGAAATGGAGAAATGCTATGGACGCGTTTTTTTAGTCGTCTTGTCGCTTTTTAGTTTTTTAGTTGTCTTGTCTCTTTTTAGTTAAGTGCACTGATAGCAGTAATTGGTCTGTATTTTGCGTTGCACACAGGACTGGTGCAGACATGGTCGGCAATACTGATGGGCATCTGTGCCGGCAGCGTGCCGTGGCTCACCATGATGATCCTCCACAAGAAGTCCTCCCTCCTCCAGAAGGTCGACGACACCCTCGCCGTCTTCCACACCCACGCCGTCGCGGGGCTCCTCGGCGGCGTCCTCACAGGCCTCCTCGCCACCCCGGACCTCACCGCCCTCCACTCCCACGTCCCGGGCACGCGCGGCACCTTCTACGGCGGCGGCATCGTGCAGGTGGGCAAGCAGCTCGCCGGCGCGCTCTTCGTCGTCGCGTGGAACGTCGTGATCACCACCGCCATCCTCCTCGGCGTCGGCCTCGTCGTCCCGCTGCGCATGCCCGACGACCAGCTCAAGATCGGCGACGATGCGGCGCACGGGGAGGAGGCCTACGCGCTCTGGGGCGACGGCGAGAGGTTTGACGTGATGCGCCATGAGGCAGCGAGGGGCGGCGCCTGGGGCGGCGCGGTCGGGGAAGAGACGGTGGACCACCAGCTGGCCGGCATGGGAGCTAGAGGCGTCACCATGCAATTGTAGCTGAATTGCAGCGAGGGAATGGAGCAGCTAGCTTTGTTAGCGGTGGTAGAAGCATCTTTTGCAGCGCTGCTCTCTAAATTGGATATGATCATCAGATCATTCCTAAAGAGAGAGGAGGTAGAATGCAAGATAACAATTGTAACAGACATGCGTACTTCATTTATTTATTTTTTTTAAAAAAAACGAGTTTTCTTTAATGGGTAAATATCAGGTGGAAACCTAAGTTTAAACTTTGTGAAAACCATGTGTAAAAGTTTTCTTGATGCGGCAAAAATATGTCGCAAAGGCAAATTTAGTTCAGTGCTTCAACATAGAACATAATAAGATAAGCATGGAAAACAATAAACAATATAGCATAGCAGACCCTAGAAAAACAATATAAAAAAGTAAATCAAACATGGCTTGAAAAGTAAATAAAAAAGTTGTGTGAGCACCATTATTAGAATCGGAGTATCTCTTTCAACCCCGCACATGATAGACAATATGAGAGTACCTACAATAGGGGACAACCCATCATAGACCACATGAATCCGTACCATCGCGGAAAGTAGTGAGGTGAGGATACATTGGTAAGAACAAAACTTACTACTAGCAAGAAACTTTTCTTACGTGGCCTCGTCCAATGAAAACGCTCTAAAATCTTATCATTTTTAATGCTTGGAAATATATCTTGGTCCTCTTTATTTTGAATCATTAATTTGATAATTCCTTAATAGAAATTGCAAAACACATGACATTCATTTCCGCAGAAGGGTAAAGAATTAAGGATCAAAAGGGAGAGAGGACTGAGTAGGGAGTACCAGACCGAGATCGAATGAGCTGCTGCAACCTTGTGTGACTGTGTCCATGCCCCCGCACGGCTGCGCCTCTGTGTTGGACTACTGGTTGCCTCTCGCCTGGTCGCCTATCGGCCATCGGCGTGCGTGGCGGTGCGTGGGGAGGTAGTGTCAGGAACTGATGAAGCTCAATTCAGAGAAGAAGAGCAGGACGAAGTCTGTAGAAGTATTAAGCCGTAGCCAACTTCCACTTGCTGAAGCGTTTTTGAACCGAGAGCCGTTGGATGGGCGTTTATGAAGATCTAGCGGGAGTCAAGAGGTGTGGTGATGACTGGTAGCAGATTCAGTGCTAAGCATTGTTACTTATCAGTCAATTGTCATGTGTTAGCATTTTCAGAACTTTTAGCTAATGAGATTCCAGCCTAGCAATATATAAGCTGGCCGAAACCTTGTAATCGAATATTCATATTTCTATTGCTAGAAAGCAAACCCTAATTCCTCATCTTTGGTTCTCTTTCTCATCTACTTTCCCAATTCTCTGTTTGATACCAATCCAGCAGAAGTAAAATTTTTTGGAGTGAATCTTGTAGTTCTCGACAAATGGTATCAGAGCTTCGATCTTGGCTTCCAATCTGAATTCGAGCAGTGAAATCAAGGGTTTGGAAACTTGTTTTCCTATAAAATTCTGGAGCTTGAGCTGTTCTTAAACAGATCCGAAGGTACTGTGGGAAAGTGGTGTAGATTGGCTTCAGGTTGAGGATTTCTTGCCCCTTGATAAAATCCCAGAGCAGATCCGGTGGAGGAAATGGCCAAGCATGGAAAAGATCGGGTGAAGGAGGAAGCCAACCATATGCCACCAAAGTGGAGCTAGAGGAAGTTAAAAAAGGAGTGGAATTAATCCGAAAGGGACAAGAAGAATACATTCAGCAAATGGAACAACACAACTAGAGAATAGAACAATTGACCATGGCTGTCAAAACCTTGGTGATTCAAGCAACCCAGAAGGGTACAGATGCAAGGGAACCATCCAATAGGTGCTCTAGTTACAGAGGTAACTATGAAAATCAATTTTCTCCTCCAATAGTTATCTCTTCCCCAGTTAGTATAGCAGGAACCACAGGACTACCTATGCATATGGGAGGGATTTCGGCAAATTGGGTGCAGAATGGTGTAGCTTTTGGTAACATGGGAATCTCAGAGAATCGGGGAGCAGAAAGGTTAAGTTCTTCTCACTCGTTTCCTATCCTGATGAGCACTCAAGTCCCACCATTGCTACCCCATACTTTTGGTCAGAGTGGTCAAGGACTGAACATGCAGTTTGGTAATATAACATGTCCTATACCTACATCGGTTGACACACCATCTTGGACTGTTACGGTGACTAGTTCCCCTACATTTCACGATTATGCTCACATGGAGATAGAGGAACATAGTGGATATATGAGGAACAGGGAAAACCAGGAGAACTTCCATCATCGGTCCTTTGCCAGTGGTCCGAAACTCAATTTCCCTGAGTTCAATGGGGATAATGTTGATGCTTGGATCAGGAAGACTAACAAGTATTTTGAGATAGCAAAGATACCTTGGAGTTGAGATAGCAGTACTGTATTTAGTAGAAAGGGAAGAGACATGGTGGGCATGATCGGGCATCACTCTGGATAGTCTATTTTGGCACCAATTTTGTTTGACTATTGAAAAGAGATTCTCATAACAATCAGTATATGATGTAGTAGCCTTATTTCACTCACTGAAGCAACACTCCTCAGTAACTAGTTATATTGATAAATTTGAAGAGGCCATGGCTCTAGTGAGAAGAGATAATCCCCATCTACCTGAAGAGTACTACATCAATAGTTTTGTGTCAGGATTGAGGGATTACATCCAGAGTCACTCTCACTTACAAAACCCATTAACTCTTAGTAATGCTTATTGGGTGGCAAAAAGACTGGAACAGTCCAACCCTTTCAAGAAGCAGCAGCCTAGTGCTTACAGCGAGAATGCTAAGGGCAACCAAAATTGGTTTAACAGCAGACATACCAATACTCACAAGGGATTAAGCAATGAAATAAAAGGGAATCCAGCAAAGAGCACTACTAGGACTAGTAATACTAAGAATGAGGGCAGATGTTTCAAGTGCAATGAGAGGTGGTACCTAGGGCATAAACAAGAATGCAAGATGAATCAACAAGTGAGGGCTATGGTGACCCAAGAGGAAGAAGAGAAGGAAAAAGAGGCCAATGGAGAAGAGGAATTGATGGAACTAGAACCTGATTTCCAAGGGAAAGAAGAGCAGGAAGAAGAGGAAGGTCCATTCCAATTATCTGTACATGGAGTGCAGGGCACTAGTTCAGGAAATCAGACTTTCACTCTCACCCTTCAATTGGGCAAGGTCAAGGGGACATCATTGGTGGACAGCGGTAGTAGTGCCACTTTTATAGACACTAATATAGCTCTAAAGGCAGATTGGCAAATTCAGAACAACACAGCAGTAAAGGTTGTAGTTGCTAATGGAGGAGGGCTGTGGAGCAAAGCTCATTGCAAAGATTGCAGTTATACTATACAAGGTAGGGAATTTGTTGGCACATTCAGAATCTTGGATCTGAAGGGGTATGACTTTATACTAGGAGCTGACTGGACATATTCACACCGTCCCATTGGTTTGAATCTCAGAACTAGAGAGCTTAGCATCACTTATTTGGGACAACAAGGGTGTCATTTAAAGATGAGACCCTCCCATCAGAGGATTGTTTTGTACCAGTGGAAAAGCTACATAAGATGATGAAAAATGGTGTAGTGGGAGCAGTGGTGTATGTCTGTAACTCAAATCAAGAACAAGAGAAGTTCCCCAAAACTCCAGACAATATATCAACCATATTACAGAGATTTAAAAGAGTCTTTGAGGACCCTATGGAGTTACCTCCTCACAGGAGTTGTGATCATGCAATACCCTTAAAGATTGAAGATAAAGTGGTAAATCAAAGGCCATATAGACTACCATATCATCAAAAGAATGCTATGGAGAGTATAATTGAGCAGTTGCTAAATTCAAAGACCATAAGACCAAGTGTCAGCTCATATCAATCACCTGCTATCTTAGTCAAAAAGAAGGATGGTACTTGGAGAATGTGTGTTGACTATAGACAACTTAATGTCAACACCATCAAAAACAAATATCCTATACCGGTTATAGAAGACTTGTTAGATGTACATGGAGTATGTATTTTCTCAAAGATTGACTTGAAATCTGGTTATCATCAAGTAAGAATGAAGAGTGAAGATGTAAGGAAAACAACATTTAGCATTCATCTAGGGCATTATGATTTTATGGTAATGCCACTTGGGTTAACCAATACTCCTGCAACCTTTCAAGCATTAATGAATGAGATATTAGCCCCCTATTTGAGGAGGTTTGCATTGGTATTTTTTTATGACATCTTGGTATACAATAAATCAGTGAAAGAACATGAACAACACTTGACTCTGGTGCTAGAAGTCCTTACAGAGCAAAAGTTGTTTGCTAAGAAGAGTAAGTGTGCTTTTGGGCAGAGGCGGATTGAGTATTTGGGCCACATTATCAGTGGAGAGGGAGTAGCTACTGATCCAGCTAAGATAGTGGCAGTGACCAATTGGCCCACACCAAAGAATATTACTCAGCTCAGGAGTTTTTTTAGGTTTGACAGGATATTATAGAAGATTTATTCAGAACTATGGACTAATATGCAAACTATTATTTGAGGCTCTCAAGAAGAGTGGATTTATATGGCAAGAGACTCGGGAATTAGCATTTAACCAGCTAAAGGAGGTAATGACAAGAGCTCCTGTCCTAGCCCTACCTGATCACAGCCAAGCATTTATCTTAGAAGCTGATGCAAGTGGACATGGTATTAGGGCTGTGCTGATGCAAAATCAAAAACCAATTGCATTTATGAGCAAGGCATTAGGGCCTAGAGCAGCTACATTATCGACCTATGACAAGGAAGCTCTAGCCATCATTGAAGCATAGAAGAAGTGGAAGCATTATGTGGTTGGGTCAACATTGATAATCAGGACCGACCAACAAAGTTTGAAGTATATCCATGAACAGAAACTGGCTGAGGGGATCCAACACAAGTTATTGGTCAAATTATTGGGCTACAACTATAAAGTGGAATACAAAAGAGGGAGGGAGAATAGAGCAGCTGATGCTATGTCCAGATGTATTGTCAAGGAAAACTTAGGAGCAATTTTTGTTGTTGTACCAGTGTGGATCCAAGAAGTCATACATAGCTACGAACAAGATTATTCTTCTCAGGGCCTGATAGCCAAGTTGAGTATAGACCCCTCTACAGAACAAAATTATACTTTGAATGGAGGTATTCTAAGATACAAGAACAGAATAGTCATAGGGGCTAACACTGGATTAAGGGCACAAGTACTTATGTCCAGTCATGAGTCATCCCTAGGGGGTCACTCAGGAGAAAGGGCTACCTGTCAAAGAATGAAGCTTCTCTTCCATTGGAAGGGAATGAAACTGGTTGTCAATCAGTTTGTTAAGGATATGTCTGTTGGAAGAATATTTTATCGCCTTAGTGGGACCCACTCCACAGGAAAAATACCTACTTAACATATTAAGAAATGTAACTGCCTTGCAAAGGTCGATTGTACCCCTCATTTGTACTTATAGGCTAGCTTTTCCCCCAAGGGGCATTTTGGTCATTTGTACAGGCTTGGGAGCCTATAAATACCCCATGTATCTCTCTCATTAGAGAGGACTCTTGAGCAATACATACAAGGAAGTGACCAGGTGAGCCTTCGGGAGGGATCCTCGAACCCGTGGAGGTCAAGACAGAGTAGGCGGTCCTCCGGACCCCAAACTGTATAAATCCCGTGTTACGTTCGCTCTCGTGGGCGAAGGCCGTGCACGACCATCGTCCGCCTCTTACTTGTGTTCGGTTTTACACCATCAACATTGGCGCCGTCGTGGGGCGTGGTCGATCAACTAAGGCTATGGCTCCTACCAAGAAGTACTCCAAGTCCACGAGGCCTCCTCTCACTCGAGCATAGGGAGCCGTGGACGGCCGGTTCGTTCAGAAGAAGCCCAAGGCATGGGCTATCTTCGGAGATCGAGGCTATTCATCCCGGCGGAACAACGTCCTGCGCATTCTTGCCGCCAGCATCCCCGCCTCCATTGCACCGGTGGCGTGGTGTCGGCTCAAGGCAAGAGGTCGAAATGTTCTTTGAAGCTCTAGGGCCATCCACCGCTCTGGGGGCTCGACGCCGCTAATTGCAAAGCAATGGTGGAAACAACCGCAAGGCGGTGGTGGACTACATGATGGCCACGTGTCGAACTCCCAGCTGACCCTCAACCGTCTCCCGCTCCCAAAGACCGCCAGTTCAAGTGCCCTTGACCCGGCAGCTGAGATTTTCCTCGGAGAGAGCAGAGGACATCCTTACAACCTCCTCCACTCGCCCCTTGGCGGTGATGGCGGGGCTCCTTCTTCGCCAATGCACCCGCCAAACTCGGATGGGGAGGAGCTCGGCCCTTTCCATTGCAATTCATCCCGCCGTGACCTCCAAGGCTGAGTTCATACCCCTGGGCAGGCGCTCGCGACCTCCTCCAAGCTCCTCTACACGGGCAATGCTTTTTGGGAGATGGTGAGTCGGCTCCCCGATGAAGTCTTGGGCTCCATCCTCAAGGTGCTACATGGCGGGGCGACTAGGGAGCCCGTGAGGCCAAAGTTGCTCCCGGTGCCCCTCCAAGCACCTTCGGTGGAAAGACCATTCCACCCGTCATGGCCCAAGTGCACTCGTCAAGCCATAAGGATTCACATCAAGGAGGCGTGGTCAAGGCGGTCGAGAAGAGCATGTACTCTGTGGGCACTAGGCGTGTCCCGTGCCTGTCGGATCCGCTAGGGAGCGCGGTCACCACCGCCACGAAGAAATGGATCTTTGAATCACTAATCTCCGGCCGATCAAGTTGCAAGTCGTGGTGGCGCTCAACTCGCCAATCTTTCGCGACCATCGCCGCCGCCGGCGGGCATCTAGCTCTTCTAGCTCAGAGAGCCCCGCCATCGCCGCCGTCGTCGCCGCTTCGATCACCATCACCTCGCGTGCGAAGGACGAGGCATCCCGAGATTGGGAACCTCTCGCTCGAGACATCTTCAAAGCCGTTTCAACCAAAGTTCCTTGACCCAATCTCGGGCCTTACGATGGGGACTCGACCCCATACAATTCTGAAGTATACTCCACGGCGATTGGTGGGGAGGTGGAGAAGTAGAGATGTGCAAGCGCCTCCCTTTGTTCCTCTCCGGAGCAGGCGCTCTGGTTCTTCAACCAAAAGAAAGGCTCCATCTATTCTTGGGACCGGTGAGGAAGAGTTCGGTATAAATTTCCAAGGAAGCTATAAGCGCCCATGCTCCCCAACGACTCTTTCTTGTTATAAGCGAAGGATGAATCCACGAGAGAATTTCTTAAGCGCTTTTCTAAAGTCTGGAAGCAGTGGCAGATGCCGGACTCCACAGATCATCAATGCGTGCAAGAAGGGTTGCTCCCGGAGAACTCAATCGCGTCTTTGGGAGAGATCCCCAAGGGCGACCCATGAGCTCTTCGAGGTCGTGGAAAAATCGCCAAGGAGAAGAAGACGACACAGCTAAGAAGGATTTCTCCGCGAGATTAAAGCATCTCCTCAGAAGAAGTCAAAAAGCTCCCGGAGGAAGGGCAATGACCGGAGGATCACTCTGGCGGGGCGTGACTCCAAGATTCTTGTCATAATCGACACTCCTTCGCGAGAAGCACGGAGCAACTCCGCCAGAGGACCCAAGAAGGAATCAAGACCAAAAGCCTCTTTGGAAGGGCGTCTGACGAAGGCCGCAATGAAAGGAGGGCAACCCAAATCAAGGAGGCGGTAGTGGTGTGCCTACCATAAGATGAGCGGGCATGATCCGAATGAATGCCGTCGATCGCCGCTAAAATAGCGAAGCTCCTCGAACACGGCTCTGGGCCGCGTCAAGCGTCGCCGCCCGTCCCACGGCTCTGAGGCGATGCCCTTCAAGCAATTCCACCACCCAGGCACAGGCCTGGTGATCTACCTCGGGCGGCGCTTGCGATGTTGAGCATGAACTCCTTCCAAGCGCCGCAAAGGCGAGTAAATGTCATAATAGGGGCTCGGCCTCGGTCATGCATCAAAAGCCAATGAAGAATACGCCGAGAAATCAGCGTCGTGGGGTGGCTCCTCAGCGTCCTCCCAAATGGGCAAGCATTTCTCTTAGCTTCACGATTGACGATGCACAAGGTTTAAGGTTCCTCATGATGACGCCCTCTTAGTAACTGCCACAATATCTAATTGCGAGATCTCCCGCATCCTTGTCGACGGAGGAAGCTTTGCGGATATACTCTACCTGTGTGCGCTCAAGGAACTATGGGAGTCATGGGGGGGCTATCATCCTGGCATCCTACTGCCATCCGATCGCCCTCTCGCCGGCTTCATACTAGGAAAATCCATCCAACCCCTTGGGAGGATCGAACTCCTCATGACGTTCGGATCACAGGAGAATCACCGCACAGAAGCTGTCAGGTTCGATGTTGTTGACATCGAATCCCCATTCAATGCCATCATGGGAAGGGCAACTCTCAACCGCTTTTTGTGCGGTACATCAAAACTACTGTGCTTAAAGATACCAGCCCTCGGGGTCATCTCCGTGAGGGTGATCAAGACTTAGCTCGCCGTCTGCACCATAAAGCGCAGACTAACTCCGTGACATCAACTTTCTTGAACCCAAGGAGTCAAAGGAGGACATGCCTCGCCTCTCTCACCAAGGCACACCAAGGATGTACCCCTCCGTGAGGTGCTCCCTTAAGCCTCGTTAGGAGGGACTGCGAAATACGACTCTTGACCGGGGTGACCGCGGTCTCTTAGAATCGGGTCGTTATCCGGGAAGGATGGAGAAGGAGCTAATGGAGTTCTTAAAGTCCAACACCGCATATTCGCTGACACCGACAAACATGACACTTCTTTTAGGCGTTCATGGGGCCTCTGCACCTCTCATATCGCGCCAAGGAAATCACAGCAAAAACACTTCGCCAAGGCTTTATCGGCTCACAATGGTGCGGGATGCCCTCGACATGCTCAGAAGCGCGAGGATGCCAAAAGATGGCGCCAATCGCATCGATCATGCTAATCCCCACGCACCATACCAATCACGGCCTTTTGCCCAATGGGGAATGGACACCTTTCGAGCCATCCCCACGGGCAAGGGGCTCTAAGCGTGTGGTAGCATCGGTGAATTACATCACCGAATGGGTAGAGGTGGAGCCCTTAGCCTCCATCACGCCTCGCGCCATGATGAAATTCCTTTGGAAGAATATCGTCTGTCGCCCGGTGTTCCTAAGGAACTCACGGTGGATAGCGATACCAAATTCGACGCCCGACTTTCAGAGATTTCGTAACTCCATCGGGACCACCTTCGCTTTGATACGGTGGCTCGTCCAAAACCAGCGGGGCGTGGGAAGAACCAATGGGCTAGTCTGTAAGGAATCGTCACCACCTTGAAACAAGTGCACTCAGCGGGGAACCCGTGTAGAGAGCTCCCGACATCCTATGGGGCTGCGACACGACCCTAGTCGCTCATTTGGAGCGACCCGTTCTCGCTCGTGTCTGGGTGAAGCTATCCTCCTGCCAGATCCGTCACCGCTCTCTCCAATCGGAAATGGTCTCGGCACTACTACCGCCCAATTCGCTCAAAAGCGAGGACAACCGCAAGTGAGAGGGTGGACTTTCTTGAAGAAATCCGCAAGTTTTATGCTTAAGACTCTCTTGTATGCCCCTGTGGCACCGACGAGATGTAAACACCATCTTACTTAATGCAATGAAGGCGTGAAGTTCCTACATGATCGCACCATTTATGCAATTATGGCGTGGATCGAGTAGTCCCTTAACAGCTTTGTTAAGGGGTTGACTGTTTGTGAACGTCTTCTCAATTTTGTGCTCATTGTGATTGAGAGGTTTGCTTTCGACACGCGGTGATAAGATAGGTTGCTCTAACACGCTTGCTTTGTTAGGAAGCGGACTGTCCTACAAGTCTCGCTTGCCTCACACAAGCTCTCGCTAACCCTTCCCTGCGAAGGATGTCACCTCAAGTGGTGCCTAGGGCGCACGACCTCCATGATCTCCCTAACAAAAATCCATGGTGGCTTGGCGTCCGTCGCCTCCACCATGGCGGCTCGTGTCTCTCGCCCTAGGGCATGGTGACCACCTCGTGGTGCATAGGGCGTCACGACCTCGCGGTCTCACTACCAAAAGTCCATGGTGGCTTAGGCATCCGTCGCCTCCGCCATGGCGGCTCGTGTCTCATGGCCCTAGGGCATGGCGACCACCCTCGTGGTGCATAGAGGCGTCACGACCTCCGCGGTCTCCCCTACCAAAAGTCCATGGTGGCTTAGGCATCTGTCGCCTCCACCATGGCGGCTCGTGTCCTACTAGACCTAGGGCATGAGCGACAACTTTGGTTCAATACCAAGTTGATGGATGTGCTGAGAACTCGTCCCCCTTAGACTCCAGGCCATGCGCCGAATGACCTTCGGGTCCTTGCATGCATAGCTTCATTGCTTCGCAAGGGTTAACCACTCTCATGCATTCCCGATCACCACAAAAAACCCACATACGGGGTAAAAGGGCTCTATCGTCCTCATAGTTCGGTGCCCCACGACTTAGCCTCGTGGGCACCACCGGTGTGCCCGTAACTTACTGTTGAGGGCACACGTCCAAGGTGCCCATGAGTTAGCCTCATGAGCACCTCCAAGTCCACTAGGGGCTACCACCCCTAGTTGCCGTTCGGTGCCCCACGACTTAGTCTCATGGGCGCTCGCCGGTGCCCATGACTTAGCCTTATGAGCACCCTCCGATATACCCATGACTCAATCTCATAGGCGGCTCGGCTGCGACAATTCTAAGGAGTTCTATTCCGACGACTCTCGTCAAGCCCGAACAAGAGGGCGGCGACTTCGCTAACACGGCTTCAGCCCGACATGTCGTCGCCTTGAAGACTATGCCACAGCGAGCGGCCTTGCGCCCACGACTTGGCCTATCTAAGCTTCGCTCCGACGCGCCGCCCTCGGGGCCTCGTGTCCTCGGGGCCTCACACCCTCGCGGCTTCATGTCCTCGCGGTGTCGAGCCCTCGAGCCTCGTGGCCTCGCGGTGTCGAGCCCTCGGGTCTCGGGGCCTCGCGGCCTCGCGGCATCGAGCCCTCGCCCCTCGGGTCTCGAGGCCTCGTGCCCTCGCGGCATCAAGCCCTCGCCCCTCGAGGCCTTGCGGCTTCATGTCCTTGCGGTGTCGAGCCCTCGGGTCTCGGGGCCTCGTGCCCTCGGGGCCTTGCGGCATCAAGCCCTCGCACTTAGAGGCCTCACGGCTTCATGTCCTCGCGGTGTTGAGCCCTCGGGTCTCGAGGCCTTGCGCCCGAGCGGCCATTTTTCGAGTCTTGTAACATGCAAATATGATCGGCGAGCCCTGACCGCACACTAAGAATTCCAGGGCGCTGAGCTTTTGACCGGCGTTAGCATGTGCCAACTTGTTTTGGTAGTCCCGCATCGGCAGATGGGCTGCTGATGGAGTGCCACCACTGCCGTCAGTCCATGCACCAACCACACTCGAGTGAGCATACCCGATGCCATGCTATGCCGCGTTCGTATCGTTTTCCCCTCCGGGCCACGCCTCCACACCCGAGGGCGCGCCGCCCGTAAGACAACATGTCGTTGCCGCAGATAAGGGACTCACAAAATTTTAGGACCTGAATTGTGAGGGATATTATGTGTACCATTACAATGGATGGCTGCATATCTCTTTGTAGTCTGAGCAGTGGTCAGGTTGACGCTCCTCTCTACTACAATGAATGAATCTTATGTTGAACCAAGAACAAATCTCTGATAAGAAACTTGACAAAACCATCTGATTCTGAATCATCTGAAGAACCATGTGAATCTATACTAAATCTTGTATACAACTAATGTAAACTGCCACGGGATTCCATTCTTACTCCTGAAGTTCTACTTGGTTCACCCTACTCAACCAAATCGAGTGCAGGATCATGTGGAAGAGATCATACCTCAGAGGCCTGGCGTGCCACAAGAAATGCCCACATGATTACAGACGCAAAAGCAAGCTTCATGTCCCTCACCATCGAACACAATAAACAACAATTATGAATAGACGTAGTGCATGGTATCTGTAATATGTGGAGCACATATGTACAATGTCCGGTGGCTTTCAGCAAGAAACCAAACATGTTCAGTTATCATTGCATGGTCCTACAACTACAACGCAGCTAGCTACGTACTGCACTGCTTGAGCACATGGCGTCTACTCTTCGCCCTGTCGTCTAGCGCCCTGGCAGGTGGACGCCCTGCCGTCTAGCGCCCAGCGCCCTGGCAGGTAGGCACCCAGCGCCCTGGCAGGTGGACACCCTGTCACCCAGCGCCCTGGCACTGGGACGCCCTGGCAGGTGGACGCCCTGTCGCCCAGCGCCCTAGCACCGTGACGCCCTGGCGCCCAGCGCCCTGGCAGGTGGACGCCCAGCGCCCTGGCACGGCGACGCCCTGGCGCCCTGGCAGGTGGACGCCCAGCGCCTTGGCACCGCGACGCCCTGGCGCCCTACGCCCTGGCAGGTGGACGCCCAGCGCCCTGGCACCGCGAAACCCTGCGCCCTGGCGGGTCTCTACCTGCGACGACGCCCTATCAACTCGAATCAAGAACAAGGAAAAAGAAGGGGGACGGGGGCTCACCTTTCACGGACTTCATGCGAGAGCTTCCGTATCCCCTTCGTCTGCGGCTGCCCACCACATCAACAAGCACAACTTCCGTATCCCCTTCGTCTGCGGCTGCCGTGACCTCTGCGAGGCCCTCCACCGCATCCGCGAGGGCGCCACCATGATCCGCACCAAGGGCGAGGCCGGCACCGGCATCGTCGTCGAGGCCGTCCGCCACGGCGCCTGCATGAGCGACCCCGGGCCCGTGAGCTCCGGCCACCGGAGCCGCCGCTCGAGTTCCTCTCCCGCTCCGGGAGTGCCTCAGCCGTCGACGTCCCCCGCGCCGTGCGAGGGGGGCCCGCCGCCGCAGCCGGCCGCCCTCGTCGGCCCCATCGCCGAGGATGCCGCCTGCAAGCTCGATGACGGGGGTGGCTTCGCTTCTGCCTCCTTCTCCTCCGCCGCCGCGGGAAGCTCCTTCTCCTTCGCCTCCGCGGCCACCTCGCAGCTCATCATGGAGCGGATCCTCGAGCAATCACAGGAAGTGGCACCGCTCACCTCCGGCAGGCTCTCGCATAGCAGCGGCCCTCTCAACGGCGGTGGCGCTGAGCACGACATCCGGGCCAGGCTGAGAGGGCAGCAGGGGCGGCGCGTGGGCTGAGCCGCAGGAGCGCGCGCCGCGCGGCGGAGGAACTGAGCCGGGCAGGGAGCCGCACGGGATAGGCACCAAGGGAGCCATGCGGCCAGGAGAAAAGGCACCGGGCAAGAAAATGAAATGGGGAAGAAGCCTATGGGGATAAGAAAGAAAGGATAGGGAGATAAAAAGAAAGGGATAAAGCTCACGTCTGGTTTTTTGTGCTGGCCAGCAACATCCCGTAAAAGACAAGGTGAAAAAAAAAAAAGAAAAGCAAAGCACATGCATTCACGTGAAGACATCAGGAACCAAGGCGCTGTTTCATTGCTTCGTACAAATCCTGTCCTCGAATGACAGCGGGACCCATAAAGAGGTGCATCTCTGACCCAAGCAAATATCAAGAGCGCACCAAGCCGAGTGCAACGTTTCAGAGAAAAACGAACGATTTTCCTTTGGCTAAAACGGTAACAGAACCAGCGTTTTTCAACAACTTCTAGTTCGAATCCGCTCAGCCAACGTCTTGCATGCATGCCCCGAAGACCCTGCTGCAGACGGCCTCGCGCCCTGCAGCCTCGGTGCCCCGTGCGGCATCGCGACCTCGATACCCCGCGCGGCCTCGTGGCACCCATCGCTTGCGCGACCTCTCGGCGTCTCCACCGCCAGCGGCCCGTCGCCCTCGTCGGCCGCCAGCGCCCTCAGAGCTCCTCGTGCCTCTAAAGCGTCCATCGCGCGCCCTTCAACGCCTACAAGACCGGAGGATCCTAGCTTGTCGGAATGCAACTACCGTTCAGAACCACCGGGACTCTTCTGGGATATCAACCTCTGCCTGAAAGGCTCAATCCAAAACTGTCCCTTTGACGTTTCCCCTGTAACGCCAAGGGACAGGGGGGGGGGGCTACTGTTGGAAGAATATTTTATCGCCTTAGTGGGACCCACTCCACAGGAAAAATACCTACTTAACATATTAAGAAATGTAACTGCCTTGCAAAGGTCGATTGTACCCCTCATTTGTACTTATAGGCTAGCTTTTCCCTCAAGGGGCATTTTGGTCATTTGTACAGGCTTGGGAGCCTATAAATACCCCATGTATCTCTCTCATTAGAGAGGACTCTTGAGCAATACATACAAGGAAGTGACCAGGTGAGCCTTCGGGAGGGATCCTCGAACCCCCGTAGGCCGCCGACAGGAGTAGGGCGGTCCTCCCGGACCCTCGAACCTGTATAAATCCTCATGTTACGTTCGCTCTCGTGGACGAAGGCCCGTAGCACGACCATCGTCCGCCCTCTTACTTGTGTTCGGTTTTACACCATCAACAATGTCAGAGAAACAAGTCAGAGCATACCCCTTACGCCGGCCTCCTTCAGCCCCTCCCTGTTCCTGACAAGGCCTGGACTCACATTTTAATGGATTTTATTGAAGGCTTGCCAAAATCTGAGGGAAAGGAGGTAATTCTTGTGGTAGTGGATAGATTTACCAAGTACTCTCATTTTGTTTCCATGAGTCACCCTTATTCAGTCCAGCAAGTAGCACAAGAATTCTTGGATAATGTATATAGGTTGCATGGATTGCCTGCAGTTATAGTCTCAGACAGAGACATAATTTTCACAAGCAATCTCTGGCAGGAAATGTTCAAGGTTTTGGGAGTTAAATTGAGGTTTAGCACCGCATACCATCCCCAAACTGATGGGCAAATAGAGAGAGTTAATCAGTGTTTGGAATGCTACTTAAGATGTATAACATTTGCTAAACCCAGGAAATGGAAAAATTGGCTGACATTAGCTGAATGGTGGTACAACACTAGTTATCATACTAGTTTGGAAATGACTCCGTTCCAGGCTTTATATGGTTTTCCACCTCCTATGTTTACTGAAGTAATCCTACCAGATTCTGAAATGGAGGAAGTAAGGGGGCTGATGCAAAGGAGGCAGCTAGCAGCTCGAGTTATCAAAGAGAATTTATTGAAGGCTCAAGAGAGGATTAGTAAGTATGCTAACAAAAAAAGAAAGGAGAGAGAGTTTGGGGAGGGAGATATGGTGTATTTAAAGATCCAACCCTATCGGCATACATCTCTCAGCCTACATCAATCTCTGAAATTACATCCAAGATTCTATATACCATTTCGTGTGATGGAGAAGATTGGGAAGGTGGCCTACAGATTGCTTCTACCGAGTGGATGTCAATTGCATCCGGTTTTTCATGTTAGCCAGTTGAAGAAACACATTGGGCCTAAGGTGATTCCACATCCTGAGCTGCCTCTTATTGATAGTGAAGGAAATATTAAGGTGTACCCTGCTGCGGTGCTGGAAAGGAGGATGGTGCCTAGAAACAACACGCCGATTGTGCAATGGTTGATTCAGTGGACTAATTTACCTAAGGAAGATGCGACATGGGAAGATGCGGATTTCATATCGCGTGTATTCCCAGCCTTTCATTCTTGAGACAAGAATGCTGTGAAGGAGGAAGGGATTGTCAGGAACTGATGAAGCTCAATTCAGAGAAGAAGAGCAGGGTGAAGTCTGTAGAAGTATTAAGCCGTAGCCGGCTTCCACTTGCTGAAGCGTTTTTGAACTGAGAGCCGTTGGATGGGCGTTTATGAAGATCTATCGGGAGTCAAGAGGTGCGGTGATGACTGGTAGCAGATTCAGTGCTAAGCACTGTTACTTATCAGTCAATTGTCATGTGTTAGCATTTTCAGAACTTTTAGCTAATGAGATTCCAGCCCAACAATATATAAGCTGGCCGAAACCTTGTAATCGAATATTCGGATTTCTATTGCTAGAAAGCAAACCCTAATTCCTCATCTTTGGTTCTCTCTTTCACATCTACTTTCCCAATTCTCTGTTTGATACCAATCCAGCAGAACTAAAAATTTTTGGAGTGAATCTTGTAGTTCTTGACAGGCAGTAGCGTGGCTTCGCCGAGGGCTCGAGGCGGCGTGGAAGCCGAGCGATTTTGGGGCAATAGCCAGCAGGGTTCGTGTGGTGCTGTGGGCTGTGCGCTGCTGAGGGCTGAGGGCTGATGGGCTTTTTCTAGTTGGGCTGGCAAGGGATGGGAGAAAGAATGAGGCCCCTACGCAAGTTAACCCTGGACTAGGCCTTAAGCCTCGGGCTGGGCCACTAATTTGCTAGGCATATATAAGGGGTACCGTGGTAAAATCTAGGCTATAGCCCGAGTCCTGATCCCGCTCCTGGATTCTGAAGCATAGCTTTGTGTATATTGAGCAGAGTTTTACCTGAATACATCTGAAATGGAGGCTGCGATTTAGCCTTGTTTAAGTAACTCAAATTCCGAATAACTCAAAGCTGTAGACTGCGTCCATGGGTAGACGCCTGGTCCAAAGAACCAACATGTGATGTTACTACTTACTATCAGCAGAAGCAAGACATAATTTACCACATGGCATGGCCAGTGTAGACTGAAATTTGAAAGCCTGACAGATCCGCAAAGCAATTCACCTGTATCATTGGTAGCATCTCACAGGCAGTGGAATAGCAAAAGGCATCAAACCTCGTGCATATACACAACCACCTCGCGCCTGTGAAAGGAATGTAGATACCAATTTCACAAGTCAAGTTACACGATACATTAAGAAAGCGTGATCTGAGGCTAGTCAAATTGCTCCCAGTCAGTGTTGATTTGTGTGGAAGAAACCCGAGGTGGGGGCGCGTTCAAGCTGCCCATGCCGTTATGGAACGTCTCCCACTGTGTCGTCACTGAAACAGACTTGTGATCACTGAAGGGGTTCGCATTTCTTGCCTTCAGCTTGTCCAAGGTCTCCACAAGACTCTGAACTCGGCGCACCTGAGATGATCAACACAAACGGTATATGAGCTATCAGTTTTGTGAGGTTGGTGCGTACACAAGGATCTCCGCTGACATTATTTTATGAGCTGAGCATATCAGAGGATTTTGCTCATAGGGACCAGCCCCAAAGTCAGATGGGCATACCGGCAAAGTTCATAAAAATTATATCACGGTCAAGCAACTAAACCGACTGTGTGTGTATACATAAGATTCCAAAAATTACCCTAGACAAAATAAAGATTCTGTGAAGCTGACAAACTAAAGTTGTGTTTTGACCTGGTGTTATCATCACTATTATTAAGTCATCGACTAATCGTAGACTGATCGACAAGCCGGTGCAAGGCTGCCATCTGGAGCCAGCGACTCGACTTGCCGACTAGTCGGCGGCTACCCGACTAATCGGGCATGTCTAGTCTTCCAACTTTGTTGGCCCACTGTCAGCTTGAGTTGAGACGAGAGATATACAGAAATTAAAGTCACTAACCCTAGCAGATCGAGCCTTTCGACCGCCCTAGGAGCACAAGACATATCGCGAGGGGCGAGCTGAACCCACCTCCCACCACCACCGCTGGCACTGGCCACGATGTCGGTCGCCGCCGGGCTAGGCAGCTAGCTATGGTCTCCTCCTCGGCCCTCACATGTTGTAGAGAAGCTGCAGATCCCCTTCTCGTCGTCCCGGCTCATCACCACCCGACGCCAGTTAGTGAGTACACTCCTCTCCTTCCTCTCCTGCTCTGATGCGCTTGGTTTTTCTAGATCTAGTCATCTACATTGTGAATTTGATGGCTTGATGCTCTGCTCTGCTATGCTCTCATGTCCTTCCTCTCCTGCTAGTGCTCTGTTTTTTCTCTGTGCTTTTGCCCTACTCTGCTTTAAGCCTGCTCTGCTCTGGCCTCTGATTTAGTTTAGTGTGTGGGTATTGAGTACTACATTGTGCAGTAGTAGTAGTGGACTACTAGTAGTAGCAGCAGAAGCAGCATAGTAGCAGCAGAAGCACCGTAGCAGCAGCAGCAGCATCCAACATGTAGCAGTAGCAGGCTAGCAGCATGGTAGTAGCACAAGTAGCACGATTCATCTGTTGGGTACCCGTGGTATATCACAATTTCACATCTCCATTGGACCATCTGCAGGTACCATGGTAGACATTGACCAACAAGTGGCTGCAGCTGCAGCCACTGGCACTGAGCCGTATGATCCATTCAAGGATCCTAGGTGGAGGGCTAAGTCCAAAGACCCGGTATGGAAATATGGGTTCTGGTCATATTTAGAGGATCTCCTCCAATGTACGCTCTTCGAAAAGAGAGTCCATGCTGGAGTGGGAAGATTGAAACGACACCTTGCTGGGGGTTACAATGATGTGGAGAAATGTCCCAAGGCAACCGCAGAAATCTGGAAAGAGATGCAGGACTACTTGAAGAAGAATTCAAGGAAATTCAAAGCCATGGTGCTAGATCAGAAGGATGAAACTGAAGATGGAGGAGGTGATGGTGCTGAAGAAGAGGTCCAACGAAGTTATGGGACAATTGCAAAAAGGAAGCAATCGGTGGCTTCATTTACTGTGGCTGCCACAGAAGTATACCAAATCAGCTGTTGATATGCTTCGAAAGACACCAGAAGTGATTGTTTCTGAGGGGCATAGCTCGAGCACTACTCAACCTACGCTTGAGCACTGCACAAAAAGGACAAAGAAACAACAACAAATTGTCGATGATCATGTAGCTGACTTCTTCTACAAGAATGGCATACCATTCAATGCTATCAATTTAAGAAGCTGGGAGATTATATTGGAGTCCATAGGGCAGTATGGTCCTGGGTATATGTGTTCCAAGTCGTCACAGATAATGGATCTAACTATAAGGTAGCGGGCAGAATTCTAATGGAGAGGATTCTTACTTTATTTTGGACACCTTGTGCTGCCCAGTGCCCACTGCTTGGACTTTATGCTGGAGGACATTGGGAAGATAGAAGAGTTTAGCAATTGCATTACTAAAGCAAAGAGGGTATGCAGATTTATCTATAGGCATGAAAGGATTCATGATGCAATGAGAAATAAGACAGGTGGTAGTGATCTTGTGAGACCCGCAGCAACTCGTTTTGCTACACCATTCCTCACCTTGGCCAGTATGTTCAACCATAGGCAAGCTTTGAAAAGTCTCGTTGTTAGTGAAGAATGAAATGCTAACAAATTGTCTATCACGGAACCAGGGAAGGCGGCTGCAGGAATTGTGCTTTCTATGTCGTTTTGGAATTCAGTGGAAAATTGCATGAGAGCTTCACAACCACTTCTTATTGATTTGAGGATTGCCAATGGTGATGAGAGGCCAGCAATGCCCGAGATTTAGATGGCCATGGATGTTGCGAAGACAGACATCAAGGAAGCTTTGCAACACAAGCAAGATTTACTCAAAGACGTGTTAGCAATTGTTGACAAGCGGTGGGACAACCAAATGGAGCAAAAGTCATATGAGGAAGCATTGTTGAATCCAAATAAGTTCTTTGGCATTAAAGAAACCAATAAAAGACTTGCTACAAGGCTACGATGGATGTTCAATGATGTGCTATGCAAGATGAAGACCGATGATGATAAACAAAGCAAGATAAGTAAGCAAGTTGATGATTATGGGAGAACAGAAGGTGATTGCTTACAAAGAAAATGTCGATCAAAGATCTCGAGAAAAAGAGTCATCGTAAGTATAAGTAAATAAGTACAATGATTTCTTAATTTCTCCTTACTGGGCTCTTTATGTTTGAACTTTGAATTGCATCATCTTTTGTAGTTCTTTGGTGGGGTGCATATGGTGGGCTTTCTTATGAGCTCCAATGCTTAGCAAAGTGAATCATTAAGTCTTCTGTTCGGCGTCCGGATGCGAGAGCAATTGGAGTACATTTTCATTTGTAAGTAACTAGCATAACTTCTTTACTAGTCAACTCAATGTATTTATGTTCATCGCAGTCGCCTTTGACATGCTTCTTGTATTTTGTGTTTGCAGATCCATACCAAAAAGAGAAACCGTTTAGACCACAGGAGTTTGAATAAGTTGGTGTACATTTCATACAACCGAAAAATGGCAAGTAGGTTCTAAAAGCTACGTGAGCAAGGCTCTAAAGGAAAGAAATCTAACCCGTTGATCCTAGAAGAATTCCAATGGGATAATGAATGGTTTGACATCAATGTTGAACCGGTTCATCAAGGCGGTACTAATGGCGGTGATCGTCTAACTTGGGCTCATGTTGATGAAGTCATTCGTACATCGTGCAGTCAAAGAGGTTGCAACCTTCCTAGGAGAGCTCATGGTGATGCTAGCAAGTCTAGTGATCGGCCGATAGGCCCTCATATCACTTATGATCAGCGTTCAAAGTCAAGGATTGCTCGTAATGTTGATGAGCTGGAGCATGGTAGTGGAGATGATGATGAGAATGATACTTTTGTGGCTGTTGAAGAATTGGATGATGATGAGACTCCACCATCTACTCGTGCGGGTGGAGCGAGGGCGTGTGTTTGAATTGGTGATGACTTGGATGGCTTATTTGAATCATGAATGATCACCGTGTCTACTTTTGCCACTTTCAGACTTAGAACTTAGCAATTTGATGTCCTAGCTATCAATTATCGTTGTTTGTCGTTCAGAACTAGTTTCCTATTAAGTTATGCACTTATGTTTAATGGCTGATGAGTGTCGTATTTATTTGTTGTCTTGAATCTTGATATCTTTCTTGTTGTGTGAATGTGATGTTGTGAAGTAACTCCTGTTATGTTACATTTTTTACTTGTTGTCCTGTACTTATGTTATTTACTTGCTATCATATTATCAATATTTTGTTAATTACAATTTGCTGATTTTTTTCTCTTCAACTTCCAGGTTGTTGCTTCTCAATTTCAAAGAAAGACATTCATCAAGAAAGATATGTTAGGATCAAAATAAGTAAGTCATCAACTCATCGCCATGCTTATGTTGTTCTTCTTTTTATTTCACGATGTACAATATGTATATGTGTTTAATTGTTGCTACAACTTAGTATATTACATGCCCTTTTTAAATACTTCCTAGTCTAGGGTCTAGTCGTGGCAAGTCGCGACTAGTCGCCCCTCTTGCGACTCGACTCGACTTTACAACTTAATAACCTTGGTTACCGGTTACCATTCATCTCACAGTACACCTCAATATGTATATTACTGTCAATGAAATCTTGGCTCAATTGCATTTTCAAAGCATCCTACATCTATTGACCTTTTCACCGGTCTTATTCTTTTAAATTAAGTTAAGGCAACAAAAGAAAAATAACAAAGAAAACTGCACAGAAGCTACATGTAGTTTTCACCCTTGGCCAACTATCATAATATACCAACATTTTTTTTACCTTGATAATTTAAATCAACACCAAGGAATTATTTATGCCTAAGGATATATCCAGAATCAGATCAAGCATTTGTTTGTCCACAGCTTCGGCTAGTTTGGGCTTACAAACTGAAGTTCGGACCACACAGCAACATTAATTTAGGGCTTACTTAGTTGTAGTCCCTCTTCCATGTGAAGCCATCAACTAAGCTCAAACTACTAGCAATTTGGTTTTACGAGCTACAAACTTACGCCGCAACGAACTGTCTTATATGTGGAGCTGGCCAAGTCAAGCAAACCCCTTGTCCACTGCCCATAACCCAGACAGTAATCCTTCCAATAAGAGGGAAGGCCCAGTCAAAATAAAAATCTAGAAATACTCCTAAATGAAGGGTCAGAGACATACTTTGTGGAGATAGCAATAAAGATTGATTCAACATAGCAGAGAAGCTACCGAATGGCAAGCTGAAAATGGTAGACATGACACATGTATTGTTGTAGGTGTGAAACCGAAACACAAGGGAGGGGGTGGACGTCGGCCGTCTGACAAGCTATCGTCTATGAGAGTAAAAAATAACACTAGGATTTATACAGGTTTAAGGGTCTGAGAGGACCGCCCTACTCCTGTCGGTGAGCCAACGGTGGTTACCTCCGGAGAGAGAGCCGCCGAGGGCTCATCAGTTTGAACATGTTTCTTTATTGCTCAAGAGAGTTCTCCCTCAAATGAGAGATACATGGGGTATTTATAGGCTCTTGGACTTGTACAAATTACGGGAATACCCTTCAGTGAGATAACTAGCCTATGAGTACAAGTGAGGAGTATTATAGTCTTTCCTAAGCAATTACATTTCTAGATCCGTTAAGCAGGTGTTAACTTGGTGGGTGGGTCCTACTAGTAAGGGGATGAAATATTCTTCCAACAGCAGCCCCCCAGCCTCTTGGCATTTCGGGGGAAACACCAAAAGGGGCAGTCCTGAATTGTGCGTTTTATACATAGGTTGATCCTTCAGAAGAGTCCTGGTAGATTTGAATGTTGGCCGCGTCCGAAAATGTGCAACGAAAACGCCACACTATGCCCAACTAGATTGCCACCATCAGATTTGGCACTTTGGAATTTTTCTTGTCCTTACTCGGTCTCTGCGCTAGTTCTCGGCAAAGTGCTCGGCTTTGTCCAAGAAAAATTCCAACAGGATGCTATCTTAGTAGGGCTCTTGGAATGGCAGCAGTGAATGCGTCTGTGGGCGCCATGAAATGGTGGCCATGCAGTGTAGGGAGCATGGGCGCTGAGACAGGTGTGTGAGGCCTTGAGTGTGTGTGGGCGCGGCAAGCACAAGCATGGGACCATGGTATGTGAGACGTGAAGCCCGAAACCACGAGGCTCGACGCCAGGTAGCGCTTAGTGGCCGTGGTATGAGTCCCGAGGCCCGAGGTGTGAGGCTTGACGCCATGAGGCGGGAGGCCGAGGCACCACGAGGCTCGGCGCCGCAGTGAGGTGAGTCTGACGCCACGAGGCACGAGGCCTTGAGGCGTGGGCCCCCGAGTCGAGGAACTGAGGCCTCGAGGAACAAGGGCTCGGCAGCGAGCGGCGTGAGGCCCCGAGGCGCGAGGCTCAACGCCCGAGTCCCAAGGCCCCGAGGTCTGAGAGGCTTGACGCCGTGGAGGCTGAGGCCGAGGCACCGCATGAGTCTGAGGCCCCGGCGCGAGGTTCGGCCTTCTGAGGGGAGGTCGAGGCCTCGGCGCCCTGGTAGGCGCGAGGCTTGACGCCACAAGGCCCCGAGGCGGGGACCCTAAGGCACGAGGGCTGAGGCCCCAGGCACAAGGCTCGACACCACAGGCCTTGAGACCACGAGGCGCTGAGGCTCGACGCCATGAGAGGCACGAGGCCCCGAGGCGTGAGGCAGGCACCATGAGGTCCCGGCGTGAGGCTCGGCCAAGAGGCCCCGTCTGTGAGGTGCAAAG
The DNA here is from genome assembly GCA_036346405.1 of Phyllostachys edulis. Lineage (NCBI taxonomy): Eukaryota > Viridiplantae > Streptophyta > Magnoliopsida > Poales > Poaceae > Phyllostachys > Phyllostachys edulis. The sequence continues at coordinate 39,868,560 of CM070545.1, forward strand.
GATTGATGTCGCGAGTCTTAAGTAGCTGAGAGGCACAAGGCATGGCGTAGGTATGCCGCCAAGTGTGTGACAGTCTGGCTTCAGTATGGCCGTCGAGGCGTGGCCGATGAGTATGACCGCTTGAGAACACGAGTGGTGACGCCGGGGGATCTTAGAAGGGTGTCGGCGAGGAAGGTCGCACGAGCCGAGGCGAGAGCGGAACAAGGTGGCAACCGCCGGTGGTGACGAGTCGCCGGACGGTTGGGCTCAAGGCCGATGTCGGTGCGCGCTAGATGGATTGGAGCCGCGCGCCTCGCTCCGAAGGGTGTCACTCATCCCAGGCCGTGTGGGATGGGCTTCGACAGGGGTGCTTTGATATTGCGTCGAGAAACACTTATCTGTTTTGGGTGTTCTTCTCCGAAGTTGCTCTTCTGAATTGCTCAGAAGACTCATTGTAGCTTGTCTGAAAAGATTCAGAAGTATGAACTTCTCTCCAGTTTAGCAGAGCTCTATCACCAGAGGGGCTCAAAGGAGGGAGGCGACTGAATCTGACAGTGGCTGGCTGCAAGCCAGTATAAAAAGTGCCAGCCGAGGCTCGGCAGAGGCGGAGTGGCTGAGGCCGGAGGCTCGAGAGGAGGCAAGGTGGCTCATAGCGTCGAGCATGGCTGGGCGCGTAGAACCTTGGAGCAATGAGGTGTCGGGGCGCAGGTCTTGGGAGTGGCAACGGGACGCGCAGGGCGTTAGAACACGGTGCGCCGGGGCACCAGCGTGTCGAGGCGCAGGGTACAAGCGAGGATATCCACGCAACACGAGCGTGTAGCGTGTGTGTATCTAGCAGGCCTCGAACCACTCCTAGTGGGCTGGTGGCCAAGCACTTGGGGCAAGGGGCTCACGTACACCCCTTGTGTAGACTTGTCAAAGTATAGAGCATTTTAGACGCGAGGTGGTAGGATTCCTCAACACTGGCCCCCTGTCCCTTGGGCGCTTGTAAGGGTGTCCGAGGGGCAAAGAAGAATGATGAGGTCTTATATCTTGTTGACGAATATGCTTGCTGTGGTATGTTGGCAACATTTTTGACGTGCACTTAGCAGGATGTTTTTTTCCAAGGCGCCAAAGACTTGGCCAAATTCCAGCTTGACAGGAATGCAGACGCTCGAGACTTAGCCAAATTCTGACTCGATGCAGTGCGAGGCACGAGGGTGAAATCCCTTGGAGGGAAAGTCTCTCGAGAGCCCATACAAGACTTATATGTCGGGATTGTCCCCTAACAGTAGCGCATTTGGGGGCAGCTCTCGTAGCAGGCCTTCTTTGCTCGCGTCGCATGGACGTCCTACGTCCCAGGGGTGATGGCTAGCCTCATAATCCTTAGCCTTCTGGCTGCGAGGGTGCATTGAACTGCTTGCCCTTAGCTGGGCCTCGCATCGACCCGCACAAGGGAGGAGGACGCGCGTGGGAGCCCCAGGGCATGTAGGATGTTGTCCATCCCAGGGGTGGATGGCCCTGATCTCCAACGAGGGTGCTCGACTGGGGCTCCTTCAAAGGGTGTATGGGCTGTCCCCGAGATCATTGCCCTCCGAAGCCGGAGGAGGCTTCGTGGATTTAGAGTATTTTTTGGTAGGAGATATAGCCCTTCGTCAATTAGCTATGTCCTCACGGTCGACGCCAATGTTGTAGGTGTGAAACCGAAACACAAGGGAGGGGGTGGACGCCGGCCGTCTAATTGGCCATCGTCCACGAGAGTAAAAAATGACACTAGGATTTATACAGGTTCGGAGTCCGAGAGGACCGTCCTACTTCTGTCGGTGAGCCAACGGGGGGTTACTTCCGGAGAGGGAGCCCCCGAGAGCTCACCAGTTTGAACATGCTTCTTTATTGCTCAAGAGAGCTCTCCCTCAAATGAGAGATACATGGAGTATTAAGCTCTTAGGCCTATACAAATGATGGGAATACCTTTCAATGAGATAACTAGCCTATGAGTACAAGTGAGGGGTATTATAGTCTTTTCTAAGCAATTACATTTCTAGATCCGTTAAGCAGGTGTTAACCTAGTGGGTGGGTCCTACTGGTAAGGAGATGAAATATTCTTCCAACATGTATCTTTTCAAGGCTTTTAAACCAAGGTCCTAAAAGTGTCACCAACAAATTTTATCATTACAGGATGCTAAATTACCTGGTATGAGAAATTCCCTGCTAAATTACCTAGTATGGGAAATGTTTTAACTGTCTGTACCTGGTATGAGAAATCCCCTGCTACATTACCTAGTATGAGAAATCCCCCTTCTCAGGATAGATATGTTTTAACTGTCTGTACCATCAGGAGCTAACTAGTACTGGGCTATTATATCATTATCACAAATGATGATTTTTTTAGGGCAATCACCGGAGCTTTATTAATCAACAGCAGGATTACAATCCCTGGCAACTACATCCACTAGGAGTTCTTTAAGAAAGAACATGTCATGGCTAGTATATCAACAGAAAATAATATCTCGAAAGTGTCGCATCACAAATATTTCAGGCCCTGTTAAGTGTTCGAATTGAACATGTGGAATTTGCGACCACTCGTGACTAATCAGGTTCCAAAAATAGCAGCAATAAATGTTCAATAACCATTGTACCTCTGCCTTCCTCTGTGCCCTTGCTTCTCCCTCTGCCTCTATGCCATCAAGTTTCAGCAGCTGCATCATAAGAAGCTCTGTCAAGACAACAAATTCTTTATCATCAACCTTTCTCCCGGCAAGCACACTCTTCTCCAAATCACACACCTAATGATAGAACAGAAAACAAAAGAACTGCATTAGCACCATGGTACAAGAAGCATCAAAGTCTTACAAGGCGGGAAAAGTATTGTTCCTTCACCTTAGCAGAGAGCTTGTCAACTTCAGTTCTGACACGCGCAACAGCCTCACAAGCCTTCACCATGCTCTCATCCATCATCATTGGCTCAATCTCCTGCTCCGCGTTGGCAGGGGCAGGCTTCTCAAGCAGTAGCAGTTTTGCTCCATCCTTGACCCCTGCTATGTGTAGGAACTCGTTGTCACTCTTCTCCTTCCCACGGAAGAAGAGCCTCTGCCGCTCAGCTTCCAAGCCAGTAGCCTGGGTAAGGACCCTCTTCAATTCACCTTCATGCAAAATACAGATTATTTTTAATCACTGATTAGGTTATTGGAATTCAGCTCCTTCAAGCAACCACGTTAGAAACAATGTTCAGTTTTTGCAAGTTAGTCCAAAACCTATATACAATAAAGCTTCTTTCTACAACTAATCTCTGTACAGATGCACTATCAAAATTCAATTTCTCCAGGCTGGTAAAGAGCAGTAATAAATTACACAGCTACCTTAGGGCATCTCTAATAGTGTATTTATTGTCGTCTCTTAACTGTGTCACGTCAACAAAATCCTACGTAGAGGAGAGAGTGGGGGGAAAGCACAGGTCGTCTCTTTCTAAAGAGACTGTCGTGCACGTGAAATAAGACATGATACATTAATCTACTCTAGTTGACATATAGGCCCGTTTCAAAAGAAAATTATAAAATATAAATATTGAAGAGCGTGCTACAAATTATCTATTGGAGATGTTGTCTTTAAAGATGATGTAGCATATATCAGAGACAAGGTTATCTCTAACTATTGGAGATGCTCTTAGGTGAGTCGGTATGGGCTCCTATTGATCTTCATGATCTTCATAACTGAACAGAAGTTTATCGGTGCAAAGGTACAATACTAATTAATTGTTGTCTTAATGGTGAACGAATGGGATTAATCACTCTGCAAGAAGCAGTCACACAGACAGGTCGCTAAAAGGACACTTAAAATTTTGATCTTTTGTCGCCATGCACCGATGTACGTCTGCTTGCCACAGTCCAACAAGGTAAAGTTACCAGAGCAGGCCCACGATCCATTGGTCAGCCGCGTATGCAGGCATTTTTGTTCTTAATCTAGATTTGTTTATCCATCCAATTCGGTTCGTGGAAAACACGAGGATGCGATTTCATAAAGTACTACTTACGAAATTGCCGGTTGACCGGTCAAGATCCAAGCTCAATGAAATTAAGCAAACCGAGCATAGCCACCGCCCACCGCTGCAATTGGGAGCTGCTATTCGTCGCACACTTGCCGGGCAAAACATTGCATGGCTACATCTCAAAATCGAACTGGTCAGGAAACCTCATCTCGATCACCGTCACTGATGAGTTGACTACCGGGCCAGGACTAGTAAATAGTAATCAAGTGTGCGCCATAATCAAAGTACACGGAGTCCCTAGATAAAACAAGAATTACCAAACGAAGGGGCGCGGATAAAAGAAGCGACGTACCGAAGGTGGCCTGGGCCGGCACGGCGACGTCGCGGAAGGCGGCGCCGTGGGACACCCTGAGCCTGACGGCGGGCCCCGCGTCGTCGTCCCTGCGCTGCACCAGCATCCCGCCCGGCCGCACCTCCCACTCGCCCTCGCCGTCCCTCGCGCCTGATCTGCCGCCGCCGCCGCCCATCGTCGCCGACCCAGCGCTTTTATGCCCTCCTCCCCCCGATCTCCCCGACCCACCGATTCGGTTGGGTTAAAAGGCGAAAGCGACGGGTGGAGGGAAAGGTTGGTGTCGCGTGCCTTTTGCGATGGGTGGGAGGCTGGCGTCCCGAGTTCCTTCCCTCCCGGAGAAGCAACCGGAGAGGGAACGAGGGAGATAGCGGAAGCGAGGGGCAGTAGTTGGAGGAGTTCTCTTGCAAGTAAGATTTCTGCTAGTTCGGGCGTTCCCCAAGTACAACTTTGGATTCTCGGGAGGTGCAGGGCGGTGGGGAAACTGGCTGGCTCCGGCTGGGGTGGATGTCTCGTGCCGCCTGCCTGCCTTTGCGGATAGGACGGACCGGTCCGGTCCGGTCCCTGGGAGTTTTGTGGGGTCGGTCACTCATGGTGGGCTTGGGCACTTGGGCCCGGCCGGAGTCGTCACACGTTTGTGAATTTGTTGGCGAGGTGGAGTCGGTTTACTCGGTTGGGTGGATCTAGCACCGTGTCGAACTCTCTACAATCCACTAAAAGACAATGAATAAGTCTAAGAATTTGTGGTGGGAGATGGGTAGTTCTTTGATTACGCTCGTACTAATATGTTAGGAAGAAGAAAATTTATGCTTCCATAAGTTTTTTTGAAGAAAATATGCTTCCATAAGTTGTGGACGTGTTTGAGAATGTCAAGGGGTTCAAGAGAATTTGCTGTGTTTTCTACAATACCTCCGTGAAATTTTCTACTTTGGAACTGACAGTTTGCTTTTACGTTAAGATTGATCATATCTTTGCTGTCCCATATTGAGAAAATAGAAATATCCATCTGCCGGCAGTGAGCCAGCGACACGCTGTAAAGGCCAAACACGTAGTAACAACGGATTAACGGAATAGATGGTACATGATGTGACGAGGAGGGAGCTAACTTACTCACTTGGCATTAGGAAACGTCGGTCTTCAAAAGCCAAAGTGGTTTTCTCGTCTGGTGTAGATGAACCTATGAGGACTACCATGCATCCCGATCACCGCAAGTAAATGTACCATGTACCTTTGTCGATTTTTGTTCAGAAAATGTAGGCGAATTTCTTTCTTTTTTTGATGGAAGGGAACTTTCATTAACCGATATTCCTGAACAAATCGTCGGCCACCGAGTTCATTACAAAGTGAGGAAACTGGTTCAGCCATAGCTTAGAACCTTCCTCAACCAGACTAGGCCCAAATGCTCTCAATTGCCTTGGCAAGATTGGAGCCGGCGTCAGTTTCTTTGTAGTGACGGGAAGCAAGCTAAAAAAACTCAACGTGTTCTAGATAGCAACCTACTAGTGTAAACATTGATCTCCCTTTTTTTTTTGAGAAAATTGCTCTCGTATAGCTTTTTCCAGTCACCTTGCAAACATATCATTCCCACTTGCCACCTGCCAAGGTAGCACTACGCAGGAAGGTGGCATGTGACCAGATGGCTAGGTGTGTGGGTGTGCGTCTATCGGGGTTCAAGTTGTAGATTTGACGCTGGTGTCTCCTGATTTTAGGAGTATATATACATGCATGTGCATTCAGTGAGAAATAGAGGTGTTCATGGGTGGTCCGGCCCAAGCCCGACCCAGTGCGGGTCGGGCCTGGGACTCCATTTCTGGCCCGAAAGCCCGCAAGCCCGACAAAAACAATAAAAAAAATAAAAACCCTGTTTTTATTCTAAAAATAAATTAAATATTACTTTTTTATTCCAAAAATATTAAAATATCAGGTTTTTATCGAAAAAAACCAAATTTGAAACGAGTTTGCTCTTGCCTACCGATTCTTGGTAGAAGCTTTTCAAGCTTGACCAAGCCTAGCCAGCAAAGCAAACTTTTGAACAGGTCTAGTGAGAGAACGTGTGTGTATTGGTTTTGATGCTTCTTTGCCATGGCGAGCGGTACACGAGGTGGTGGAAGGGACTCGATTGGGGACCTTTGGATGGACGAGGCGGGGGAGAAGAAAGTGTGTGTGGGGGGGGGGTGGGGGTGGGGGGGGCGACAATACACATGGTCATTGAGGGAGAGAAGGCGTCCATCAATTGAGGAGATGGAGAGAGGGGTCAGGGAGATGACAAAGGATCGGAGAAGATGTAAGGGAGGTGAGGATGTAGGGGCGAAAATGTCTATAATGCTATTGAGGCTAGGGGAAACTATATCAGTGGAGAAATTTTATCGAACCTCACCGATAGAACCGGTTATCGCCGGTTACCGAAAATTTCGACGAAATTTCAGACGAAAATTTTGAATTGAAATTTGATTTTTTTTTCCAGATGTAAAGATGAAATTTATCTAAATTTGAATTTGAATGAAAATTAAATAAATCCGACGTTTTTTGTCTGGTATAAAATTTTATTGGGCCCCACCGATAATCCGCTGGTTACCGGCAAAATTTCGTCGATAGTTTTTTCCATGATTGAGACAAGCCATGTCTGCTATTTAGTGCTGCTCTTTGAGCAAGGTGAAAAGAAAAGGTGCTACTAGAGCAAAATCACCAAAAAAAAAAGTAGTGCTGCCGAGCAATTGTTCCTCTTTTTTTTTCCTTTTCACATTCTTCAACAAGCAACTATAACCATTATTTACTATAAAAAAAAGTATAACCGTTATTTAGTAAAGATTGTAGAAAAAATATTAATGCTAAAAAATACATGTGATGAAAAGTATGCCGATACAATTTCACATGGCCGCCTAAAACATTTGAAAGATTATTTTATCTTATTGTGTGTATAATCTGAAGCACTACTTAATGTGGAACAAAGAAAGTACTCAATCATATATAACTTAAAGGTTACGTACAATAGCAGGTGAAATATTTATTGACTTAAATGCCGAATGGGCATTTGGTTTTCTAAGAAGCATAAACATCAACTTTGCTAGCGTTGCAATGCGTATGGCACGAAGAAAAACCTGCATTTGGTTGTGGCCCTAAACAATATGACGTGGCACACTCCGGGTTAAGAAAAATAGTATTGATTGAACTTAAACTTAGTGGATCATTTGTATAGACATGTAGTATTCATTTAATTTAAGAGATAATATGCACTAGTCATGGGGTTTGGTTTGGTGCACCTAATACTTTGCCTTCAATTGACCAAGGCCCACAAACTGTTATTACTCACTCGATACAGCATAATTTATTTGGTACGGCTACCATGGTTCGCGCCGACGCCGGGTGGTAGCACGTTGTTTAGATTTGCAGTTGACAGGTGGGACCAACCAAACAGTTAGGCCCACAAGGCAGTGTGGTATGCTCTCTGATGTTGAGCACATGGTGGGGCCGTGGGGGTGCTAACTTATGTCCAGACGCTTTTGTTCATTTGAGAATGTTAGCCATAGAAGTCTAGACTGCAATGAGGATCCATGTGACCATGTCCCTCTGGAAGTCGCGGGTATAGTGGTTGGGCAGTCGGCAAGACGGCAAGGCCGGTGGCAGGTCAGTGGGAGACAAACTTTCGAGTTACGACGAGAACATCGCAGGGAAATCCCAATGCCTAGACAGCCTAGTACGATCTACCTGTTTGAGATTGACCGCATGAGCCAAGCCCCAGCGACGCTATGGGTGTAATTCTAGAAAACAAATACGCACGTTACGTATATTTCAGAGGTCTCACAATGATATAAAGTAATCCTCGACCATGTTTCATATTCCAATTGGAGTTAGGTTTGGATCTTGGTTCTGTTCTGCTTAATTTTGTTTATGAATTCCATGACTTGCTCAAAAAGAAGTTAAAACTCTTACTTGCGTGATGTGCTGGTATTGATCGATGATCATGAACAGGATTTTATCATGCGCAACCGCCAAGCGGCTTTGGATGCGCGTGTAGTTGTTGCGTACACATATTGTCTGCCGTACGCAAGCAGTGATCCCATACTCGTGTACTACGGGGCACGCACGCCTGCAAGAGGAGATGCATGGTTGATGCGTCGACCGCACGGGCACGGTCGATGCGTGGTTGATGCGGCGAATGCAGGGCGTCAGAGTCAGACACACGGCCACGGCGTACGCAGCGAGTGCGGCGCTCGTCCATGGGTTCTGCCTGAGTTCGGTGCCTGGAATGCCAGCGCCAAAGAGCGCGTGGTTGAGCCGGGCGCCCACGACTATTTCACCACGCACGCGCGGGTCGGACGATGGACGTTCTGCGCCGGACGCCGAGGGATGTGATACAGGGTTAGATCGGTGGTTCCACGCTCGGGCGGTGGTGGCCGGGCACGAACAACATCCCGTGGCCGGCCGGGCGCGCGCGGCTGCGTGCGCGAGCGACCGAACCGACCGACGGGCAGCCGCACGCACTGCACGCGACAGTCGGTACGGCACGAGGCGGAGCCGAGCGGAGCGAGAAACCGACGCATGAGAATACAGGGGAGGAGCTAGACACGAGACGGGGGGAGTGGTGCGGTGACGGGAAAGACGAGACGGGCACGTACGCGGATGGGGCCCGCACCACTCTTGCCCTCCTTCCTATCATGAGCTCATGAGCGCCTGCCCAGATCTGAAACGGCACTGCAGGAGCAGGTAGGGGGCCAGATTGCCAGATCGCTACTCTATCTCACTGCAGAACCGTCAGCGATTCAGCCGGCCACATCGCATCGCTCCCTCTCCCTCTCTCTCACACTCTAGTCACGCAATCCTAGGGGGAGAGTACACACGAGTGTCACATGGCAATCTCTTCACGGCCTGACACGACGCGGTCCGTACGTACGTATCCGGGTTCTCGCTTCGGAACTGGGGCCGCGAGCACTGACCGTTCACGAACTATTTATTGTCAAGTACCATGCCCGGTAGTAGTTCGGTACGCAGTAGGTAACTAGGTATTGCCGCAGGCGTTCCCAATTGGGAATTAAAAGCTTTCCAAAACGAAATTAAGATCACCTCTGAAGTATAATGGCGATTATGTAATAACACTTGGTTGACTAATGAATTCAGCTGGCACCGCACGACATCTTCAACCAAAACGTCCGGTCGCACGAGAAACAGACCATAGCTAGACTAAAAATCGAGCTTCTCTTACGATTTGCGTCACTAGCTTAGCTTGTTCCTACGCGCGCGTGTGTGTATGGGTTCCCATCAATCTCTTTACAGGTTTAGCCACATACTAGCGGAAATTATATAAGCATATAGTTTACGAAAAAACACTTGAAGAGAGGATTAGTCATGCGCGGCGGTGTCGATCTTTTCATCCTGTAGCTAGCTGCGGCCTCTGCCTAGCTTGCTTTTGTTGATCAAGCTCGTGAGGTGACTGCCTCTACTTTCTGCTCTCAAGGTACACGGGCAAGGCACGAGAACCTCTGACTTGTAGCTGGCGTTCCTAGATCTCGAGAGCCTGGAATGCCAGGGCCAAAGATATGCGCGGAATACTCATCGATATAGTAGACCCCACTACGCGGCTCGCTACTGTTCCTCTGCATATAGAATAGAACTACGTACATACGAACCACATGTCGCAGGGGCTTCTATTTCCAAGAAACTGTACTCGCACACGATTGGAACTTAGGAACGGATCCATCTTTGATTCAACAATTTCTCGAAATGCTATAACTTCATTCTCTAGTGATCAGAATTGGATGTCTTGAGGCTTGAGCACGTCACATCCAATGATCCGCCTTATTGTAAGCTGGGTAGCAAAGGGTACAAATCAGTTATAGCTGAGTTGGTTAATTGTGTGATCAATTTTTTTTTTTAAAAAAAAACAAAGGTTGGTGTACATACATATAGACACAATACGCACGAAAATACTGCGTAAAAAATCAACATGCATGGAGCGCGATCATTATAAATCTCAAATGAACATACATCTGAAGAAAATGTTTGACGTGCGCACTCTTTTTTTAAAGGCAAAACAACGGGAGGAGAATGGAGGTGAAGCAAGAAACGAATAAATGAGCAATATTCTATGCTGTCTCTTTGCCACCATCTCCGGGGTTGTGCTGCCTCCCTGGTGGTCATCTGTACAAGGTGGATGTGACACAGGTACCAATCATGTGATCATGTATTTCACAAAGGCACTCGATCAAAAGGATGTACGGTTTCCTAAAACCCTAGGCCCTCTTTTCACCAAAGCCCTAAAGGACTTCCGATCGCTCACTGTACATTTATGCGTGGCTAGATAGTAGAGAGAGCGCGCTATCCTTTCGTGTACCTCTTCCATGAAGCCTGTGTTTGTGATCTGTTGATCGCCTACATCATCATATTTACCGTATAAATGGACTGTCATACTACGTACGTACGTAGCACCGAGTAAAGTTTTCTACCGAATATGCACCAGAAAGTAGAACAAGCCAATTGACAAAAACTTTGTGTACTTCAAGAAGCTAGGAGCATGGAGTATTGAGTACTGACTTTTCGTCATTTTTATTAGGGATCAATCTAGTATTGAACACAGAGGCCGGTCTAACCGTCGACTGTCTAAATAGTAGCCCACGAAAATTATAAATCGATCTAACTTTTAATTCAGTGATCCAAATCCTCTAAGATTTCAATCATAGTTCATCAAAAAGGTCAGGAACATATTCCAATCGACGATCGGGACGATTGAAGCCAGGGTTCCACAGATTTCTTGGATGAGATTAAGAAGGCACAAGAACCGAGGAAATTCGAACTTTGGTCCAAAATCTTGCCCATGGGTGAATGATGATCAAGATAACTCTATATGGATTCCCACACATCCTACCAAGCTAGATCACTGCAAAAGACCCAAGAAAAGCCAAAGAAACATACAAAATTCAAAAGGCATCAAAGACAGAGTAAGAACAAGAGAGAACTCATCTTGGGGCAAACCTTGCTTGAATTGATTCAATAGATTGTTGGTTTACAGTCACTCCACCATAGAAGACAAAACATCAACACTTGAGTACTCAATCAATCCATCTCTCTCAAACCCTAGTCACCTGTATTTTCACTTTTCCCAAATCACAAATTATGGTTTCTTTCTTGGAAGGGTCAAGCCTTTTGATGCAAATCATGCACCTTTTCCTTTTATAGTGGAGGCTAGGTCAAGAGAGAAAACCTTATCTGGCGCCTGTTAAGCTCACACAAATGGGTCTACACTCACACATGCTTCTCAAAGCAGATGACGAACTCGGCTTCCCGAATCCGTCTCTTCGTGAACTTCATCTTATCTTGACCTAAACCGTCTGTCCTTGTGCCGGCTTGTGTCGTAGTTTCTCCAAAGGTCATCAATCGGTATTTTGGCAAAAATACCAAAATACTCCTTCTTGATCCTTCTTCAAATATCTAGTCCAATCATCATGAAGCAATCCCATGCTTTGTCACGTGTAGGTTGATCAATGACTCTCTTCAGATCGGCAAGTCTCTCCCATCTGGCCTCCACCGGAACCACCATGGCACTTGCGCTAACCCCCACGGCGCCACTTGATGCAACCCATCGCACTAAACTTCCCGTTCGGTCATCCTTGTCCATCTTGCACATGCTTGAGTCCAATGACTTCACCCAGCATCCTCAATCATTCTGGACCTCTGCTCTCCTAGCATAGTCCCGATCATCCTCGCTGTTGACCATCGTTGATGACAAGCCACCTGTACAACAATAGACCAAGAAATCGATTCTACGCACAATTTCTTTGCAACTTGACCTACGTTATCCAAAACATACATCATGCAACACATATGCACTGAAATTCATGACTTTGACCAATGCCATGAAATTCATCGCTTTCCCGGCGCATGAAACAAAGTTGGCCGGTAAGACCACCACCCACGGCAGATCTAATCGCTGACCAGCCGGTCTGATCGCCCCCTAGCCGATCAGACCGGTCACCGGTCTGATAGCCAACCAATGGTCGGTCGGACCTCCTGGGACCTAGGGGGGAAAATCCGAGGTCCCCAGACTGCACCCTCTTTGGAATTTTCAAACTCTATCTAGTTTCGGCTCTAAACACTACCAGAACCCCGGTTTTTTCCGAGTGTCTAAAACACTCAGGAAATTTGCGAAAACACTCAGGAGATACTTTCCCAAAGGTCGGCCGTCGGGAAAGAGCACTCGGGAGAGATTAGTCGGGGAAAAAACTGGTTTCCCGAGTGTAAATCTGAACACTCGGGAAACATCCAGCACTCGGGAAAAATAACTTTCCCGAGTGTAAATCTAAACACTCGGGAAACATATAACACTCGAGAGAATAAGTGCCACAACAGGTTTAGCCACCGTAACAGGATACTTTTACCGAGTGTTGACACTCGGGAAAGTGCCACTCACTGATTACCACTGATTACTAGTAGTAAAGCACTAAAATGCATCATCCGTATCTCGAATTTACTATGTGCTACATCTAAAAAAGTGAAGAACAATCTATCTGCAGGTAGTATAGCAATGCAAACTTCGTCGCTTTATCATTAAAAAGAACATATATTTTTACAACGTACGAATGAATTATTAGTACATACAGGTTGAAACACATATTTTGATGACATATGAAAGGAATTGTTAGCACATACAAGTTTACAAAATGGCGATGCTTTCTTTTCATCAACAACCAACCAACAAACAAACGATGCAAAATCTACACCTCAGAATGTATGCATCACCTTGTACAAAAAAAACCTTGGACCTAACCCTCTGTATAAACCTTTCCATCCATCTTCAACAATTAATCTTTTAACGGTTCCTAGCTTTTGGCTTGTTTTGATTATCCATAACCTAAATGACAAGAGAAAACTTAAGGTCGATGAAATTAAGGTTAACTCACGGGATGTACAACAAATATCACAAAATATGAAAATAACAATGCAACATACGGCAATAATATAAAGAAAGCATCTCATTGAACAAAGCATTTTTATATAAAAAAACTATCTCAAGAAATTCAATTTATGAATAGACATAAGAGAAAGGGATTGAAGTTTGAACAAGAAGTATGGTTGTGAAGAACTTAAAAGTTTCTTGGTTATATTATCGATACAAAATGTAACTTGTAACATTAAAAATCTGTGAAGTGCATTGTTGAAAATGCATGCCATATCCTGAAAAATCTTAAGTCGTTTCAAAATTGTCTTTGTATGCTAGTCACTACAATCAGAGAGGTTGCCGAGAAAAGTTCTTAGAAGGAAACTCTCCCATTCGATCTCACAATAAGTATACGATAAATTGATCCTAGTAGGACAGCATATTACCTTTCCAGTAACCAACATTGAGCATAGAAGTAGATCTTGCCTAGTAAAGACAGCATTCCTTAAGTCTAGCTTCTCAGTAGCATGCTAATAGATATTATACCAATATGAAAGTCATTTTTGTCTTAAGTCTAACATTATTATACTTCAAGACACATTCTCCATGCTCCTAAACTTACTTGAAAATTATATTGATAATGGAGTAAAGTTATAGACATCACAGCGGCATCAATGTAAAACTCAAGAAGCACACTAGTGACAAGGGTAGGCCTGACGAAAAATACTTCGTTCAAATCTAGTTAGGCAAAATAAGCAACAATAACCAGAAACAAAAAACAGCACCTGCAGCTTGGTTTTGATTGTATCGACAAGAGTTGTAACACAAGAGGTCACTGCACCAACAATAATTCCCCATGTAGCTTGAACACCGACTATCTTCAACTGGCCAGGAGCATCTTCTTTATCATGCCAATGGTCAAAAGCATTGTCCGGACAAGTAGAAGAACATATCAGCGAATTCTTTCAAATACCTATGCTAATAAGCTCAACATTCAATATTTTAATTTTGAACCTTTTAATGTTATCACCAATAAAGAAACTCCCCAAAACTTGTACTACTATATGTTGTTTCCATCAAGTTGTGCAGACCATATTATTGATTAGTGTGGCATCTTCATCGATTGCTTGAGTTGATCATAAAGTTTTCTTAGTGCCGGTGTATAAAAAGTATTTATTTAGCCTAAAACTACTTGCACTCTACTTTTCATCTGTATCCGCATTATCATGGTTACTATTTTTACCTATAGGAATATAGAGCAAATGCGAATCGATTGCCATAATAAAGCTACCCATTTTAATGTAGCACATCAAGATAACATTTGAGTTTTCTGAAAAGGGATCAATGCAAGGGTGTAACTACCAAACAACAACAATAGAAATATAACTGTAGTTCGGGATTCTTGGACCATGGTAGACATGGCAATAGGAAAGCAAGACATGCATATGTAACTGAAAGTGTCTGTCGGTATCAAAAGGAGCAGTGTTGAAAAGGTTGTGGATGAACAAATATACCGATTAAATTGCCACTATGTAGAGATGTACAATTAGCCTTTTCCTCTTAGTTCAACTTAACAAATCCATGCAATTAAACATCATAACAAGCACAAGACTGAGAGGAACATAGTGATAAGCAAATCAGATCATCGCTAACCTCCAAATTATGCGTTGGCTGGATCCGTAGCTTGCCCACCACACAGCGCTAGATGGTGAGTACGTCATAACAGACAGGCCAAAACCTCTGTACAACCCTCGCACCCCATCTGCCTTTATAATCTTTTGAGCAACATCTATTCCACCCTTATATCTGACATTACCAGAATATTCTTGAACCATCAATTTCTGGCTAACTTGATACAGGAAAACACAGAACATAGAACCAGATATTGATCCTATGGCCCAGCAGAGAGTATTGAGGTTATTCCAACTCCAGACTTCTCCATTTAATTGTTTACTCAATTTCTTCAACATCTAGAGTAACAGAAATTTAAGTCTATGTATGTGGTACTATAGCACAGTGTAATATTTATTGCATGCATTTCTTAAAATATAAAGAAGTATCCGTGTATAAGACATACCTGTTGCTCAGTATCCTCGTGATTAAGATGAGACAGATAGATCAGTGTTTCCCTCATGATCTGGCATAATTTAAGAAAGGGGGCTTCACACCAGTTTGAAGATTACACGAGCATAAATGCAGTGGTTATGTAGCATATTATATTATTATGAATCCATGCATACTTGCACAGGTGCATACTGAACTACATACATGTACATGCACATGCACATACACACCCCTGCTGAACACTACTACCAAAATGTGAACCTGTCTAACCATTGCTTATCACTTCATATTAATCATAAGTTTGAAACTAAGTATAATACAAATCAAGCTCCTTAATCAGTGCTAGCCCCAAAAAGAACGAGTAAGGTATCCACCAGATAAAGAAGTAGACAATAAAAAAGGATACATAAGTGTGCATCATGGGTAAATCAATGGCAGTAGAACCCACTCCATCACCATCATTCATGCATACTTGAGCAAGCACCAACCCACATCCATCTCCCTCTCCATGCATGAACACAAAATTAAGTAAATCAGAAAGTGAATCAATGCTGTCACCAAAAACCGAAACAGTAGAAGGAAATAACATCAATTATCACCAGTTTTCAAGAAATGAAACTATATTTAATTAAATTTTATGATTACAAAATGAATAGCTAATCTTACAAGCATATGATTTTTTATAATAATTCAACGATATGTGAACTTTTACTGTTTGCGACTATCACCTAAGCTCGTCTAAGACATGAAACAATCCATTTGTCGCAAGCGCACTCAGCCGGCAATCAAATGGCAGCTGGCAATCAAGAGAAAAGAAACATTTGTGTAACCACCTTGAACTAGTTTTATTTTCTAATATCAAGACTAGGTGCTAAACCATGTTGCAGAGCCTCATGGAATGTTCATTACCGAGAAGTAAATGATATATTGATGCATGAGAACTGTAAAAGTTATACCTTGCTATTTGAGAAGCATTCTTCCTGCCATGAAGAAGGATGAGCTCAAGATGAGAGTAAAATCTTTTCATCACCATAAGCAATTTCTTTACTAGAAATGACAAATTCATTGGTTTTCATATAGTCAGCATAAATTATGATCCATAGTCCATAGACTCCATACCATCCTGGCCCATAAATGGATATAACCTTCAAGTGAGCAAAGACCTTCTCCTTATCGGTGAAGACACCGGTGGACTCCATGACATACTCAAGACCTGACCTCGGCCATGGGATCTCCTCGGGGTTCCTCAAGAATTGCGATGGATCAAACATTAGTTTCATAGCTTCAACACAGACAAGCTTCAACACATCTCTTCCAACAAAGCTGTGATATTAGTACTACGATGTCAAGAAAGCGATGTTGTCTTCTCGTCAAGAGAAGCGTCTTGGAGTCCTTGATCTCAAGGTCCTTTGTGCTTCCTTGGTTGTGCATTGTCATACTTGAACATATAGGTCTCGCACATCACAAGGGCGACACAGAAATTATGAGCATAACATACAAAATACATACGATTCAACACACTAAAACAAGCCTAACACAGAGAAAACCACTAAATCTACAAACTCTCAAGTTGTATGAATCAACTAATAGCATAATTAGGCAACTAAACCGGCAACCAAAACCACTCTAGAACCCTGACAAACCACCGTCGTTCCTTGGGCCTCCTGCGGCCTGTGCCGCCCTACTGGCCTGTGCACCTCCCCCATGGCCATTGGCTTGGCCCAGTGCTTGCCTCCTGGCTTCTACACTCACCCGTGCGCCCCTAGGCCCGCCCTCCTGGTTCCTGCCGCTTGCCGCTCCTTGCCGTTTCAGCCCGATCTGTGCCACACGAACCAAACCATCCTCACCACCGCCGCCCGCCCCGGCGTCATCCTCCGCCTCCACCACAGGCGAGGGAGCGGCTGTCACCCGCAGGGGCAACGCGGAGGCGGAGATTGGGGCGAGCAGGTGGCGCTTGTCGTTGGTGGCGGCGGCGGCGGGGAGGGAGGGAGGAGGGGGCTAGGCCTAGGCGGCGAGGTGGGTGGGTGGCCCTCCATGGGCGGCGTAGGGAGGCGTAGAGGTCCGGAGGAGGGAGGTGGCGGGCGGCGCTCGGGAGCAGGGACGAGGCGGGTAGCGCTCAGGAGGAGGGAGGAGGGGGAGGAGGCACCGCAGCGGCGAAGGAGGGGGAGGAGGCGCCCGGGAGGAGGAGGGAGTCGGGGGGGAGGAGGTGCCCATAGCGGCGGCGGAGGAGCGCTCGGGAGCAGGGACGAGGTAGGCAGCGCTCGAGAGGAGGGAGGAGGGGGAGGCGCCCAAGATGGGAGGAGGAGGCGCCAGGCGGCAGAGAGAGAGCAGGCGGCGCTGGCGTGAAGGTGCCGCCCGGCATTGCGCAAGGAAGACGGGAGGCTAGGCGGATTGGGGACGTCGAGCGGGACTTAGGGTTAAAGCCAAAAAAAAGGCGCCGCGGCAAAAAAAAGGGCGCAGCCGAAAAAAATGTTCCCGAGTTTGTTTTGATACACTCGGGATTACATTTTGTTTTGCGAGTGTTATGGAAAACACCCGGGAAAGTAAATTTTTTCAAGTGTTGCCTTCTCGTCCCGAGTGTCCTATGAAACACTCGGGACCTTCCCAAGTGTTTTCGTCCAAACACTCGGGAAAGATATAGACACTCGGGAACTACATGGTTTCTGGTAGTGAAACTCCAATTGCAATGAGGCCAAGTGCAAACGCATCCTCTCACCTTCCTACGCACGTGATTTTTAGTCAAATTCCAAAATTCACAAACCCAACTTTCGGCCAGTTAGACCGCCGCAATGGCCGGTTTGACCTCCTCAGCTTGACACAGTATGAAACTTTCCCCGAATCGAGGTTTTCCCCAAATGCCTTGATGCTATTGCCTATTGTTTAGCATACTAAGATTCGGATCATATCCTCATGATCTCCACACGATGCTACGTGCAGTCAGTGTGTGTGTGGGGAGGGGAGGGGGGCGACTATACCATAGTAGCCTGAAATTAATTTTCAGAAAACATTTGCCACCTATTGTGACCATCGGATTTGGATCCAACCACCCCCTTCAGTTTCCCATCTCATGTACAATCCCTACCAACCAAACCCTATCCCCACCTCATCCTGCTACTGCTGCCGCCCAACTACTCCACGCGCGCTGCCTTCTCCCTCCATCTCTGGCAGTGGCAGGCCCACCGACAAGCTCCTGCTCCACCGCTCACCTCCTCCTCCTCCTCCTCCCCTCCAAATCCATGTCGCCACCGCTTTCTTACTCCTCTCTGGTGTGATGCCCCCGTGCCGCCCTCTTCCTCGTCTCCGACGGCTACCGCCGCCAGATCCGTCGCTGCCTCCTAACCACTCTAGTTCTTTTTGTCCCCGCCGACCTCCAGCTCCCACCGCCCTCCTCCGCCTCCCAGCCGAGGTGGAGCAGTCTCTCCGCCCCTTCACTGCTCACCACCATGCTTCCACCACCCCAGCCTCCCTCTAAGCCCAGGGGGCACCGGTGAACCTAAACCCTAGACGGGTGAACCCATGCGTTGATCCGCCGGCCGACGCCACTACCACCATCCGCCATCGCTGGAGAGGATAAGAACGCTGTCTCCGGAGAAGATGAACCGCACGAATCACGACGCAAGATCGAACACTATGATTTTTGATATTTTCAGTCGTGCGTGATTTTGCAAACCCGATATATATATATAACATCGCCTCCTCCCCAACACATAGCTCTAGGGCTGAAACCAACAGCACAGTGGTTACACAACTAGCCACTCATCCTAGCTATGGATCCATACCACTACGAAAACACGCAGGACCCACGCGGCTTCCCCATCCACCCGCAGCCCTACGTCCAGCACCCGGTCGGCCTTGGCGAGAGCAGGATGAGGGGCGGCGGGCGGCGCCGCTCCGTTGCGAAGCTCTCCACGGACCCCCAGAGTGTGGCAGCGCGGGAGCGGCGGCACCGGATCAGCGACCGCTTCCGCGTGCTCCGCAGCCTCGTGCCCGGCGGCAGCAAGATGGACACGGTCTCCATGCTCGAGCAGGCCATCCACTACGTCAAGTTCCTCAAGGCGCAGGTCAGCCTACACCAGGCCGCGCTCATGCAGCACGAGGAGGGCTGCCACGAGTTCGCTGCTGCTGTCCGTGGTGCAGATGACGAGGTTACGATGCAGCTTCCAGGAGTTCCCGTCCAGGAGGTGGTGAGCTATTACAATGGGGCTCATCAGGTGCAAGTCCTTGCTGATCTAGGCCCAGGGCAGATGAGTAGTGCTCACGAGCTACCTCCTTTGCCTTCTTGCGTCTTTGACGAAGAGTCTGCAGCCGCGTGCTACTCCGTGTGTAATCTCCAAGGCGAGGAGACTGATGTACACGGATCTTATTAGCTACTTTCGTACGCCCGTACGTAGCTGCTAGCTCCTCTACTTAGCTCAAATGTATTACCGTCCTGGGAAGGCAGTTAGTTTCTCTCGGTGCATGCGTGGTTCTGTCATTCTGTTGATCAGTTTGATCACAGAACGGTAGACTTTCTTTATTTGCATGCATGTTTCAACATCATGAAGATCCCGAACTAGCTTAAACTAGCACTCTGATCGAACTCGTATGTTAGTTTGCTTCTTATTTCGTTCTTCTAACTAATTCATATTATCCCTTGCAACTTACCCCCCCCCCCCCCGCGCCCCGTTTGGGTTTTATATACAGATCTTGTCGATACTCGCCATCCCAGATGCTGGGGGGGTGGGCGGATTGCGTCCGTGATTCTACCTATTTGTATACTTGACATAGGAAAATGTATGTTCTGTACACTTGTACTACATACCTATATATTATGAGTATACAGGGTATATATCCAGGTACTGCGCGCATGCATGCATCTGGCCGGAGATGATGCTAGCTTGATTCATGTTAGCCGGCCGCGTGCAACTTCAGTTGTTCAGTACTGCGCACGGCCAACAAATAGTGGAGTGGAGAAGATCATTCTGCTTGGCAGCTAGCTGCAGGTATTTTCATTAACAGTTTCGTTGGAACTCAGTGGTACAGTAGTCAGTATACGCAAACAAGGGTTAGAACTAACTTGTCCTAGCTAGTACTACCTCGTAGCATGCATTTCCTGCCTTGGCCACAGACGCATGATCCGCGTGCTTCTGGAATGATCAGATCTAACTAGATAAGCTAGGAAGCCGATCGAAACTTGGACGACACTGTACAGATCGCCGACCGGCCTGGAGCGTGGGCTCCACGTACGCTGTCCATGTGTACGCATCAGATCATGCCTGCAGGCTGCAGGAACTGGACTGTGCGAGAATAAAGGGTTCGATTAATGAGGACGGCGACTCTCACCCGTGTGATCAGAGGCAAAGATTTTTGGCAGGACTGGTGCTATGTTACGTAGCGGCCGATTTGATGTCCTAGGGCTTTAAATTACTTACTCTACGTAGCCATGTAGGCAAGACATAGGCTGCTGGAATGCCTCGATCGCCGAGAACTGCTGCAGCCCGGCTAGCTAGCTGCCAACCTGGTATAGGGTTCTTGGCAGCGCGCGGATTGGCCCTGCCGTTCCGTTCCGTGGCATGGCTCTATCTCCGTGGGGGGGATTTTTTTATTAATTAATCTTTTTTATTAATATTTTAAAGTTAACCTCTCGCAAACTTTATTTCCAATTCTGACCTTTTTAGCCACGCCATCATCCCTGGCGTGGCAAAACCATGCTGTCACGCCACCACTCGTGGCGTGACAAAACGTGCCACGCAAGCCCTTGGCCACGCGCCGCGCCAGTGTAGAGGGCTTGCATCGCATCTGTCACACCAGAACTTATGGCGTGACTAGCTATGTGGTCACATCAGTTTGTGTGGCGTGACAGTGAAGGACTTAAGAGTTTCGGCGTCGTGAGTTTTTCATTTTTCCCCGTCTCCCCATCTCCCCCGTGCGCCTCTCTACCTCCTGCCGCCTGCTCTCCTCTCGCCGCCGAAGTTCCTCCCCCGCTGGCCCGCCCTCCGCCCTCCCCCGCCGGCCCTCATCCTCCTCTGCTCTGGTCTTGCCCGGCCTTCCTCCCCGCACGGCCTCCACCTCGGCCATGGCTCCTCGCCAATCCACCTCGCCCACCGCCTCCCTGCGAGCTCAAGGTTGATTCTTCCCTCTAGATCCCATCCTCCTCTACTCATTTTTGCAGCAAGTATTGAATATACAAATCGCTGCAGATTTGGGGATAAGGAGTAGTTGATTGGGAGCACAAGGGAAACAAGAACGAAGAAGTCTCACATTTTGCATTTTCGGCCAGATCAAGGTGTGCATTCCTTTGCATCTCATTATCACTTCTTTGATGCATAATCATGGATTTAAATGTTGTGTAGTGGATGAGTTCTTGAATGGATGATATATATGTTGCCATGAAAAATAGCATGCATAGGTTGTACATGAAAAATGCTCTCACATTTACACTACTACAAAAAGGCTAATACTGGACGCCTCATCACAGACGGTTGACCAAAACCGTCGGTATTACATTCAATCACAGACGGTTTTGGTTTAGAGACCGCTCAGGCATCGTAGCGCTTAAAAACCGTCGTGAAGAGGCAATATCACGAGCGGTTCATTTTGAAAACCGTCGTGAAGTATCACGCAGCGGTTCAACACGAACCGCTCGTGATATTAATCGATATCCGAGCGGTTTTAAAACACAACCGTCGTGAAGTATCACGAGCGGTTCAACAAGAACCGCTCGTGATATTAATTAATATCACGAGCGGTTCTTAACAATAACCGCTCGTGATAATATCGCTCTGACTCCACGGTCGCCGCCATCCGCCGACTCCCGTCGTCTCTTCATCGCCCGTCGCGCTCGTTTGCCGCCAATCCGCTTCGGCTCCTCGATGCGTCTCTTCGTCTCACGCCCGAATTTATTCCTTGTTTGATAAAAGAATCATCCGCCATCCAAGATGATCATCCCCACATACTTATAAAATTAAAAACAGAAATGGTGCCTCTTCCTCGTCACAAAGACTAATGGCCTTCCCGGCCTCCTTTGTCTGAGCACCTCTCTCGGTGTAGGTTGAACTGTCTTTGCGGAAGAACTTTGCTTGATCAACGATGTCTTCACTCCCTCTGCGGCGGAGAATTTGCGGGAGCAGTGGCGCCACCTTCCGCCGTCTTGACATCCTCCTCCGCCGTGTCTTCCGGTGATCTCCCACTTTCGGTAGCACATGGCGTCATCGACGTAGTCCTCCAAAATGACGTTGCACGTCTCTGTGAGGCTTGCCGTCACTTGGATCTGTGAAATCGAGGCGCAAAGCCGACACGACGTGCCGATACCCCTCAAGCAAGGAAGAGAGCCTATGGGCTCAATTCTTCTTGGTTCAACGATCGAGGGTCTTCGGAGACACTTGAACGAATAGCGTCGTGAGTGGACGATTTCGAGCTTCATTCACGATGATCGTGAACTGGCCCAATGCCGACGCCGTCACCTATGAAGTATTGAAGACGGAGATAGCGACCTACCTCCGCCACTAGAAAAACTTTGTTTTATTTATAGGTTTTACTTTTTAAATCTTTTTGTGTTTAACGCCACTGTTTGGCCATATATATGAAAATTCCAAAATGAAAAAAAGTTTGGAGGTGAAGTTACTATATTTAATTATATGTTGAATTATTAGCTCTCTCTCTCTCTCTCTCTCTCTCTATATATATATATATATATATATATATATATATATATATATATATATATATATATCGAGACGGTTTTGTGGAAAAACAAAATCTAGTTTGGAGGTGAAGTTACAATTAATATTAATTATATCGAACGAAGCGCGTCAACAGGCTAGGGTGGACGATTTGAGCTTAGATTCGTCACGATCAGAACCGTCGATGCCGACACCGCCGCCTATGAAGTATTGCAGATGGAGATAGCGACCTACCTTCGCCACTAGAAAAACCTTGTTTAATTATAGGTTTACGCTTTTTAATATAAACATGTAATTTCTTCACATGTCATGTAAGTGTATATACTTGAAAAAAACATTTCACGGACGGTTCCATAATGGAACCGTCTGTGATATGTCCCATATCACGGACGGTTCCATAATGGAACCATCTGTGATATGTCCCATATCACAGACGGTTCCATTATGGAACCGTCTGTGATGATTATCACTAACGGTTCCATAATAGAACCGTCTCTGATAAGTCTTTATAAGTAGGAGCTAGCACGACTTGCCGCTAGGGTTTGCGCCTAACTCGTCACTCCCAGCCGCCTTACTCTCGTCCGTTCCTCCTCGCCGCCGCCGACGCCGCCATTCTTCCTGTTGCCGACGGTTGTAGACATCTGGTGACCTTGCAAAAGACACTCGTGACGATAAGAGTGTCTTTTGCGGCGTCACAGTAACAACCACTCTGACGCGTAAACTCGTCACTCCCGGCTCGGCCGCTAGGGTTTGCGCCCGCCCTAACTCCGCTCCTCCCCACCTCGACGCCGCCGACCTGTCGCCGCCGCCGCCGAACCCTTTGCGCCCGCTAGGCTCTGGCCGGGCTTTGCTTTCCCATCCTCCTCTATTCTCCTCTAGATCTGTTAGCTTAATGTCTTTTGTTGAGTTTGATTTTATGCATGAGCCTTAAGTTGTGTCCTCGATGTTTGTGTGATTTATGCAAGGTAAAGGAAATGGATGAGGGTTGTCTTTGGTGGTGGGGTCGCCACCGTGGTTCTTACTGCACTAAGGTCCTCTCTGTCTCTACCCTCCTTGCTCAGTGATGAAAATG
The DNA here is from genome assembly GCA_036346405.1 of Phyllostachys edulis. Taxonomy (NCBI): domain Eukaryota; kingdom Viridiplantae; phylum Streptophyta; class Magnoliopsida; order Poales; family Poaceae; genus Phyllostachys; species Phyllostachys edulis. Next base: position 39,892,518 of record CM070545.1, read on the forward strand.
GCTAGCTAGTGCTCTGCGATGGATGCCGAGGGCTACTCTTGGTGTGGTGGGTTTGGACACCCTTGGTCTTGTTCTCTTGTCGATGAACCGCTCAATGATGTTAATAGTCTTATGTGAAATTGAATTGATAATTAGTTCATATTAATAGTCCCCTTGCTCGTGATGTAATGATGTAAATAGTCCTATGTCAAATTGAATTGATAATTAGTTCATATTAATAGTCCCTTGCTCGTGATGTAATGATGTAAATAGTCCTATGCTGAAATTGAATTGATAATTAGTTCATATTAATAGTCCTCTTCTTTGTGTGATGTAATGATGTCAATAGTCTTATCTGAAATTGAATTGATAATTAGTTCATATTAATAGTCCCCTTGCTCGTGATGTAATGGTGTCAATAGTCTTATGCTGAAATTGAATTGATAATTAGTTCATATTAATAGTCCCCTTGTTCATGCGGTCAAGTTCTCCTACCTCTCATGCGTGCACGTCCTACCATTCCATTCATAATCTCTTCTCTATAAAGTCAGATCTTCAGCCCTTGCAAGTATAAAGTATATGCATCATCATATATTGCATATGATATATTGATTACTCGAGAAGTGGCATCATGTATTATCATTTCTTGAGCATGTAATTGTTTTAGTCAACAAGAACACCAAGCAACAAGTTGAGAATTCTTTTGAAATATGAGAATGGTTGCTTGGTGTTCTTGTTGGGTTTAAAGACGATTACATGCTCAATAATGGTTAGTTGCTAATATATGATGCCACTTCCCACGGAGTACTCCAAGATCAACGATATTTTCAACATAGCGACGCCCAATCTGTAATTGATGTCCGACCGCCTCTTTGCATCCATATTTTATATTTGCAAGGGCTCAATGAGGTTGCCCGTGGCTACCGCCTCATCCTTCTCATGTCATGGACGATCCCCAAAGTGGCCGAGAGATCACGTAACAATATATATGTAATATATATATGATGCCGATTTAATGGTACAAGCAACCAACGCTGGGCCTTTATAGAGAAAGTCATCACGCACGGTTTCACCACAAACCGCTCAGGATATACACTTATCACAAACGGTTTGTGGCTAAAACCGCTCTGTGATATGTGATTATCACTGCACGGTTTGTGGCTGAAACCGCTCAGGATATGTGATTATCACGCACGGTTTGTGGTCGAAACCGCTCGGATATGATTATCACAGACGGTTTGTGGATGAAACCGCTCGCGGATATATGTTATCGCAGACGGTTTGAACCACAAACCGCTCAGGAAAGTATACATCGCGACGGTTCAAAACCGCTGCGTGATGACCTCATGTCATCATCGACCCATAAACTCGACGGCCACGAAACCGCCTGCGTGATGACGTTTTTGAACCGTCTGTGAAAGCCTTTTCTGTAGTAGTGTTAGTTCATCATTGACCTAGTTGCTTGGATCTTTACGTAGTATCATATCCTTATCAGTTGCCATGTATTCATTTAGCACACTAGTTTGTTGTGATCTAATGATCTTATCAAGTGTAGCTCTTTTGACCGCATGCATGTATGTGCAATCGTGAAGTGTATGCATCTATGTGCAATCTGCCTCAAGCATCGTGTTCACAAAGATGTAATTTTTGCTAGCGTAATTGCTCATCAATAATAGTGTTTATGATTTTTTTCATGTGGCGAAATATGAATCCATGTCCGCCATAAAATTTGCTAATTCTCCTTATTAACTAATTAGATACTTTGTTAGTTTGTTCTTGTGCACTTGATGAATTCACCCAACCCTGGTTATGTCTTAACAATTCATACTGTGACCTTTGAGCAGACGGGATTTCTTTGCACTATGGTTGGCAATTCAACATATTGTACCATATATAATAAAGAGTTACTACCAAATTTTACTCAACATTACTAGAATTAATGAGAATATATAGTAAATACGAAGATGCCTTTTGGAGTACCTCACCATATTGATTTTGGTCTCGCATTTAACCTTGTAATAACTATTTATGTTTTGATCAAAGAAATTATAAGTAACTAGCAAAAGCATAAGGTCAAGATCCTCAAAAGCTCGAACGGTCTAGCAAAGATGCATGTTACCTTCGCTTGTTAGCACTAAATCTAAACTTCAGACATCTAAATTATCTCCTTTTTCTTTTGACGAGAAGAAACCGAATTATCTCATTCTCGTTGTTTATGCAATTCCATTCTCGTGCTAATTATTTGGAATTTCGAATGACCGCTGTATGTTCTATAAAAGTATAATTTTGAATACATATTCCTACTCCGATTGTGGGTCCAAATCGCTTGTATGTGGGGATCAAACATAGAACTATAAATTTACATTGTGTTAGTCCCTTTAAATTTTATGAACTTTTCAAATTTTAATGAGAATCGGACTGCTCGCAAAAAAGTTGTTGGGTCTTGATCCTCTGACTTTTTGCATAAACCCACCACTGTTCCTAATGAAACTTTCTTGGGTGATGCTCTGGTTAGAAACAATTTAGCCAATTAAAGAAATCAAATATAGGCCGAAGGCAAAAAAATATGACTTTTCTCCTTTCTGCATATAAGATTTCCTGAATGAGTGGTTCATGGCACTCCGAGCGTGTAGCTCTGGCGTACCCAGGAGCGAAGTCCTAGGCGTACTCAGGAATGAGCCCTGAGCGGTCCCAAACACCACTACTACAGAAAAGGTATTCACAAACGATTCAAAACGCCATCACGCACGCTCGTGAGCCGTCTCGAGTTTATGGGTCGTTGATGACATGAGGTCATCACAAACGGTTTTCAACCGTCTGTGATGCATACTTTCACGCATTTATTATTAATCGAGAACCGTGTGTGATAACAGACGGTTTGTGGTTGAAATCAGATGTGATAGTACTTATCACGACGGTTTGACCACAAACCGCTCTGTGATATGTACTTATCACGCATTTATTTGTGGTCAAACCGTCTGTGATGACTTTTTTCTATAAAGCCCCAAGCAAGGGTCGCTTGTGCCATTAAACCGCATCATATATATATATATATATATTGTTCATAGTCTCTCAGCCACTTTGGGGGGATCATCCACGCAGCATGAGAAGGATGAGACAGTAGCCACGGGCAACCTCATTGAGCCCCTACAAGTTTAAAAAGTATGGATGCAAGAAGAGCGTCAGGACATCCAATTACCTGGATGTTGTCGATAGGTAATTGGACCTAGGTTCAGAAAGTGACGTGGACGTGCAGGTATTCCAACTGGGAAGTGGCTTCATGTATCAGCGACCTACCATTCCTTGATGTTAAGTCCAATTACCTATCGATGATATCCGGATAATTGTATGTCCACGCGCTTTCTCTTGCAGCCTTACTACTTGAATTTGCAGGGGCTCAACGAGGTTGCCCGTGGCAGCTGTGTCATTCTCCCTCACGACCCCCCAAAAGTGGTTGGAGACTACAAACGATATATATCACAAACGGTTCTATATACAAACCGTCTGTGATAGTCGCATATCACAGACGGTTATTAACTCGTAACCGCTCAGGATATCATGCATCATGCATTTATTCCAAAACCGTCTGTGATGACCTCATGTCATCATCGCCCATAAACTCAGACGGCCCGTAAACCGCTCGTAATGACGTTTTTGAACTGTCTATGAAGACCTTTTCTGTAGTAGTGGGTTTTCATAATGAACCGTCTGTGATATTACCTCTACACAGACGGTTTTTAGCGTAGCCAGTAATACAGACGGTTGCAAAACCAAAACCGTCTGTGATTGCATATAATACAGACGGTTTTTGTAGTAGTGGTTGTCCATGTGCCGGGGTTCGCTTCCCGCGACAGCCACCAAACCAGACGTCGGAAGCGAAGCCGTCTGATCATGCATGGCCCTGCCACTCGCAATGATCAATTGGGAACTGTACATATGACAGGGCGACTGATAGTGCGTGTGGAACCCCCGCCTCAGAACCGGTCCGCCGACCAGCGACCACATTCCCTTGCACCAGCTGGTGGCTATGCTGGTGGTGTTTCAGAGCACGGTGGGAACTGATTTTTCTTTTCTTAGTTAATTTGTTCATCAGTTAGTTTTCACACGGTGGCCCTAAGGCCATGTTCAATGGTTCCACGTAGGCCGTCTATAGCCCATACCAGCTAGGATTTGTACATACCTGTCACGACCAGAGAGCTCCTAAGACCTCCCAAGAGGTCCCTGAAGGTCATCCAAGAGGTCATGTCCACCCAGGAGGTCCGTTAGGACCTCCCAGGAGGTCTAGGCCACCCGGAGGCCCCTCAGGAAGCACTGGAGGTCTAACAAGATCACCCGAGAGATCCTGCCAGACCACCAGGAGGTCTGGGAGTGGCCGTGAGGTCTAGGAGCTACCTGGGCCACAACCAAACCCAAGGAGGCCATGAGACTAGGGATTTCCCAAGACCTCGTGTAATCGAGCTAGTCCCAAGATCAACCTGCTAGCCCACACAAGATCGAAAGTGGTGACATCCACAACGTGAACTTTATTTCAAAATATCAGCAGAGTGGCTTACAAAAGTGGCCTTGGGCCGAACATAAAATACAAAAGTATCAAAGAAAACGATGGTCCATCAGACGCCACACAGCAACCGCTCTGGAGGCACAACCTAGCCGATCTGGTCTTCATCATCGTCGAGCCTTCTCTGTCAAAGGTTATTTTGAGCAAGAGTGAGCACAATCAACCGTGCTCGCAAGTCACACCCGTGGATTAACAGAATGAGATGCATAATGGATATCTCAACAGAGGGCATAATAAGGTTGATTTGCACAAAGCCAAGTTTCTTTCAATTACATATACTAAGTTCCAAGGCAGAAATTCTTATATTTAAAATTCATTTTCTCAAATCAATTTTTACAGTTAGATAACATTCACCATCAAGTGGTGAAGGATACCCTCTTATCACGTGGCTCCCCGCCAAAACCCATGGGATAGGAATCCCAACAGAAATTAGTTTGTCCAATCTTTTCAAAACAAAAACAACATCTAACTAAGAGCAGCTTTGCCAGCATATCCTTGACCGCAGACTCAGCTATTCGAATAGATTTTCACTCTGCAGAGGTGTACAGCTTTACCCACATGACATGATCTCCCTAGTCTGTTTGGCATTCATCAATGCCACCCCACACTTCCTTTGGTGAGAAGTCTAAAGCTCATGACAAGGCCTTTACAATGCATTGTTCCACCGCAGTCCCCCATCGCTAAGGTTTCGCCCCCTGTGGATAGAAATCCACAGAGTTCATGGCCCCCTCTTGCGCTAGTGGGAATGCAAGTACGTAGGTCATGAAGGACCACCCAACTCAACCATATGGACAACTACAGTGGAACTTTGCAAATTAATCAGCTAGGTCCTGCCCATACAGGACATGTGGTTGCATGGTGAGGCATGGCCACAGAGCCCCTGAGCCTCAACTCTACCCAAGTTGAGCTCGTGCATGAACATGTACCAACCATGCATCCAATTCGCCCCAGTCTAATCCAATTTTCCATTTGTTTGCTTTTATAAATCTTTTTACAAATCTCCATGACAATCCAAGGTCATGGATTAAAATGTTTAGCACATTGGTCTTTGGCAATGAAATCTCCCAAAACAAGAATTGATCTAGGCTTGGCTAAGCATCAATTTTTGCAATAACTCTAGTTCATACTATTGTATCAACTAGGTTTTCATCTAGGGTGTCAAGGAAGACAAAAATCAATATTAAGTCTGGTTGTACAAAGGATAACAAGGATAACTAGGATTTTAACAACAGGGATTAAATTACTAGGATTGAAATATGCATGCCATATTCAGTTGAAACCAGCATAATAAATTTAAATTACTGGGTTCAACATGATCAAGGGCATGACTTGTCTTGCTCACTATCTTGAAAGTTTTTCTCTTCGGTGCACTCAGGCTCCTCAGTGCCTTCGCAATCTATACGGAAGAAAAAGAGACACATTCAAATAAAGCTCAAATAAAGAACCAAAAGAACTCCAAAAGAACCCTAAAACTCAACCAACAGAAGAATGTTATACTTAGAATAGGCTCTTTGGGAGAGGTTCTAACTCACTGGGAGGAGATCCGAGGGGAAAAAGGTGGTCTTTAACAGTAAGGCCAAAGAGGTGATCCTTGCGCGTGGGTCAAAAGGTCAGGAGAATATTCCTTGCGCAAAGACCAGGGAGATGATCTTCATATAAAAGCCATAGAGGTCCAGAGAGAATCCAGGAGAGGAGGTCCTGGAAGGGCACAACTACTCATTGTGGTGATAAGAACAAGAATTGATCAATACACAAAGAGACTTACCAGGGATAAACAAGAAATGATAGATGAAGGGGAGGTCGCGGAGCACAGTGGTGGTTGAGACCGACGCTAATGCTCCAGTGGAGCCTCCAACGGTGGAAACACAACAAAGAGGGTCCCTGGCAGAGTTCTTGGCAACAAGATCTCACCACAGAGCGACTAAGCAAGAGCCAAAACGCTAAGTGTGGAAAAAGGGTGAGGAGGAAGAGCTTCCTGGCCAATTATAGCCTAAGTAGGCAAGAAGACACTGGAAGCATACGTGTCAAGGTATAGCAAGGTAGGTCAAGGGTAGATGATGGCTAAGGTAGGGTACGACCAAGCTTAGTGGAAGGATAATAAAATAATGTTTACTGTGAAGGTAGGGAACAAGGGAAGAAATCAAGGTGCCACGCAATGTGACCATATTCAATGCATGAGCCATGTATATGGCTGCATTTAATGTGACGCAACATGCATTAAATGCACAAGGTACTTATGTGGAGGAGATGACCAAGAATAACAAGGCTAGCAAGTGGGACTCACAAACTTGGGAATAGCTTGGTCAAAAGGAAATGGTCACGGCCAGAGGAAAGATCATGGCCGAACAGAGGAGGTCGTGACCTATTAGGGAGGTCTTATAAAGAGGTCCAAAGGACTAAGGGGACCAAGGGACAGGGAGGTCATGTCCTTTAGATCCAGCAAGGAGGAGGTCTGAGCGGTTAAAATCTCCAAAGGGGATGTCTTAACGGTCAGATCTAACAAAGGGGAGGTCCTGATGAGTAAGGAGGAGGTCCTAAAGGACACAGGGAGGTCTTGAAGGACACGGGGAGGTCCAAATGAGTAAGAAGGAGGTCCTAAAGGACACAGGAAGATTCAAAGGGCATGGGGGAAGGTCCAAGCACTTGGGAAGTCTAAACCGAGAGGATGTCTGGACCAGAGGAGGACAAAACTAGCACAGAAAGGAAGAGATCACCAAAACTCCAACAAATCCAACAGACCAACAGAGGGTCTTTAGTTGAAGTTTGAGTTGGTCAATTGATATCCATTCTAAAAATTCCAAGTTAAGCTTTAAATTCTCATCAAAACAAAATGGTTCTTTTTATTTGGAAACTTTCAAAGTGGCTTCAAAAACCAGGGTGTTACAATACCTGGAAGAGAGAGGGGAGGAGAGGTCGTCGACTATTCTGTAGTCAGCGTCAGCGTGCGAACCAAGGCACGAGAAGACGACTTCGATGCCCGTTGTATGGAGATCGTCTTCTCCCCATGCGTTTTGTGGGCGTGGGTGTTGGGGCGACCGCAAGCATGGACGCAAAGGTGACAACGACCAGGACAACAACCACCGAGACGGCGGCATCGACCACTACATGCTGGCGAAGAAAGTGGTGTTGGCCGGATCTGGCCACCTCTCGCTGCCATAGAGCTGGATCTGGCAACCAGGACAACAACCACCGAGATGGCGGCAGCGACCACTACATGCTGGCGAAGAAAGTGGTGTTGGCCGGATCTGGCCGCCTCTCGCTGCCATAGAGATGGATCTGGTGACCAGGACAACAACCACCAAGACGGCGGCGGCGACCACTACATGCTGGCGAAGAAAGTGGTGTTGGCCGGATCTGGCCACCTCTTGCTGACATAGAGCTGGATCTCGCCAGATCCAGCCGGATCTAGACACAAGCTGGCCGGATCTGGTCGGTCGGTGACGGAGGGGCGAGGTGATGGCGAGCAGCGGTGCGAGCTTGAAGAGATGGCATGGCACCGCAAGGACATGGCGGGCCACGACGCAAGCTCGAGGAGATGGATGGGCAGTGCAAGGAGATAGCAAGCGGCAGCACGAGCTCATGGAGATGGAGGCCGACAATGCAAGCTTAAGGAGGAGGGAGGGAGCCATCGGTGGGGAGGGGGAGTTGAAGAGGGAACTGTCAGGCGCGATGGACGGTGGAGAGTGGGGAGTGGGTGGGGCTTTTATAATATCTAACGTGTGAGACCCACTATGAAGGAAAATATAAAAGATAAACATTGAGAAGTGTGCTACAGACCGTGATTGTAGATGTTGTCTTTCTGTGCCGTCTCTAGTTGACATGAACAAATTATAGACGGCTCAATAGACAAACTATTGTTCATACCCAATACGGCCGTAGCAATGCAATAATAGAAACAAGTTGCATCTTTTCTCGACCATTTCAGGTTTAATATCGCAGGTGATGACGACGTTCTTTAGTTAGAGGTCGCGAAGGGGAGTGGTGCCATTATGGACGTTGCACTTGCACCTCAGCACCTGGCGGGCACTTTATCTTTCAGTTGCCAGCATGGGCGGAACTACATGGGCCTACTCGGTGTTACAGGACATCGGGTCCCTCAGAAAAAATAGCAGATATTATCATGTATATACTATGTGTGCACTCCTAGCCTAAAAGCTGTGCATCCGGGTTCAGCCTAACCTCCGGTCTCTTGCAGTCTTTTACCGTATAAATTACTATTTAATATAGTGTTGTTTAAAAATTATATATATTATTATATGTATTGTAAAGTAGTGAACTCCGACTATTTTTTGTTCTAGTTCCGTCCTGGTTAGCAGCTGTGGAGGGTGCTGGGCTTGCACGAAACGGCAAACCTGCAGGCTGCAGTCACTGCACCGACGACGCGAGTACTTATCTCTCGGATTGTCCAGCTGGCCATTTATTTGTGTTCGCATGAGAGAGAATTCGAGTTTTTTTTTTCCGGCGGGAGAGCGAATTCGAGCTATAGCTGCTAGCATGTTTTGGGCTATAAACCGTTTGGTGAGGCCGGACAAAGAAATCATATATGGGCTAAGACACTTATATTATATGAGGCCCAACCAATTGCAAGCCGAAGGGGAATACCGGACTACAGCCTGCAGCCTAAGCCAAGTTTGTTTCTCCCGACTCCCCCTAGCTCTGTCGATGCAAACGAAGATAAAACCACGGCAAAGTCGCCGGGACCTCAATCAACCTCGATTCCATCTTCGTTATGAACAACGGCTGGTACACGACCGAGATGGAGATCCACGACGGCCCGTACGACTGAGGTGGACCTCAATCAACCGCGCGCGACTCCATCTTCGCTATGAACTGGGACTACACCGTGCTGGTGGATGTATCCATAACGGCGAAGGGAACTGGTGGAGTAAGAAGGGGGGCTCAAAATAAAACTAAAAATTCGTCTAACAGATTTCTAAAGGTCCATGAAAGTGGAGTACATCTTAAGCTCTATTCTGTAGTGTTAGGTTCGAACATAGAAGAGCTGGAGGAGGCGATTGGGGCAGCAATGGGCTAGAGGACAGACTGCGTCTACTTTATCGAGCTGATCGTGCACCGGGACGGTGCTAGTGATGAGCTTCTTGAGCTCGGCTCGACAGTTTCGGCTGCGAACAGTAGGCCGCTGGACGCCGGATCCTATTCATACTCAAAACATTCAAATAAGTTGTGGATGCAAAGGAGTAAGATCTTATTCATGGGTGTCTGTTCACCACCTTCCTGTCATCATTCATCATCTAGGCCGGATTGCCCTTTGCTACGTGTATTGTGTAACGTACAGCTTAAAAGGTTAATAATCAATATGTTACGAATCAATCAATAATAATGCGGAAAGTGATATCCATCAACTGTACCCTGTTGCCATATGAAGTTGGTAACTCTTCAGTACAACACCAAACTGTAACGTCTCCAAAATCTAGGACCGTTAAACTCTTCATAACCGTTCAGGATGTGCAGTAGGAAAGTAAGCAGTGTCTCAAGCAAGTTTTCGATTACAACAAAAGCTAACATTTTATTATACAAGGATAAGACTTAACAGCCAGTTTTAACACTGACACGAGCATCCAAGCCCAAATTTAATATAATATAAGACAAAAGAACTTCAAAACACAAGCACGCTTGAGCGTGGTCGAGACCTAATAATAGTAGTCGTTGCCATGCGTGGGTCCACCAAAATCCTGTTCATCATGAACCTCTGCATTTTTCCAGGTTTTCTCTGTAGATGATTTGCAGATATTGCAAGAATGAGTACAACTTCCGTACTCAACAAGCCACATGGAAATTCTATCTAATTACATGCAAGGAGTTCAATGGATGGTTAGGGTTTTACCTTAATAGGCATATGTGGATGCATTTTGCAGTTAAAGCAATTTATATTTAAAATAGTAAAACAGTAATAAATAATAATATCAGGGGTTTCTCAACAAACTCAATTACCAACTTAACATCTCAAAAACTCTACTTATGCCTTTGTATTGGAATCATCCATAACATAGCTTCATTAACCGGAAGTACGGTGTATTCGAATACCTTTAATTATACACTCTGCACAGTTGTCCAACTTTACCAACAAGATATCTCATGCTCATACTGTCATGCAATATACATGCAACACATTAGCGTGCAACTGAGTTGAGATAGCAACGTCTTTTCACAGCTCAACCTTTTCTAGCCTCTACTCGGTAGGTTATTGGACCATACAGCCCTGGGGGACCACCGGCCAATGGCGAAAATATTGACCCGATGCTGATGGCGCCTACCGTTGTGAAGACCAGTGAGTGTCCCCTCAGGCCCACTCCTGTCCCACCCCAATTCTTGTAGATATTCAATTGGGAGAGCAGTGTACTAAGCTAGGGAGTAATGACCACACCTGTGGTTGAGCGGTTTTTTGTGTCTGTTACTGTGGCACAAGGTTCTTAGGTTCTTGTCCTTACTTGTCTCTAGTGAGAGAGTGGACTGACAACCAACTCGTGGCCTTCCACTCTCTTGGCCCCACCTTCGACTCACTTTTAACACCAGACTATTGGGTTATCCAACTTCTTGGACACAACCCTCAACTCTCCAACAAAACCATTGGCGAACTGCCAATACTGCTTTTTAGGATTATAAACACATTTGTGTGATAAAGCTAATATAGCTAATATTTTATGTGATCTTGTCAAGGTGAAAATGGCTTACAAAAGGATTTTAACTTTGTCAAGGTGAATATAGCCTACAAGTACTAGGTGGGTTTGTATGTAGGGTAATAGGATTTATCTAATTATCATGTCATTCAAAAGTGTCATTTGAATATTTAAAGTAATTGGCACAAATATAATAATGAAAGTAATAATAAATATATGAAAATGGGTTCAAAATGATCAAGGAATGCGACTTGCCTCCTTGCACAAAGTCTTCTAGACACTGGTCTTGTCCGGCGTCTTCTGGAGTCTGGTCGTCAAAGTCGTGACCTAACGAGAAACAATACAATAAAATAAACCAAATAAAATCCAGCTCAACAAGGAATGAGCTGGGAACAACATGCAAGTAAATAAATCCGGAAAAGAAACATAAAGGAAGGTGGTGTGAAGGGTAGGAATTTATTTGGTGTATGATTGGACTGAACAGAGCTAAGAAATGAATCCAAGTACAACAAAAATATTGTAAAGGGACAATGAATCATATAAAAAGGTAAAGAGATTTATTGGGAGCTTGATATAGCTGATCAGAGTAAAAAATGAGCTTTATGGGTTCGAGACGGTCGAAATAGATAGAGTTAATTCCTTATTTGCCATTGGAAGTTGGCGAGCTCCCTAAAATGCTATCGAAAAATTGCTTATCCCTTGTATGCCACTCGTTCTTAACTTTAATCCTTTTTACCACTCGGTCAGTTGATGAGTGGATTTAAGATTGACTTAGACGCGAAAAGAGCGATTTTGCCCTAAGTGCATTATTTAGGGCTGAGATCTTTAGAAATTGTTTGACATAGTAATATAGTTCCAAAAATTATGAATTTTTTATAGAAAGTTTCTAACATAGTATGGATTATTCTGTAATTTTTATAGGATTTTATTTGCAACATATTTTTCTCTAAAAATCTTTAAATTTTCGTTTGTAACTTGAAATTTTTTAGAGAAAAACATGTTATAAATAAAACCCTATAAAAATATAAAATAATCTACACTATGTCAGAAACTTCCTCTAAAAATTTTATAATTTTTGGAACTATATTACTATGTCAAACAATTTCCTAAAGATCTCAAAGATACTTAGGGCAAAATCGCTTTTTCAAGGCCCAAGTCAATGGTCAAATCCACGGTCAACTGACCGGAGTGGCAAAGAAGGGATTAAAGTTGAGAACGAGTGGCATACAAGAGATGAGCAATTTTTCGATGGCATTTTAGGGAGCTCGCCAACTTCCAATGGCAAATAAGGAATTAACTCAAATAGATATAACATGTCAAATTAGCGTTTCGAAGTGAAAAAGTGTCGGATAGTGAACATTACTATTTTACTATTCATGGACGAAAATGGGCTGCGAACAGAAACAAGAAATGCCTTTTTAGTTGATGAACAATAATTAGGGTTTACTGTTTTCAGCTTAAATAAATAGTGCATTTTTCGGATTTAGGAACAGTAATCCATTTTTTTGAACAGTGAAAGGAATTACCGTGCTTTTGAATAGTAAAAGGTTGTATTTGGATGAACAGTAAATGCCTGGCCCATTTATTGTTTGGCCCATGGCCCAAAAGGCCGGGCCTTTAAGACCCACACGCCTACCGAAGGCAGAAAGCCTCAATGATCTTGTCTGATGAGGAAGGGGAAGGCGAAGGGGCAGTGGCGCTCCGTGATGGCGGTGTGGCGGGGAAGACGAGGAGCTGACCGAGGTCTGAGCTCTTCCCTGGGGTTTTTAAAGCAAGGAGGCTTGGGTGTTGGTTTGTGGGGGTGGTGGTGCACGACTGTGAAGAGTAAATGCGTGGCAGCGGCGGCGTGGTGCTTGAGCCAGAAGGGGTAGGGAAGGGGAGGAAGGGAGGCAAAGATAACAGTGGTGCCACTAAGTGACCACATTCAGAGAAAGCACCACATATAATTTTGATTGGCCCTACTTACCAGTCTTACCCATTCTCATTTTCTTCGCCACACTAGTACCTTGTGCATTTAATGCATGTCATGTCGCATTAAATGCACAAGGTACTAGTGTGGCGAAGAAAATGAGAATGGGTAAGACTGTAAAGGGCTACCAAATTTTTTGAACAGCTTGGGTCAAAGAGGGAGGTCCGAAAGACTTAGGAGTTCCTGCGTGCTAGGAGGTCCTAAAGATAGGGAGGTCCTGAGGACTAGGTCGACAAGGGAGATCCAGACTGTTAGATCCCCAAAGGAGGTCCAAAGGACTGGTGGTAGTACCGGCGTTCATGATACGGAACGACCGGAGAGCGGTAGTTCCGGACCCATTTGTGGTATAACCGCAAGCTCAAGGGGTCCTGATAGACTTGATATAATCAGAGGAGGTTTGGACGGTCGAGATCTAACATATGGAGGTCTGAACCGATCAAATGGAATCAAAGGAGAGGAGCATTAGCGAGGAAAACGCGAGGAAGCGGGAACCGCCAAATCTAAACCGAACGGGCCAAAATGATTTGGCCATTTGGACCAACCGAGATGGCAAAGCAATCTCAGCTCGTTGCCTAGATCGGAGGGTCCCCCAGAAAACGGTAATACTGCTAATTGAAAGAGGTACTACCGCACTCGTAGCACCGTTCGCCAAAGTGTAAGTAAATTCCAGAGCACATGTTTGAATGCTTGATTCCTACTTGAAGCGGTATGACCGCGATCTTAACGGAGGTAGTACCACATAGCGGCAATACCCAACCATTGCGGTATGAAGATTCCCAAGAGATGAGCACTACAAGGATTCAAAGCAAGTGGAAGTCCAAATGAGCATAAGTCCAAAAAGGACTGAGAATGATGAAAGGTTAACAAAGAGAGGTCCAGAGAAGTCAAGTCCAAAGGAAGGCCTAGACGTATAGGCACATCCAAACAATGAGGAGGTCTGAGCCACAGAAGAGGTCCAAACCACACTTTTTCACAGAGGAGGTCTAGACCACAGAGAAGGTCTAAACTAAGCATAACGCGAAAGAAATAGGCTGAAGGGAGTACTGACAAGCATATAATTTTTTTTAAAATAATCTATTTTTTATTCGAAATATCAAAAATATTCCGGCTAATTTATTTTTACAAAAATATCGTCTGTCGCCCAATGGTTGGGCGACTTGAGTGTATCGCTTAACGGTTGGGCGATCGAAGATCGCCGCCCAACTGCTCGCTTTTAAACTATCTGAGGCGGCGGTTGGCGAAATTATTTGATCGCCGCCGACGGTTGGGCGATAGGTTCGATCGCGCCAACTGCAAACGATCGATGTTCGGCCGCCTGTGAGACGGCGATCGGGTTTGTTTATATAGGCACTCGCATGTCCTATGCGGCGAGTCGTTCATGAAAGCAAAACAGATCAGACTGGGAAGAAAGAAAGAGAGGGAGAGGAGAGGAAAAAAGAGGAGGAGAGGAGTGGAAAAAGGGGAGGAAAATAGAGAAGGGGGAGGGATTGGGAGAAGAGAAGTGAAATTTGGATTGCGAGAAGGTAAGTTTGATTTATTTTGTACTGTATTTTTTTAAGTAGGTATTTAGTTAGTTAAAATAGTAGGTATAAGTAGCGCTCGTAGGAAACTGTAGTTAGAAAAAAAAAGTAGAAAATCGAAATGTTGTTGATTTATACGTAAGTGCAAAGGTCGTGTAATGTAGTTGATTTGTCGAAGAAAATTTATTTTGTAGTATAATTTTTTGGCACGTAAATAGTTTATTTAGTTAAATGAGTAGTATAATAGCACCTGTAGGAAATTGTAGTTAGAGAAAAAAATAGGAAATCGAAATGTTGTTGATTTGTACGTAAGTAGTAGCGATAAAAACTTTAGTTAGAGAAAAAATTGTGCGTGAGGGAGTATTATTAGTCTTTGTTTAGAGATGTATTGTAGTAGTGTTTGTGTGCGTGCTCGACTATTCTTGGGTGAATAATGCGTGACCGAGCGCATAAGGAGGATGAATTATTTGTATAAACTAATTAGTAGAAGTAAATTAGTATGAACTAACCGACTTAGGTAATTGGTAGAAGACCTAATGCCACTTGTAGCATTTGGGTTGCAAGTTAGCGTCCGAATCGGATAATGCCTCGCTATGGAATAGCTCGGTTTTAGGTTGAATCAATATCGTGCGACACGCTCATTGCGGCCTCGCCTTAGGGAATGAATGATGTCTTGATCATGCTTGTCGCAGTAGTTGTTCGATTTATAGGCTAAGGGCCTTACAAATGTAAATTACAATGTAGCAAAGATTTGCATGTCGTATGCGCTGCGAGCTAAGTAATTGCAATGTTGGAAATATTTGCGACCATACAATAAGTCATGCTGACGCACTACGCTGAAAGTGCATTACGGTCTTGGCACCGTTCGTGAAGGTCCGTGCGGTGTTGACTTGAGCAGTTTTCGGCAAACCACTCTGGTACACCCGGACGGCGAGAATGCACGAATCGAAAATGTGAAGCACTGGCTGACCCGCAGCTTCTCTTTGGACCATGAGGTGTGCAGCGTCGACATACAAGGGCTTTGGAGCCGGTCTTCCACGAACATCAGCTGGGAGTTGAGAAGACTGATGCGCACGGCAGTGTGGAAGGGCTTTATAGAAGGATGTCGGCGCCGTGGATATGAGTGTGAGCACCCGGATTTATTAAGCTCATAATACTTAGTCATCCAATTGACCCTAGTATTATCAACCAAATAAACCAGTCTCGAGAGATGTATACTCCCGCACGCATACATACCTCACAACAAAAGAATGTATCAATTCCATACACACATAGAACATAAGCAACAAACCGAAGTTAATATAAATAAGGATAGGTTATTACAAAGAGGGCCCTTAGGCCAAATAACAACAGTTCTAAAGAGACAACAATGAAGCAAAAGTGCCATAAAGATGGCTATAACACAAAGCCAATCGGTGTGCCTTAACCCCTAGGCATCTCGACCGACCGCCAAGCTAGTCGTCAAGAAAGCGCAACACGAGCGCAAAAGAGAGGCTCTTGGAGCTCTCCTTCTTCCTCTGCAACAAAAGCCACAAAATTGGCACAACCACGCGATGAGTACATAAAGTACTCCGCAAGACTTACGTGTGAGATAACAGTAACTATAAATAGCTACATGCAAGCTTTATTTAAGTGGATGAGGCTTTGGACTCATTTTAGCATAAAGCAACATTTATTTGCAATAACATAATAGATTGAAGGCAATTTGGCAAAGCATTTTAAATGTTGAAGTAACAACGAGATAATAACATAGTAACAACAACAAGATCAACACGAAGTGACTAACCCAATAGTCACCACAACAATAGCATGAACTCCCGCTCATACCGGCCATGTCAAGTTTTAATTAAAGGTTGTAGTCTAATTCTTACGGAAATAACCAAGCGTGTCCATAACCTAGGACGAGGCTATTCAATAGTTTTATCCTGCAGGGTGTACCAATGTACCCACACGCCGCATCGCCTTTCCTTTAAGCACACTACCTTAGGTGTGCTTAAGACACGCTAAGTCCTACGAGACATTTCCAATGGACAATGCTAATTCGAAGTCGCACAACCCACGGGAGAAGGAGACATCACACAACCTACCGGAAGCTAATGCTCCCTCCCACATCACACACACATTTTATCTTTAAAACACACCAACCGAAAGCGACCCCAATTAACACCGCCTAAAGTACTTAGTCAAGAGGGTTCCATATGCCCTCGTGTGGTTAGCACGCAAAATTGCTTGGATCAATGGCGCAAGAATTAGGTCCTTGTTGACTCAGCATACCACCACATCCAAAACCACACCATCCATCCAATATGCCCAAGTCTAAATCAATCTTTTATTTTCAGCTTTTGATTTTACAAATTAAATCAAAGCACAAGTTTGGACATATAGGAGTAATAATCGCTTTTGAGTGATCAAGACCATCGACTAAGTCGATGATCGCCCATTTCTACCGATAACTAAGCATGTCTAAGCAATTTAAAACGAAACTACTAAGTGATAAGAGCTCATCCAACGAGCTCAACCGAGGCCTCGACGAGAAGCATCGCAAAAGATATCGAAGCCGATGGATATCGGGAAGAACAAGAACGGAGCGGTGGTCAAACGCTTCTTGAGTATTTGGAAACTTCCCTCACACTCAGCGGACCACACGAACTTCTTGTCCTTCTTGAGCAACTCCGTTATCGGCTTCGCGATTTTGGAGAAGTTCTCGATAAAGCGACGATAATATCCCGCTAAACCGAGAAAACTCCGTGACATCGGTGACCAAACAGTCGACTCCATGAAAGAACATCACGACCTTGTTAGGGTCAACTGCCACGCCTCTATTTGAAAGAACGTGGCCTAAGAAAGACACTTCTTCAACGAACGCACACTTGTGAACTTCACAGTCAATTTGGTGCTCACGTGACTTGCTCAACACAAGCTTCAGATGCTCGGCATGTTCCTCATCGTTTTGGAGTAGATAAGAATATCATCGATGAAGACCACGACAAACTTATCCAAATACTCCATGAATACCGAATTCATAAGGTTCATGAACAAGGCAGAGCATTGGTTGCGAATGACATGACGGTGTACTCATACAAGCCGTGAAGCGAGTAGAGAACGCGGTCTTTGGAATATCCTCGTGTCGAATCCGAACTCGATGATATCCCACTCTCAAATCAATCTTGGAGAAAACTCGAGCTCCAGTTAATTGATCAAGAGATCGCCAATGCGGGCAATGGATACTTGTTCTTTATCGTCACTTCATTAAGTGGGCGTAGTCAACGCATACGCGCAAAGTACTTGATCCTTCTTCTTTACGAAGATTGCCGGACAACCCCAAGGAGATGAGCTAGGCGGATGAAACCCTTCTCTTGCAGCTCACTTAATCGCTTCTTCAATTCCACCAACTCGCTCGGTGGCATCCGATAAGGCCTCTTTGAGATAGGGGCGTACCAGAGCCAACTCAATGACAAACTCGAGGTCTCGAACGGGTGGCATTCCGGAAGATTCATGGAAAGACATCAACAAAGTCACAAACTGTTGGGACTTCGTTAATATCTAGAGCGGCTTCGCTTCAAGCGCCAAGAGATGTGGATCTAGCACCTTCGCTAAAAGCTTAACCTCGCCACGGAGGGACTAGATAGAGATGAGCTTCTGGCGAATCGATTTGCCCCATGTGCTTTGGGACAACCAATCCATGCCAAGAATCACATCAAGACTCATTTGAATGGAGAAGGATAAGGTTTGCTAAGAAACCTACCCTTCGATCTCGATAGGAACATCCCTACACTCGATTCGCTCTCAACTCCGAACCAGAGAGCGAATGAGAAGGGACCGACAATGGAGAGAAAAGAAGCTCAACAACAAAGAGAAAAGACTCAAAAACAAAGGAATGAGATGCTCTGAATCAAACAAGACGAAGAGCAGGTGAGAGTTAACGAAAGTGTACCTAGCACCACGCCGGGTGCCTCTGAGCCTCCTCTCGCGGGACGGCGTTGAGCGCGACCACTACCCACGCCTTGGGTAGCCGGACGATCTTCCGTCCCGAGATGCACCACCTCGCCCGCGTCCTCCATTAGGACGAGGGGTCGCTCGCCTTCTTAGGGCAATTATTTGCGTAATGGCCCTTCCGTTGCAAGAAAAGCATGTGACCCGGAATTTGGGTTGCGGGGCCGCTCTGCTGACTCGCAGTGCACGGATCGAGACACGACTGCGATTTAATGAGGAACAAGGTGTAACCTCGGGCGCCAAGAATGAGACCGGTACTTCGAGACCGCTCAAGCGGGACGGAGGAATCGCCTCGATGACTTATGGGCCTCCCACTTGCGCTATGGAGTCCATAAGCTCTCAAGCCGCATGCTCACGACGATGGCCTTGTCGACCAAGGTCTGAAAATCAGAAAGTCGACAATGGATAGCTTGTCCTTGACTCCTCGGACAAGCCACGCTGAACTTGGCCTGCTTAGCCATATCGGTGGCCACATCCTCGGGAGCATAACGAGCTAAATGGTTGAACTCGTAGACATACTCCATAATCGAAGCACGCCTTGCTTGAGCGAAGAAACTCCCGCTTCTTGATCTCCATCAAGCCGCAGGATGTGAGCCCGACGGAAGGCGACTGAAACTCCTCCCAAGAAACGGTGTGGTCTGCGGCCGCATGGCGAGAAAGCTCTCCCACCATGACAACGCCGCACCTCCGGTGGTGCGATCTGAGCAGCGCCTTCTCGTGCTCTGCGCTGCTGCGATCGGCTTACGCCCACAAGACGGCCAATCGTCTGCGATCCAAAGGGTCCTCGACGGGAAAAGGTAGGAGGCCGAGTACGAAGAAACTCCGCGAGTCCTCCACGCGGCCGATGGGCGTTCCTTGCCCGGATCCTCAAGCTCCGGTAAGTGCAACGGTGGTGTTGCGCGATGACGCCCAAGAGAACTCTCTGTCATCCGCGCGGTTGCGCCGATCCAAGAAGAACCTCGGCCATGGTGGGAGGAGGAGGAAGCTCCTCGTCCGGACCAGTGATCGCCTTGGCCGCTACGAAAAGGCCCGCCATCTGTTATAAGAAATTTTGGTTAGCAACTAAACCCGAAAAACAAAGGCTTAAAGAAAAGCAAAAGCGATCGACTAGGGAATGGAATATCACCCTAAACGAAAGCCAAAACAGCGAGTAAATCAACTTTAGAAGCTTCTAAAACAAACTCTAAAACAGCCAAGAAACCCCAAAAGAAGGCTCAACTTCTCAACTCAACTAACCCGTATTGAATGAACGAGTAATTGATCGAGAAGATTAAAATCAGATTGTGAGATGAGATCTAAAACTATTAGAGAGCAAGGTTAATGCAGCGAAATAAGTGTTAGATACTTAGCTAACTAGTATCACATCTTACCCTTTTATTCCCATAAGTTTTAGTTGATTTAACCTCTCATTTTCTACCCTATTTAGAACCTTTGAGCTTGCTGTCCGGAAATTGATGCTTGCTGTCCAGATTTTGCATCCAAGCTTCCAAATAAATTGGCCATTCCAAGCTTCAAAACCTTGTAAATGGGCAGCTAACACTTCGATTTGCCAAACTCATTGATTCCCCAAAACCCCATTAATCGATAACAACTATTTTGTAGAAGGAAGAGAGGAAAACAACTTTTAAAACTCAAATTAGAGTGAGATGAGAAGAGAAAGCTAAGATAGATGAGGAGTAAAATGTGAGAGTTTTCTTAAGCTTCAAAACTCATTTGATATTTTGAAATTAGGTTTTCAAAATACCCTAAAGACGACCAAGCTTGCGTTACTACGGTCAAGATAGCTCGATACCAACTTTTAGAGCACCGGATTTATTAAGCTCATAATACTTAGTCATCCAATTGACCCTAGTATTATCAACCAAATAAACCAGCTCGAGAGATGTATACTCCCTGAATGCAAGATACATACCTCACAACAAAAGAATGTATCAATTCCATACACACATAGAACATAAGCAACAAACCGGTTAATATAAATAAGGATAGGTTATTACAAAAGAGGGCCCTTAGGCCAAATAACAACAGCTTCTAAAGAGACAACAATGAAGCAAAAGTGCCATAAAGATGGCTATAACACAAAGCCAATCGGTGTGCCTTAACCCCTAGGCATCTCGACCGACCGCCAAGCTAGTCGTCAAGAAAGCGCAACACGAAGCGCAAAAGAGAGGCTCTTGGAGCTCTCCTTCTTCCTCTGCAACAAAAGCCACAAAATTGGCACAACCACACGCGATGAGTACATAAAGTACTCCGCAAGACTTACGTGTGAGATAACAGAACTATAAATAGCTACATGCAAGCTTTATTTAAGTGGATGAGGCTTTGGACTCATTTTAGCATAAAGCAACATTTATTTGCAATAACATAATAGATTGAAGGCAATTTGGCAAAGTATTTTTAAACGTTGAAGTAACAACGAGATAATAACATAGTAACAACAACAAGATCAACCTGGAAGTGACTAACCCAATAGTCACCACAACAATAGCATGAACTCCCGCTCATACCAAATGCCATGTCAAGTTTTAATTAAAGGTTGTAGTCTAATTCTTACGGAAATAACCAAGCGTGTCCATAACCTAGGACGAGGCTATTCAATAGTTTTATCCTCGTAAGGGTGTACCAATGTACCCACACGCCGCATCGCCTTTCCTTTAAGCACACTACCTTAGGTGTGCTTGCACGGCTAAGTCCTACGAGACATTTCCAATGGACAATGCTAATTCGAAGTCGCACAACCCACGGGAGAAGGAGACATCACACAACCTACCGGAAGCTAATGCTCCCTCCCACATCACACACACATTTTATCTTTAAAACACACCAACCGAAAGCGACCCCAATTAACACCGCCCAAAGTACTTAGTCAAGAGGGTTCCATATGCCCTCGTGTGGTTAGCACGCAAAATTGCTTGGATCAATGGCGCAAGAATTAGGTCCTTGTTGACTCGGGCATACCACCACATCCAAAACCACACCATCCATCCAATATGCCCAAGTCTAAATCAATCTTTTATTTTCAGTTTTTGATTTTACAAATTAAATCAAAGCACAAGTGCCGACATATAGGAGTAATAATCGCTTTTGAGTGATCAAGACCATCGACTAAGTCGATGATCGCCCATTTCTACCGATAACTAAGCATGTCTAAGCAATTTAAAACGAAACTACTAAGTGATAAGAGCTCATCCAACGAGCTCAACCGAGGCCTCGACGAGAAGCATCGCAAAAGATATCGAAGCTTCGATGGATATCGGGAAGAACAAGAACGGGAGCGGTGGTCAAACGCTTCTTGAGTATTTGGAAACTTCCCTCACACTCAGCGGACCACACGAACTTCTTGTCCTTCTTGAGCAACTCCGTTATCGGCCATGATTTTGGAGAAGTTCTCGATAAAGCGACGATAATATCCCGCTAAACCGAGAAAACTCCGTACATCGGTGACCAAACAGCCGACTCCATGAAAGAACATCGCCGACCTTGTTAGGGTCAACGGCACGCCTCGCCGAAAGAACGTGGCCTAAGAAAGACACTTCTTCAACCGTAACGCACACTTGTGAACTTCGCGTCTGGTGGTGCTCACGCAGACTTGCTCAACACAAGCAGGATGATGCTCTAAGATGTTCCTCATCGTTCTTGGAGTAGATAAGAATATCATCGATGAAGACCACGACAAACTTATCCAAATACTCCATGAATACCGAATTCATAAGGTTCATGAACAAGGCAGAGCATTGGTTGCGAATGACATGACGGTGTACTCATACAAGCCGAAGCGAGTAGAGAACGCGGTCTTTGGAATATCCTCGGTCGAATCCGAACTCGATGATATCCCACTCTCAAATCAATCTTGGAGAAAACTCGAGCTCCGGTTAATTGATCAAGAGATCGCCAATGCGGGCAATGGATACTTGTTCTTCATCACTTCATTAAGTGGGCGTAGTCAACGCACATCATAAAAGTACCGTCCTTCTTCTTTACGAAGATTTTTGGACAACCCCAAGGAGATGAGCTAGGCGGATGAAACCCTTCTCTTGCAGCTCACTTAATCGCTTCTTCAATTCCACCAACTCGCTCGGTGGCATCCGATAAGGCCTCTTTGAGATAGGGGCGTACCAGAGCCAACTCAATGACAAACTCGAGGTCTCGAACGGGTGGCATTCCGGAAGATTGCGGGAAAGACATCAACAAAGTCACAAACTGCTGGGACTTCGTTAATATCTAGAGCGGCTTCGCTTCAAGCGCCAAGAGATGTGGATCTAGCGACTTAAAAGCTTAACCCGCCACGAGGGACTAGATAGAGATGAGCTTCTGGCGAATCGATTTGCCCCATGTTGGGACAACCAATCCATGCCAAGAATCACATCAAGACTCACTGAATGGAGAAGGATAAGGTTTGCTAAGAAACCTACCCTTCGATCTCGATAGGAACATCCTACACTCAGATTCGGCTCTCAACTCCGAACCAGAGAGCGAATGAGAAGGGACCGACAATGGAGAGAAAAGAAGCTCTCCAACAAAGAAAGAAAAGACTCAAAAACAAAGGAATGAGATGCTCTGAATCAAACAAGACGAGAGAGGGGTGAGAGTTAATGAAAGTGTACCTAGCACGACGCCGGGTGCCTCCCGAGCCTCCTCTCGCGATGACGGCGTTGACGCCACCACTACCCACGCCTTGGGTAGCCGGACGATCTTCTGGTCCCGAGATGCACCACCTCTCGCCCGCGTCCTCCATTAGGACGAGGGGTCGCTCTGCCTTCTTAGGGCAATTATTTGCGTAATGGCCCTTCCGTTGCAAGAAAAGCATGTGACCCAAAGAATTGGGTTTGGGGCCGCTTGCTGACTCGCAGTGCACGGATCGAGACACGGCTCATGCGAATGAAACGAGGAACAAGGAGTAACCTCGGGCGCCAAGAATGAGACTGGTACTTCGAGATCGCCCAAGCGGGACGGAGGAATCGCCTCGATGACTTATGGGCCTCCCACTTGCGCTATGAGTCCATAAGCTCTCAAGCCGCATGCTCACGACGATGGCCTTGTCGACCAAGGTCCGAAAATCAGAAAGTCGACAATGGATAGCTTGTCCTTCTCCTCGGACAAGCCACGCTGAACTTGGCCTGCTTAGCCATATCGGTGGTTACATCCTCGGGAGCATAACGAGCTAAATGGTTGAACTCAGAGACATACTCCATAATCGAAGCTACGCCTTGCTTGAGCAAGAAGAAACTCCCCGCTTGATCTCCATCAAGCCGGCAGGATGTGAGCCCGACGGAAGGCAAGATCTGAAACTCCTCCCAAGAAACGGTGTGGTTCTGCGGCTGCATGGCGAGAAAGCTCTCCCACCATGACAACGCTGCACCTCCGGTGGTGCGATCGAACAGCGCCTTCTCGTGTTCTCGCATGCGCGATGCGGCTTACGCCCACAAGACGGCCAATCGTCCGCGATCCAAAGGGTCCTCGACCGGAAAAGGTAGGAGGCCGAGTACGAAGAAACTCCGCGAGTCCTCCACGCGGCCGATGGGCGTTCCTTGCCTGCATCCTCAAGCTCCGTAAGTGTAGGTGGTGTTGCGCGATGACGCCCAAGAGAACTCTCTCACATCCGCGCGGTTGCGCCGATCTGAAGAAGAACCTCGCCATGGTCGGAGGAGGAGGAAGCTCCTCGTCCGGACCGGTGATCGCCTTGGCCGCTACGAAAAGGCCCGCCATCCTGTTATAAGAAATTTTGGTTAGCAACTAAACCCAAAAACAAAGGCTTAAAGAAAAGCAAAAGCGATCGACTAGGGGAATGGAATATCACCCTAAACGAAAGCCAAAACAGCGAGTAAATCAACTTTAGAAGCTTCTAAAACAAACTCTAAAAACAGCCAAGAAACCCCAAAAGCAAGGCTCAACTTCTCAACTCAACTAACCCGTATTGAATGAACGAGTAATTGATCGAGAAGATTAAAATCAGATTGTGAGATGAGATCTAAAACTATTAGAGAGCAAGGTTAATGCAGCGAAATAAGTGTTAGATACTTAGCTAACTAGTATCACATCTTACCCTTTTATTCCCATAAGTTTTAGTTGATTTAACCTCTCATTTTCTACCCTATTTAGAACCTTTGAGCTTGCTGTCCGAAATTGATGCTTGCTGTCCAGATTTTGCATCCAAGCTTCCGGTCGAAATTGGCCATTCCGTAAGCTTCAAAACCTTGTAAATGGGCAGCTAACACTTCGATTTGCCAAACTCATTGATTCCCCAAAACCCCATTAATCGATAACAACTATTTTGTAGAAGGAAGAGAGGAAAACAACTTTTAAAACTCAAATTAGAGTGAGATGAGAAGAGAAAGCTAAGATAGATGAGGAGTAAAATGTGAGAGTTTTCTTAAGCTTAAAACTCATTTGATATTTTGAAATTAGGTTTTCAAAATACCCTAAAGATTTACCAAGCTTATAAGCATTACGGTCAAGATAGCTCGATACTAACTTTTAGAGCACCGGATTTATTAAGCTCATAATACTTAGTCATCCAATTGACCCTAGTATTATCAACCAAATAAACCCAGTCTAGAGATGTATACTCCCTGCATGCAAGATACATACCTCACAACAAAAGAATGTATCAATTCCATACACACATAGAACATAAGCAACAAACCGTGGTTAATATAAATAAGGATAGGTTATTACAAAAGAGGGCCCTTAGGCCAAATAACAACAGTTCTAAAGAGACAACAATGAAGCAAAAGTGCCATAAAGATGGCTATAACACAAAGCCAATCAAGGTGCCTTAACCCCTAGGCATCTCGACCGACCGCCAAGCTAGTCGTCAAGAAAGCGCAACACGAAGCAAAAGAGAGGCTCTTGGAGCTCTCCTTCTTCCTCTGCAACAAAAGCCACAAAATTGGCACAACCACGGCGATGAGTACATAAAGTACTCCGCAAGACTTACGTGTGAGATAACAGTAACTATAAATAGCTACATGCAAGCTTTATTTAAGTGGATGAGGCTTTGGACTCATTTTAGCATAAAGCAACATTTATTTGCAATAACATAATAGATTGAAGGCAATTTGGCAAAGTATTTTTAAACGTTGAAGTAACAACGAGATAATAACATAGTAACAACAACAAGATCAACTCGAAGTGACTAACCCAATAGTCACCACAACAATAGCATGAACTCCCCGCTCATACCAAACCATGTCAAGTTTTAATTAAAGGTTGTAGTCTAATTCTTACGGAAATAACCAAGCGTGTCCATAACCTAGGACGAGGCTATTCAATAGTTTTATCCTCGTAAGGGTGTACCAATGTACCACACGCCGATCGCCTTTCCTTTAAGCACACTACCTTAGGTGTGCCAAGACGGCTAAGTCCTACGAGACATTTCCAATGGACAATGCTAATTCGAAGTCGACAACCCACGGGAGAAGGAGACATCACACAACCTACCCGAAGCTAATGCTCCTCCCACATCACACACACATTTTATCTTTAAAACACACCAACCGAAGCGACCCCAATTAACACCGCCTAAAGTACTTAGTCAAGAGGGTTCCATATGCCCTCGTGTGGTTAGCACGCAAAATTGCTTGGATCAATGGCGCAAGAATTAGGTCCTTGTTGACTCGGGCATACCACCACATCCAAAACCACACCATCCATCCAATATGCCCAAGTCTAAATCAATCTTTTATTTTCAGCTTTTGATTTTACAAATTAAATCAAAGCACAAGTGCCGACATATAGGAGTAATAATCGGTTTTGAGTGATCAAGACCATCGACTAAGTCGATGATCGCCCATTTCTACCGATAACTAAGCATGTCTAAGCAATTTAAAACGAAACTACTAAGTGATAAGAGCTCATCCAACGAGCTCAACCGAGGCCTCGACGAGAAGCATCGCAAAAGATATCGAAGCCGATGGATATCGGGAAGAACAAGAACGGAGCGGTGGTCAAACGCTTCTTGAGTATTTGGAAACTTCCTCACACTCGGCGGACCACACGAACTTCTTGTCCTTCTTGAGCAACTCCGTTATCGGCCAGCGATTTTGGAGAAGTTCTCGATAAAGCGGCGATAATATCCCGCTAAACCGAGAAAACTCCGTACATCGGTGACCAAAACAGTCGACTCCATGAAAGAACATCGCGACCTTGTTAGGGTCAACGGCCACGCCCCGCCGAAAGAACGTGGCCTAAGAAAGACACTTCTTCAACCGAACGCACACTTGTGAACTCACAGCGTCTGGTGCTCACGCAGCCTTGCTCAACACAAGCTTCGGATGCTCGGCATGTTCCTCATCGTTCTTGGAGTAGATAAGAATATCATCGATGAAGACCACGACAAACTTATCCAAATACTCCATGAATACCGAATTCATAAGGTTCATGAACAAGGCAGAGCATTGGTTAAGCGAATGACATGACGGTGTACTCATACAAGCCGAAGCGAGTAGAGAACGCGGTCTTTGGAATATCCTCAGTCGAATCCGAACTCGATGATATCCCACTCTCAAATCAATCTTGGAGAAAACTCGAGCTCCGTTAATTGATCAAGAGATCGCCAATGCGGGCAATGGATACTTGTTCTTCATCATCACTTCATTAAGTGGGCGGTAGTCAACGCATTACGCATGAAAGTACCGCCCTTCTTCTTTACGAAGATTCTTTGGACAACCCCAAGGAGATGAGCTAGGCGGATGAAACCCTTCTCTTGCAGCTCACTTAATCGCTTCTTCAATTCCACCAACTCGCTCGGTGGCATCCGATAAGGCCTCTTTGAGATAGGGGCGTACCAGAGCCAACTCAATGACAAACTCGAGGTCTCGAACGGGTGGCATTCCCGGAAGATTCGGGAAAGACATCAACAAAGTCACAAACTGCTGGGACTTCGTTAATATCTAGAGCGGCTTCGCTTCAAGCGCCAAGAGATGTGGATCTAGCACTTTTGAAAAGCTTAACCCGCCACGGAGGACTAGATAGAGAGATGAGCTTCTGGCGAATCGATTTGCCCCATGTCTTTGGGACAACCAATCCATGCCAAGAATCACATCAAGACTGTTGAATGGAGAAGGATAAGGTTTGCTAAGAAACCTACCCTTCGATCTCGATAGGAACATCCCTACACTCAGATTCGCTCTCAACTCCGAACCAGAGAGCGAATGAGTAAGCGGGACCGACAATGGAGAGAAAAGAAGCTCTCCAACAGCAAAGAAAAGACTCAAAAACAAAGGAATGAGATGCTCTGAATCAAACAAGACAAAGAGCAGGGTGAGAGTTAACGAAAGTGTACCTAGCACGACGCCGGGTGCCTCCCGAGCCTCCTCTGCAAAGGACGGCGTTGACGCGACCACTACCCATGCCTTGGGTAGCCGGACGATCTTCTCGTCCCGAGATGCACCACCTCGCCCGCGTCCTCCATTAGGACGAGGGTCGCTCGCCTTCTTAGGGCAATTATTTGCGTAATGGCCCTTCCGTTGCAAGAAAAGCATGTGACCCCAAAGATTTGGGTTGCGGGGCCGCTCTGTTGACTCGCAGTGCACGGATCGAGACACGACTGCGACGAATGAGGAACAAGGTGTAACCTCTGGGCGCCAAGAATGAGACCGGTACTTCGAGGCGCCAAGCGGGACGGAGGAATCGCCTCGATGACTTATGGGCCTCCCACTTGCGCTATGGAGTCCATAAGCTCTCAAGCCGCATGCTCAACGACGATGGCCTTGTCGACCAAGGTCCGAAAATCAGAAAGTCGACAATGGATAGCTTGTCCTTCACTCCTCGGACAAGCCACGCTGAACTTGGCTGTTTAGCCATATCGGTGGCCACATCCTCGAGAGCATAACGAGCTAAATGGTTGAACTCAGAGACATACTCCATAATCGAAGCACGCCTTGCTTGAGCGCGAAGAAACTCCCCTTCTTGATCTCCATCAAGCCGGCAGGATGTGAGCCCGACGGAAGGCAAGACTGAAACTCCTCCCAAGAAACGGTGTGGTCTGCGGGTCGCATGGCGAGAAAGCTCTCCCACCATGACAACGCCGCACCTCCACCGGTGGTGCGATCACGAGCAGCGCGTTCTCGCATCACATGCTGCGCGATCTTACGCCCACAAGACGGCCAATCGTCCGCATCCAAAGGGTCCTCGACCGAAAAGGTAGGAGGCCGAGTACGAAGAAACTCCGCGAGTCCTCCACGCGGTGATGGGCGTTCCTTGCCCGGATCCTCAAGCTCCGGTAAGTGCAGGTGGTGTTGCGCGATGACGCCCAAGAGAACTCTCACATCCGCGGTTGCGCCGATCCAAGAAGAACCTCGCCATGGTCGGAGGAGGAGGAAGCCTCGTCCGACCAGGTGATCGCCTTGGCCGCCACGAAAAGGCCCGCCATCTGTTACAAGAAATTTTGGTTAGCAACTAAACCCGAAAAACAAAGGCTTAAAGAAAAGCAAAAGCGATCGACTAGGGGAATGGAATATCACCCTAAACGAAAGCCAAAACAGCGAGTAAATCAACTTTAGAAGCTTCTAAAACAAACTCTAAAAACAGCCAAGAAACCCCAAAAGCAAGGCTCAACTTCTCAACTCAACTAACCCGTATTGAATGAACGAGTAATTGATCGAGAAGATTAAAATCAGATTGTGAGATGAGATCTAAAACTATTAGAGAGCAAGGTTAATGCAGCGAAATAAGTGTTAGATACTTAGCTAACTAGTATCACATCTTACCCTTTTATTCCCATAAGTTTTAGTTGATTTAACCTCTCATTTTCTACCCTATTTAGAACCTTTGAGCTTGCTGTCCGGAAATTGATGCTTGCTGTCCAGATTTTGCATCCAAGCTTCCAGTCGAAATTGGCCATTCCAGAAGCTTCAAAACCTTGTAAATGGGCAGCTAACACTTCGATTTGCCAAACTCATTGATTCCCCAAAACCCCATTAATCGATAACAACTATTTTGTAGAAGGGAAGAGAGGAAAACAACTTTTAAAACTCAAATTAGAGTGAGATGAGAAGAGAAAGCTAAGATAGATGAGGAGTAAAATGTGAGAGTTTTCTTAAGCTTTCAAAACTCATTTGATATTTTGAAATTAGGTTTTCAAAATACCCTAAAGAACGACCAAGCTTGCGTTACTACGGTCAAGATAGCTCGATACCAACTTTTAGAGCACCGGATTTATTAAGCTCATAATACTTAGTCATCCAATTGACCCTAGTATTATCAACCAAATAAACCAGTCTCGAGAGATGTATACTCCCGAATGCAAGATACATACCTCACAACAAAAGAATGTATCAATTCCATACACACATAGAACATAAGCAACAAACCGTGGTTAATATAAATAAGGATAGGTTATTACAAAAGAGGGCCCTTAGGCCAAATAACAACAGTTCTAAAGAGACAACAATGAAGCAAAAGTGCCATAAAGATGGCTATAACACAAAGCCAATCGGTGTGCCTTAACCCCTAGGCATCTCGACCGACCGCCAAGCTAGTCGTCAAGAAAGCGCAACACGAAGCGCAAAAGAGAGGCTCTTGGAGCTCTCCTTCTTCCTCTCGCAACAAAAGCCACAAAATTGGCACAACCACAGGCGCGATGAGTACATAAAGTACTCCGCAAGACTTACGTGTGAGATAATGTAACTATAAATAGCTACATGCAAGCTTTATTTAAGTGGATGAGGCTTTGGACTCATTTTAGCATAAAGCAACATTTATTTGCAATAACATAATAGATTGAAGGCAATTTGGCAAAGTATTTTTAAATGTTGAAGTAACAACGAGATAATAACATAGTAACAACAACAAGATCAACTCGAAGTGACTAACCCAATAGTCACCACAACAATAGCATGAACTCCCGCTCATACCAAACCATGTCAAGTTTTAATTAAAGGTTGTAGTCTAATTCTTACGGAAATAACCAAGCGTGTCCATAACCTAGACGAGGCTATTCAATAGTTTTATCCTCGTAAGGGTGTACCAATGTACCCACACGCCGCATCGCCTTTCCTTTAAGCACACTACCTTAGGTGTGCCAAGACGGCTAAGTCCTACGAGACATTTCCAATGGACAATGCTAATTTCGAGTCGCACAACCCACGGGAGAAGGAGACATCACACAACCTACCCGAAGCTAATGCTCCTCCCACATCACACACACATTTTATCTTTAAAACACACCAACCGAAAGTAACCCCAATTAACACCGCCTAAAGTACTTAGTCAAGAGGGTTCCATATGCCCTCGTGTGGTTAGCACGCAAAATTGCTTGGATCAATGGCGCAAGAATTCGGTCCTTGTTGACTCGGGCATACCACCACATCCAAAAACCACACCATCCATCCAATATGCCCAAGTCTAAATCAATCTTTTATTTTCAGCTTTTGATTTTACAAATTAAATCAAAGCACAAGTGCCGACATATAGGAGTAATAATCGCTTTTGAGTGATCAAGACCATCGACTAAGTCGATGATCGCCCATTTCTACCGATAACTAAGCATGTCTAAGCAATTTAAAACGAAACTACTAAGTGATAAGAGCTCATCCAACGAGCTCAACCGAGGCCTCGACGAGAAGCATCGCAAAAGATATCGAAGCTTCGATGGATATCGGAAGAACAAGAACGGAGCGTGGTCAAACGCTTCTTGAGTATTTGGAAACTTCCTCACACTCAGCGGACCACACTAACTTCTTGTCCTTCTTGAGCAACTCCGTTATCGGCCGCGATTTTGGAGAAGTTCTCGATAAAGCGACGATAATATCCCGCTAAACCGAGAAAACTCCGTACATCGGTGACCAAAACAGTCGACTCCATGAAAGAACATCGCCGACCTTGTTAGGGTCAACGGCCACGCCCCGCCGAAAGAACGTGGCCTAAGAAAGACACTCCTTCAACCGTAACGCACACTTTGAACTTCGCGTCTGGTGCTGCACGCAGCCTTGCTCAACACAAGCTTCAGATGCTCAAGATGTTCCTCATCGTTCTTGGAGTAGATAAGAATATCATCGATGAAGACCACGACAAACTTATCCAAATACTCCATGAATACCGAATTCATAAGGTTCATGAACAAGGCAGAGCATTGGTTAAGCGAATGACATGACGGTGTACTCATACAAGCCAGAGCGAGTAGAGAACGCGGTCTTTGGAATATCCTCAGTCGAATCCAACTCGATGATATCCCACTCTCAAATCAATCTTGGAGAAAACTCGAGCTCCGGTTAATTGATCAAGAGATCGTCAATGCGGGCAATGGATACTTGTTCTTCATCGTCACTTCATTAAGTGGGCGGTAGTCAACGACATGCGAAAGTACCGCCCTTCTTCTTTACGAAGATTGCCGGACAACCCCAAGGAGATGAGCTAGGCGGATGAAACCCTCTCTTGCAGCTCACTTAATCGCTTCTTCAATTCCACCAACTCGCTCGGTGGCATCCGATAAGGCCTCTTTGAGATAGGGGCGTACCAGAGCCAACTCAATGACAAACTCGAGGTCTCGAACGGTGGCATTCCGGAAGATTCTGGAAAGACATCAACAAAGTCACAAACTGCTGGGACTTCGCTAATATCTAGAGCGGCTTCGCTTCAAGCGCCAAGAGATGTGGATCTAGCGACCGGTGGCGAAAAGCTTAACCTCGCCACGGAGGACTAGATAGAGATGAGCTTCTGGCGCAATCGATTTGCCCCATGTGCCGACAACCAATCCATGCCAAGAATCACATCAAGACTCGCTGAATGGAGAAGGATAAGGTTTGCTAAGAAACCTACCCTTCGATCTCGATAGGAACATCCCTACACTCAGATTCGCTCTCAACTCCGAACCAGAGAGCGAATGAGAAGGGACCGACAATGGAGAGAAAAGAAGCTCTCCAACAGCAAAGAAAAGACTCAAAAACAAAGGAATGAGATGCTCCTGAATCAAACACAACGAGAGCAGGTGAGAGTTAATGAAAGTGTACCTAGCACGACGCCGGTGCCTCCGAGCCTCCTCTCGCGGGACGGCGTTGACGCGACCACTACCCATGCCTTGGGTAGCCGGACGATCTTCGGTCCCGAGATGCACCACCTCTCGCCCGCGCCCTCCATTAGGACGAGGGGTCGCCTCGCCTTCTTAGGGCAATTATTTGCGTAATGGCCCTTCCGTTGCAAGAAAAGCATGTGACCCAAAGAACTGGGTTGCGGGGCGCGCTGCTGACTCGCAGTGCACGGATCGAGACACGGCTCATGCGATTTAATGAGGAACAGGGGTAACCTCGGGGCGCCAAGAATGAGACCGGTACTTCGAGATCGCCCAAGCGGGACGGAGGAATCGCCTCGATGACTTATGG
Organism: Phyllostachys edulis; assembly: GCA_036346405.1. Classification (NCBI taxonomy): domain Eukaryota; kingdom Viridiplantae; phylum Streptophyta; class Magnoliopsida; order Poales; family Poaceae; genus Phyllostachys; species Phyllostachys edulis. Next base: position 39,925,493 of record CM070545.1, read on the forward strand.
GCCTCCCACTTGCGCTATGGAGTCCATAAGCTCTCAAGCCGCATGCTCACGACGATGGCCTTGTCGACCAAGGTCCGAAAATCAGAAAGTCGACAATGGATAGCTTGTCCTTGACTCCTCGCACAAGCCACGCTCAACTTGGCTGTTTAGCCATATCAAGGGTTACATCCTCGAGCATAACGAGCTAAATGGTTGAACTCAGAGACATACTCCATAATCGAAGCACGCCTTGCTTGAGCAAGAAGAAACTCCCCGCTTGATCTCCATCAAGCCGGCAGGATGTGAGCCCGACGGAAGGGCGACTGAAACTCCTCCCAAGAAACGGTGTGGTTCTGCGGGCTGCATGGCGAGAAAGCTCTCCCACCATGACAACGCCGCACCTCCACCGGTGCGATGCGAACAGCGCCTTCTCGTGCTCGCATCTGCGATGCGGTTTACGCTCCACAAGACGGCCAATCGTCTGTGATCCAAAGGGTCCTCGACCGGAAAAGGTAGGAGGCCGAGTACGAAGAAACTCCGCGAGTCCTCCACGCGCCGATGGGCGTTCCTTGCCTGCATCCTCAAGCTCCCGTAAGTGTAAGTGGTGTTATGCGCGATGACGCCCAAGAGAACTCTCTGTCATCCGCGCGTTGCGCCGATCCAAGAAGAACCTCGGCCATGGCCTGAGGAGGAGGAAGCTCCTCGTCCGACCAGTGATCGCCTTGGCCGCTACGAAAAGGCCCGCCATCCTGTTACAAGAAATTTTGGTTAGCAACTAAACCCGAAAAACAAAGGCTTAAAGAAAAGCAAAAGCGATCGACTAGGGAATGGAATATCACCCTAAACGAAAGCCAAAACAGCGAGTAAATCAACTTTAGAAGCTTCTAAAACAAACTCTAAAACAGCCAAGAAACCCCAAAAGAAGGCTCAACTTCTCAACTCAACTAACCCGTATTGAATGAACGAGTAATTGATCGAGAAGATTAAAATCAGATTGTGAGATGAGATCTAAAACTATTAGAGAGCAAGGTTAATGCAGCTAAATAAGTGTTAGATACTTAGCTAACTAGTATCACATCTTACCCTTTTATTCCCATAAGTTTTAGTTGATTTAACCTCTCATTTTCTACCCTATTTAGAACCTTTGAGCTTGCTGTCCGAAATTGATGCTTGCTGTCCAGATTTTGCATCCAAGCTTCCAAATAAATTGGCCATTCCAAGCTTCAAAACCTTGTAAATGGGCAGCTAACACTTCGATTTGCCAAACTCATTGATTCCCCAAAACCCCATTAATCGATAACAACTATTTTGTAGAAGGAAGAGAGGAAAACAACTTTTAAAACTCAAATTAGAGTGAGATGAGAAGAGAAAGCTAAGATAGATGAGGAGTAAAATGTGAGAGTTTTCTTAAGCTTCAAAACTCATTTGATATTTTGAAATTAGGTTTTCAAAATACCCTAAAGACGACCAAGCTTGCGTTACTACGGTCAAGATAGCTCGATACTAACTTTTAGAGCACCGGATTTATTAAGCTCATAATACTTAGTCATCCAATTGACCCTAGTATTATCAACCAAATAAACCAGTCTCGAGAGATGTATACTCCCGAATGCAAGATACATACCTCACAACAAAAGAATGTATCAATTCCATACACACATAGAACATAAGCAACAAACCGTGGTTAATATAAATAAGGATAGGTTATTACAAAAGAGGGCCCTTAGGCCAAATAACAACAGTTCTAAAGAGACAACAATGAAGCAAAAGTGCCATAAAGATGGCTATAACACAAAGCCAATCAAGTGTGCCTTAACCCCTAGGCATCTCGACCGACCGCCAAGCTAGTCGTCAAGAAATCGCAACACGAAGCGCAAAAGAGAGGCTCTTGGAGCTCTCCTTCTTCCTCTCGCAACAAAAGCCACAAAATTGGCACAACCACGCGATGAGTACATAAAGTACTCCGCAAGACTTACGTGTGAGATAACAGAACTATAAATAGCTACATGCAAGCTTTATTTAAGTGGATGAGGCTTTGGACTCATTTTAGCATAAAGCAACATTTATTTGCAATAACATAATAGATTGAAGGCAATTTGGCAAAGTATTTTTAAATGTTGAAGTAACAACGAGATAATAACATAGTAACAACAACAAGATCAACCTGGAAGTGACTAACCCAATAGTCACCACAACAATAGCATGAACTCCCCGTTCATACCAGCCATGTCAAGTTTTAATTAAAGGTTGTAGTCTAATTCTTACGGGAAATAACCAAGCGTGTCCATAACCTAGGACGAGGCTATTCGAATAGTTTTATCCCTGTAAGGGTGTACCAATGTACCCACACGCCGCATCCTTTCCTTTAAGCACACTACCTTAGGTGTCTTGCACGGCTAAGTCCTACGAGACATTTCCAATGGACAATGCTAATTCGAAGTCGCACAACCCACGGGAGAAGGAGACATCACACAACCTACCCGAAGCTAATGCCCTCCCACATCACACACACATTTTATCTTTAAAACACACCAACCGAAGCGACCCCAATTAACACCGCCCAAAGTACTTAGTCAAGAGGGGTTCCATATGCCCCTCGTGTGGTTAGCACGCAAAATTGCTTGGATCAATGGCGCAAGAATTCGGTCCTTGTTGACTCAGGCATACCACCACATCCAAAAACCACACCATCCATCCAATCTGCCCAAGTCTAAATCAATCTTTTATTTTCAGTTTTGATTTTACAAATTAAATCAAAGCACAAGTGCTGGACATATAGGAGTAATAATCAGTTTTGAGTGATCAAGACCATCGACTAAGTCGATGATCGCCCATTTCTACCGATAACTAAGCATGTCTAAGCAATTTAAAACGAAACTACTAATGATAAGAGCTCATCCAACGAGCTCAAACCACAGCAACTAACCTAGGCTCATGGTAGTAGAGGATAGACAATTCCTACAGATTATGCAACTATAGGATTGCTAGCTTACATTTAACACAAAGTAGCATGCATACATAGAAGTAAAACAAAGTATTAAGCTTTAAGTAATGGGACATTGATGGAAATGATCAAACTGCTTGCCTTGATGTTGCTGGCCAAGTGGTGGCAGAGGGTCACTCTCGGGATCGCCACAAATGTCGGCTTCAACGGAAAAGCGAGAAAGAACCGATAAGAACGATTTAAACACAACAAAGACAGCACAACAAACGAACTCCAAATTCGCTGAATTTTCTACAGCAGTAAGAGGGTGATTTTTAAGGAATTTTGCAACAAGAACCAATTGATTTGGATTCTCAATGCAAAAGTTATGAGCAAAACAATTCTGCTCAGCCCCTAAAATACCAAACTGCACTATTCACTAATTTAATTATGAGGCAACATTTTCTAGAACAGTAGTGACACTGAGATTTTTACTGAAACCAGCACCTCATGAGATGAATAACACAATTGAGTTCATCTCATTTGGAGCTATATTGCACTTTCTATAAATTTTCAAAAACAAGAACTTGAACAAAATTATAATGCACAAGTCCTCATTTTCCTAACAGCAAAATGCTCAAAACCAATTTTCACAGGGAGACCACTAATAGAGGAAACCAACAAAGTTGGTCTCACCCAAAAATAATCTACAGAGCATTAGTTATGTATTTTACAAGTTAAGCATTGATTTAAGTGTATATTTAAAGTTGGTTTTAAAATCTATATAAACTGTGCTCTGGAGCTGAACTCAACTTACAATCATTTTTGGATTAAAGTCAAGTTCAATACAGAGCTAACACACTTTGAACGACCTCATTTGGATTTAAAACGACAAAGATATGAAATTCTAAAGTTCATACCATTTTTAGTTATAACTAGAGCTCACCGAATTTCTAAAACTCACAAGGACATGGGAGGACGTGAGCCACAGATCATAGATCTAACGGCTCAGACCTCCCAGAGGTAACGCACACACGCCAGCCGCGAGGTCCAGAGGCCCCGACCTCCTAGCAACGCACATGCGCGAGGTGAGGGAGGTCGGGCCGCAGATGGAGAATCCAACGGACCACAACGATGAGGAGGTCCGAGACGGACCAGATCTAATCTGGGAGGTCCTCAACGGCCGAGATCTTCCAAAGGAAGATCTAAACTACCAAGATCTCCCTAAGGAAGATCTACATCGCCAAGACCTCACAGGGAGGTCCTGGACGGTCCAGATGTTCCAAGGAGGTCCTCGATGGTTCAGATCGTCCGAGGGAGGACCTTGACGGCCAAGATCTACCCGGGAGGTCATGAACTACCGAGATAACCTAGGGAGGTCCTAACGCCACTGCACCTCGTGGAGATCTCGACGGCCACGATCGCGCAAGGGAGGTCTTGGACGCCCAGATCTCCTGAGGAGGTCATGGACGCCCCAGAGCTCACGCACCACGCCGCGGACATGGAATAAATGCGCCGCGGACAACGAGGAGGTCCGCCACGGAGGTCTTAAATACGCGCAAAGTGAGGATTAAATGCATTTAAGACGCCCAATGATTTCAATGATTTGAGCACATGATGAGCGATAACGCGGTGATCTTTGTCCTAAAACGACAACAAATGTTGCCGTCGTCCGGCAAAGACCCGGTTCAAGGATTTGGTTCTCGCCATGATGTAGACCTCGTGGCGACATCAATCGGTACCGCGGTTCGCAATAACCATGCGCACTCCAACGGACCTCTCTCAACGGCGGCGACGGTTTTGAACGCCGCGAGCGAGCCGGAGAGGGCAAAATGAAGGCCAAGACTACCAAAATCCAAAACGCAAAAGGAAGCTCATGCGACATTCAAGCGTCGCCTAATCTAAAGCTCCGCGACATGCATTCAGCTGGTGCGGCGACTAAAGGACTAACAGGAGGAGTACTGGAGGTCCTAAGGTGCCGGGAGGTCGTGGAGGTGATGACCGAGTTGGGGAAGACAATGAAGCTTCATGCCCCAAGGCACCAGCCTCCAAGCTCAACTTTGTCCACCTCGAAAAATGCCCAAACAAATTAAGTTAGGGTTAACTTCCAAGAGGTTTTGGGAGCAAAAGTGAGCGAGGGTTTGAAAAGGGAGCCACCGAACTCCCCGAACCACCGAGAAGCTCCAAGGACCTTGACAATGGCAGCCGCCAAAGGAGGAGGTCAAGAGTGGAGGAGGAGCTCACCACGCACAAAGTGCAAGGCCGAGAGCAATTGTGTGCAAAGGAAGCCAAGGGAGGATTCCAAGGGGTAACTTATAGCCTGTGGTGAAGGTTAGGAGTCGGGCTAAGCTCCATGGTGAGCTTAGCCCACGGGTTGGTCCAGGGGTGGCAAGGACATGAGGTTGACAAGGTGCAGCCCGAGCCGACCCGAGAGATGGAAAGTCGACTGCATTAAATGCGGTCAAGAAAGAGTCATGAAAAGTACACAAAGGGCCAGCGTGCATTAACTCATCGCCAGAGCTTGCGCGCGCCGAGGAAGGAGAAGAACAGGGGAGGTCCTTATGACCGTTGGATAAGACCAGGGGGAGGTCCTAACCATCGGATGACAATTTTGAACCGTTACGCCTAAATGACTGGGAGGAGGTCCCAGCCACACGATCAAGGATGGGGAGGTCGTGGCCCTCCGATTCCCTTAATGTGTAAGCGCACGAGGGGAAATAGGACAGGAGGTCCAAAGCGTTGGATCTCCATCCAACGGCGCGGACCTCCTGTGAGGTCTTAACCGCACGCGAACATAAGACATGAGGGGGAGGTCATGGCCTTTGGATTAAAATCCAAGGGCACACAACCAAAGGGAGGTCTGAGGCTTTGCGTGAAGTGCGAGGGAGGTCAAGACCTTTGGATTTTGATCCAACGGTGTTGATCAAGACAGGGGAGGTCCTGAGCCTCGCACGTGGCGCAAAGGAGGTCTTGAGCTTGCACAACACACACGGGAGATCATGGCCTTTGGATTTAGATCTAAGGGCAACGACCTCACGTGCGCGGGGAGATCTGATGCGCATGAGACCAGGAGGAGGTCGTGACCGTGGATTTCAAATCCAACGGTGCACAACATGAGATAGGGGAGGTCTTGTGCGCTAGATATTTTGAGGGAGGTCGGGTCGTTGGATCTCGATCCAACGGCCGACCTCGAGTGAGTGCAAAGGAGGTCTCGATAGTTAGCTTAAGAGGAGGAGGTCGCGACCATGGATTTTTGATCCAATGGTCGTGACCTCATGTAGGTGGGAAGTTTGCTTAGCTTATCAGAAGGAGGGAGGTCGTGAGCTGCTGGATATAAATCCAATGCCTATGACCTCGCCAAGGTGGAAGGTGGTTTTTGAGGTTTGATATCAAGGGGAGGTCGGGGCTGCTGGATCTTAATCCAAGGGCTATGACCAGACAAGGTGATAGATATCAAGGGAGGTCTTTGCGGTTTAACACATGGGAGGTCATGACCGTGATCTTTGATCCAACGGTTATGACCTCGTGAGGCGAGGAGGTCTTTGCGGTGTTGATCATGAGGAGGTCGTGGCGGTTGGATGTAAATCCAACGGCCGCGACCTTCTCAAGGTGGAGAAGAGGTCTCTTGCTGGTGTGACACGGTTGGGCGGACCAAATTTTGCACAAATGCTAGCCCAAGGAACAAAGGTAGGCTTTAAATTTAGTTTTTAACAAATGAAACTTAGCAGAATTGTTTGAATAGCAATTCAACTCCAAAATTCATGAAATTTTAACTCGAGCTTGCTGACAAAGAGATTAACCTTACATAAAATTTCCAGAGGTTATTATGCAATGCATTTTTCTCAGGAAATTCATTAAGGCTGTTCAAAGGATTGTTTTACCTCCAAAGTTTATCAAACAAGTTTTGCAACTTGTGATATTTTTCAGAGGGGTCCCACACAGTTTTGGGGACCAAGGAAAATATATTCCAATGTTTGACACCAGATTTAGACAATTGGAAAAATGAATTTGACTTTTGGTCAACAAGAGCTTTGTGTTTTTAGATTACACAACTCTTAGACAAGAATTACATAAGAGATTAGGGGTTTTCAAGATGTGAGAAATTTTTTTAATTTCTACACATATAATTATACTTGAATAACCCTAATTATACATTTGGGATGTTACAATGAGTGTGTGATACTTGTGCAACCATGCCCAAAAGAAGCTGTGCAGGGCCCCTGGGATATCATCCGGTGTTGAAAGCAAATGGTGCCCAAAGATGTTGGTGTAGAAGAGGACCCGGATGGTCGGTTACTGAAGAGTTCAGAGAATGTTGCTTGTGATGAGTCCGACGCAGTACATACAGAGAGGAAGATCGGCACCGCATGGTGAGCCTACAGACAACTGATGAAGGAGAGCATAGGGATTACATATTGCATCAAATGGAAAGCGATGACCGGATGGCCTTGGCTGAAGAGGAAGCTTTACAAGAAGACGACGAGGGCGCTCCGATGAGGACGGAGCTCCCATCCCCGGAATGGAACAGATTTGACGCCGAGGGTCTATCCACGCGACGACGAGCACGAATCGCCGTGGGAGTACCATGCCACGGAGGTTCGGTTGCACTCAATGTTTGTCGATAAGACATCCTTGCAGATGCCATTAAGTCGGGCTATGTCTATGCAATGGACGTTTGGTCGTCAAATCCAGCTAAGAGCAAGACACCGCCAAATGCGAAAGCAGCCGGTTGTCCTTGGCGAGTGCACGCCAAGATAGATCAAGCACGAGACTCACCGATTGTCTCGAAGGTGGAGCCGCACTCGCATGCTCGTGAGTGTTTTGGGCGTACATCGTAACATAACGCCGACATTCATAGCTAATTTGATGTATGGAGAGATAGTGGAGAAGAAGGATATGGAGGCCAAGCACATTATGGTGGCTATTGAGAAGAAATTCAAGTACAAGATCAGCTATGGGAAGGCGTGGCGCGGAAGCGAAGGCTATGGAAAGACGGTTTGGATCTTTTGAGGCGCGCACGACAACCTTCCTCGTGATGCTTGAGATGTCGCAGGAGAGAAACCCGCACGCACATTATTGTGAAGGACATGCCATCTAAAAATCCGCGAGGTTTTTAGTAATGCATAGGGCCTCAGAGCCTTCGTCCCCTGATCGAGGCTTTTAGGCATATGTCGCCTGTGATCTCGCTTGATCGGACCTTTTAACAGGAAATACAAGGGCAGATCTCACGCCATAGGCGCGGACGGAACAATCACCGCCATTGGCCATCGATTTGTCGAAGGTGAGAATTTCCACACCGGTTGTGGTTCCTTCAACATCTAAGGGTGGGAGTTGTTCGAGCTCGTCTCGTGTGTGCGTGATCCAAGATCGCCACGCCGGGATGATGAAGGCCATAAAAACTTCAGAAGACCCGAGGAGCCGCTCCTTGGCCGGATATGACGAGTAGATGGTGTATTCGCCATTTGGGGCCAACTTCTTCAAGAAGTTCGAAGCAACCCTTGGTGAAGCTATTCAAGAGGCGGCTATGCGTAACCAAGAATAATAAATTTGACGCTTATGGGCGCCGCCGACTAACACAAAGAAGAAACACGAGACACGAGGAACCAAGGAGCAGTAGTCTCGAACTCGCTGTCCGAGGCAGAGGACCTCGAGGAACATCGAAGTGCTTCTCCCATCGGATCGAGGCCCGACCATTGGACAAGTGGTCTCTTGCCGATGACACGGACGGGCAAGGTACGGCATAATGACCACTAACCTTTGCGGAGGTGTACAATCGGTTCTTAGGGCCTTCGTTTCGGCCCCTTTGTCGCCATCGTGGAAGGTGTTCTCGCAAAGACAATCGGGTATTTCAGTGGAGAGGCATGCAAATGCCGCACTTCATGCTACGAACCCTTAAACACCGTGATCGCTTCAAAGATTACGGCATACATGGAGGCGAAGACACGTAAGGGCCATCAGACACGGTGTACGTGATGGGCAATATGGAGCATCGCTTCGACGCGTTTTGCGGATAGAGCCGGATTTGGGACGGCTCGTTCTCTTGTCACCCACGAGGTATGCCTTGGAGATCATGTCAACGAGCCTAGTTGTACGTGTAACAAATCAAGTTTTACACAAGCCATGCTCTCATGTGCTCGCCATGCGGGTGTCGTATGGACCCTTTGAACTTTGTGTCCGAAAGTATTTCTTGAAGGAGAGGGTGGTGCAAAGCGTGGACCGGCGAGCTTAGGGCTTCAGGTTGTGGGTAACTTCGCCACCTTGGATATTGCAAATAGGATCTGGATTCCGGATCTTGACATGTCAAGGGTAGCAAGGGTCGCCGCCGAGTCGTCAGATACCAATGATATGGACGAAGCAAGCGGGCGCGTTGGGTAGACGCCGCGCATCGCGCCAGAGGGTCACACACCGCATTTATGCAAGGCAAGAAATGAGGAGTAGGCACGGCTATGGTTTGCGTTAGCACTTCTTTTCGTGTGCAAAGTGGGACCGAAATTGCAAATCGCTGTACATTGTCATTTGTACTTTGTATTGTTTATGTAACTGCTTTTGCTACTACCCAATTTTCATTTCATGTACGTAATGCCGTAAGACATGTATCGATGTTGCACGTAATGTTTATTGAAGTGTTGTAGTACTATAACTTTTTTTCGTAAGTTTTTGAAAGACCGCCCCGGTAGCCTAGTACTCTTTTGATTTGTTTGTTTGCAAGTTAAATTTACTCATTCGTTACACTCGATGTTTCATTTCCGCTTTTTGCTAACTTAAAGTTGTTTTGCGTGTATGGCTCACGGATCGGATCGAGTTTCACCCTCCGAGGAGCGCATTGACCGAAAGTACATCGCAAGGTCGCGTCAGGTCCTCATCCTACGGGCCGCCGACGCGATCGTGTTGGGGGTGATCCGCACGCGACACCTCGGGTGGCTCGAGGCTAGACCCACGCCGATGTGTGTTAGTATACGCCCACACTATCTTCGCGAACCGCACTTTCAGATCGACCTTTTGTTCCTTCGCAGTTGAGCTATTTGGTCTACTACCTATCGCCCAGATGGTGCAAAGCCACGGACGAGGACGAGCCTAAGAAGACTCCGCGGTCGACGGCGACGGAGACGCCCATGCCGCCGAAGAAGTCACGACGCTTCCTGCTCGACCGCTTCCTCGATGACGGCTCTTAGGACCGGTGGCGACTCAGAGACTCACACTTTCCATCTCCCATTCGGGAGATGGCCCCTACCCCGCAGACGCTCCTCGCTTCTTGGCCTCCCTATCGCGGAGGTGCCGCTTCCGCAGAGCCTCCGGACAACCGGGCGCGAGGACCTTCTCGCCGTGTTTCAGGAGTCCTCCCACCTGTGTTGGCGGCCGTACTACGCCTTTCCGGAGGCACAGAGGCACGGCCCGCCTTGCGGTGGTTGTCGCAGCTCGCACGTGTTACACACCGTGCTCGTTGGTAGTGTCGCTACCGTCCTTTCCGCATGTGGGTCTTACTATATTTTTCGCAGTGTGTCGAGCGGATGGACCTCACGCGACGCACACAGCAGTGTCACGCCACCGAGGCGCATTTGTTGTGGCTGTTTGGTTGGGTGTCGTTCACCGCCAGCCACGGCGACACCGCCGACGCGAGGCTTATCAGCAGACGCCAGTATTATCGCCGACGGGAGGGCCCCCAGATCACTGAGGTTCGCCAGCATTTGCCGCCACCTATCGCGCTTGTGCGACGTGCCTCGTGTCGAGACCGAACTCCATCCTCACGGGTGTCCTCTCCTCGCAGCTTGTGGTCGTTGAGCGCTTTAGCCTGGACGGCCCCCTGGACGATAGCGCACCGCACGGCCGGAGATGTACAACGCAGACGCAGGTGGACCGCCGACGATGGGCTCTCTCGGTGCGGCGCGACGGTACGCATTTTTCCCGTGATTAATTTCTTCATATTACCGATCGCCCCGCCTAATATCTTGTGTTCGCAGGCGTACAGCCACAAGACGCAGTGACACGGGCGCATTTGAGCCGCTCGTGGAGTAGTTTTGATCGCTTTCACGGCGACGATGTTCGCCGGGAGCCATACGCCGCCAGAGTTACTTTCCGCCCCCACGGCCCGCCCTCGCCGTGCTTGCGAGACCGAGAGTATTGGCTCACCGCAGGTGCTTGTCTTCGACGCCTTCGGTGGATTACGGGCGCATCATGTGATGCGCCAGCCGCCTACGCGCAGAGGTTCCAAGATTCGCTAGGGCGGCGGTGCTCGAGAACGCACTCGTGAGTACTCGGCGCACATGAGTTGTTTTTGTTGTCGTCTCTTCACGCACGCATCGCTAACTACATGTTACGCCTTGCGCCTTTAGTAGGAAGGAGTCCGCCGCGCACGAACCGGGGAGTAGGATGGGCCCGTGGGTAGCGCAGCGGGGAGGACGACTACAGACCGTGTGCGGAGGACATCCCCACGACCACACGAAGCTATGACAAGTACATTCGCCGGTACGCCCGCAGACATCGCATCAAAGCTCGTGCTCGCCGCCGACGAGCCCGCACCACGTGTCCCCAAGACCGACGGACACGCACTGTGCATTTAGCGCAGACGCACAACGCGCACGCTACGCCCAACTCCGAAAATTTCGCTTGTGTTATCCGCCATTACGCTTTCACCGTGTCTTCTTTTCGATGTAGGCGGGCATGGTTGCCGAAGCTATGACGGACCGCGACTCGTGGCCGCAGAGGTTCACGGACGGTGTGGAGGGCACACGCGAGGACACGCCCAGTTTTCCGTCGCTTCGACAAAGAAGGCGGACGATTTTTCCTCGTTGTCGTGCACCAGCTCCGGAGGTTGGCACGCTTCACCGTTCACACTCCGTCCGTCCGCCCGGCGCCCGGCAGAAGACCACAAACAGACGGAGGGTCACCGGACCACGCCCAACACCGACGCGCTTCGACCAGCCGGGCACGAAAGCGCACCACCTCCCACACCGACGCTACCGAGGAGGCCGGGTCGAGCAGACACGCCCGACATCGAAGCGCACCGACGAGGCCGCTCGAGCAGAGCACGCCCGACACCGGCAGCTGCCGCACTACGCCGTGCTACGCCTGCGTGTGGACAGCTTTTGTACACGCCATGGCGCTTAGCCGAGGGTACGCCACGCTCGCTGGTCAAGACGCTTCGTGTTTTTTTATTAAGTAACAATATTTTTTTTGTGCGTGTACATTGCCATATGACGATGTGGACGCGCATCACGTGGACGACTGGACGAGGACGCTACTGGACGAGGACGCGCAGACTTTTTGGTGGATGAGCGGCCGACACTCGGCCCACACCTCCGCCCCACACTCGCCGAGGTTCTCGTCCGGCTCACGGCTTCTCGGCGCCAAGACTCCACACAAGACCCCGGTTGCCCACCTTTGCCGCCTCTCGCCCTCGCCGATCGGGGTTCTAGACCGTCTTTTCCTCTCGGGCCGAGACCTGCATACCCAACAAGAGGAAGGCGCCAAGCGAGCCTGCCGGGGAGGACGCGGAGGCGGATCGGGCGCCGACGCGAGGGGATGTGCGGTTGGGGGGTAGTAGGGGCGCGATCGCGACCGGTCGTACATTTGTTCTTTATGTGATACTTATATTTTGCACTTAATATATGATGCCCGGATTACTTTTATGCGTTCTTCTCAGATACTCTTTCATATAATGAATGTTTGTTCAATGCATATCAACGCCTATAGCTTAATGCACAAGACACCTCGATGCAAAAGTCAACTCGATAAATGGCAACTGCAATGACGCGTCCACCATTTACTTACATACGTTACGATGGAACGTAATTGCGACACATCGATACAACATGTCAACTCGATAAAAGGCAACCGCAATAACGCTGTTCACCATTTAGTTACATGCTTCATGAGATTCAACATAATTGCATACAAAGGGGACAAGAGCGACGCACGAGCCCGCCTCCCTAATTGTAGAAGCCGCTCGCAACCCACATAGAGTGTTCTCGGCCAGGCGCCTCGGACGTGGTCGGGTTGTCGCTTTAGTGGCACGCACATATGCAGCTTAGGGTTGGCACAAAGAAGATGCGGATCATAGGAACTTCCTATGTTCACGACCTCCTCATTGCCCCTCTCACGCCAAGATCTGTTGGCGGAGGTCGCCATTTTGCTCGCTCAGATCGCCAATTTGTACCTCCAAATGAAAGATTCGGTTCCACAATACATCCACGCATCGCACAACAAAGTCGCTCATGGGGAGGATCGATCCAATGCGGTGAAGTTTCATTTCGCCATCCGCTATAAGGGACGGCTAGTATGGACGATGTATTACCAAGAATATAAACAAAACTATTTACCCCGAGTATGGGCATCGAAGAAACGCCGCCCACCATCGAAAGGGCCGCCTATCGCCGCACGATAGCGCCCTCCCCGGTTCCGCATTTCGCCACTTAGGTTGAGCACGCTTGTTCGGCATCAACCGATGGTTAGGGCCAAGTCCTCCATCCTTTCGGAGAAGGTCCGCCGGTGAACCCGCTGGACTGGTCCTCGGCGTTTACCATCAGAAACGGAGAAGGTTCTTCCTTCTACGGTTTGAAGGGTCGAGTGGTCGTAATTCGAACGTATGCGTGCATTTTATAGACCCGGGGAGACTATCAAAGCGGGTTTATGAGTGATAAGACCACACGGGCACCTTTGTGCAAAGGATAAGACGACACATGCCGACTTTTTGCGCAATGACAAGACCACACGGGTAGCTTTGTGCAAGGATAAGACAAAAAGGAGACAAATTTTCTCCAAAGGACAAGACCACACGGCAGCTTTGCAAACTCACAAGACCACACGGGTAGCTTTACGCAGTGATAAGACCAAAGGAGACGAATTTTCTGCAAAGGACAAGACCACACGGGCAATTTTGTAAACCGACAAAACCACACGGGCAATTTTGCGCAGTTGATAAGACCGAAGGAGACAACTTTTTATGCAAAGGATAAGACTACACGCCCAAATTTTACGCAAAGGACAAGACCACACGGTGCAGCCTTTTGCGCAAATGATAAGACCAAACGAGACAGACTTTTGCGCAGCTTTAGGGTTTAGGTTTAGGTTAGGCTTTTCAGATCGACTTGACAACCCCGACCACGCCGCCGACTTTTAAGACCGATAAGACAAGACTCGCAAAGCAAGCCATGACTTGTCATCAGAAAGTAAGAGGTGACAACACTATGCCTCGCCAGCTTTTCAGACCGACTTGACAACACTCTACCTCGTCAGCTTTTCAGAATTAAAAAACAGGACTCTCTACTCTGCATGAAATTAACCACACCATGCCAACCATGGAGCTTATAAAAGAGGGTTGCACCAAACCCAACTCTACACAACACTACACAACACATACCCAGCTATGGACTCTTCGGCAAACTTCTACGCGAGGTTGTTGAAGAAGCAAAAGTGGCTTAAGGTAAGAGGAATCGCCATAATACCCAGATAACTCAATGAAAGATGCTCCAAGACCACCACGCCTTCCGATCCCGCAGCGGTGTGTGTCGCGAACCGCAGAGATCATTCACCACACACCTGCATACCGCCGCCGGGCATTTCAGATGCGGGCATCACCGTAAGTGTTTTTTTCGGCAGACGATTTTCGCCTCCCAACGCTCAATTCCTTAAATTTTAACTTCATCCCCACGTAATGGCAGCCCGAGATGCGCCGCCACTTCTTCCAAAGGATCGACGGCCCGGAGATGTACGACAGGCATTCATCCAACAGCGTATATGTCGAACTACTCGGTGCGGCCGAGAACTTCGCGGTGGAAACCTTACGCATCGACTCGCTCAGAGGCATCAAGGAGCCCAAAGACACGCCCGCATAATCCATATCGACGACGCCGATTATCGATATTTTTACATCCTTATTACGAAGATTTCAGCACGTGTACTTACATCCATGATACAATCGCAGACATGGACAACTTCGACATACCACCGACGCGTACCCCGCGACAAAGGCAAGGAAAGGCTCATGCGGTTGACCCGCCGCCACAACAGATCCGCCGCCGGCGAATCCGTATGGACGACGTGAGTTACGAAGAATTTACATCATTCTACGATTTTCACTATACGGTGCCCTTACATCACGGAATCGCAGGACATGGACGACTTCAAATACCAATTTAACGTGGCGATACCCGCCGACAAGGGCAAGGGAAAGGCTCATGCGGCCGAGCCGCCGCCATAACAGATCCGGCCGCCCGGCGAATCCAGACGACGACGTGAGTTATGAAGAATGTAAATCCTTTTCACAATTTCAAATATACGGTGCACTTACATCATGGAATCGCAGGATATGGACGACTTCGATATACCAGCCCGACGTGGACACTCCCGCGACAAGGGGAAGGGGAAGGCCGCCGAGGAGTTCAACGCCAAGCTGGCAAGGATGGGAAAATGGCCCCGGTCCACGCAGTAGGTCAGGTCATTACGTAGTACTCCCCCGTCCTACCCCCCATGTTTTTTACTATCCCCTAAAGGCATGTATACTTACATGGTCCGGATGCTTGTGTCACAATGTACCGTAGTAGTAGCGAGGATGACTAAAGCAATTAGTCAACTATCATGCCATGTAACGTGCTTCTATACGCGGACTCTAATGTAGTTCTGGTTCAGGAGACCCATCAAAGCAAGACTATATTGCAAGTATGCCTCTTCTAGTGGAATCCCAAAAAGAACCATTCGCACCGACATTGAATCCTCCATATTTTAGGCCATCTTCATAATCACAATGAGCATTCTCGGCCCTTCACTTATATTCTCAGATAAGCTCCATAAAGTACGACATCGACTACGTGCCTACATACGCATATACGCTCGACGACTTCATCGAGGAGAGACTCTCGCGCATCGTAATATCACTTACATTTGTATTTACATATCATTATCGTCTCAATCATCCTCACAAAATTCAACAGAAATTTACCGTACTACAACAATATACAACGATCACAGTATCGTTATTATGAAGTCCGACAAATTTCGTACCCATGATATTGTACGAAAATAACAAAGCAGCACCAACCAACATCGTGACAACACTATTATTTTCAAAATAAATAACATCATATAATCAGATTTGCTAAATTTAATTAACCTACCAAATGTAATATTCATTACAACCTGAATTAAACAATAATTAAAAGGAAAAAAGCAAGTGGGGGCTCCTATCGCCATAGGGTTGGGCGATCGACTCGTCGCCATAGGGTTGGGCGATTAGACTCTGCCGCCATAGGTTGGGCGATCGACCTGCCGCCCGCGGTTAGGCGATCAAAGCTGCAATGCCTCGGGAGTTGAACGATCGCCCAACTGGGCGACATAAACCACGCCTAACCTGTCGGGCGATCAGATTGAAATCGCCAAGCATTGGGCGTGACGATATTTTTGTAAAAACAAATTTGTTTAATATTTTTGATATTTCGAATAAAAAATAGATTATTCAAAAAAAAATTCACAAGCATACAGGAGAGGAGGCAACACCAAGCTCTACCCACTCCAGCTGTACTAAAATTTTGAATTAATTTAATCTTGTCTTAGTCATTCTAAAGCTCCTTCAAAACCTCAAATTAAGCTTGAGTTCTCATCAAAACCAAATGGTTCTATTTTATTTTGAAATCTAAAAAGGTTTAAAAATTTAGGGTGTTACAGTGAGGTGACGATTGGGCGATGATGACCGGGGCAGAAGAAAGGAGAAGGCAGGCAGGGGAGAAGGCGCCTCTGCGTGGGGAAGGTGGAAACGCCAAAAGAAGAATGCGGGAAGGGGAAGGAAAAATCTAAATAGGGAAAGTATTTGAAATCCAACCAAAAAGCTTTCAAAAATTTTAAATTCCAGATTTTTTGGGTTGTTTCACAAACGACCAACACAGTGCTGATTCTCTCAATCATTGCAGCCTAACAACACCCAAAAAGGCAAAAAGGTGTGTCTTCGAGCTCCCCTAGTTCAGGGATTTCAATGTCAGACTCGGAAATATCTGGCCATGGAATGCTAGTTCCAAGATTGAGCAGGAGTAGAACAGATGAGATCCTGCCCCTGCTGCAAAGTTGGCTGGCTTGACGTGGGCAACCGCAAAAATAAGGGTACCGACTTAGATCTCGATGGTCCTTCCTGATAATGTTGCCATCACGAATAGTAGAAACACATGTAACAACAAAAAGGAAAATTAAAAGCAGAAACGAAACAACAATACCATCCTATGAGTTTAGATTTTGGACACACTACTGCAACTACTACTTTGGAGCATGGAAGGCAAGAGTAGCGAAGAATCGAAGCGGACGTGTGAGACGTGTAAGGTGAAGATTAACAGACATCATACTTGTTTGTGTTAAGAAACCGGGCCCAGATCTCGCAGGTCTGGCCTACGATAGGCTCCTCATTCATCCAGTAGCCTATATAAAGGAGGGGGGGACCTCAACCATTGTACTACAGTTTTATAGAAGAGCAATAAAGAGAAGTCAAAAGTCCTCTCATATCTCTGTATTCAATATACTATTTTGTTCTAGTGCTCTTGCAGTGTTCTTA
This sequence comes from Phyllostachys edulis, assembly GCA_036346405.1. NCBI lineage: Eukaryota > Viridiplantae > Streptophyta > Magnoliopsida > Poales > Poaceae > Phyllostachys > Phyllostachys edulis. Next base: position 39,942,922 of record CM070545.1, read on the forward strand.
CGATTCTGAGTTTGTCTACGAGGTAATCGCTCGGACTGGACTCGCTAGCGATGGTTCCTCAACACGTTATCAGCACGATCGACTCTTCTCAAATCGAAAGATAACCGTCGTAGCACGACGCTCGTAGATCGAATCATTTTCTAAATCACTTTCAATTATGCAATTGTTGCTTTTTAGATTATTTTATCCTACAGTGCAAATCCGCTCTAATCTACCACGATCCGACTTGAAGTCACCGACACAGTGCCGATCAATAGATTGCATGGAAGAGTAGATGATGATTGCACTGTGGTTTACAAATCTGTTCTAATCTACTGCGAGCCGACTTGAAGTCATCGGTCAAGCCGATCGGTGGATTGCATAAACAGTAATTGCGCATGAACAGTAATTACACATGAACGGTAATTCATACACAGTAATTGGACACAAAATTTTGTTTTTCCTTCTCATGTGGCAGTTGGATACAACCATATTTGCTATGTTTGATGTTCCAATTATAAGAGTTTGTATGCTTCACTTAAACTATCAGGTGAGCTCATTTTTAGGAGCGCATTTATATTATATGAATTATATGTTGTACCTAATGATGAAAATATAAATTTGTGCAACACCACATCACTTTTTGTCCAAGCTAAGCAAGAGTTCAAGCTGGAGACATTTTGGAATCCAATTCGGCCTCCGGAGATAGCACTGACTTCAAACGTGCATAACTTTCACATACAGAGTCTGTTGGAGCTCCACGAGTACTTGATGGAAAGCTTATCTCATCTTTTTTCCAACGGATCTGGCCTCACCTCCTAATTCCTTCTGTGCATACCTCAATCGCCAAAAGAAGGTGCCGCGTCACCTGCTTGGGCCAAATTAGGCCTTGTAATGCTTGGGCCCAAGGGAAGGCGCCACCCTAGGGGCTCCGCACTATTCACTTGATACTATTCATGCATGAACAGTGCCATAAATAGTACCACCCTTTATTTTCTTAACTATTTGCGGCTCCCCCTCCCCTATTTAAGGTGGTCGCACCCCTCTAGTTTTCCTTGGATTTTGTTTAGTTAAAAGTTAGTTTCATTGCAACTTCGTGTATTGGCTTGTGTCGATTAGTCCAACCATAATACCGCTACAGAATCCCAACTTTATCAAATACAATCTTAATTCCTATTTGCAATTTCAAAGTGCTATTTATCTCGTTCTTGCATGCTCTTCGCTGTGTGCAGGAATTGATCTTTGTGATCAGGTCTTCTGGGTATTCGTGCATGGTTGATAATGACTTAAGTTCAACGATTGCGTTGCTTCAAGCCTTGCTAGTTCATAGCTAGGATCGTGAGAGTTGAGCGACTTCTACCGAATTTATCTTCTCATCGAAAGATTGGGCCAAATCAGGACCTCCGTGGTTCATCAAGTGGTATCAGAGCTATAGTTGATTGGTGAGATTTTTCCTTTACCTACAGTGCACGAAAACAAAGGCTAGTTCATCCTGTCCAAACCAATCTGTGCTTGCAATTTTTCTTTTCAGTTTGCTTGTTGAATTCTTGGTTGCATCGTCGTGTCAGTTTGCTGATTTCTAGTTCTAGTTTTTGTCTAGTTTATCATTGTCTAGTTTGCATCTTGATCTTCATGTTCCTTTGCGTGGCTTCATCATTGTGCCCGACTTCGCGCCAAACAATCTCCTGCCACTTGTTGTCGCGGCAACCAAAACCGCCTGCCATCGCTGTTGTGGCAACCAAAACCCCCTGCCATTGTTGCCGCAACAACCACAATCTCTACCGCCGCTGCCACTCCCTGCCGTGGCAACCACCACCTCGTGCCATGGCAACCAAAACTTCCTGCCATCACTGCCGTGGCAACAAAAACCTCCTGCCATCGCTACCTCAGCAACCACAAGCTCTGCAGCCACTGCCACTCCCTGCCGCGGTAAGAGGTGCAGAATTCAGGGGGATAATCTTCACGAACTCATTATTAAATCTTAATCACAAAGATAAAGTACCCAAAGAATAAATCTTGGAGATTAAATGAAATTGGGTGGATTGTACTCTTTTTCCCTTGACGAGTTTTCCTGAAGTTTCTCGGCTAAGGTTTTTAATGAGACAATTCGTTGAGCATAGTAGAACGTGTTTCATGTACTTCTCTAAATTTTTTTCACTGGGTTTTATGGAGTTTTGATGAGACATGAACATGACGGGTGAGTGCCCAAGGAAGAGTGTTAAGAAACCGGGCCCAGACCTCGTAGGTCTGACCCACGATGGGCTCCTTATCCATCCAGTAGCCTATATAAAGGAGGGGGGACCCCAACCATTATACTACAGTTTTACAGAAGAGCAATAAAGAGAAGCCAGAAGTCCTCTCATATCTCTATGTTCAATCTACTATTTTGTTCTTGTGTTTTTACATTGTTTTTATGATTCTGAGTTTGTCTATGAGGTAATCGCTCGGACTGGGCTCGCCAGCGATGGCTCCTCAACAGTTTGGAGCTTGAGGAATCGCTGGGGAATTTGTAACTTCAGGGTAAGGTAGGGTTTTATAGGGCAGCCGCAACAGCGGGATTAGGGGCAAGCCGCGGTTCGTGTCCCATAGGTTAGCGAGTTGAGTTGGTGGTGTGGTCAGCCGGCCATGCGACTCTGGACCAGCCGCCGCCCACAATTTATAATCGAGAATTTTATGCGTTTTCTTTAATCTTTTCTGAACCAAAGCCATGCGTCCATCTTCCTGCTGCAAACCATTTTGATGTGTTCGATAAAATTTTATAAAATGTAGCCTCAAATCCATGTTATGAATTTATGATGCTTTATTTCTTTTTGTTAAAAAAACTATAGATTGGGACAGACTGGACAGGACTAGCAGTAAAATTGTAGGCAAGAAGCAAGTCACCGAGATCCAAAAAAAATTCTCTCTTTCTTCCACTTATAAGCTTTTGAGGTACTTGATGTTGGAAATGAGGATAACATTTTAATTCCAGATTTTAATATGAGGCAAAGATCACATATAACTGGAGATGCATAAGACGATATCAACAGCAAACAACTCATTGCACTTCTAAACATACTCAATAACATGATTATAACAGAATATGCTGCACTTCTAAACATACTCAATAACATGATTATAACAGAATATGCTGGTCGTACACACAATTTACAATATAGGTCGATCAAGAACATGAAGCAGTGTAGACTCGCCGTAGTGCAACAAGTGGTCGCGCAGATGCGCTGCCCAGAAACCTTATTGCCGCCCCGTACAGATGAACTCTGTGACAACGGTTCGGAGATACCGCTCACCCTCCTTCCCGATGCACACCGAGGAGAAGGGACGACTTGGTTCAAACAACACAACCCTCTGGAACAAGAGAACAAAGAGGAGGAGGAAGAAAAATTGGAATGGAAAATGATCAGTTTTGGTCTGGATGTCTCCAGATCATTTTAAGGAATAAGTCAATTACTCTCTAGTAACTACTCAATATAGCACACATTAGAACACTGGTAACTGCTAATTCAAAACCAATTAATGGTAATTAAGCAGTATTTATCAGATCCTGATTACATGTTGGTTTTCAGTTTCGACCATTGGTCTACAGCTTTGACCATGTTATTTGGATCACTTTGGTTTGACCACTTTATTTTGACCACATTGTTTCGACCACACTCTCTTGGAGTGATCCAAAGAAATCTCTAAGGGAGGTCCAAGAGGATCTCCCGAAGAGGTCCAATGAGACCACAGTGTTCCGACCACACTTTCTTGGAGTGATCCAAAGAAAAATCTCCAAGGGAGGTCCAAGAGAATCTCCCAAAAAGGTCCAAGGGTGGTCTAAGGAAAACTCTCACTGGTCAAATGTGACACTTGTTTCGACCATAGTGTTCCGACCACACTGGTCTTATGGACCACTTGTTTCGACCATAGTGTTCCGACCACACTAGTCTTATGGACCACTTGTTTGAGAGAAATGCATGGTTATCAAAAGAAAATAAACCATGCATGCTTTGGAATTTTAGGAATGAATGTGCCTTTACAAATAAGGGCCCGATTCTAACAATTCCCCACCAATTCCAAGGCAAGCAGCAAAAAAAGATGATAAAGACTATTGTGCTGAAGAGTTGTTAATATACCAGTCTTTCAGTGTAAGTCCCGTACGGGGCTGAACTTGCACTAGAATAATAAGATTCATCTTCTCACAGCTGATGAATGGACTATGCCTTGAATTCATAGCTTTTCGTGATTAGATTTCACTTGAAATCTTAACTGATACTAGGCTGTCAAGGAACCAAATCTAACTGGAGCTTTATTTGGCCATGCTCACTTATCTTGCTCATGAGCTTTCTAGAGAATGCCCCTATTCTCGTGAACTACGCCCTCAGTTAAGCTCAAGTAGGTGTATTCATTCTAGGTATCCTGTAGGCTAATACCTTTTTCCCTCATTGGACACTAGAATACATTAAGCCTTTAAACCATCCTCTTCCACACAGTTGAGAGTACTTAGTCTATTAGGACACGGATATATATATTATTAAAATATACTCTCTTGTCCAAACATCAACTTGTTTTCCCCATTACCTAAGTCACAGGATCTCCGATCAAGAAGGTATGTGTTACTGTTGAGTTATAACTTGAATGAGCCTCATTCCGATGTCCATAGACGCAACGGAAATCGCCATCCTTGCTAGCCCATTTGTGAAAGGGTCTGCTAGATTTTTCTCAGTGCGTGTATAATTCACAGTAATCACTCCAGAGTTCCTCAGTTTTCTGATAAATTTAAGTCTACACTTCACATGTCTAGAGGACTTCATGTTATCCTTAGTACTTGTAACCTTAATCAACACTATTTGATTATCATAGTATATTAGGATTGCTGGTATTAGTTTCTCAACCAGTGGCAACTGGCAAGTCCAACAAAAGCTCTCTAAGATATTCAGCCTCAACAGTGGCTGTGCCTAGTGCTACAAGCTTTGCTTCCATAGTTACCTAGTCAATATCGTATGTTTACATGACCTCCATGAAACTGCAGCACCCGCTAGGGTAAAGACATAACCACTTGTAGCTTTGATCTCATCTGCATCAGATATCCGATTTGAATCACTATATCCTTCTAATACAGATGGATACCCAGTATAGTGAATTCCACATGAGGTTGTGCCTCTCAAGTAGTACAACACTCTCTCAAGTGCCTCCCAGTGATCATCTCCTGGGTTAGAAGTAAACCGACTTAATTTGCTCACAGCAAATGATATGTCAGATCTTGTGGCACCAGATAGATACATAAAGGACCCAATAATTTATGAATATCTCAATTGATCTTTGCCTACTCCCTGATTCTTTCGAAGCTTAACGCTAGCATCATAAGGAGTTGGAGAAATCTTGTAGTTCTAAAAAAACGAACCGACTCAATAATTTCTCAGCATAATGGGATTGATTCAAAGTGATCCCATTCTCATTTTTTATCAATTTAATATTCAGAATAACATCTGCCTCTCCTAGGTCTTTTATATCAAAGCATCTAGATAAGAAATATTTGACCTCATCAATAACAACAGTGTTTGTCCCAAATATAAATATGTCATCAACATACAAACACAAAATCACTCCTTGACCCCCACCATAATGATAATACACACACTTATCTGCCTCATTCACAACAAAACCAGCAGATGTTAAAGTTTTATCAAACTTCTCGTGCCATTGTTTAGGTGCTTGCTTTAGGCCATACAAGGATTTGATTAATTTGCACACCTTATTTTCTTGTCCAGAAATCATAAAACCATCCAGTTGCTCCATATAGATTTCTTCCTCCAACTCTCCATTAAGGAAAGCTATCTTTACATCCATTTGATGGATGTGTAGACTAAGGGAAGCAACTAATGCAATGAGCACTTGAATAGTGGTTAATCTGGCAACAAGAGAGTAAGTATCAAAATAATCTTCACCTTCTTCCTGGGTATAATACTTGGCCACAAGTCTTGCCTTGTACTTATCAATAGTACCTTCAGGCCTCATTTTCTTTTTAAAGATCCACTTGCATCTAACATGTTTGCACCCGCTAGGACGATCAGTGATCTCCCAAGTTCTGCTAGTCATGATGGAATCCATCTCGCTATGGACTGCCTCTTTCCAATACTCAGCATGAGGTAATGCATAAGCCTCTCAAAGATTGTTTGGCATATCATCCATGAGGTAAACAGTGAAGTCTTCGCCAAAGGTTTTATCAACCCTTTGTCGCTTGCTCCTGCGAGGAGCCTCATCGACGAAATTGTGCTCTTCCTCAAGATTATCACAAACCGGTGGTATTTCACTTATTTATTCAGAGATGGTGGTAGGTTCAAAATTACTATTATTCGTAGTTTGATTATCCTCAGTTCGAGAAGTACTGTCTACGGTCCTCATAGGATAAATATCCTCAAAAAACGAAACATCTCTAGACTCCATTATTGTGTTAGCAATAATCTCAGGAGTTTCTGGTTTTACTACTAAAGATCTATAGGCTCTGCTGTTATGAGCATATCTCAGTAAGACACGATCGACTGTTTTAGGTCCAAACTCTCTTTTTTTGCAATGGTATATTGACTTTTGCCAAACACCCCCAAGTTCACAGAAAATAAACATTGGGTTTTCTCCCCTTCTATCCCTCATACGGAGTAATTTCACACATTTTAGTGATTACTCTGTTTAGGACGAAAATTGTTGTTAACATAGCTTCCCTCCACCACATCTTAGGCATACCGGCACTCTCCAACATAGCATTCACCAAGTTTGTTAGTGTCCGGTTTTTTTCTCTCAGCTACCCTGTTAGATTGGGGTGAATATGGTGGTGTAACCTCATGGACTCTTTCATGTTTAGAAAAGAATTAGGAAAATTCATGAGAGATATACTCTCCTCCACGATCACACCTTAGTCTTTTAATTTTCTTTTCTAGTTTGTTCTCAACCTCGACCTTATAAATTTTAAAGTAGTTTAAAGCTTCATCTTTTGTTTTTAGTAGACACACATAACAATATAGCGATGCATCATCAATAAGTGTTAGAAAATATCTTTTTCCTCGTTTTGTCAACAATCCATTCATCTCACATAGGTCGGAATGGACAAGATCTAATGGTGCCAAGTTCTTTTCCTCCTGTAACCCCTTAAAGTGTTTTCAAGGTTGTTTTGCTTACACACAAGTTTGGCACTCTAATCATTTGACAATTTCATATTTTGGAATTAAATCAAATCTGAACATTCTAGCAATACTATCAAAACCAATATGACAACAACGCGAATGCCATATATTGGCCTCACATTTATTCAAACCAGTTGCAACATTCAGATTATAACAATACTCTAAAGTACTTATGCGGAACAAGCCTCCGCTCTCATAGCCTTTACCAACAAAGTTTCTAAACTTAGACATTACAATTTTATTTGACTCAAATACTAGCTTATAACCATCCCTGTATAGGAGAGAACCACTACGAGGTTCTTATTTATTGTTGGCGCATGTTGCACGTTCTTCAAGTAAACAATCTTCCCTGAAGTAAGCCTCAGATCCACCATGCCAGCACCAAGAACAGAAGCATGCGACCCCTTCCCATTAGGATAGAGGAAGCCCCGGCTGTCTGATAAGAAGAAAATAAGGAAATATCAGAACATACGTGAATATTAGCTCCAGTATCAACCCACCAATCAGTGGATTGACATGTTGAAAATACAACAGGTGGATAACCATTCCCTCCTGGTGAGGCCTCGCCTATGATCACGTTCATAGCCTTTTTCTTTGGCTGTACAACATCCTTGCTCTTGCGGAAATGACAGTCTTTCGCCATATGACCGTTTTTCCCACGCACCAAGCAGGTGACGTTCCTCATATCCTTCTTCTCAATTTTCTTCTTAAAGCTAGTTGTCTAGCTTGGTTTAAATCCTTTGTTTTTCATACCATATCTTTTCTCTATGACATTTGCATTAATCTGATTGTTCTGACTGGTCGTACTTGGTGCATCTTTTGCTCTTGTTTTTTCTTCCACATCAAGAGCAGCGATGAAATCCTCAATAGATATCTCTTCCCTCTTGTCCTTTAGGCTAGTGGAAAAATCCCGCCATGAAGTAGGAATTTTGGTAACAAGGCTCGCAACCATAAACATTGGAGGCAAAACACAACCCAAGTACGCAATCTCTCCGACCAGTAGCAAAAGCTCATGAGCCTATGCAACTATTGACTTTGCATCATCCATGCTGTAGTCAAAGATCTTCTCACACATATAGAGCCAACGACCAGCCTCAGTTTCGGCATATTTGTGCTCTAGTGCATCCCACAACTCTGTGGCAGACTTGAAGTCCATGTACACATCATAGAGCTAGTCGGCTAGTATGGTTAGAATGCATCCAAGAACTGTGTTGTTATCTGTATCAAACCACATGGTCTGTTCAATCATAATAGGATATTGTGGATAGATCACCCACCACAGCCCCAAAGACATGAGAGAAAACTTGATCATTGTCTGCCATCTACGGAAGTTCTAACCAGAAAACCTCTTAGGTTTCATAGCATCAGAAGCACTAGCTGTTGCTACATCACAAAAATATCCACAATAAGGTTTCTGGATTGTTGGAAATGAGGATAACATTTTAATTCCAGATTTTAATGTGAGGCAAAGATCACATATAACTAGAGATGCATAAGACGATATCAACAACAGACAACTCATTGCACTTCTAAACATACTCAATAACTTGATTATAATAGAATATACAAGTCATACACACAACTTACAGTATAGGTCAATGAAGAACAGGAAGCAGTGTAGACTTGATGCAGTGCAGACTCGTCGCAGTGCAACAAGCGGTTACGTAGATGCGCTGCCCAAAAACCTTATTATCGCCTTGTGCAGGTGAACTCTACGACAACGGTTTAGAGATACCGCTCACCCTCCTTCCCGGTGCACACCGAGGAGAAGGGACGACTTGGTTCAAACAACACAACCCTCCGACACAAGAGAATATAGAGGAAGAAGAAGAAAAATTGGAATGGAAAATGATCAGTTCTGGTCTGGACGTCTCCAGATCATTTTAAGGGTCGAGTCAATTACTCTCTAGTAACTACTCAATATAGCACACATTAGAACACTGGTAACTGCTAATTCAAAACCAATTAATGGTAATTAAGCAGTATTTATCAGATCCTGATTACACGTTGGTCTTCAGCTTTGACCACTGGTCTACAGTTTTAACCACGTTATTTGGATCACTTTGGTTTGACCACTTTATTTTGACCATAGTGTTCCGACCACACTCTCTTGGAGTGATTCAAAGAAATCTCCAAGAGAGGTCCAAGAGGATCTCCCGAAGAGATCCAAGGGGACCACAGTGTTCCGACCACACTCTCTTGGAATGATCCGAAGAAATCTCCAAGGGAGGTCTAAGAGGATCTCTCGAAGCGGTCCAAGGGTGGTCTAAGGAAAACTCTCACTGGTCATATGGGACATTTGTTTCGACCATAGTGTTCCAACCACACTGGCCTTATGGACCACTTGTTTCGACCATAGTTTTCCGACCACACTGATCTTATGAACCACTTGTTTGAGAGAGAAATACACGGTTAGCAAAAGAAACTAATGAAAGCATCTAGGCCCCTAAAAATTGTTTTGGTAATTAATGATAATATGTGAATATGGGATTAACTGTTTATTGAGTATTTACAAGGTTAAGTCCCATTGGTGAATTTGATGACATAAAAGATGCATGCTAAAGGACTACATGAAGATCTACATGGCTTGAAGACAAGGTACAAGTAGTCTAGGATCCTTTTCGTATTTTACCGGTCTTAGGAGTTTAGTTGGAAGACCGGATTATAGGTTAAATGCCGTACTATTAAGAGGGATCTTGGCTAGTAGCTTGATAGCATGTTCTTGTGCCATATGGATCAATTTAGGATCATGCATGCATTTGAATTATCTTTTAATTTGAAAGCCTTGAGCACTCTTGTCTAAAATCGGTAGTACCGCAGATTATTCTTGCGGTTGTCTTTTCTGCTTGATATGACCGAGATTTACTTGGCGGTAGTACCGCTTTGTCTTGATATGACCGAGATTTACTTGGCGGTAGTATCAATTTTGTAGGTGAAGCCAATCGAGCGCTTAATCTTGCGGCCAAGCTCTTGAGTGGTGCAACCGCATTGCGGTCGTTCCGAAAATTAGTTAGCAGTTGAATAAAAACAGAACTAGTGCATTTTGGCACAGAACCTCTCTTTGGTTTTCGGTTGAACCGCGCTGAGAATCGGTTGTATCGATTTTCAGCTGAACCGATTTTTATATGTCGGTTCAAGAAAACCAGAACAGATGTAACTTCGACATAGAGCTCTCTGTGATTTTCGGTTGAACCGCATTTGGGAAGCGGTTGAACCGCGATGCGGTTGTACCGATTTTTATAAGGCGGTTCATATTTTCCAGAGAGCTTGTCATTTCAGCAGATTTGGAAACCCTACGATCGGTTGTACCACGCCTCAATGCGGTTTAACCGAGCGATGCGGTTGTACCGCAAGTTACTTGGCGGTTGTACCGGACGGCAAATTCCAACGGCTATGTCAGAGTAATTAATGCCGCCGTTCTAGCCGTTACGGACTTCTGACACAAGTGCGGTTCAACCGGACTCTTAACGCCGGTTGTACCGAATCTGGCTAAAAGTTGGGGATTTGGTCCCCAACGGTCATAATTGTTGGTGGAGGCTATAAATACCCCCCCCCCAACTGCCTTTGGACAGGTTGCAAGTGAACATTTAACATCCTTAGAGCCTTGAGAGCCAAATGCATTCACTCAACACCTAAATTGTCTTGTGCATTCATTGTTTGGTAGTTGAGTTCATTCAAGTGCATCAAAACATCCTAGTTGATCCTTATTGCACTTGAGCATCGTCAAGCGAAGGTCTTGGTTTGTTACTCTTGGAGTTTTGCCGAACTCCTAGACGGCCTTAGCGGTGGGGCACGGTGATCTCTTCAAGGAGATTGTGAAAAGGTCCGGTGCAAGTTTGTGAGTGGTTTGGTGTTCACCATCTCCGGAGCGGAGGAAGAACAACCATAGTGATCGAGGGAAGGCTTAATTCGTGGAGCCGCTTGAGTCGTCAAGCTTCCTCAACGTGGACTAGTGAAGACCAAGCAAGTCTTCGATACCACGGAAAACATCGTTGTCTCATTGTGGTTACTCCTAGTCTTTACATTTCCGCATTTATATTTCTAGCTTGATTATTGTGATTAAAGTACCTAGCTAGAAGTGTAACTTGTTTAGACTAAGTTATTAACTGGCTTAAATTGTTAAATTGTTAAAAAGTTTAAAAACCTCCTATTCACCCCCCTCTAGTCGGTTATCCTTGATCCTACAACTAAACTATGCATGCTTTGGAATTTCAGGAATGAATGGACATTTACAAATAAGGGCCCAATTCAAATACTTGGCAACCCAATTATGTAACCTACATGTTGGCAAAAACAGACAGATTTCTAGACGTGTGACTGCATATGTATACTTGAGCACTACCTACGGTCTATTTGGTAGAGCTCCTACTCCCGGATTCTCAACCGGAGCAGCGGGAGCTCAGCCAAACACATTGGCTCCTCATTTTTTAGAATCAGGAGCACTTTAGAATCGGAGTAGGATGCCTGTAGAAAACTTGAAGTGGCCTCTGGCCCACTCCACGCAAGAATCAGCACACCCGTCACGGAAATGCCCCTCAAGTTAATGTGTATTTACCCACCTTTTGCCACTGCATATATACCCGTTCTCCCCTTGTTTTTTCCCTCCCCAGTCGCACCATCCCCTCTCTCCATGCCTCCGCTTCCCCCGTCTCCGCCTCCCCACTCCACGCCGGTCAGGCCTACCCCTCCGTGCCGCCCTCCCACGCACCAACCCTCCTCTGCGTCGGCCTCCCCTTTGCCCCGCCACCCTTTTTGTTGGCCTCCCCTCTCCACGCCACCCCCCCTCTTCCGCGCCGGCCTCTGAGTTTCACAGTAGTAATCAAAAATTGAAATAGGAAGAGCTGGACTTTCTATGAGATAGTGCGTGGTTTTTCTTGCAGCATTTCAGAAATAGTGTGTGGTTTCTCTTGCAGCATTTCGGTGATTTGAGCAACTTGCCTTATTCATCTCTTGTTTATTATTGTGTTCTTCAGGTATACTTCATTTTGTATTGTCGTTTGGTTGGTAGATTCATTGATTTATGTTGCTTTCTTGTGGTTTCGGTTTCAGAGAAGTTGGGGGCATCAAGGCAACCAAGCACAGAGCAAGGTAACTGGATTTTACTTTGAAGTGGTCTCCAATTTCCTCTTTTGTTCCATTACTGCAGTGTGCCGAAAACTTTTACTACAATGATGCATCTTTTTCATTACCTAGTGTGTACAAAGCACGACAAATCGAAAGTTGCATTAGTGTTGAATGTTGTGATGCAGCAATTGCTGTTATGTGCTAATGGATGGCAGTAGCTGCAATGATGCATCTTTTTCATTATCTAATTTCACATTACAATGTCAAATTTATCAACAAGGGTGCAGCGAAAAGTCCATCTTTAGATTACTAATGGTGGCTTAACCATCATATCTAGTAATGGCTCAGGGTAAGAGAATTTTATCGCTATCCATTCATTGCTACAAAATCATATACATGAACCGATACTGGGGGCCATTGAAACCATAAACTGGAGTAACTGATCTTGTGCTAGAATAGCAGCTTATGCCTAAAGCGCAACCCACCACAACTGAATTGATTCGGTGGTTACCATGTCCATCGAACTTTTCTTTATTACCAGTTCTCGATATGAACACAATTATCGGTTCCTTTCTGCGTGATGTCTAGATTTCCAAGTTTGTGATGTTCAAATAAATGACCTAGTTTCAGATGGCACCGATGCAAAACTAGTGCGCATGATAAAGTACCTTGAGTTGGGTTAGCACTTGTGAATTCTTTAAGGACGACTTGAAGCTTGTCAGAAATGGTTGTAGGGTCTAGTGGTGGTCTGTTCTGATCTAGAAATTTCCCGAGGCAGTGATAGTTTGTAGTTATTGTATTCGCTTCAACGCTTTATACTCCTCTTACTGTGCTACTTGCTTTGACGCCTAGTGTAGATTCTCCCCATTTTAGCTCATGCGAAGAAAAAAATTGCTATAAGTAGCAAGCAACTGATAGAGAGAACCCTCTAGCATTGTGATGTTTTTTGATATTGTTGCCTTGTAAGGATAGTGCAGTGTCTTGATTTGAGCATTGTGATGTTTTCCAAAATTGTAATCTTGTAAGGATAGTGCAGTGACTGAAATTGTTTCTTATGACAACAACTTGATTTGAGCATTATATTGTGTACTGAAAATGTAACCTTATATGGATAGTGCAGTGACTGAATTGAGCATTAATATAGAAAATTGAACATTAATCTATTTGTATCGTGTTCTCCATATGGACAAGGGCCCAGTAAAGGTTTACATTGGGAGCAAAATTTAGTCTTTCTTTGTCAAGGTCAGTGAGCGATAAACTGGATTAGGTCTTATTTTTCAAGCTGCATATGCTTGGTTTGTTTCATATATATTTCATAACACCAGTAATTTGTTACTTGTTGCATGCACATTACGTGATCTCTTACATTCTATTCATGCTAATAATTTTTCACTGACATAGGTGATCAGACTGAGAGTGGCCCTATAATTTTAGAAGGCCATGAGGGTGAAGCTACTTCAGTTGACTGGTGTCAGTTCAATCGTGAAGAGAGCTGCAAATTTTGGAAAATTGTCCTATGGAGTTGCAGTGGTTATGTTCATGATTGATCTTCTGAAGTGCAATTGTACATAATATATTGATACAAAACCATCTGACCAAGATAAATGAAGATTGGTCAGCTTGTACAATGATTCATGGGTAATCATGCCAAGTATTTTAGCATTGTCAGAATTAGCAATTTGACCAAGCCTTGACTCTTGATTGCTATAGCGCTGGAGAATTAGCAATCAGAGCAATTATACCTAATAATCAGTCATGACGAACAGTGTTTGCAAACACAAAACTACATTGCAGTGCTGAATAATTGGCTAATGAGCTCTACCTTGGCTTTGTTCTCTAATCAGAGAAATCTTAGGATATCTCTCTGTGTGTGTTGTGCACCGTTTCTGTTGTGGTCAAGTAGTTCGAAAGCATGGGCTCAACTAACACCAATTAATTAGTTGGTTGCTACTAAGAACTTAAACATCTGTTGCATTGGCGTGTGTTTAATTGAGGACTAATCATGTCAAGATTACTAACAAATTGCATGGTACAATCAATTATATACTGCTATATGTTCTTTATTTTGTAATCCATGGTGGTAGCGCATGCTTTGTCTTCTACTATTTTATGTGAACATTAGTTCAACTACATGTAAATCTTAGCGATTTAGCCTAACATTAAAATCCCCATGCATCAATTCATTCTAATGAAATTAATTTAGTCATGTTTAAATAGTCTTATTTAATTTTGTACTAATAAATTAGTGTATATTAATTTGTAGTGTTCATTTTGTTGTAATTTTTAATTTGCAAAATTTTATGGTCGTTATCAATCTTCTTACTAATATTCCGTCTATTCCATGTGTTGCAAGTCATGTCTCTACCGGCGCTTCTGGAACACTTCTACGATGAGGACTACCGGTGCAAGTTGTGGATCACCGGTGACGCGGATGGCCCTCCGCCCCTGCTGCTTCGGTCGGGGAGAGATTACTGGGAGCTAGACGATCGCTACGTCCTGATTCTCCGGGACACGGGCTTGTGCCCCTTGCGAGGCTGGTCTCCGTCAAACGCCAGTTCACCCTAGACGCCAGTCTACTGTCGACACTTATCGATAGGTGGAGGCCCGAGACACACACCTTCCACTTTTGGTGGGACGGTCACTCTACAGGACGTCTCATTCTTGACCGGTCTCCCGATCCAGGGTGAGGCACTTGTTCCAGGTCGTCCGTCGGCGGACTGGAAGGCCCGGCTGGAGTATCGGTTCGGCCTACTTGTCCCGGAGCATGCACGTGGCGTCCCTAGGACTTGGCTGAGGCATTTCAGTCAATGCCCGCAGGATGCACCTGACGAGGTCGTTAGGACGTACCCCGTTGCTTACATCAGCCGTCCTTTGCGCCACATACCAGGGATTGTGTGACGCTTCGCGACGTGGCACTAGTGCTACCCCAACCTGATCATCTGCTATGCGCTCTTGCAGTTGTGGAGTTGAGAGCACTTCCTTGTTGGGCATACGGCCTTCGAGAGAGCGATACACCCGTACGCCGAGTTGGATGCCCCGATAGACGGGCCCACTATGGGCTTACGGTGGACTGCTGCCCGTCTACGCTGGGCCAAGGACAGACCAGTGAGGTTCCACTCGTTGTTCCACAACGAGTTCGAGTCATTGCATGACAACGACATCATCTGGGCTCCATGGACTCCAGATTTCGCACAGACGGTAATGCCACACGGGTTGTCCATGCAATGCACACAGGACGCCGGGTTATGGGTGACGACCCACCATCTGGTATTCGCACATATGGTGGAGCTTTACGCGTCACAGCACGTAATGCGGCAGTTTAGTTTGTACCGGGTCATGCCCCCTCCGGACAGCAGGGACCTACAGCGAGTCGTACACTTGTGAGTCAAACTTCATCCGAGTAATGTTTACACTTGTTACGTCTTCTTTTCTAACATCAATCCTTCCGGAAATGTAGGCAATCGAGGGCGGGTCGGCATACTCAAGACTGGCAACCAGTCCAGCACGAGTGGATTACGGCATGGATGGAGACGTCACACTTGGAGGTCTTGTAGGAGCAGCGTCCGTACGACGTTTGGACGTACGGTGAGTACCTGGAGTGGTATGTACCATGGTCGTGCCCTAGACTCACCCTTCCTCCACCAGAGCGCCCGGAGCAGGTGACGCACCATGAGAGCCTCCGCCACTCATTCGATCGTCACAGCGTTTTGCGACGTGACGACACTTACAACCTCTGGTCGTTTCATTGATGATATTTGTACTCTTCGTTATTAAACTTGTTATGTATATCACTTCAGTTGGAGTAGGCGCATCGGAGACCACCATCCGCAATCCAGACACAACACCTGGGGGGACCGTGCTCACCCGCTAGGTCATCACGACCCAGCGATTCTAGCCAGCATCGTAGCGCTTCCCGTCGGTCATCCGTGGGCCAGATCGGTGGGGAGGTAAGTTCTATACAAATCTACGTTATGTTTTTTTTTGTTATGTCTTACGTTCCGCTAACATCATGTCATTCTCCCACTGCAAGTCCATCGGGATGCATCACTTCTACCGTCTGTGTTCGGTACACAGACTAGTGCTCCCCCTCGGTCATCTGCACTGCACATTTGGAAGGTACGAGATTCTCAGTTTACGTCCAGAGTGTTTATTTATACTAACATCATTCCGTCTTGCAGTCTTTAGTTGACCGTGGGGGTGACGGATAGTTCACGTCCACTGATGATGAGGATACGAGCCTCTTAGCTCCTACCAGGGAGCAGTACGCAACGTCAGGGTTTGGACCATGGCAACCAGTGTTTGGAGCGTATGCATGGCAGAGCTCCTCTGGGTTCGTTGTCCCACGGTACGTTCAAGGCTAGAGCTCCCCCGGGTTGGCTGGCACACCGTACGTCCAAGGCCAGAGCTCATCCGCACGACCGTAGTTGCAGACATCGTACCTTAGGGACGGACAATTCGAGAGTGGATTTATACAATCCGCCGTTCATGAATTCATTGAAGGTGGCCCCCAGTTCGGCATGCCTCAGCAGGACGACATGTACGCTTACCAGACTCAGCTTCCTCCAACTCAGCTTACTGGTGCACCTCCGCCGACTCAACATACTCAACATTCTCTATACCCCCTCTGATCCGACATGCGCTCTCCGGACCGGCTGACGTATCCCACGGGATATGCTCGATGCAAAACATCCAGGCGCATGCGGACGCAGACACAGCGAGCAGAGAGTAGTGACTCAAACGAGTGAGCCATATTATATCCCTTGTTATGCGATTCTGTTTTGGTATATTTATATTTATATTTTATTTTGTTATACTTGTATGCATATTTTGTATGTTATATGTGTACTGTTGCGCCATATTGTATATCGATATTTCTAATGGAATTGTATATCAACATTTCCACTTCTCAGATGACCTAAACCCTTAATTTTTGAAACAATTTCAGAACACATATAAAATTGTAGAAACATTACACAATCAAGTCCACTATGTAAAGAGCCTTAAAAAAACAAAATTCATATATTTGGAGCTCATTTTCTATATTTAGAAATTTCTACAAATAATATATTTAAATGAAATTGCAAGAAAAATTCAGAACAAATAAAGTTATAAAAAAATTACACAAGCAAGTACACCGTCTCGAAAGGCTCCAAAAAAAATTCATAATTTTTTAAGCTAGTGTGCTATATTTCAAAATTCATACCAACAACATTAGACCAGAGGAGAGAGGAAAGGTGGCGGCCGCACGATGGTTGTGCGGCTTCTCCTCCACCGCACAGCTACCGTGTGGCGG
The DNA here is from genome assembly GCA_036346405.1 of Phyllostachys edulis. Classification (NCBI taxonomy): domain Eukaryota; kingdom Viridiplantae; phylum Streptophyta; class Magnoliopsida; order Poales; family Poaceae; genus Phyllostachys; species Phyllostachys edulis. Next base: position 39,960,415 of record CM070545.1, read on the forward strand.
CCGCACGATGGTCGTGTGGCTTCTCCTCTACCGCACGGTCCCTGTGCGGTTTCTCCACATATCGATGTCAGGATCACGTCTGTGCGCCCTGCGGCTTCTCTACGTGTCGGCATTAAGATCATGTTCGCATAATTACCATACGGCACAATGTTATTTTTGTAAGTACCGAACGAGGACGGCGTTCTTGCAAATGCGCGGCGCAGAATCGAGTACGGCAAAAAAAACTCGTTGCCGAGGATCATGCATGCTTCGCGTCCGGTCTGAGGCATTAATTGAGGCTGACCTGCTGAGGTAGTACTGTACTGTGTATAGTCACGCGAGTCCATCATCAAAACTACATGCGAGTTCGGTTGCCCCTGAAAGTACAGCCTCGATCGCTCTTCAGAGTTCAGATAGCAAGTTTCAGGGCTACTCCAGTACTCCTTGAGATTGGTTTGCTCGTGGTACTAGCAAGTTATGTTATGTATCTTTCGGATCGTCTAGGAGTAGATCTAGCGGGGTTTCATTTGAGGATTCGAGTTCTTGAGAGGGAAGGGAGAGAGAGAGAGAGAGTACCGACCGTCCGTCGCGTTGGATGAAGAGCCGGCCATCGCTGGTTCGTTGGTGAGGCCTGCGCACGGACAGCGACGGTCGGGGAAGAAGGAGCGGCGTCTCCCTGGCGGCGACGTCTCTCTGGCAGCGGAGGTGGTGGTGGCGCGGCTCCGGTGAAGAAGACGGCGATGGAGCTTCCCGTCGCTGACTGCGCGTCCCTCTAGATCGGTCTAGGGTTTGTGTCGGTGCGGTTTTGCGGCTCAGGCGAACCTCGTACTTGGAGCCGCCGGCCCCCACCCCTTTATATATTGCTTGTATGACGGGGCCCACCAGCCAATAGATGGGCTGGGCACCCCCGATCAGGGCGCGGATCAAGGCCCGATTAGCCGTTGGGCTAATTGGGAGAGAGATCAATCCAACATTCTCCCCCTTGATCTCCTCTATGCTTTAACTTTAATTACTTTTGACTTTACTCATTCCATCACAGATTAGTGCATAGAACACGTCTCATCGTCACGGTCAACTGCCGATAGATTTAACAGTTACAATACACATCTCTATTCTGAAATAGTTACTTTAATCCTTTTGGGCCATCTTTTAGTTCAGGAATCATAGGCTTTCCCTTAAACCCATGCCGGCTACATGTTCTCTAAACACGTTGGGTGGTAAGCCTTTAGTAAGCGGATCCGCTAACATCTTTGCGGTACTTATATGCTCAAGACTTATAATTTGATCCCGAACTTTATCTTTCACAACATAGTACTTTATGTCAATGTGTTTGGCAGCACCACTTGACTTATTGTTGTGGGCATACGTTACTGCGGGTTCATTATCGCAAAGACAACTTAAGTGGTCTATTGATGTCGTCAACCACTTTCAAACCGGGTATGAACTTCTTTAGCAGTTCACGCCCGTAGCCTCATAACATGCTACAAACTCGGCATACATTGTGGGCGATGTAGTGACGGTTTGCTTTGAGCTTTTCCACGATATAGCTCCTCCGCGCGAGTGAACACATATCCGGATGTAGATTTTCTATCATCTCCGCAAAATCGAATCTGCATACCCCACTATATGGAGTAATCGATCTTCGTATGTCATCATGAGGCCTTTTGTTCCTTGCAAATAACGCAAGACTTTCTTTATCAATTTCCAATGTTCTATTCGAGATTGCTCGAATCGCCAAGTAACCGGTAACAAATGCTAAGTCGTATGCGTGTGCACACTTGAGCATACCGTAAGCTTCAAGCAGTTGAAGCATATGGAACCGCTTTCATTTGATCGATCTCATCTTGGTTCTGGGGCATTGAAAAACCCCATATCTGTAGCCCTTGACTATAGGTGCGGTGAAGGACTACATTTATGCATCCCAAATTTCTTTAAGACTTTCTCTATGTATGTCTTTTGTGATAGTCCCAATATCCCTTTGTTTCTATCCGGTGAATTTCGATCCCTAGAACGAACGAAGCTTCACCAAGATCTTTCATATCAAAGTTTGAGGACAAAACTTCTTTGTCTCGATGAGCAGTGACATCACTACTAGCCAAGAGGATATCATCCACATCTGTGATTAGGAAGATAAACTTCCCATCTTTAAACTTTGCATAAACACGTTGTCCTCTACATTCTCTTTAAACCCAAATTTTCTTATTGTCTTGTCAAACTTCAAGTACCACTGTCTTGAAGCTTGCTTTAACCCATAAATCGATTTCTTTAGGCGGCATCCCATTCTTTCATTTCCTTCCATGATAAAACCTTTCGGTTGTGCCATGTAAACATTTTCCTCCAAATCCCCATTAAGAAATGCCGATTTACATCCATCGATGTAACTCTAAATCATAATGTGCTACTAATGCCATTATGATTCTGAAAGAATCTTTACATGAGACTGGAGAAAAGGTCTCATTGTAATCAATCCCTTCTCTTTGCGTAAATCCTTTTGCCACAAGTCGCGCTTTGTATCTTTCTACATTCCCTTGGGAGTCAAGCTTTGTCTTGTAGACCCATTTCTGACCCTCTTGTTTTGGCTCCTTTAGGAATAATTTTCAAGTCCTGACTTTATTAGTCTTCATGGACCTCATTTCCTCTTCCATGGCTTCAAGCCATTTTGAGGAATTTTCGCTTCTCATGGCTTCTTCAAATGAGATGGGATCATCCTCCATTTGATATTCCTCTGTATGATAAATCTGATAATCATCAGAAATAGCTGATCTTCTTACTCTTTGAGACCTCCTCGGGGCCTCCTCATTTGGTACATCTTCTGCTTGAGGTCTTTGCTGTTCCCTCCCCCTCATCTGTGGCAATAGGTTCTATAGGATCTCAAGAACGGGTTCCTCATTATCATTCATTGTTGCCACGGGAGGAACAATAACAGTCTTGGCACCTTGTTGTCTTTGCTTGTCGGTGCGGCAAATGACAGTAGTGTGAAGAATGGCTCTTGAATCATCTGAGTGGGCGATACACCCGCTTCTCTTCAAGATCAATCTCATGAGCTACCATACTTCCTCTCATCATTTCATCCTCTAAGAAGACAGCGTGTCTCGTTTCTACAAACTTTGTATATCTGTCTGGACAGTAGAAACGAAAACCTTTTGACTTTTCGGGGTAGCCAATGAAATGGCAACTTCATTTTGGATCAAGCTTCCCAAGGTTTGGGTTAAATACTTTAGCCTCAAAGAGACTCCCCACACACGTAAGTGGTTTAATGAGGAACTCTTCCCGTCCACAACTCGCACGGTGTTTTGGGCACCGACTTACTAGGCACTCTGTTGAGAATATGAATGGCGGTTTTCAACGCCTCCATCCATAGACTCAATGGCAGTGTGGAATAGCTCATCATGCTTCGCACCATATCCATCAGAGTACGGTTGCGTCTTTCAGCTACTCCATTTTGTTGAGGTTCGCCGGTGTAGAATCTTGGGCTACTATACCATTTTCTGTAAAACCTTGCAAAAGGTCCAGAACTTGTCCATATGGGGTATGTCGATAGTAGTACTCCCCCACGATCGATCGGACTATCTTAATCTTTAAATCGTGTTGGTTTTCAACTTGACCTTAAATATCTTGAATTTATCCAAGGCTTCATTTCTTTCTTTGATTGGATAAATATATCCATAACAGAGTAATCATCCGTGAATGTTATGAACGAGTCATAACCATCCACACTTTTCACGGAAAAGGACCACAAATGTCGTGTGAATAATTTGTAGAACTCTGTGCTTCTTTGGCGTCTTTCTTAATTTTCTTTACATATTTTCCTTTAATGCATTCTCTGCATTGTACTAAGTCTGAGAACTCTAATAGAGGAAGAATTTCATTCTTAACTAGTCTTTCTATTCTCCCCCTCGAAATATGGCCTAAACGACAGTGCCATAATTTCGACGACGCATCTAGAGTTCTCTTTCGTTTCCTGTTTACATTCGTAGACGAGGATTCATTCACTTTCTCGCACGCGACGTTCCCTTTATCGTATACGACATTCACATCATCACATAATGATAACAAATAAAGCTCATTTTGTAAGATGGCAAGACCAACACATTCTTTATTAAACATTATTTCACACTTGCCATTTCCAAAATTACAATCATAACCATCTTTGTCCAAATTTGAAACACTAATCAAATTCCTCTGTAAAGAGGGAACAAAAAGGACATCTCTAAGTAAAAGATTGGAGCTATTAGCTAACTCTAATGAAAGATCGCCAACGGCTTCAACTTCAGCTTGGACTCCATTTGCAACTTTAATGCATCTTTCGTTTCTTTGCGTAGTCCTCGTCGAGCGGAATCCTCAGAAGGAATTAGCAACATGAACAGTTGCTCCTGAGTCAATCCACCAAGTGGATTTCGAATATTGCACATACAGGCATTCATTTATAAAGGTAATAATGTTCTCACCTTTCTTTGCCATTATCATCTTTAAGTAATCGGGACAGTTCTTCTTGTAGTGTCCCGTCTTCTTGCAGTGAAGACACTGATCTTTGTCTACTGCAAACTTATTTTGTTGAGGCTGATGGACATGGGCTTTTCCTTGTTCTTTGAGGAGAATTCTTGTTGAAGTTCTTTTTCTTGTTGTCCTTCACATAGTTGATAGAACCACCATGTGAGGATTTAAATCTTTCCTCTTCTTGCACACACATAGCTATGCACTTTTCTAAGTCCCATTTCTCGGGCTGCATGTTGTAGTTGACAACAAAGGTGTCAAACTTTTCCGGCAAGGAAGCAAAAATCAAATGAATAAGGAACTCATCCTTGAGAGCCAAATCCATTGGTTTAAGCTTGGATGCCAAGTTGCTCATCCTTAGTATGTGTTCTCTTATGCCACTGCCACCACCAGAGTACCTTTCTGTCACAAGCTGCTTAATCAGCTGTGTAGCATATGTCTTTGAAGAGCCAGTAAACTGACTCTTTATTTTCTCAAGGTATTCTGTGACAGTGTCACATTCTGCGATTGAGCCCACAATTGCAGGCTCAATCGTGTTCTTTATCACAACCATACATTTCTTGTTGGTGTGGTCCATTCTTATGCTCAAGGTCATAAGACATCAGTAAGGAGCTTGATCCTCTGTCTTTTCTCGCCAAGCGATATCATCCTCATTTTGATCCTCACCGATGCCATAGGCTCGGTGGGGCGTCTTTGTAGTGAGGACCCAGTCCACCTCAGCCAAGATAAACGCTAAGTCTATCTTTTTCTTCCACTCCCCATAGTTATCTCCTTTGAGAGTGGGGATCTCTTTGATACAACTCATCAAGTTGTATCCGCCTGAAAATTTAGTTCAAATAAAGTGAGAACGTAACAGGAAAATTATATGCCTTATTTCCAACGTTGGTCAAAAATACGACATACAATTAAATCAATTTTATCTATACATTAAATCTACATCACCGTTGGGCAGAAATAGAAATAATGCATAAAAACATCAATTAGAAATTATAATACTGTTATTATCAACGTTGGTCAGAAAATAACAATATCATAATTCACAACAATTCTCAAAAAATTAAATTCTCCCGTTGGTTCGAATTTAATTGAAAGAGTAATCAAACATTAACTTTTGCGTGAAAGCGTAATTATTCTAAAAATAATTTATTATTGAAGCATTATATCAGATACATTTAATCTCTGAAAAATTAACACGTTGGTGCAAAAATTACAGATTTGAATCAAATTCTATTCATCAATTAGGCCGACCGACGGGCGGGCGTATGAGGCCCGTCGCCGGAGGCTTAGGGCCGCACGGACAGCGACGGTCGGGGAAGAAGGAGCAGCGTCTCCCTGGCGGCGACGTCTCTCTGGCAGCGGAGGTGGTGGCGGCGCGGCTCCGGTGAAAAAGACGGCGATGGAGCTTCCCGTCGCTGACTGCGCGTCCCTCTAGATCGGTCTAGGGTTTGTGTCGGTGGGGTTTTGCGGCTCAGGCGAACCTCGTACTTGGAGCCGCCGGCCCCCACCCCTTTATATATTGCGCAGCGCGACGGGGGCCCACCAGCCAATAGATGGGCTGGGCACCCCCGATCAGGGCGCGGATCAAGACCCGATTAGCCGTTGGGCTAATTGGGAGAGAGATCAATCCAACAAGTTACAGCAACTTTTATCTCACTAAGAAAGAAAAGCTCCGTCCTCCCTTTCTCTCATCATGGCTCTGCGCCTCTCGTGTATGGGAACTCCACATTTGCGTGTGGTACCTGTCGCAACATCTGGTCAGGACAAGAGAGATGCGCGAGCTTCCCTACCACAAAGAACGCAAAAAGGCAGCATCGGTTTTTTCCAATCCTGGATTACCAGTCCATCAAGCCAACACACTTGTAATGCTATCACTAGTAGCTCCATCAAGTGGTGCTTCTTTTTGTCACTCATTTTTTCAGGTAGATCGTCGAGCTTTACAATGAAATGATCACCTAAAAGCGCCTCCCACTCCACTCCCTTTTGATCTGCCCCCATGTAAAGGAACAAAGATTAAAGAACACGAAGAAAACCACCTACCAGATGTTATATGTCATGCATGCCACAGAAACAAAACTCATGCGTAGAGAGGACCCCCACGACGACTCTGCACTGCAGCTGGACGCATGCAACTGTCCATTTATGTAAACCATACCTGTTCATCTCTTCCACTTTAACTTCTCCCCAATGTACAGTTTTGATCAGGAACGTTACAGCGCATATGTGCATGCATACATGGCCATCCATTAGCCATATGGTTTTTCTTTTCTTTTCACTTAACCTAACCCCCAAAAAACAAAGGCATCTTTTAACAGGTAAAAAGGCCAGATCGAAAGAATGTAAAGAAAAGAAGAAGAAAATTTCTTTTCGGTACGATGTATAACCAGCCAGCCAGCCCCAGCTACGAGGTACTATGAATCGATCGAATTCTAATAGAGCTTGTTATACCCGTCCTGGCCTGGACAGTATCCTGGTGTAGAGTATGAGGTTCCAGATGTCCGGCACACCGGGGAGGCACCAGTGGATGCAGTCTGCGTAGGTGGTCGGGTCGGCCTGCTGCTCCGGCGTGAGCACCTTGCCCTGCCGGATGGTGTGCACGGAGGTGTGCCCGTCCTTGCGCCGCTCCGACATGGTGGTGATGTCCACGAACGTGATGGGCACACGCGGCGCCGCCGCGCGGGTGATGTTGGCCGCCGCGTGGAACATGTCCCAGTCAGTGCCCAGCCAGATCGGGCCGTGCCAGTTGAGCAGCGGCATCGTCTCCTTTGCGCACCGGATCCCGTCAGGGTTGCCCCAGACCTGCGGGCTGTTCAAAGAAACAATCAAGATGAGTTGATCACACAAGTACATCAACGTGACATCGTGATGACTAATGAGAATGTTACAGTATTTTATTGCCAAGTTTGACGGGTTCTGAGGTTTAGCCATTTCTATAACAAAACCGGTTAGTTAAATTTGACATGAATGCTGCTGGTGATGATCGCAAACAGCTAGCAGATCTAGAGTTATAAGCTAAAATGTCACTATTTCACGACGAAATAGCAGAAATAACTCATCTTGCCGCTCGGTGGGTGCACTGCAGGCCACCTATTACTCGGTGGTGGCGGCAGATCGCCACGTGACCTACAGCGCTGTGGAGGCATGATAGACCACCAACCGTGCATTTTTAGCGCAACACGGGTATCATTTTTGTCGATTCATTTACTAGAGGACTATGTTTACTATTTCAACTCAAAATCACATTAAACAATAAAAAAAAACTCCCAGATCTGCCTCCCACTACTTCCGTTCTTTTCACGTGCGGGGATCGTTATTATTCTTCGGTTGACCAAACTTTAAATGCATCTTTTGATGTCACATGTCTGCAACTCCAAGCTTGGTGCTTCATTCGTGCACGCAATCCCCAATGAAACAGTCAATAATTTCGAGATAGCTGGACACGCCAAACGATATGGCATCACTGAGATGTTTTCTTTTGATTGATCTTCCTATTTCAAGAAGGAAACTACTAGTTTCTCTGTACTACTACTCTCTCTAACAGGCTATTGACAAGTGAAGTGACAACATATGTGGAAAACCTCAGTGATTTGTTCGTTCACCGGAACCATACCATGGCAGTTTTGTCCGGTTGCTAGCTCCTTATCTTCTCACACACTACTAAAGAGAATCATTGACTAAAAAATACTAAGGCAAATCAAAGCGGTTTGCTTCACGGAACCTAAACATCTATCAGTTTCAGGATTAGTCATCCCTTTTCCTAAAAGCTTTAGGTGAGCTTTCGTAAGGCGTCATCCCCGGGCCATGCCAAACATATCCTTATCAATACTTATTGTCATCGGCGATAGGTAACCAACACAACCCTCTGTTTGATCCTACTAGCGTGCCACATCTGGTCCTTCATTTGGCATTGTTAAGTATATAGCTAGGCAAAAATTCATGTATGAACAGGTCTTATGTGTGATCTGAACTATCAGCAAAAACTCACTGTTAAATTCATGTATGAACAGGTCTTATGTGTGATCTGAACTATCTTCTTTTTTGTAAGGCTAAACTATGGAGTGCAATTGGTACAACGTATACGTCCACTCAATATAACACCAAAGAACATTGAATTGACTTGCGCAAAAAGAAAAGCAAAAACGTCAGATGCCAAGTGATATATCTAAGATCAGATGACCAGATTCGAATCCACCTCCAGCTTTTAAACCTAAAACGTGGCAGAACGGATTAGATAACCTGGCTACCTGTGCTTAATGTGTTTTCTATTCCAAGATCCTAAAATTCCGGTAACGGGATAATTAACCTCTCTCAGAATGATGCATCATGGGATTTCGTTCCTGACCGCACATAGTTTTTCTTCCCCATCACGAGCTACAGTACGTCGCTGATCATTGATGCATCATGGGATTTCATTCACGGATCGCAACGGCCAAATAAAAATCGCGCAGAAGCTTCCATCTCGGATCCATGCGCAAATAATTCGATCGGCGCCCATGCACGTGACAGGACAGGTACACACAACCATACATACCCATTCACCCTACGGTCCTATCAAGTTAGTATTAATTTTTCAGAATGCAACATGGACAACGAGCTATACAAAAACACGCACTCGCCCGATAGGAACCTCTTTTCGTTGGACTTTTGCGTTCCGGTAAATCCGGTTGTGTTGTGACCCATGCACGCTGTTGATCTCGACTTTCACCTTTCAGTTTTTTTTATCAAACGATGAAAATCACTTCTAATGTCATGTATTACAACGTCAGATGCCAAGTGATATCTAAGATCAGATGATCCCATTCCATCCCCATTCCGATTGGCGATTGCGCCCACTGCACCACCAATCCATGTAGTACCGCAATTCTCTCCAGCCTGACGCGCGCATCGATCTCCGGCGCGGTGGTACAGTACGCGCAGTCGCGCACCACGCGTACGTTGCCGTTTCGTTGAGGGTACCACCATCACCATGCGTGCGTACCTTTTGGTGTGCAAAAAGTTTCGAGATCTTGGCGTTCGCACACACGTACCGTACCGTTAAGAACTAAACTGGCACCACGACATGATCGGTCAAATTGTGCGTGCGTACCTACCTACGTGCCTTACTCGATCGAGTGAATGCTTTTGTTTAAAACTCGAAACTATATGATGGAATGGGATAGAAAAGTAGGAGAAATATAAAGGTAGGTTAGGGTACGTACCTGATGTGAAGAGGGGACATGCTCATGAAGAAGACGGACGTGCGCGCCGGGTCGATGTTCTCGTTCACCCAGCCCGCCCAGGTGGCCAACACCTTCCTGTAGGCCTCAATCCTCGCGACCTCGTCATGTTCCTCCCAGTTCTGCCCGGCCGTTCTCCTGCGAATTGATCAAAGATCACCAGAAAACTTGCGTGTCAGCGTCGTCGCTAGCTGTTTACATCAGCCACGTACATCAATTAAAATGGTGTAATTTTCGTTCGCCCGCGTCGTTGGCTGCACGGCACGGCACGGCATGCGTCAGTCAGTCGATCAGTAGATGTGCATTGTACATACTTGACTTTAATGTTGACGGTGTTCATCCACCAGATGTAGGAGTTGAAGACGAGGTAGTCTACGCCGCGCCAGTTGTTGGCGTGCGCCGCGATCTCCTCCGCCTTGATGATCCGGTGCTGGATGCTGTGGATCTTCGGGTCGTCGGAGTTCGACTCCACCAGGAATGGCGCCCAGTAGAACTCCACCGTCGCGTTGTACTCCTGTTAATAAGAACAAGGCCGGCCGGTCATTTGACCTGATCAGATAAAAGGCCCAGAGAAATGCGAAATTGGTGCACCTAGCCGCCACCAACGACAGACACGTTATATTTGAAAACGGCTGCTGCTTAAGTGCTTATAGTACAATAGCAGCCGTTGGACCCGGTCCCGGTTATCCTCCACGGCACGAATCTAAAAGGGGAAGGGAGGCGGCCAGCGTACGCACCACGGCGTGGAAGACGACCCTCTGGCCCTCCCACGTGACGTACTTCTTCCCCGGCGACAGCGCCGACTGCACCAGGCACACCATCGACTCCCACTGGTTCCGGTTCAGCGAGTCCCCCACGAACATGAACCGCTTCCCCCGGAGCCTCTCCATGAACAGCTTCGCGTCAAACCTTCAAAATTATGGGGAAAAAACTTACCGTTTATGCATGCATGTCCAGCTAGCTATTCCATGCCTGCCGTCTGAGCCTTCCAAAGAGGCAATATACCATACGTTTCTACTGCAAATTTGGAAGTGTATGCATGCGCGCGCGCGTACCTGGGCATGGAGCAGTCGTTGGGCTGCCACCGCCACTTCTGGTAGGTGTCGTCGCGGCGGCCGTTCTTCATGCACGTCACCTGCACCGTGAGGAACTGGCACTCCTCCTCCCGGTACAGCGGGTAGCTGGCGTTGTCGAACACCCACTCGCCCTTGGACAGGTCGCACGTCTCTGGCACGCTCAGCACGGCCGGCGCCACCGTCTTCTTCGCCGCCCGCTGCCTCCTCGGCTTCTTCGCTTTCTTTGGCTTCTTGTTCTTGCTGGCGGCCTTCCGGACTCCCTGCGCCGCCGTCTCCGTCACCGCGTGCTTCGGCTTCGGCTTGTCGTCGTCGCGCGGAAACACGGCGGCCTTTTCCGTAGACGAGATGTCGCGCCGGGGGGCAACGCGCGCGACGTGGCCGCCCGAGACGACCGCCGGCGGCGACGAGGGCCCCGCCCGCGCGAGCGGCTCGAGCGTGAGCGACCGGATGTCCTCGCCGTACATGATGATGACGAAGATGACGAAGAAGACGCCCGCCACGTACACCGGCAGCCGCCCGCCCTTGCGCAGCGACGACACGGCGTGCTTCGCGACGAACGGGCCGAACGCGTCAGCCCCGGCGCCCACGCCCGCTCCTGCGAGCGACGACTTGCGCCGGCCGGCGAAGTGCATGGCGCTCGCAGCTTGCTACGGCCCACTCGCTCGCTCTGCACGTGCGTGGATCGCTTGGATCGATCGCCGAGTAAGGGGGCTTTATGGATTGGCACGCGGGTCTGGGATTCAGCAGCGGGGGCTGCGGATTTGGTGAGGGGAAGCCATCTTTCGTTGATGCTTCCCCCTTTTCTTCCTTGGTCAGGCGTTGAATTGGCAACTAAGCGAGGTTAAATGGATGGCTGGGTGGATTTGGACAGAAGTATTTTATTCCTTGCCAATCCAAAGGCTCCCATACTTGGCCAGACGTGGCATGGAGAAACGTGGTACATCACGTCACCGATGGACTACATTAATTTAGATTCGAGTCCTACGTACGTATATACGCAGCACGGGTATTAAATACTACTAGTTATTCTTCCACGAAATTAGTAAATTTGTGTAAATACCATAAACTGGTTTTTTAGCAGACTTAATGAAGAATTGATTTGGACGATGAGCTGATATATATGGTTCATTGCGAATGATCTATATATATATATATATATATATATATATATATATATATATATATATATATATATATATATATATATATATATATATATATATATATATATATATATATATATATATATATATATATATATCCTGATGGTCAACGGAGAACGTGATAACTTAAGGACAGATCGGCTTATCAAGGGAGCAAAGAACAAGATGCATACGCTTAATTGGCACAACTACATATGTTTACATGGTGATGCTTCAGAAGGAACAGTTGGCCTTGATTTCTCCCGTTTTCTTTATTTGGGGGAATGATGCGTGGGGTACGTTCTAGCAGATTTCTGACTGTGTGCGCTAGCACACGTCGAGCTAACTACCGGTTTGAGACTTCTAGAACTAAAGAGCTTGCAGCGATGTGACCGTGATTTCTACATTGTGATATGATCTTTGGTGACGGTGGATCTAGATCGTTGGTCTCCTGATTTTGTCTAGCTGCCTTGTCAGTTAAGGAAAATAAAATTTTCAAACGAAACATTTCCCACGCGTATGAACTGATCGTTCGTAGTTCCAATCCAAGGCACATTATATACTAGCTCTTTTACGGTACAGTCAATTTAATACGGACCGTCCATTCCTTTTGATCTAATGGATCATATTAGAATATTGTTCCTATTTTTCTTCATAAGATACAACTCTTCCTGTATGTAAAACTTATCATCTAATTAGTTAGGAGCAGGTCCACAATCTTTACCATAGGGGAAATCTTGGTGCGATTTGCACCACCACATGCTCGTAATCAATTTGTTGGAAAACCATAGGCTTGACCTAGCACTCGGCCCATGGATGAGCGTCTCATCCAAAACCCTAGCAGGGTCTTTAGTCTATAAATAGGTGATGCTGATCATTGTAAAAGGCTAATCACTAGATGAAGGAATAAATTAAAGAAGAGAACAATACCCGCTACATCTTTGTCTCTCTATGTGTTCATCTATCTTGTGCTCTTGTATGCAATTCATCAATTGTCTACGAGGTGCACGATCAGAATGGACTCGTCAGCAACGGTTCATCAACATGTTATCAGCACGATCGACTCCGGTCTACCCCTAGGCCTACTTTACTCGGATCGAGAAGGTAATCGTCGAGGCGATATTCGTAGATTGAATCGTATTTTCTAGATCGCTTTCAATTTCCCAAATTTGCTTTCTAGATTATTTTCTACAGTGCAAATCCACTCTAATCTACCGCGAGCCGACTTGAAGTCGCCGGCCAAGCCGATCAGTAGGTTCCATAAAGGAGTAGATGTCGATTGCACTGTAGATTGTAGATTGCATGAACACAGAAGAAAAAAAAGGCGTCGGCGCGCGTGCGGCCGTGCCACCACGCCGCTTTGCATCAAGGTGCCACACCGCCTTTGCATGCGTCACGCGGCCCCACACCGCCCGCGATGGGCCGTGCCACCACGCCGCCCGAAACCGCTCTCTGGCTTGGCCGGCTGCGGCCGTGCCCGCTAAGCCAGCCTGCATGGCGACGGCTCAAAGACGGGTGCACCGCCACCGACGTCTGACGCCGCTTATCGCCCGGCGGTGCGAGGGCCCCGCAACGCCCCACCATGGCCGCCAGATGGCACAACGAATGCCATCGGCTGCTCGAGACGAGGCCGTGCGCTCGGGTGAGCAGCGCAAGGCTCTATATCTGTCGCGCACCTCTAGGCTTTCGCGAATCGCCGTCGCGCTACCGCCGAGCCGCCCCATCGCTTCACATAGGCGCCCGCCACGCGCGGTCATGCCACCTCGCTCCGCTCGCCGTCGCGTCGCTACCCATCTTGCACCTAGATTAGCCGCCGCACGCTGCTGTCAGTTGTGAGCATTCTTTGCCACCATTGCGCTTGGCGTGAGGAGGAGGCCGTCTTTGCTAGGTTTAACTGGCCGTCGGTTTGGGCCAAAGAAGGATGAAAAGGCCAATGGGCCTGGTCCTTTTTCGGAAAGAAAGAAAAAAAAGAAAAAGCAAAATCCTAAACTTTGCAAATAAGCCCTCGAGTTTTCTAAAAATCCCGTGAACATTTTCTCAGAACTAAAAATTAGCAGTTTAGCCCTTGAAAATTAAATAATCCACCGAAAATTCATATTCCAGCAGAAAAGGGCCTCGGGAATTCAATTTTGAATCATTTTGAGCATTTGAAGCATGTTTAACTCTGTTATTATTGTTTCTATGCAATTTATATATTGTATTTACTATTTTGATTATCTGTGATTATTTATATTACTTTTAATCACTAAAAATAGCAGTGAATCATGAAAAATGCATAGAAAAATACGAGATCACGAACCGGGAGTTCGAAGAGCATTATGATAATTTTGCAACCATTTTATACAAATTATCATCAGTAATCTTATGAACTCTTTGCATAAATATGTACATGACTGACATCACGAACCAGGAGTTCGAAGAGCTTGACCAGTATGGCCAAAATTACTTGACTTGGGCCTCCAATGTCGAGATTGTACCTGGGGCCAAGAAGCTCTGTGCTGCTATCGGGTCTGGCACCTCAAAGGATGCCTATTCTACTACTGAGAAAAATGATCAGGCACTTCACTTCCTCAGACACCATCTCTGCCTAACGTTTAAGAATGAGTATATGGTGGAGAAGAACGCACTAGCTTTGTAGACTGCACTAAAGAAGCGGTTCGAGAAGCTGAAGTACACCATTCTTCCTCGGGCAAAGCAGGAATGGACCCGATTGCGCTTTGCTGACTTCAAGACCGTGGGAGAGTACAATTCTACCTTGCACATAATTTATACCAGTCTTCAACTATGTGGTAAGGTAATTACGGATGAGCAGAAGATTGAGAAGACTCTATCTACCTTTCACTTGAATGCGATGCAATCCGTACGCAACTATCATCAAGACAGCTACAAGGAGTATTTCGAATTGATTGACAACATGCAAGTTGCGGAAGCTCAAGATGATGTTCTAAGGAAGAACTACCTCTCACAACCACCTAGTAGCAATGTTGGCCATGAAGCCAATGCTAGCAGGTAAAAGGTGAGGAAGCCTCTCACAAAGGACAGGGGCAAGAAGGATAAGGTCGCAGGTCGCAGGGTTAAGCCAAAGGCTCAAGAAGAAGGGCAAAGGACAACATGAGGCACACCTTGCCATTGCAGGCACGAACAACCCACAACCATTAGTTACACTCATGGATATGGATAGCCCAATAGCAGCCCCCATCACCACTCCTCTAGACATCGCAGCGGCTGCAGCCATAATTGCCTAAGAGGAGAAGATCGCCATGGAGCAGATTGAGGCAAAAGTTTCTAAGTACTTCACTGATTCGATCTAGTGCACGCATTGAACTTAGATCTTTTTTATAGTCACTTGCAGTTTGTGGTTGTGATGGAACTTTGAATTATGGTTGTAAGCTCTAGGAGAGCAAAAACATTAAATTCTTGTGATAAGTCCTGCAAGGCTTATATTTTCTTCTCATATCTATAATAGCAAGTTATGTTCTGGTATTTGAAGTATCAGAACACGTGTGGCGCCCTATGGAGGAAGTGTACTTAGCGGATAGCGGCACAACGAATACCATCTTGAGACAGATGAAATTCTTTCAGTCGATCAGCAAAAATGCAGGTAGTCTTACGACAATCGCGGGCAGTGATACTTGTATAATAGGCTCAGGAAATGACATAATTATACTCCTGATGGGCACAACTTTAGTCATTAAAGAAACCTTGTTGACTCTCCTAAGTTTCAAGGATATTCGCACTAACGGTTTCCATGTAGAGACTGAAGAAGAGGATAGTAAGGAATACTTACTCATTACAAAGCATGAAGAAAGTGGAAAAGGGTATTAGAACGACTTCCTTCATATGAAACTGAGCAATACTACACTAATATTAAGGCACCCGTAGCCTATACTGCCCTGAAAATAGTATTTTGAAGCTCTGGACTTTTTTTGTCTCTAGCGTGATAGATTAGGTTGTCTAGGTCTTAGAATGATGAGAAATATAATTAACAATTCACAGGGACATAATATCAATGTAAAGAATTTTTCAAATCAGGAAGATTTTGTGTGCCCCGCATGTGCCATCGGGAACTTAATTACTAGACCTTCTGCTCTGAAAGTGAATGATGGAGTCCTTGTATTCCTGGAACGTATCCAGAGAGACATTTGCGGTCCTATACAGCCCCTATCGGGATTATTTAGGTATTTTATGGTGCCCATCGATGCTTCCTTAAAATGGTCGAACGTATGTTTATTGTCTATGAGAAACCATACTTTTACAAAGCTAATCTTGCAGATAATTAAAATTAAAAAATAATTTTCCAGATCATCATGTGAAGTCTATCAGAATGAACAACGCCGGAGAATTTACTTCGAAAGTATTTGATGATTATTGCATGGCAATGGGAATTAAAGTTGAGCATTCCGTACCGCATGTCCAGACCCAGAATGGACTAGCAAAGCCATTAATTAAAATGATTAAATTTATTGCTCGACCGTTTTTGCAAAATTGTAATTTACCAACTACATGTTGGGGACAATCAATCCTGCATGCAGCAACTCTCATCAATTTTAGACCATCGACATATAACATCCATTCACCTATGCAACTAGCACAAGGGTTAGCACCGAAAATTTCGCACTTTCGCAGATTTGGTTGCATGGTTTATGTACATATACCAATACCACAGCGAACTGCAATGGACCCTCTCCGAAAGTCTGTAATATACGTTTGTTATGAGACAACATCCATAATCACGTATTTGGACCCTGTGACGGGAGATTTGCATACTGTCCGATTCGCTGATAGTATATTTGATGTGGATAGTTTCCCGTAATTAGGGGGACGAAATCAACCCCTTGATAAAAAATATCAAAAAATAATGTGGCAAGCCACGGTAATCCATGCACATGACCCGCACACTAGTGAACCAAATAAAAAAGTCCAAAAGATAATAGATTTGTAAGCATTAGCGAAGCAACTGCCTGACCAATTTAGTTATTTGAAGAGCATGACCAAGTCGCATGTGTCTGCATGCAATGCATGAGAGAGGGTTGAAATACTAAAGAAAATTGAAGGTACCTATAATCCCGTCGAGAGGCTTCAGAATAAAAGGACAAGAACTTCGACCCCTCGAATCTCAAGTAGAAGGATTTGGCACAGCCAATCACCAAAGTTCTCTAGAACCAGAAGGGGATCCAGTTGAGACCTGGCACCAGTATGGAACCTTCAGGAAAATGCATACCGGATTTTAACATTCGCATGGAAGGAGATATCAACAGGGATGTGTGCGCACACATCGAAGCTGAAAAACTAAAGGGATTTGCCTCCATAATTAGAAGCAGCGGTGAGCAAGTAAAAGCATTTGAAGAATCACCCCATGAAGAAATAGCTATAAAATATGTGACCAGAGGAGAATCTATGAATAGGACAACAGCCAATGTCGATATTTATTTTGCAAAGAAAATTGCCACAATCATCGATCTTGATCCAGAGCCTACATCACTCGCTGAATGTAAGAAAACATCAAATTAGAAAGATTAGAAGAAGACAATAGCAACTAAATATTTATCTCTGAATAAAAGAGAGGTGTTTAGGCCTGTAAGCCGCACGCCTCCCCATGTGCACCCCACAGGGTATAAGTGGGTATTTGTTCGAAAGATAAATAAAAATAATGAAGTTGTAAGCAAGGCTTGTTGCACAAGGTTTCACTCAACGTCCAGGAGTTGATTATGAAGAAACATATTCCCCAGTCATGGGCGGAACTACCTTTAGATATTTAATCTCAATGGCAGTAAACCTGAATTTAGAAATGAAATTGATGGATGTGGTAACCGCATAGCTTTATAGAAACTTGGATTCAAACATTTATATGAAGGTACCTGAAGGTATCCCTGTCTCGAACTAAAACAGAGCAAATAGAAATCTGTACAGTGTGAAACTCAGAAAGTCACTATACGGACTTAAGCAATCAGGCAGGATGTGATATAATTGCTTAAGCGACTTTCTATGCAAGAAAGGCTACACGAACAATGAGGATTGTCCCTGTGTATTTATACGTCGATCCCAGGATGGATTTTGTATAATCTCAGTATATGTAGATGATCTGAATATCATCAGAACCTTGGAACATATTAAGGAAGCAAGCTCTTACCTAAAGTCGGAATTCGAAATAAAAGATTTAGGTAAAACCAAATATTGCCTAGGCTTGCAATTTGAGCATGCCCCTGAAGGGATATTAGTGCATCAGTCAACCTACACTCAAAAGGTGTTAGAAAGGTTCGGTTTTGAAAAGGCATACCCTTCGAAAGTGCGGATGGTCAAAAGATCCTTGCAGGAAGACTAGGATCCGTACAGACCTAGAGAAGATGGGGAGGAATTCCTGGAACCGGAATTCCCATACTTAAGTGCAGTAGGATCACTCATGTATTTAACAAACTGTATTAGACCGGACATTGTGTTTGTCATAAACCTATTAGTAAGGTATAGTGCAGAACCTACTAAAAGGCATTGGCAGAGAATAAAAGACATCTTCCGATAACTCCAAGGAAGCAAAGACCTTGGTCTGTTCTATAGAAATAACCAAGACCTAACTACAACTGGTTATGTAGATGTCGGGTACTTATCGAACCCACATACAGCCAAGTCGTAAACAGACTATGTATTCCTATGTGGTGGGGCTGCAATTTCATAGAAATCGTCTAAGCAAAGTCTTGTATCAACTTCGACGAACCACTCAAAAATCATAACACTATACGAGGTCTCACGAGAATGTGTTTGGTTTCAGCAGATGATTCACCACATCCAGTAGTCATGTGGATTGAATACCACACAAACTCCCACTATTATCTATAAAGATAATGCAGCTTGTGTTGTACAAGTGCAAATGGGTTATGTGAAGAGTCAACTCACAAAGCATATCAACCCCAAGTTCTTCTATGCTCATGAATTGCAAAAGATAGACAAAATTAAAATATTGCATACTAAGTCATGTGAAAATCTTGCAGATTTATTCACTAAGTCACTTCCAGCATCTAGTTTTGAAAGATGCATACGTGGAATTGGAATAATGAGACTTAGAGAAATGCAGAATTCAGGGGGAGAATTTTCACAAACTCATTATTGAAACTTGATCACGAAGATCGAGTACTCAAAGAATAAATCCTGAAGATTAAATGAAATTGGGTGGATTGTACTCTTTTTCTCTTGACGAGTTTTCCTGAAGTTTCTCGGCTAAGGTTTTTAATGAGGCAATTCGTGCAACGTAGCAGAATGTGTATCATGTACTCTTTCTCTAAATTTTTCCCACTGGGCTTTTATGGAGTTTTGACGAGACATGAACATGTGAGGATGGGTGTCTAAGGGGGAGTGTTGGGAAACTATGGGCTTAGCCTAGCAACCGGCCCATGGGTGGGCGCCTCATCCAAAACCCTAGCAGGGTCTTTAGCTTATAAATAGGTGGTGCTAATCATTGTAAAAGGCTGATCACTGGATGAAGGAATAAAGAAGAGAAGAATACCCCCTACACCTTTGTTTCTCTGTGTGTTCATCTATTTTGTGTTCTTGTATGTGATTCATCTATTGTCTACGAGGTGCACGATCGGACTGGACTCGCTAGTGACGGTTCCTCAACACAATTTTCACTCCCCTGAGCCTGTCATCACTCGATCATCTCGCGAACACGTCTCGGAGCATGTTTTATTTTGCAAAATAAAGGTTGGAATACATATCCACTACTTCCATTGGTGAGGAAGAGCCATGACAAATATTCAGTCAAGCAAGATTACTTCCTGAGAAATTTTACGGTATATTCTACCGATAGTACATGGTGGTAGTATAAATCGAATCTAATCATTGATTTGTTAAGGACATAAGAGACTTTTCTTTGTATTTATAATTTTTTTGTGAGACTATTATGGATTTTTCAACTAGGGTTGAAAACATTACTCTTGTGTCATGTGATCCCCACATAAACAATTACAATTCTACCCCTATCGAGATTATATCACTGATACTACTAGGTGTATTATAACTAAATCCTAATTGATCTGAACCATTGAATCAAAAGTAATAGACGGCCCGTATTAAATTGAGTGTACCGTAAAAGAGCTCTATTCTTACATAAGATGAATCGAACTGCACAGTTGCAATATACTTTTCGACAACAAGGCACCACCATTGCAGAATTTTATCAGCAGTTTTGGGACTTGCTAAAGTTTGATTTGACGAATCTTTTGGAAGATTTTCATAGACGTAGGTTGGATATTCAGAGGTTGAACTATGGTGTAATAACTTTACTACCTAAATTTAAAGATGTTGCTCAAATCCAGAAGTTTAGGCCTATTTGTCTATTGAATGTGAGTTTTAAGATTTTGACAAAGGTTTTAATGAACAGATTAAGTAGAGTTTTTAGTTCTATTTTTTCTATTATCAGACAGCTTTTATATAAATAAAAAAGATATATAATGGAAGGCGTCTTAGTGCTTCATGAGACTTTGAATACTTTGCATAAAGAGAAGAAAAGTGGGATCTTGTTTAAGGTAAATTTTGAAAAATCTTATGATAAAATTAAATGGCCCTTTTTTACATCAAGTTATGAAGCTGAAAGGTTTTCCAGATACTTGGTGTGATTGGATAATGAATGTAGTTAGAGGGGGACATGTGGCTATAAAAGCTAATGATAACATTGTGCCTTTTTTCTCTACTCACAAAGGTTTAAGGCAAGGTGACCCTCTTTCCCCCCTTTGTTTTTTTAATATTGCTGCTGGTGCTCTGTTTTTACTTATTGAAAGAGTTGAACAACATGATTTGATTAGAGGTTTGTTTTTTGATTTTGTTAATAATGGCCTGGCCATCTTGCAATATGCAGACGATGTCATCTTCCTTATGCAAAATGATTTTGAGAGTGCAAAAAACCTCAAGTTCATATTGTGTTTGTTTGAACAAATGTTAGGACTTAAAGTTAATTTTTATAAGAGTGAGCTTTACTATTTTGGTGAGGCCTTCAATAAACAGATTGAATATAGTACCATTTTGACTTGTGAGGTTAGTTTATTGCCTTTTAAATATGGTGGATAAAAAAAGATTTAAGAACAAGGACTGAAAAAATATTGATGATAAAATGGAAGCAAAACTTGGTTGTTGGCGGGGGAAAATGTTGTCAATTGGAGGGAGACCGGCCCTTGTTAATTTTTGTTTGAGTAATGTTCCTCTTTATATTATCTTTCTATAGACTTCCAAAAGGGGTTGCAAGGAGAATGAATTTATTTAGGGCTAGGTTATTGTGGCATTCTGGTCAGGGGACTAGAAAGTATCATTTGGTTAATTGGTCCAAAGTTTGTATGCCTAAAGATCAGGGTGGGCTGGGGGTTTTGGACTGAGAGGTTATGAATGTGTCTCTCTTCAGAAAATGGTTACGGAAATTGGAAAATGAAAAGAGGTTGTGGCAAGAAACAAGTAGTTGGGTTCTAAAACTTTGTTTGAGATTACTACCAAGCCAGGGGATTCTTTCTTTTGGTTTGGTCTAATGGAAATTAAAGGCATTTTCTTTAAGTTTTGTAGGAAGAAAATTGGTGATGGGGCTAATACTAGATTTTGAGAGGATGTGTGGTTGGGAGACACTACTTTAGCTCAAAAATACCGCAGGCTTTACAATTTGTCTCTCAGCAAAAATATAGTTGTTGGTGATGTTTTTAACAAAGGTTGGTCTGCTTTAAGATTCAGGAGAGTTTTTTTTTTTGGGGGGGGGGGATACCTTGGAACTATGGAAGAAATTGTAGAAGTTTTGTGAGAAGGTTAAGTTGGTCAATGAGGATGATAAACTTGTTTGGAAGTTAACATCTAATTGCCAATTTACTTTTAATTCTTTCTACAAAACTCTGAAAATGTGTGATGCTCATTTCCCTTTTAAGTTCGCATGGAAGATTAAGATACCTTTGAGAATTAGAGTTTTTATTTGGTTAATGCTCAAGAGGAGCATTTTGACCAAGGATAATCTACTAAAAAGAGGTTGGGAATGGGATAAGAAATATCAATTATGTGGTCATTGTCCTTTGGCTAGATTTATTTGGAATAGTCTGAAAGCTACTTTTGGTTTCAATTCTTCTCCCCGAACTGGAATTGCTGCAATGATCTGGGTCATTTGGAAAGCTCGTAATGCAGCTTGTTTTAAAAATATCACACCTAATGATCCAACTAATCTCATGTTTGCTATATGTTCTTGATTAAAGCAATGGACAATTTTGTGGTCAAAGGAGGACGCAAAAGAAGCTCTTCGGTTGGGAAACAAATTACTAGACAAGGTGGTGTTTGAATTTTATAATTCAAGACATGGATGGAGACCATGGTCGCAAGGATTGATGGATGACGATGAGGAATTAGTTCAGTAGTTTACTTCAAGCTGGTCTGAAGATTGAAATGCATCAAGCTGGTTTGAAGAGTGAACTGCATCTAAACTTTTAGTCTTGTTAGTTCTGAAGACCGGTTGTAATAAAAAGTTGATGTTAAATTTTGTAGCTAGTCTACTTTCTTTTTTGACCTCCTTTGCACCGAGTTGCTTCGTCCAGCTCATGTGACAGGTTGAGGGGTGGTAAAAAAAAGAGTTAGTTTTCTTTCTTTCTCTTTGTCATCTTTACTGTACTGAAAAACAGTTTGGTTTTTTAATGGAAATCGGAAGGGTCTCTTTCTGTTATAAAAAAACGCAAGGCAACACCGTACCTGCCATGGGGCGACACTTTAGCTGTGCTGCTGGGGAATGGAGATGGTGCCTCTTAGTCCTCCTCAACTCCGTCTCTGGAGCGGTGCTTTCCACACTAGGAAGAATAGTGTGTTCATCTGAACCACTATGGTCAATGACTTCATTTGGTCTCATAGGAAACACATGTTCAAATAATTTCGCATTATGATATTCCATCATTACATTTCTAGCGATGTCACTCGCCTCAGATTTGACTAATTGAAATCTATAAACCATGCTATTTTTAGCATACCTTAGAAAGACACAATCAACAGTCTTAGGATCAAGCTTTCTTTTCTTCGGTAACGGCACATGCACTTTTGCAAGGCATCCCCACGTTCGAAGAAATGATAAGTTAGGTTTTCTCCCCTTCCATCCGTCATAAGGTGTTTCCTCCTGATTGCGATGCAGAACCCTATTAAGGATATAGTTAGATGTGAGAACTACTTCACCCACTAATAGTCTGACATACCTGAACTTTGAAGCATGTCATTAACCAAGTCATAAAGAGTTCAGTTCTTTCTTTCAACTATTCCATTCGATTGGGATGAGTATGGTGGAGTAATTTTATGAATTATTCCACTTTCTTCACAGAATTAAGATAATTCATTTGAGACATATTCACCGTCTCGGTCCGACCTTAACCGTTTGATTTTGTTTCCTAGTTGGTTTTCCACTTCGGCTTTAAATATTTTAAAGTGTTCTAGTGCTTCATCTTTCGACTTAAGTAAGTAAATGTAGCAATACTTGTCGCATCATTTATGAGAGTTAGGAAATAACGTTTGCAACCTTTAGTTAATATTCCATTCATCTTACAAAGATCAAAATGGATTAGCTCAAGTGGAGAGGTGCTTCGCCCTTCAATACTACGAAAAGATTTTCGAGGTTGCTTAGCTTGCACACACACTTCACACTTAGAACCCTTATCATAATTATAGCTTAGAATTAAACTCATTTTGCTTAACCACACATTTGCTTCAAAGTTAACATGACATAAATGAGAATGTCAAACATCATGAATTTTATTGCAATGAGAAACATTAAAACTGTTTACATTATTGAAATCAAGAATGGATAAACAGAACATGCCTCCGCTATCATATCCTTTGCCTATAAAATTACCAAATTTGGTCAACATGACCTTATTGGACTCAAATACAAGTTTTATTCCTTGCCTGCATAGCATAGACCCACTTATCAAATGGCGAGTCATGGCAGACACGTACAACACGTCTTTCAGAATGAGTATTTTGCCTGAAGTGAGCTTCAAGCAAACCTGTTCAATCCCACATACTGTAGCAGCGGCTCCGTTCCCTATCAGGACGGATCCACCACCTTCACCCTAAAATAAAGAGAAACATGATTGATCAGCACATATATGTCTAGTAGCACCCATATCAATCCACCAATCAATAGATGAACTTGTCATAAAGGCTTGAAGTACATTCCCTTCAGAACTGGAACTAGCCAATGCAACATTCACTTCAGACTTTCGGCCTTTATGCTGACCAGGAGGACCCTTGTCTTTACGATTGCGGCAATGGTTGGCTTTGTGACCAACCACTCCGCACACAAAGCAGACAATGTCCTTCTCCTTCTTTATTTTCTTTCCTTGGAGCTTGTTCTGGGCTGATTCTTGAACTTTTTTTCCAAAGATTCCAGCACTTTTGACCTCCACCTAATGAGCCTGAACTTGAGCCTTTCCTGTACCGTCACTGGCTCTTGTACGCTCTTCAACATTAATAGCAACTGACAGCTCATTCAGAGTCAAACGCTCATTTATATGTCTACGAGCGGTCTCAAAGTCACGCCATGAGGGCGGTAACTTAGCTAAGATGACATTTAGTTGAAACTTCTATGGCAGGACACAGTCGTACTGACTCAAGTCACGTACATGGAGTTGTAGCTCATGGAGCTGCTCCATCACCGACCGCCCCTCTACCATCTTAAAGTTCAAGTAGGTAACAGTTATGAATGACTCATTCCCGTTATCCCTTTCGGAATATTTCTCATCAGGTTCGTTCCAGAGTTGCTTGGCATCCTTGAAGTTAATGTACACATCGAATAGTCGGCTGGATAAGATAGCTAACAAACGAGCTAAGACCGAAATGTTTGCATCCCTCCACAACGTCATTTCAGCGGTTTCCTATGGGAACATTGGAGGATTTAAAATGACCCAGAAGAGTCTGAGGTCGTTCAGCCATAACTTAGTTTTAGTCTGCCAATGTTTAAAGTTGGCACCGTTAAACACTTCCAGCTTAATGACATTAGACGAGGAAGCCATTTCTAGAAATATTAGTTTTTTGAATTGTTGTAAAATTAGCTGTTTTAGCAAATATTCAGAATTAATTCCAACAGCTCTAATCATAATTAATACATGTTTCCAACAGCATTTAAATGACAAAATTAATATATCAACATGTAAATCATCCCATGTCATTTTAACAAGATAATATGCTCAAAACATAGGACATGTGGACTATTAAAATCAATATAATGCTCAGATTTAATAGTTTATTTACTGCTCTCAGATGTTGGGCTACTCAAGATAAATCTTAGCCTCCTCGCCACTTGGGTCAATCTAATATCACAAATTGAATATACAATTCTCTAAAATAAATTAGGTCTTAAGCTCAAATAAAATCTTCCAAGTCTAAATATTCAATTAAGCCAATTCATCGAATCTGAATTCACTACACAGAATGAAATTGATCCTTCACTCAAGATATCAATTAACAACAATGTAAAACAGTAGCTAAAAGGAACACAGTGAACTGAAAAATGATCAAAGATCACATGAACAAACTGTATGAATGGCACAGTAAACAGACAAGCACATATGTATGACACAACAAACAGACAAGCATGTATGTATGACACAACAAACTGATAGCAAGCAATCTACAAGCTCAAGACCAATTTATAACAATTTGTTGTATTCAATTCTCACTTATGAGTTATGACCCCAAATCATCATTGAGCTTTAACCGAACCCACTGACATTACTTGCAAAGTCTCCCAGTGCTAGACAATAATATAAATCAACTCAACTAGCACGGCGTACTGAACAAGGTAATGCACAAACTGAACAACAGTAATACTCACGGTGCGGATGGCACTCAAAACCACCGAGTAGCAAACCGGGCAAGGCACGCCGAATGGCGCTGTCTCAGAAAACCAATTGCCACGCTGTGCCATGAATACCAGACAATGTTGACAGGGATACAATGCCAATTTTCATAATTCAGGACACACAAAAAACGAAGCCGAGGTACAGGAGATGCCACACAAGCCAAACCGAAGCGCACTGGCTGAGTACACCAGAGAACACCAAGTACCAGGAACCAAAGTCTTCTTCTCCCTCTACAAGATTAATCCAGAGAGCATGCCGAAACTATCCTCCAAGTGCGCAAGACCTAGAAACCCTCACAGAACACCCAACCGGAGAAAGGGCGCATGAGGGAACCGACAAGATGCACAAGGAGAAGAGTTCTGGCCTCACTTCCGACGGCACCAAGATAAACATGGCGACGCGGGAGCTCAAAGGATCCAAAAATTGAACACAAATTGATAGGGAAGAAGAAGTACCAAATCGGAAGGACCTCACTCAAATCGAGGTAAAAAGAAGAGATGAGAGGAGCCAGCATTTCTAGAGAAGGAGGAGGAGAGCTGCCCCGCTGTTGCCTCCAATGGCCCGCACTCATCGCGCACAAGCCTCCCGCATCGCATGCGGCTGTAGGATCAAGGATAACCGACTAGAGGGGGTGAATAGGAGGTTTTTAAACTTTTTAGCAAATTAACAATTTAAGCCAATTATGAATTATGTCTAAACTAGATACAATTCTAGCTAAGCAATTTGATACAAGATAAATGTTAGAATTGTAAATGCGAAAATAGTAAAGACAAGAAATAACCACAAATAAGACAATGAAGTTTTTCCCGTGGTATCGAAGACTTGCCGGTCTTCACTAGTTCACGTTGAGGAAGCTTGAACGAATCAAGCCGGCTCCACGAATTAAGCCTTCCCTCGTTCACTATTGGTTATTCTTCCTCCGCTCCGGAGATGGTGAACACCAAACCACTCACAATCTTGGCACCGGGCCTCTTCACAAGCTTCTTGAAGAGATCACCGTGCTCTCACCACTAAGTCGTCTAGGAGTTCAGCAAAACTCCAAGAGTAACAAATCGATGACCTTCGCTTGATGGCACTTAAGTGCAAATGGATCAACTAGAATAAGTGAATGCACTTGAATTGGCTCAACTACCTCACAATGAATGCACAAGTGTATTTGAGGTGTTGAATGAATGCTCAAGGCTCTAAGGTTGTTAAATGAAGTGTTCTCTTCTGTCCCAGAGCAGGTGGAGGGGTATTTATAACCCCCCACAGCAAAATCCAACCGTTATGAGAGAAACCCAAGAATTTCAGTGATATGCGGTACTACTGCCAATTAAGGTGCGATACTACCATTTCACCAATCGCTCAGAACTTGGCTACAACAGAGCATTAGCGCCTCGACATAGCCGTTTTAAGCGCGATCTTGGTATTACCGCCAACTATCATGCAGTCATACCGCTTATCCCGGTCGTACCGCTCACCAGGGCGGTACTACCATTTCATAGGGTTTCAAATTCAGTTGAAAAGGGTGCTTCTTTGGTTTTTACGTACCGCCACATAAAATTCGGAACTACCATGGAGCGGTAGTTCTGCCATTGAAGTTCCGGTACTACCGCACCACTGATTTGAACCAGCACACCCAAACACGCTAGCCACGTGGACTGCTCAGATGCAATGGGTTGTTCAGACCATGCGTTAAAATCACATGATCTTGAACTTTTCGGACAGTCCGAACGGCCCACGGTAGTACCGCCAAAGGAAGTGCGGTAATACCGCTAAGCGGTAGTTCCGCCAAGCAAGCACCGGTACTACCGTTTGCCAAGAGAGCACAAGAGCTCCAAAAAGAGACTCTCTGGAAAATACGTTCCGCTTCAATTTTCGGAAATCAGTAAGCGAGAGTACTGGTTTAAACAATGACGGTACTTCCGTTCCAAGGGTTTTGCAAAAGCAACCAAAAAGGAGTCACTCTGGAATTTACGTACCGTCAACTAGAAAACGGAATTACTGTGATGCGGTCGTACCGCTCACAAGGGCGGTCGTACCGCTCCACAAATAAGTTGACAGGCACTTTTGAACTGCACACGTGGACGCTCCAGATTAAATGAGCTGTTCGGACCACGCTTAAAAGCCACACGATCTTGTGCTGTTTGGACAGTCCGAACGGCCCACGGTAATACCACCAAGGGATGTGCGGTCATACCGCTTTAAGCGGTAGTTCCGCCAATTAGCCTCCGGTACTACCGTTTGTGCAGTCAATTTCACAGAGTGCTTTCAAATTCAAATTCAAATGCATGCATGATCCTAAATTAATCCAAATAACATAAGAATATGCTATCAAGCTACTCGTCATGATCCCTCTTAATAGTACGGCATTTAACATATAATCCGGTCTTCCAACCATTTCTCCTAAGACCGGTAAAATACAAAAAGGATCCTAGACAGACTATTTGTACCTTGTCTTTTATTCAAAAGATCTTCATGTTGTCCTTTAGCATGCATCTTCAAGACATCAAACTCACAAATGGGACTTAACTTAGTAAATACTCAATAAACATGTTAATCTTATATTCACATATTATCATTAATTACCAAAACCATTTTTAAGAGTCTGTATGCTTTCAGCGGCGCCACCAGGCCGAAGGCCAAGCCCCAACGCTGCTCGCCCGCTCGGTTAGGGTTGGAGACAATGTCTCCAACCTTATCCTCCCCCTACCTCAATGACAAGTGGGCTCCACATCTTTTTTTTTCTTTTTCTGATTATTCTTTTCTCAAAGTGAGAAAATACCGGAAAGCCCCAAAACAGTGTGCATTTCCGGCAGCCTCGGAGCACACCTTTTTCCTCTATTTTTTGTTCGCCTTCTTCCAAGGCTCAAGAGTTCCAATGACATGCACGCTTGTGCCATCACAAGACCGATCTGGAATCAACACTCCAAACCGATCAAGGCGGACAATCACAAGACCGTGCTAGCTCCATACTACGTTTTCGCCGGCCATTTCCGTTCGAACAAGCTAGCTGATCGAGCACTCAAAACCTGACGAACTCGCTGCTTGAAGTGCCAAGCATACGCTTCCTCGGACAGCAACCCGTCGAGAATCTAACGCAATAGTTTGGAGTTAAACTGCTGTCAAGTCTTACTGGCCTGCTGCCCTGCCTGCCCACACAGTACAGAGCCAACGACAAGCCTGTTGCATTGCTTGCACTTGCAGGCCATCGTTATCAGCCACTTAGTCGCCACCCTCACCAATGCCATTTTGTATCGGCCCCTGTTCCTCCTGTGATCTCCATAAACATTTTTGGCGCCTTATAGATGTTTGGCTACCTACCAGAAAATAATTTGCATCGTCCAAAATCGTCTTTGGAATAACAGACCCTGCACCGGCACTTCATTAGTAGATCGAATTTTCCTTCGCTTTGAAGCCCAGCCCTGAGATGATTTTGGCTTTAGTCGTGCTCTCGAACGCGACCAAGGTTGGTTGGGACAAATCAGAGGGCGACTGCAGCTAGCGAGCGCGGCTCTCCGTCCGAGCTGGTAGTCCAAGTGGAATCGTGAGGAATCTGAATTGCTTCTCTTATTCCAGTCTGGTTGTTCTCTCCCAGGCGGAGTGTTAACTGTTTCCTCTTGTGTTCTTGCAATGGTCCAGGGATGGATGGAGAGATCTCTGCCTTTTCCACTCGTCTTCGGTTCAGAGAACTTGCTCGCGTTGTAAAATACAGTTTGCTCTCGACCGCTCGTGTCTGATGTAGTGGAGACATGAACTATTGCACGGAATTAGATATGCTCCCGGTCTATGACTGGGTTGTTCCAGTGGATTGCATGGCTTCATCATGTTTTTTTTCCCAGTGGCTTTTGAGTAGGCATTGGCTTGGCTCGTCAGTAGTTCGACTGTTTGAAGGACCAGGTCTTCACCTGCAATGCTATGCTAGTTGACGAGTGATATATGCGCGTTGCCAAAATTCCAGCAAGCGTAGCATCACAGAGCATACTGTTCAATCGAGTGTCTGCAGCTCAGGATCGTATTCCGAGTTCCGATCTTCTGGTTTTAATATTATGCCATGTACGTACCCATCATCGCACAGAAGAGAAACTAGGGCCAGCTAATCACGGCAATAATTGATTGACGACGGGGCGGACGCAGCCAGAACAAAGATAGTTGCGTTTGTAACCATCTGAGATGAAACCTGAAGACAAATCGCACGGTGGTTTGTAAACAACATGGCCTCCGTCATGCGTCGAGGACCACGGGCTTCCGGGCTGATTAGCAAGTAGGCTCCCCCAACCGCGTGCGTGCGCGCAAACCTGCAAGAAAAGACGGGTCCTTGTACTCCTTTCAGTTTCAGCTTCAGCATAGGAAGAGGACCAGCTATGTATTGATGACTTGACGTGAACAGAAACAGACGTGCTACCACCCGGAATCCAGAGATTACATGCTGATTATCTCAATAAATTCAGGTCAAGTATGAAACACCTGAAAAATTTCAAAGTTTGAAAATCAGTTTGAATTCAAAATCGAATTTCAAAATTCAAATCAAAAATCAAATTTCGGTCAAATCTCGCCCAAATCCCAAACCCTAACCCTAACCCGCCTTCTCCTCTCCCTTCCCGCTTTCCCCTCACGGCCGCGCCTCCAGCCCTCGCCGCCTTCACCCACGCGGTCGCGGTCGCGCCCGCGTCCGTCTCCACCCGCCTTGGCCGCCGCCCCGTACTGAGCCGCTACAGCGCGCCGCCTCCACCTCGCCCTCGCCTTCAATGCACCCCTGCCACCCCCGCGCCCCAAGCAAGGGCGGCGCCACCTCCCGGATTGCTCCAGTGAGGGGGTCGCCGCCACCTCCCCTTGCGCCATTAAGGCCCCGCACCGCCCCGTACGCCCCTCCCTGCCGCCGCCAGACCCGCCGGCACCGCCCAAACCCTCGCGGCCAACCACCTCACCCCCCTGGCAGAGGCGACCCACGCCGTCCCCATGCCCTCCCTGCTCCCACCGCCTCGCGGAGGCTATAAATAACCGCCCTGCTCAGCCTCCCAAGCTCACACCAGCTCGCCGCTACCCTCCCCTTCTTCCCCGACCCCGGCAAGAAGCCCCACCGCCCCGGTTTCCCCACCCGTAAGAGCAAAACACCCCACCCCTTGCAAATCCCCCACCCGGTGCAAACCCAGAGCCCTCCCTACCCTCCCCGGTCACGGCACCGCCGAATCTATGCCGGCGCCGCCGCTTCCGCACCCCAAAACCCTAACCCTAGAAAACCCGAGCCCACACGCGCAAAACCCTAGGGTTTTGAGACCTACCTGGGCGGCGCCTCCTCGCGCTGTCCTCCCCGTCCCGCCTTGGCCGTCGCCGCTGTCGCCGTTGCGGCCGCGCCGTCGCGCCCGCGCCGCTGCTCCCGAGCCGCCTCGCTCGCTCCGCCCACGCGCAGCGCCGCGGGGGCGCTTTGGCTGCAAGCCAGCGCCCCGCGAGTCCCTCCGGCCTTTGGCCGCGCGAGTGGGCCGGCCGTGGGCCGTTTCGGCCTGCTCGGCCCGTTTTCTTTTAGGCCGCACAGTAAAAGCCCAGTACTGTTCATCCTAAAACCGGCCCAACACTGTTCCTTGCACAGTAAAATTTGGTTTTATTCCAAAAATTCCAGAAATTGCTTTTAAGCCAAAATTCCTATTCCTAAGCCTAGATTAATGATTATTTATTGTTTGTGTCTAAATAATAGATATAAACAATAAAATGATTATTAATTGTCGAAAACCCTAACTTGAGTTAGTATAGCCTTCCGTAGTCTCAAACCGTAAAGTCTAATCCTAACTCCGTTCAAACCGATATCGACTTCATTTAATTTTCTTTCTCTTTTCGTATTTTTGTTGTACTTGGATTCGTTTGCTAGGCTCAATCCTTGTCGAGCCAAGTGGTTTATTGGTTTTGTGTCTTCTTAGGCTAGGTTTCGGCGTCGACGAGCATTTCCAGACTTCACGGACAGACACCGACATCGCAGACAATTCGAGGAATGAACCAGGAGGCAAGTTGCATACCTTGAACATATTGAACCCACATGTCATATATTCATATTATTATCTTCATTAAAATATTTTAGCCAAGTATTTCAACAAAGAAATAATACTTTGGAATGCCATGTTGATTAGATATAAGTCCTTAACCCCACATATTAAACCACCTATTCTTGTAAGCCATATTTACCTTGACAACCTTGGTTCACATAAAATATTAGTAAATATTACGCTAAGTCATGAAAACCTCTGTTCTAAATATGTTAGGAATGTTGGCTTTAGGCCAATAGGATTTTGGGTGTAAGTTGAGGTCAGTCCATTGAGTTGGGCAACCCAATATACTTGGTAAAATGGGTCATCGGTGAGATCAAGAGGGCGGCAACCATGGGTTGGGCCATCGCCTCATTTGGATGACAAGTAAGGACAAGAACCTTGTGCTAAATAATGAATACTGAGAATCGCTCAACCACATGCGTGGTCATTACTCCCTAGCTTAGTACATCGCTCATCCAATTGAATATCTATAGCATCAAAGGCAAGTCGGTGGACCCTAAGGACACTCACGATCCTTACACCAGTATATTCGTCGACCTCGGGTGCAGAGTCCACTATTGGCCGTGGTCTCCAGAGGGTTGTATGGATTAAGATCTCTAGGGTAGAGACTAAAAAGGATAAGCAAGTGAAAAGGCTTTGTTATCCTTACTCGGGCCAGCGCAAACATGTTGCGTGGCAATATGAGTCTGTGATATCGTGTGGGTAAAGTTGGGCAACTCTGCAGAGTGTAATCAATGTTATTCGAATACACCGTGCTTCCGGTTAATGAAGCTGTGTTCATGGGTGATTCCAACATACAAAGCATAAGTAGAATTCTGAGATGTTAATTGGTAATGTCGGTTGTTAAACCCCGTGGCTATATTTATTCTTGTTTTCTTTATGCGTACTATTGTAAAGCTTTTAAAGTCAACTTTTGCATTCCACATATACCTGTTTGGTAAAGCCGTACCATTTCCCTTGATATTTCCAGCATATAGTTAAATAGCTTTTCCTATGCGATTTGTTGAGTACGGTAGTTGTACTCATTCTTGCTTAAATCAATCAACAGAAGAGTTTTGGGAAGATCCAGGTGTTCTCTACGAACAAGAAGAACCAGTAGACTTCGACGACTACTGGTACTAGGGTCTCGTTTACGCTCAAGCTTCCTGTGGTTCTAGCAATTCTTTTGCAAGTGTATTATATTACTTTGGGCTCGACGCCGCTTCGCTTTTAAAGCGGGTTGTTAAGCCTATCTCTGTAATAAAAGTCATCTTTTGTTGTAACGTTTGCTTGCTTGTGAAACCACGGCTTTACGATTGTACATCCGGACGGTTGTAAAGATTCTAGCGATCCTAGTTTCGGTCGTTACAAAAGTGGTATCAGAGCCAGCTTGCCCGTAAGTTGAGACCTTAGCTTGGTTATAGGTTGAAGACCTTTAAAACTAATAATTTCAAAAACTACAAAAGAATTCTCAAAACAAAAATATAAGTATTAAATTGCTGTCTCTTTTCCTCTCTTGCTACCTTACCTTACTTTAGACTTGAAAAACTTGTGTTGTTCTTCTAAAAAGATTTATCTCCTCTTAACTAACCTTTCAAACTTTCCGTTTGTCAGGAAAATGCAGAAATCCTACTCCGACCACTCAGAGTTTAGAGGATGGAGCAAAAGACTACTCGAGATGATGCAGTTTATCGGCATAAGCAAAGAAGCGATTACATCTTCCACACAGAGGAGCAGATCTGTGATGGAAAAAGGTACCACTGGAAGGCATGGATAAACCTGGTTCCGTTAGCTTACAAACCTGACACTGAATGTCAGTTTGTGGGTCAACGCTACAGAGAGAGAGAAGCGTCTGAGGATCTTTGCAAGCGGCGATTGCTACACTGCGTCAGCATTATGATTCAGAGTTTGAACACTCTGAATATCAGCTGATTCCACAGAGGGGAAGCGATGGATCCAGCTTCCAAATTCCTTGCCCAGGTGATGATGAAGACCCCCGCATCCGTGAAGTTGCCACCCACGTGCTAGCCCAGGAGATTCTATATACCAGGGTCCTAAAGGAATACCAGAAGGTGCACCAGAAGTATCACTTGGCCAAGCACGGAATCAAGAACATGCGAAGGGAGTTAGATCGTTATAATGAACCAGATCAGGGGACAGGATCAATCTGTGATGAGAGCCCGACGTTCTCAAGATCCAACAGTGGAATATACACTGAGATCACCGGATTACACTCCTTTGTCTCCAGTTATTACTCCAGAGTCACCTCCAGGCGCTCGCCCTCATCCAACGGGCATAGCACGCTTCTACGTCGCCGCCCGAGGATCCAACAAGGAAAGGAGAAGATGGAAGAGGCAACACCCACCCGGCGGTGTGGCGCTAAAGAAGAAAAGAAGGAGGATTACAAGAGGAGGAAGACCGGAGATCTTGATCCACTACACCACCAAAGCAACCTCCGTCCGATGGGTGGTAGAGTCCTCCGCAAGGTGTTAGATTACGATAGAGTATTGTAGATCCACCTACCTTAGTAGTAGAACGACTTTTGATTGTAAGAAAAGTTGTGTATTGTACTCTAAGTAGTATACATCGACTTTTATAAATTAATTTGTCTACTTTGTGTAAAATATAATAAATAAGTTGTTTTCCTATCCATATCTCAGTATATCATCTTGTCAAAAGTCATTTCTTACATTCGTCTTAATCACTTACCTATTGCTTTCACCGCTTATCTAAGAATCGAGTCTTACTTATCTCATTGTGTTTGGTCAAAACACCGCAGTATAAATTCACAAAGATGTCGGAAATAACAACAATGGCGAAATTTGAATCAGCAGGGGCAACCACCAAGCTTGGCAGAGGTCATGGCTATGATGGAGAGAAATAGATTCGAGCGAGTAATGTAATCGGGCCGATTAATGGAGCAACATACTCAACTCCTCGAACAAATTGCCGCAAGACCTACGGTGGACATACTCACGGAGGCAACAATGGAGGAGTGACTCGAGGCTTCAGATGGGCGATTTTCAGAAAACAAGGCCACCAACTTTCACAGTGTCACCAGAGCCGTTAGTAGCTGATGACTGGATAAGGGATATTGAGAGAAAGTTGGACACTATCCAGTGTAGTGACAAAGAGAAGACTTTGTTTGCTTCTCATCAACTACAAGGTCAAGCAGCAGCGTGGTGGATGAATTATCAGACTCTTCATCCAGGCAGAGATATACCATGGGCAGAATTCAAGGAAGCATTTCATAAAGCCCATGTCCACGAGGGCATAGTTGCGACCAAGTGCGGGAATTTCTTGCTCTTAAGCAAGGAGGTCAGATCCTGAGAATACTTGCACCAATTTAACCAATTGGCGCGGTATGCTCCACATGAGGTGGATACTGAAGCTAAGAAGATGGAGAAGTTTTCACAAGGTCTGCAAAAGTCACTGAAATTTCACATTTCAGCTCTTGACTTCCCTGACCTAGCTTCCATGGTGAATAAATTGATAATCTCAGAAGAAGCCAGAACTGATATGGAAGAAACCCGAAAGAGGAAAATGAAGCAAATAACTCCAGCCACAAGTGCACCAAGGGGGAGAATGACGCCCCACCCATCTTCCAGATTTCAGCCAAGACCCTCTATGAATACAGCGCCAAGACCATCAATGAACCCAAAGAAGAAGATCGACTTTTAGTGGAAGCAGGCAGCCGTAGTTCAATGCTATAAGCTGTGGAGAAACCATTATTTGAAGGATTGTCCTCGAAATCCTCCAATTGCTTTCATTGGACAACTTTGGTCACTTCAAGGGCAGTGCCCATTGAAGAACATGTCATCGATGCAACCAAAGCTCAAGCAAGAAACCACCACAGAGTAAGGAATCCTCCCACCTTCCGGGCCAATAGAGGAGGAATGCTCTGACCCGTAAACCAACCGAGGCAATCGGGTCAATTCTCGGGAGGAGGATACCGCACCAAAGACCATCGCAAGGAAGATCAATCATATCACCACTCGGGATGCTGCGGAGGCCATCGATATCATCGTCGGTATGTTCCTACTCAATGCAAGATCGACTTTAGTGCTTTTTGATTCAGAGCTACACATTCGGTTATTTCCTTGGATTTTCTTTGTGGAGAGTTGTTTGCCTTTTATTGTTTGCCAAATCCTATGTGTTGCAAACACGGGACTATATTGAAATCTCAATATAAGTGCAAGAACTTTGAACCTAGAAGTTCAAAGTGCATTTGAAACGAGTTATTGGTGATCCGGATGAGAGGCATAGATGTCATCTTGGGAATGGATTGGTTATCAAAATATAAAGCCACAGCTTGATCGTGAGAAGAAGACGAGAACCTTGAAGAATGCAGAAGGGCAAGAAGTGACAGTCATGACAGATCGGTCTTTGATAAGGAAACAGAGCGAAAGGTCAATAGCACCATCTCGAAGTCACTATACAGATGCGAGAATTGATGAATACCCAGATGTGTTCCCAGAGAAACTACCCTAAGACCTCCAGATAGAATGATTGAGCTTACTATAGAGTTAGTACACGAGACCAAGCACAGAATTCAAGGCCAAGATGAGAATGGCAACCGGTGAGTTAAAGGAGCTTAAGAAGCAGTTGGATGAGTTGGAAGAAAAGGTTTCATAAGACCTAGTGTCTCACCTTAATGCACTATCTTATTTGTTAAGAAAAAGGATGGAACTTTGAGATTGTGTGTGGATTATAGAGCTTTGAATGCAAGAACTATTAAGAACAAGTATCCTTTGCCAAGAATAGATGATTTGTTCGATCAACTAAAAGGAGCTAAGGTATTCTCAAAATTGATCTCGGATCGAGGATATCACCGACTCAAGATTAGAGAACAAGATAGAGAGAAGACCGCATTTACTACAAGATATGGACTTTATGAGTTCACAGAGTACCTTTTGGATTAACCAATGCTCGGCATATTTCATGAATTTGATGAACCAAGTCTATATGGAATTCTTGGATCGGTTTGTGGTAGTATTTGTGGATGATATTTTGATTTATTCAAAAAGTGAAGAAGAGCATAAGGAGCATCTTCATTTGGCCCTAACCAAGTTGAGAGAGCATCGGTTGTATGCAAAATTCTCCAAGTCGCGAATTTTGGATGAAAGAAGTGTCATTTTGGGGCACATCATCACGGAAGAAGGAGTAAAAGTTGACCCGTAAAAAGTCGAGCAAAGGTAAGAGTGGAAGCGACCAAAGACAAAGGATCGAGATAAGAAGTTTCTTAGGTCTGGCGGGATATTACCGCAGATTTATAGAAAATTTCTCGAGAATAGCCCGTCCACTTACTCAGCTTCTCAGAAAGGATATTCCTTTTAAATGGACGGATAAGTGCGAAGAAAACTTTCAGGAATTGAAGGTCAGATTAACCACTACCCCAGTGCTCATACTACCAAACCCTGAGAAGGACTTTCAGATTTATTGTGACGCTTCAAAGCAAGGATTAGGTTGTGTGCTAATGCAAGATGGCAAAGTTGTGGCTTACGCCTCAAGGCAGTTAAGAACTCATGAAGAGAATTACCCCACACATGATTTGGAGTTAGCAGCAGTTGTGCACTCATTAAAAATTTGGAGGCACTATCTACTGGGGAATCATTGTGAAGTGTTTTCGGACCATAAGAGTCTGAAATATATTTTTACCCAGCCAGATTTGAATCTCAGGCAGAGAAGATGGCTAGAATTAATAAAAGATTATGATTTGGATATTCAGTATCACCCAGGTAAAGCAAATGTTGTCGCAGATGCACTTAGCGTAAAGGCACATCATAGTCCTAATGCATTGCAGAATGTCATCGAGTTAGTGTTGGAAATGCAAAGCTGACTAAACTTGGAAATTGTTGAACAAGGGTTAATATCGACTTTGGAGATCTGATCGAGTTGGTCGACCAAATCAAACAAGCACAACAGGAAGATCAAGAAATTCAGCAACTCTTGGCAGAAAATCAAGGTGGAAAAATAAAGGAATTCAAGAAAGATGATCAAGGAATGATAAAGTTCAAAAACCGTTTGTGTGTACCAAACAAAGAAGAACTGAAACAGTTGATTCTGCAAGAAGCTCACTCATCTCAATTCTCAATACATCCAGGGGGAACAAAAATGTATCAAGACTTGAAGAAGAGGTTTTGGTGGAAAAAGATGAAAAGAGAGATAGCTGAATATATAGCCAAGTGCGACATTTGTCAGAAGATCAAGATAAACCATCAGAAACCTGCAGGGTTGTTACAACCCTTACCAGTGCCAGATTGGAAATGGGAAGAAATCGGCATGGATTTCGTCACAGGATTACCAAGGACACAAAAAGGATTTGATGCAATATGGGTGATAGTAGACAGATTAACCAAGGTGGCACATTTCATACCAATTCAGCAAACATATGGAAAGAATAAGTTGGCAGAATTGTATATGACCAAGATAATATCTTTACATGGGATTCCAAAGAGAATAGTATCGATAGAGAGCACGTTTACATCTAAGTTTTGGAAGAAACTACGAGAAGCCATGGGAGCAGTTTAGCTAAAGACTGACTTACCATCCACAAACTGGGGGACAGACAGAGAGAGTCAATCAGGTATTGGAGGATATGTTGAGAGCATGTGCTTTAGCTTATGGAGCAACTTGGGATAAGTGTTTGCCTTTTGCAGAGTTCTCTTACAATAATAGTTATCAAGCTAGTATCAAGATGGCACCTTTTGAAGCCCTCAGATGGCGAGAGAGTGAGAACACCATTGAATTGACGGACCTTTGGAGAAAGGCGGTTGTTAGGTCCTCGAGATAGCCCAAGACTCGAAGATCAAGTTAGGCGATAAGAGACAAGATGAAGATTGCTCAAAGCCGTCGGAAGGAGTATCTTGAGATAAACGCAGAAAGGATTTAAGTTTTGAAATTGAGATCTGGTATATTTGAAGGTTACACCATTCAAAAGCAGTTCGAAGATTTCAAGTAAAAGGAAAATTGGCCCCAAGGTATATTGGTCCTTATAAAATTGTGAAAAGAATTGGAGAAGTGGCATACAAGTTACATCGACATCCAACCCAAACGGCATACATGACGTGTTCCATGTTTCTCATTTCGAGAAAGTGTTTGAGGCACCAATGAGCAGTACCACTTGAAGAGATAGAAGCTGCAGAATGATCGACTTATGAAGAGGAACCCCGATGGTACTTGACACTCTGAAAGGCGGTTGAGAGGCAAGAATGTTAAGTTTTGCAAGGTTCTTCGAAGAATCATCTTGAGGAAGAAGCAACATGGGAAAAGGAATTGAAAATGCAATGAGATTTTCCCAACTGTTCCCGACCTGCGTGAATCTCGAGGTCGAGATTCCTTTAAGGGGTAGGTTGAAACACCGAAAAATTTCAAAGTTTGAAAATCGGTTTGAATTCAAAATCGAATTTCAAAATTCAAATCAAAAATCAAATTTTGGTCAAATCTCGCCCAAATCCCAAACCCTAACCCTAACCCGCTTTCTCCTCTCCTTCGCTTTCCCTCACGGCGCCTCCTCCACCCTCGCCTTTGCCTTGATCGTGATCGCGCCCAAGGTCTGCCTTCATGTAGCCTTGCCGCCCAGTCTTGAGCCTCTGCATACGCCTCCACCGCCTCGCCTTCAATGCACCCTGCCACCCCGCCCCCAAGCAGCGGCACACCTCCGGATTGCTCGGTGAGGGTCGCCGCCACTTGCGCCATTAAGGCCCCATGACCGCCCAGACGCCGCCGCTGACCATGGCACCGCCCAAACCTCGCGCCAACCACTCACCCCTGGCAGAGGCGACCACGCCGTCCCCATGCCCTCCCTGCTCCCACGCCTCATGGGCTATAAATAGCCAGCCTGGCCAGCCTCCCAAGCTCACTTGTTCACACTTCTCCCTTCTTCCCCGACCCCAGAAGAAGCCCCACCGGTTGCTTCCCCCCAGAAGAGCAAAACACCCCACCCTTGCAAATCCCACTTGGGTGCAAACCCAGAGCCTCTCCCTCTCACGGTCACGGCAAGATCACGGATCTATGCTTGGCCGCCGCTTGCAAGACCCCAAAACCCTAACCCTAGAAAACCCGAGCCCACACACGCAAAAACCCTAGGGTTTTGAGACCTACTGGCGGCGCCTCTCATTGTCCTCCCTGTGTCTCCGCTTTTGCCGCCATTGCCATTGTCGTGAATTCTCATGCTGCACAAGGCATTGCGCCCCGAGTCATTGCCTCTGCTTCCGCCTTCGCTCATGCCAGCATATGCCATGGCGCTTTGGCTAAGCAAGCTACCATGAGTCCTCGACCTTTTGGCCTTGAGCTGGTGGCCAGGTGGTGTGGGCGTTCAAGCTGCTCCGCCCGTTTTCTTTTAAAGCCACATAAAAGCCCAAGATCGTTCATCCTAAAACCGCCCAACACTGCTCCTTGCACAAGAAAATTTGGTTTTATTCCAAAAATTCGAGAAATTGCTTTTAAGCCAAAATTCCTATTCCTAAGCCTAGATTAATGATTATTTATTGTTTGTGTCTAAATAATAGATATAAACGATAAAATGATTATTAATTGTCGAAAACCTAACTTGAGTTAGTATAGCCTTCGGTAGCCTCAAACTAGTAAAGTCTAATCCTAACTCCGTTCGTAAATATCGACTTCATTTAATTTTCTTTCTCTTTTCGTATTTTTGTTGTACTTGGATTAGTTTGCTAGGCTCAATCCTTGTCGAGCCAAAGTGGTTTATTGGTTTTGTGTCTTGCGCTAGGTTTCGACGTCGACGAGCCATTTTCAGACTTCACGGACAGACACCGACATCGCAGACAATTCGAGGACGCCGAACCAGAGGCAAGTTGCATACCTTGAACATATTGAACCCACATGTCATATATTCATATTATTATCTTCATTAAAATATTTTAGCCAAGTATTTCAACAAAGAAATAATACTTTGGAATGCCATGTTGATTAGATATAAGTCCTTAACCCCACATATTAAACCACCTATTCTTGTAAGCCATATTTACCTTGACAACCTTGGTTCACATAAAATATTAGTAAATATTCTGCTAAGTCATGAAAACCTCTCGTTCTAAATCTATCATAGGAATGTTGGCTTTAGGCCAATAGGATTTTGGGTGTAAGTTGAGGGTCAGGTCCATTGAGTTGGGCAACCCAATATACTTGGTAAAATGGGTCATCGGTGAGATCAAGAGGTGGGCAACCGCGGGTTGGGCCATCGCCTCACTGGATGACAAGTAAGGACAAGAACCTTGTGCTAAGTAACAGACACAGTAAACCGCTCAACCACATGCGTGGTCATTACTCCCTAGCTTAGTACACTGCTCATCCAATTGAATATCTATAGCATCAAAGGCAAGTCAGGGGTGGACCCCTAAGGACACTCGCTGATCCTTGCAACGGTATGGGCCCGTCGACCTCGGGTGCAGAGTCCACTATTGGCGGTGGTCTCAGAGGGTCAGATGGATTAAGATCTACTGGGGTAGAGACTAAAAAGGATAAGCAGGTGAAAAGGCTTTGTTATCCTTACTCGGCCAGCGCAAACATGTTGCGTGGCAATATGAGTCTGTGATATCGTGTGGGTAAAGTTGGGCAACTCTGCAGAGTGTAATCAATGTTATTGAATACACCGTGCTTAGGTTAATGAAGCCTGTGTTCATGGGTGATTCCAACATACAAAGCATAAGTAGAATTCTGAGATGTTAATTGGTAATGTCGAAGTTGTTAAACCCCCGTGGCTATATTTATTCTTGTTTTCTTTATGCGTACTATTGTAAAGCTTTTAAAGTCAACTTTTGCATTCCACATATACCGTTTGGTAAAGCCGCACCATTTCCTTGATATTTCCAGCATATAGTTAAATAGCTTTTCCTATGCGATTTGTTGAGTACGGTAGTTGTACTCATTCTTGCTTAAATCAATCAACAGAAGAGTTTTGGGAAGATCCAGGTGTTCTCTACGAACAAGAAGAACCGGTAGACTTCGACGACTTACTGGTACTAGGGTCTCGTTTACGCTCAAGCTTCCTGTGGTTCTAGCAATTCTTTTGCAAGTGTATTATATTACTTTCGGGCTCAGGACCCCGCTTCGCTTTTAAACCGGCCGTTAAGCCCTTATCTGCTGTAATAAAAGTCTGTCTTTTGTTGTAACGTTTGCTTGCTTGTGAAACCACGGCTTTCTGATCGTACATCCCGGACGGTTGTAAAGATTCTAGCGATCCCTAGTTTCGGGGTCGTTACAAAGTAGTGATTCCTTTCAGAATTTTAGACAGGCACTGCGATGGATTAGTGACAGGGGGAGTGTGCACTTCTTCGCAAGTTGCAGCTGTTGGTGCGGTTAATCTGGTAGGTTTTTTTTTATGTGCAGCAGTTTGGTTGCACGTGAAGATCTGGCATTGCCTGAGTAGAGCAAAGCAACAACCGTGCGTGCCGGCCGCGGTTGCTTGAGGGTTCGTTCACAGGTTTAGCTTAAGCAACAGGAGCGGGTTAGGCATGGTGCGTTTTCTGTAGCATTGTCTATTTAGGGCGATTAGGTATGATCCTTCAGCTTTGGTTTATTTGTAAGTAAGTTGATAATTGGTAGTACATTGTAACTCTAGCATACCTCATGTGGACCCTGTATATAAGCCAACTTGTGTGCCCTGTGCGTTTTAGTGTATAAGCTCCAGAAAAAAGTTCCTTGTTGCAACTAAATTGAGAGAGAGAGAGAGAGAGAGAGAGAGAGAGAGAGAGTTTACGTGAATTGGAAACGAGCAAATTAAATCCGAATTCATTTAGGAGCCAGGGATCACGGTGGAATTAATTGTATTCTGCTTACAGGTAGAAATCTACTAATCAAGACTCAACACAGCCAGTCTAACCTGAGTCTGGCTTGGGGCCTTATTGCGCCAATGGGCCCCGGCCCCAGCTAACTTTGATTTCGCCCAAGGCTCCACTCATCTATCTGCTAGCGACTAGCGGACAGTCCATTAGTTAGATAGGCTGGGTCCTGTTGACAAATGGTCTGCTAACACACCGGTGGTGAAGGTTTTCGGCCTGTTCCTCGCGCGATTCTGCTAACCGTCTTCTTGACTCTTTGTTCTTCGAACTTTTTTATTATTATTTAATCTATTTTTTTTAAAATGTTTTAAAGGTAACTTATCCGTAACTTCATTT
The DNA here is from genome assembly GCA_036346405.1 of Phyllostachys edulis. Taxonomy (NCBI): domain Eukaryota; kingdom Viridiplantae; phylum Streptophyta; class Magnoliopsida; order Poales; family Poaceae; genus Phyllostachys; species Phyllostachys edulis. Next base: position 40,003,300 of record CM070545.1, read on the forward strand.
CCAATTCTGAATTCTTTAGCTATGCACATGGCATGACAAAAGCACGTTATCACGTCACAGATTTCAGCGTGGCAAACGAGTGCTATCATGCTACTCCTCTTTGCGTAGCAGTTTTGGTCACACCGTGATCGGTGGCGTGACAGCACAATTTGATCACGTCACGGGTCATAGCCTGACCAAAGGGGTCAAAATTGAAAATAAAATCTAAAATATTTTAAAAGAATAAAAAAGCTCTTGTTCTTGTTCTTCGTCTTTTGAAGCAATGTTGTTGATTTCGTGCTGGACTGCTGGGCGATCTAGGCTGCTTGGAGGAACGAAGGCGAGTTTTCAGAATCCTCTGAGAACATTCAGTTTCAATGGGAGATTTATATAGAGGAGCTGGAGATTGAAACCGACCGAGAGCAGGGCAAAACGTAGAGCTCAATAAGGAGCTACTGCCCCTGCGGGAACCAGTCAACGAGGATCCAATGATCCACGACGCATGCAGATGCAGTCGAGAAAACTTCCTTTTGATGAGTATACATGCGAGCGCATTACAGTGAGCAGAATCACGACGGGACATGATTGAAGGAAAAAGATTGATATGCGCTCCCACCTAACACCAAACCCCGTCAAAAAATGGAGTGTCACGTCGTTGTCGGCAAGCTTGTTTCCTGGGGAAGGTTTCCCATAAAATGATAAAAACCGATTTGTCCCTTCATCTTTAATTGGAGGCCAGCATCTCAACTCTGAAAACTACAACTACACTTAATTCTCAAATATCACCCATCCGATCACGAAAAGCAACCATTTTCTTTAGGTGCCGAAACTAAAACATAATGGACGATACAACAGCAAATACATGATAGAGAATAACTAAACACGACTCTAACGAGGCACTAAAAGTTGACAATAATATGTACTAGTACACATTTCTATAATTTAAGCACCATAACCTCAAAAAAATATTTAAAGTGGGAAAAGGCATTACTACGTCATTTCGACGGTAATCTGTATATCTACAAACAATAGGTGATATTTAAGGCACCTCCGTCATTGTGGAGTTCTATAAAATCCCACAATAACCCTTAAATAAATAAAAAAGCAAAATTTTTAGAAACCATCTCATTAATCGGGAGAAAAAGATAAAATTGTAATTGTGTAGATTAATCGTGTATAAATACTATATATATTACAATTGTATAATAAATAAAACTATATTTTTGAAAGACAATGGAGCTATATAATAAATATAATATGTTGCATCATCTAGAACTGCGCGGGAAATTCCGATATCTATCTTATATTATATTATTAAAGCGATAGAAAAGAAGTCACCACGTTCGCTCTCAAGAGCTATAAATTCTCATGTTAATCGATAAATAGAAACATCTACACCGTTGATTATGGTGGATCCAGATTATAACAATCTGGATTAAAGGAAAGAGTCTATGTGAGGTACAATATAGAAATAAGAGTCCATCTCAAGTACAACGTAAAAATAACTGAAATTGGGAATTAAAAATAAAATAAAATTAGCAACTTAATTTTGATACGAATTCCTAAGTAAAATCACTAGATAAGCATAATTCGGAATAAAATTTTAAAAAATAGTAATTGATTAGTACACAAATTCCAACAAAAATAATTGGAATTCAGAATAAAAACAAAATAAAAATAGCAAATGATTTTCATATGAATTACGAAGAAAAATTCCTAAAAATATATAATTCAAAATATTTTTTATTAGTATAAGAATTCTAAAACAATACCTAGATTTTGGAATTAAAAATAAAATAAGAAATTTGATTTCAATACTAATTCCAAAATAAAAACCCTAATAACTGTAATTTAGAATATTTTTTCTAAAAAATAGCAATTGGATTAGTATACTAATTCCAACAAAAAATAATTGAAATTTGGGCTAAAAATAAAAGGTAAATTTGCAATTTGATTTGCATATGAATTCCAAAGTAAAGTATTTAAATAACTAAAATTTGGAAGAAAAAATAACATTATCAATTTCATTTACATACTAATTCCTAAGTAAAATCCTAAATAAATATAACCAGAATAAAAATTAAACAAAAATCGCAATTGGATTGTTGTACTAATTTCATCAAAAATAACTACTATTTGGAATAAAAATAAATTAAAATTGCCAATTTGATTTTGGTGCTAATTCCAAATTAAAATCCATAAATAAATTTAATTCGTGTAAAAATTAAATAAAAATTAACAATTGGATTATGAATTCCAACAAAAATAACTTAAATCATGGACAAAAATAAAAAAATTAAAATTCTATTTCCATACTAATTCATCCACAGATTGATTATGGTGGGTCCAGATTTTAACGATCTAGATTAAAGGAAAGAGTTTATGCTATGTATAATATAGAAATAAGAGTCCATCTCAAGTACAACGTAAAAATAACTCAAATTTAGAATAAAAATAAAATAAAATTAGAAACTTAATTTTGATATAAATTCCTAAGTAAAATCACTAGATAAACATAATTGAATAAAAATAAAAAATAGTAATTGGATTAGTACACTAATTCCAACAAAAAATAACTAGAATTCAGAATAAAAACAAAATAAAAATAGCAAATTGATTTTGAAATGAATTCCTAAGTAAAATTTCTAAAAAATATATAAATCAAAATAATTTTTATTAGTATACTAATTCCAACAAAAATACCTAGATTTCGTAATGAAAAATAAAATAAGAAATTTGATTTCAATATGAATTCCAAAATAAAAACCTAATAACTGTAATTCGAATAATTTTTATAAAAATTAGCAATTGGATTAGTATACTAATTCCAACAAAAAATAATTGAAATTTGGGATAAAAATAAAAATAAAATTTGCAATTTGATTTCCATATGAATTCCAAAGTAAAATATTTAAATAACTAAAATTCAAAAAATTATCAATTTGATTTACATACTAATTCCTAAGTAAAATCCTAAATAAATATAACCAGAATAAAAATTAAACAAAAATCACAATTGGATTGTTGTACAATTTCAACAAAAAATAAGCGCTATTTGGAATAAAAATAAATTAAAAGCGGCAATTTTATTTTGATGTGAATTCCAAATTAAAATCCATAAATAAATTTAATTCGACATAAAAATTAAATTAAAATTAACAATTGGATTAGTATATAAATTCCAACAAAAATAACTTAAATTAGGGATAAAAATAAAAAAATTTAAAATTCTATTTCCATACGAATTCCAAAGTAAAATTCCTGAATAACTAAAATTTTGAATACATTAAATATAAGTTATAATGAGGGTACCACGAATGGTGTCGGATGAGACCACAAAAGAGTGCAATGATGTCGATTTGTCCTACAAGAAGACTTTGATCCACAAGGAAACGGAGAGCCACGGCAGCGACGACGAAGATAAGAATAATATCATGCTGCTCACCTTAGCCGTTCCATGAGGACAATGTCGTGCTACTCGCTGGAGCTACCGAAGAGAAAGGCCGGAGTCGAAGGAGCCAAGTGTTGTGACGATAAGTGATAAGCATCAGCGTTGTTGAAGAAGCCAGTGGCCAAAGAAACTTGATGATGGGAAAGCCCTAGCAAAGAGGGGATGAAGCTTTGTATTGAAGACGAGCTATCGACGATATGGGGTTATCGCGTAGCTAGGAGCTACCATCGTTGGTGACACGGCGTCGCTGGCGATGGTAAAAAGATTCTCTATATCGTTAGACAACGACTAAAACAGACATACCGATATCAATGAAGGTGGGATATTATAGCAGTTAGTAAGGAAGCCATATCGTTGAGTTGGACAACGTCGAAGATGAGCGACCAACATGGTAGAAAAAGACATCGAGCAAGTATAATATCGTCATATGTATATACATGCATGCATCCATACGAATATAAACAGGAGCGTACATAAACAAAGGAGTAAAGAGCTCAGAGTAGAGATGACGCAATAGTAAGGAGTAAGCTTGGGGCCACTAGAGAGAGTGCAGAGGGTGTCCTTGGCAAGGATCAACGACATTTGCATGTATGCGTGTTGATGTTACAACGGTTAGTATTAAACAATAATTGGAGAGAAGTAGAAGATAACTATATGGTAAAGTATTGTATCGGAAGGGGTAGCAGCTGAGAGATATCGATCAAGAATTGGGCTTGCTGTTGGAGATTGAAACAGAAAAAGTGTGGTGGGGAGAAGAGATAGAAGACACACGGTTCGATAATCAACGTATTGCTTGAGATTAACAGAGGTACATGTGCATGCAAATATTTTGGAAAGAGTAACCAGTGGAGAAAAAAAAGGGGCAAGCAGCTACATGATGCGTGCATGATGGAGAGTGATTAATTTATTATGCTAGAGATTTTCTTCCATCAAAACTCATACATCAGTTACGTTCCTCAAGTTGTGTTTTTCTTTAAGTTTCTATTATCATTTCTAATATTTACGATATCTTAAAAATCGAAATAGCTACGAGATACGTAAATATATTCTCAAACATCTAAGTTATATCATTTAACATTAAAAACTTTAAAACAAATATAGCTGTGTAAATGCGCGGAACACCCTGCAAGTTATAATTGAAACGGCAAAGAAGAGTGTCGTGCCAGAATACACGTATACTAGAAGTCTCGCGACATGCCAGATCGAATTCAGAGAGAGGTGAAGTTCCATGTCTCGTGCTCTCTCCATCCAATGCAGATACGAAGCGTCTTGATTTGGTTGATAGATCAATAATGTTGATCGATGTCTATGGTTCAGCGTTACAAAGATAATCTTATTTAACAGAGAGAGAAAGAGAGAGGGATTATCCTCTTATTACTAGGATTACATACTACTACTAATGTGAATGTACATATCTTGCTCCCAGTGCAGTACTCTGTCTTTAACGGCTCTTAACATCTGCCGCCAATGGTTGCTTTCTGTAGTTACTTCTCAGATGTCATTACACATGTATTCAGAACTTTCCACAGTTTCTTTTTTGAAACAAGGAGAACTTTTCACAGCGATTAAAGCTAAACGAGAATGGCATGCCCCTGCTAAACCGTAGCAGAAAATGAAGCCCCGCCTCACAAAGTCGGAGTAGACATCTCAGTCAAACGCTGCGCAGAGCTACTCGCCCTTTTCATTCCATCCTTCCTTGTAATTTCCTGGTATATAACGTGAAATTGTGCAGTGACAGTGTGACCACCGATTGTCTGGCTAAATGTATAGGTTAATGTCCCACGTACAAAGAAGTGAACTGAAACGATTTCATTTTCATTCCTTCGTAGTTGCACAGAATCAGAGGAATAACAAAATTATTTTATAGAAATTCCCAAGAACAGTTTTGCACAATCGATATCGATAGGAATAAAAGCAAACGAAGCAGAACATAGTGATTTGGGGGACTGGTTGAGGTCCGTCAGCCTTGTTCCGACCCACGACCAGCTTCACCGGTCCAGGTCGGCTCGATCCCCTAACGTGGCCCACCACTCGCTCAGCAACAGGGCCCACACGGCCAGACCAACAAATACATTGTTGCGTCAAACGCCTCCTCTCCCACCAATCAAACGCCTCCCAACAACCAACACACGTTTCCCACCGTCTCAACACACACACACACACACACACACACACACACACACATTTCCCACCAAAAACCTCTGCTTGCTTCTGAGTCCATCGCTCCTGCCGTCTCCAGTCTCCACTCCATGCCTGCCTCCTCCTCCGCCACCGCCGCCGCCGCAGCCATGTCTGGTACCACCGCCGGAGGAAGCATATTCCCAGGCCCTCCTCCGCCAACGCCGTCGAACCACCAGCCGCTCCCCTCCGCCGCCGCGGGGGGCACCGACGCCGCGCTCTCTGCGTTCCTCCACCGCCTGCTCCTCTCCTCGCCGGCTCCAACTCTCCGCTCACCGCTCTCTGCCCGATCTAGAACCATGCCGTCTCTTCCGACTCTTGTTTCTCTTGAGTCCCCCGACCCACGCCTCCTTCGCGACGCCGCCGACGTGGGCTACTTCCACCTCGTCGACCACGGCGTTCCTTCCCAGCTACCATCCTCCGCGCTCGCCGAGCTCTCTCTTGTCGACGCGTCCGCGCGCCGCGCGTCCAACCTTTGCACGCTCGGCTTCTCGGAGGAGGAGCAAGAAGCGGACGGCGCCGATGAACCCGCTATGGTGTTCGACGTTGACGAGGGGGGGATGGACGCGCTCCCGGCTGCGGCGGAGTACGCGCGGCGGATGAGGGATGTGGGCATGCGGGTGGTGGCGCTGCTGTCTGGGTGTCCCGAAGCTGGTTTCGGGGAGGAGCCGTTCCCGGAGGGGAGGAGGAAGGCGAGGTGCCTGATGTGGGTCTCCAAAGTCGCCGCTGGCGAGGCGGCGCCTCCGGCCGCCGGAAAGGCAAAGGCGTACCCGTACGTAGTGGGCCTCCATTGCCAGTGGGAGCAAGAGGCGGAGCCGGCGAGCTGGGTGATGGACAACGGCGGGGAGTGGACGACCGTAGGCTCGCGCGACGGCGCACTCCTGGTCACCATCGGCGACATTGCTCAGGTACTTGCGTGTAAATATCTCAACTTGACCAATTTGCAAATCATAGGATATTCTATATATGCTCATTCCAATTGGAATTTGCAATAGCACATATTACAAATGCACTACTTTTTTTCTTTGTAGTTTTGAGTTTGTCAAAATACAGATGCTAGATAGTGCTTATACCTACTAGATGTGTGCTAGCGCCAGTGTGCAACAGTGCAAGAACAGCGTTCATTTTATTTTGCAGTGGTATCTATTTTCTGAAGTAGGTCGTGTATCACCACTCAATTTGGATCCAATAAGGTAATTAGGCGCCATGTCTGCATCACTGGCCACTACTCGGTTTGGAATCCATAAAGACGCAGAAGAAGAGCCAAAGATCTCGGCTTTTGAAAACACAAAGCGACCATCATATCATGTCTGTTGTTTTTTACTCCCTACGCAGCACTGCAGCAGTAACACTCGTCTTTTTATGCCGTGCTTCTTTTGGCACGCGTGCTAGGTGTGGAGCAATGGCAATTTGAAGAAAGTGAGAGGGATGGCTCGCCCCACTTCTGCACCCAAGGACGGGCACGGCGAGCCTGGCCGCTTGTCAGTGACCGTGCTGATCACTCTGCCCTTGGATAATGTCATCTCGCCATTGATCCCGTTCTCCGATGCTAAAGAAGAGGGCTGCGACGACGAGACGGACGGTGCCGGCGGTGATGGGGACGGGTGGAGGTTTCACTCGTTTTCGCTGGAGGACTATGCGTGGAGGGTTTATCACGAGCGGCTTCAGTTCAAGGATCCACTGGTTCGGTACCGGATATAAGATTGTTGCCCATGGTTGTTGTTCTGTAGCTTTGTTTGTTGGTGTGTGCCTTGCATTGGGTTGTGATTATTATTTTTTTGGACTTTTGGAGTGGTTTGAGCATGGGTGAATCATTTCTCATTTGAAATATACGAACTGAGCGAGGAAACCGCTTGTTTTCATGATGCTACCTGGTAAACGATCGTCTCTGCATTCCTTTTTATTTCCAGTTTAACTTTTTTATAAACTAGTGAGAAACAAAACTACAAAAGGTATGAACTAGTGTTGAGGAACAAAAGGAAACCAAAGAGCCTCTAGAGTCTAGACACTGTAACTTGTTCAGCGGGGACACAACGTAACTATTCAGTGTTTGGAGAAATAACGAGTAAAGCGGAGCAGAACAGACATAAAATCTGTGTGGCCAGCCAGAGAAGCTTTTAATAAAGACAAGCACCAGCGAAAGATCACCAGGTCAATACGTAATGAACTAGTGATGTAGTGCAGTGTACGCCATCGGTGCATGCAACCCAAGCTGAAATTAAAGCCATATATATATTTGACAACTAAACATGGACTTCCTCACTCCCAAAACGTCTACAGGAGGTTGCTTGATTTGCTTCACTTCCGTGTGTCGAGGTGAATTGATGCAAGGATGGATCATGGAAGAACCGTTCCGCCGCGAACGATGAGACCCGTACGACACGGTCAATGATCCATGCCGCGGGGCCACTCTTAGACAGGCTAGGGCAATTCTTCTTCTTTTTGTTTTTAAGAGAAGCTAGGGCAATTCTTTTGCAGCCGCGTACCAAGGCTAGGCCTGTAGGCCGCGCAACCGGGCGAGCGGTACTTGCGCACAGGCCCACCGCTAGCTGGCCCAGGCCGAGCGGAGACCTACACGGCGCGACTGCCCTTGCTGCTTTACGCCTGCCCTCTTCCGCACGCCGCGGCGGCTGCTCGTCACCCATCGCCCCGCCGGCCGCCGTCGAGTCCAGGTTTCAAACTAGGTCCTAAGAAGCCAGCACCCGTACTCCTCCACCGCTATAGACTATAGTACTAGTGCCCGCAGGCCGCAACAGCCACAGAGCCCCCGAAACGTCTCGCCGCTTGTGTTGATTTCGTGTAACATTCTAATTTTCGTTTCTTTTTTGAGTTATCAAAAAAATTAAAAGAGCCATTTGAAATTTATTGAGTTATTTAAAGCTTAAATTGAATTTTCAGAAATGAAAATGTTGTAGAAGACACGGTTTCAGCAAACTTTCATAATTAATTCCGTAATATTTGAATAACATTAAATCATAATTCCAGCATAATTTAAATGACCAAATTAATATGTAACCATGTAATTCTTTCAAGTCATCTAAAAAGAATAATATGCTCAACTCATACAGCAGGAGTACAAAAGAAATAAGCATAAAGCTAAGATTAAACATTTTGATATTGCTCTCAAATGTAGAGTTTCACAATATTTTAATCTTTGCATTCTCAAAACTTTAGTCTAAATTTTTCATTAATTGAATTTGACAATTACAAAATAGGTCTTGAGCCCAAACTAATGCTTTTCTAATATGTCAAATTTTATTTCAAAGCAATAGCTTCAACTTTCAGTCAAGAGAATCATTTATTTATCACTGTGAATAAAAACTCAAAACAGCACTAGACCTTTTGTTAACAAGAATCTCAGTGCAAAAGACAACAGAGATTGCTCAACTATATCAGCAGCAAGCCAATTCGACAGAAGAGAACAACCGTGCAAAAAATAACAGAGAAACAAGCTCACATAAACAAATGATCAACCTCCTTTCAGCCAACACTGAACAACAGAAAGAATAACAGATGCTATATAAAACTGACACTAGAAAGCATAGAAATTTGGCTCAAGTCTATTTCTATTATCAATTCAATCTTAAACTTTGACAATCATCATCGAGCTAACTGAACCCACAGAATCACTAGCAATATCTCTCAGTACTAACAACAAATCAATTCTAGATTTGAACCAGTGCAGTACATATATATATATGCAAAATGACTCGCAACAGATGGTACAGAGATGCTCACAAAGCCGGCGGTACTCAGAACCACCAAGAAGCAAACCGGACAAGGCACGCCACAGGGCGTTGTCTCAGAAAACCTAGCGCCCTGCTGTGCCACAGTGAAATGACGTGGTCGTCGGAGATACAATGTCTTTCGTCGCGCTTCGGGACACACCGAATCACGAAGTTGAGTTGCTGGGATATGCCACACAAGACAACCTAGAAGCACTGGCGAATTAATTTGCAATGTCTTGACGTTAGGTCTGTCGTGTGGTGGTGTGGGGTTCCAGGATAGATGGGTAGATTCACATGGCATAAGAGGGATCCCCGACTTGATGGTGAAATCTTAGCGGACATAATTGGGTTAAGATAAGGCTTTGTAAAGATATTATGATAATCACTTCGTCGCATACCTATGGAAGTGTGTCAGATAGATATTATAAGATGATTATCTCTTGTGGGTAAAGTTGTATAACCTCTATAGAGTGTTAAAAACTGTTTGAACAACTGTGTCCTTTGTTATGGACAATGCTTGGGAATTTCACACGAGGTATAACGTTTTCGTAAAAATCTTGGGTAGTGGTTTGGTTGGAAAGTGAACATGCAGTTCACTAATTGTTTCAAAATAATTGTTTAGTTATTTATTATATCTCTTCACTTACACTTTACAATCTATTTATTGTATTTATTGTCAATTTTTTTAGTAAAAAATAACCATACAACTATTCCTTTGTTCAAGCTATGCATGAATATTAATCACATGCTGACCCTTACGACTTGCTGAGTTGATGAGGGCATCCCTATCACTCCATCTTTCTCTCCTCCTACACAAGAACATGATGAAGATATTATAATATACTTGCCTCCTAGTCCTATCACTCGAGCTCGAGCTAACAGGATGCATGATCAGGTAACCTTGTTTCTTAAAGAACATGTTATTAATTCTAGCGAGCATTTTGTACTACCTAATGCTTATACTTGTTCTCAGGTTTGAAGAAAGAGACGTAGAGCTGTCGCAAGTAGTACATGAGTCGGCGCCACTTTACCTATTGGCGATTCAAGCACAAGCACAAAAAGGCGTGGGAGACGGGCTTGGTGCTGCCCTAAGTCCTATGCATCCAGTTCACGTTGCTATCCGAGGTGCTATGACTTTGGTTCTTCCGAATTTATTGGCTCAAGGTGATGACTGCCTTTGGCGTGGCTCAAGCCAGCTATGAAGTCCCCAAAAGGAATGTGTTGATGCGTACAAGGCAGGAGAAATCAATCCTACGTGATGTGGAGATGGTTCTGCGCCATGCACTGGACCGAATCCACGTGATGGGTTGTAACCTTTTATGCATGTTTCTTTTTTTAGCATGAGTTGGCAAGATTTGGAAACCAACTTGGACCAGGCAATCAGCCTCACAATGGTTGGGTATATTAAAATATCTAGCACATGGTTATGCTAGATAGACCACGTTTATGTAAAAAAAATAGACAAAGTTATTGCTTGTTTCTTTCATACCAGAGTTCATACGATGATTTCTAAGAGAGAATTAAGCGATCCATTGTTCGTTCTGCAAATCAAGGTCAAGTTTACTTTTTCGCTGAGAATTGAGGGTTTGACGATCTCCGCTCGTGGTCTAGCGGCGATCATCCTGGTGCGTGTTCGCGAATATCCATAGAGCTGCAAGTCCGTGCATTGGTGCGTAGTGTACAACTAAGCGTTGTTCGTCATCAATCATTATTTATCCACGGTTCTACTCGAGAAGATCGGGCCATCCTGTATCATGAGTACTCTATGTACTCACGGCTATATACATTATTGACCAGTTGCCGAGGAAGAACTCAGGAACTCATAGTTTAACGAGGAGGAATAATATGAAGATTATACGAACTAGGATGCGCTCCTCATTCGATTCCCTGTGGGCATGTTGGATATCCACCACGAATTATTTTACTTCCGCTGCAAGAGTTTTATTTGTCCTTTAAACCCTGCGTGACAAGTTATGTAAACTTTGGCCATAAGGTACGTTGCTACTTTTTTTGTTATTTCGTTGAATGATTGATATTTCATCTATGTTGACATCGTGTACATTATCGTGATCTTAAACTAGTATAAAATACACAGAGAGTCCAAATTTATATATCTAGGTCCCAATAATTCGTCGATAAGAGCTCTCGGGGGTTGATCAGGACAGGGTGAAATCATGATAAAATAAAAATAGAGGGGATGCCCGTATATCGAAGCTCCATCATATTGTCATTCAAATTCTTACCCCCTCCGTTTATATTTACTTGATGCCAGCTAGCTACAATCAGAGAGGAAGAACGTCATTTATTGATGAACGGAGGGGTACATTAGAAGAGAGGCTCACATTCTTGCCTGTTGGCTGTTGCGAACGCCGGGACGCGATCGGCGGTGACGCACTCGACACTAACGGCACCCGCACGCGCACGACGCTGCCGTGCCGCCTTGCCTGCCGACACTGCCGTGCCACCCTTCCTCTGCCTCTGCGTGACTGCGTGTGCCGTGTGGCAGCAGAGTAGTCTTCCACCAATTGGGCCTCCAGTCTCCAACAAGCAACAAACTAGCCTGCCCATATGGTATTAGACGGCCTAATACCAAGCCACTGCGCCACTAAGTCTTCTTCTTCCTCCAGCCGACCAGCCGCTGTCTTCTACCGGTGCTGCGCCGCCGGCATCTCCAAAAATCCAGCGCCGGTGCTAAGGGGGTACCTGGAGTCCGGCGGCCGGATCCCCAACAAACCCCAACAGCGGATCCGCCCCGTCGGGATATGGGTGGTGGGAGCTGCGATGTGTGCAAGGAAGCGCCGTCCAAGTACAAGTGCCCCTCTTGCCGCACGCCCTAGTGAGTCGAGTCATCAGCCTTTCTCTATCGTTCTTTGTGTATGAGTTGTTGCTGAAGATAGCATTGAGGCGTGGCTTTGCATGCCAGTATATGAGGAACTCCTTTTGCTATATCGATTAGATTTCTTGATGTTCGGTCATGCCACTAGCTAAATTAGAAAACGAAAACTATTGGTATGATTTTACTGCAATTTGTTTGTTGAGGATCGTGGATTAGCTTATTGCTTGAAAAAAAAGGAATATGGATTAGCCAGGGTTCAGGGAACAGATTGATGAGGAACATACCTTTTATAATGTTATTTCAGTGAGGTAAACTGCAATGGCATGTAGGACCTGGGATTTCTTGACAGCTGCTGGGTTTGAGTTGGTTGGTTGCTGCTGGTGCAGAAGCCAAGGTGCAAAATGAGATACGCTAATACCACAGGAGAGGAAACAAGCCTTTCTTTTGATATTTGGTGTCAGTTGCAGCGCCAAGCTCTTTTGGGTTATTAGTATCAGTAGTGGTTAGCTAATGCTATCTTGTATTTCAGAGGCAGAAGTCAATTACTCGCCATGTTATTGTTATAACACTTCATTCCTTTTCTTGCGACATTGTTAATTCAGGACATTATCTTTGGGATTACCAAATATAAATGTCACAAAGCAACTCTTTTCTTTATCCTTAGTTGAATGTGTAATATAAGCTGGTAGTAACTAGTAAGCTTAATGGTTAGTGAAGGCATGCTGATGCATAAACAAGTTCATACATGCTATCAATTAAGAAACTAATATCCCCTTTATTCTAGCATAATATTGATAACTTAGTATGGAGTTGATGGGTTTTTAATCTTTTGATGTTTAATTCTTGATGATTTGCTTATGGTTGGTGGAGATTTAGAAATAATTGATGGGGCATACAATATGAGAATTACTGTATATCCAACAAGCAAATACCTGCAACTATTGCCAAATGAAAAGATCATATACATGAGGATGAGGGTGTTATCTACAAGATCTATAAAGTTGAACGCTGAATCTGATACCACAAATTTGGTTTTAGCTCGTGTTGCTACTGTAGTACGTTTTAGCTTATGCTAATCAATAGCATTACTTGAGATTGAGAATGCTTCAGCTCATAACTTCAGGATGTAACTGATATGCCATATTTGGTATTTCTTAATCCCTTCTTCTTTATTACGATTCTTCAATTTCTTGTCTGATATTCTGCTGTATCACTGTTCATAATTATTCATGTCATCCACTTGTTCACATGCCCTCATTTTGAGCTCATTCTAAGCTTTTAAGACACCCTAAAAGAACCATGGTTATTAAGGCGGTAAGACGAGGCGAGGCGACCCATCCCCCTCACACTGTTTAAGCGCTAAGGCGCGAGGCGAGACGACGCCTTACACACATCCTAAGGCGCTAAGGCAGCAAATGAAATGAGCATTTTAGCAGCGCATATGTACCTTGTTGTTGCCAATTCCTGAGCCCATGTAGCACCCATCCCCCCTTTCCGATTGCTCTTCTCCCATGTAGGATTTGAAAATATAGCCTCTGGCGCCTGCCCGCCCTGCCCCGCCTGCCTGGCTGCCCCCGCCTCCTCTTTTCCCCCGCCCGACCGAGAGCTCTCTCTCTCTCTCTCTCTCTCTCTCTCAGTTTCTTCGCCTTCGCTAGTTCACCTCTCTCCCTCCCTTTCTGTTTTCTTCTTCGGCGTGGAAAGAGCGGCAAGCGGCCGAGCGCATGCTACACGCCACGCCACTACCACTTCGGCTTCACTGCCTCCTCCGCCTTTGCCACGCCTCCTCGATCCTCCCTCGCGCCCGGCCCGCCGCCTCCTCGATCCTCCTCGGCCCGCCTTGCACGCCCGTCCGCCGCCTCCCTCCTCTTCCTCTCCGGCTCTCCCTCTCCCTCCGCGCCCTTTCGCCTGCGCCGCCTCCTCCCTCAACGCCGGCATGGCGGGGCGACGTCTTGACCCACGACAGCGCCTGCCTTACCGCTTAGGCGATGCCTTAATAACCATGAAAAGAACTATACTAAATATATCTACATGAATGTTTCATATCGTGTTACCTGTTAAGTGATACATCAAGGTTGAACTTATTGAATGTGTACCGTCGAATAACTGAAAGCATAAGTAGTAACTCTTTTTGCCTATTTTTTCTCCTTTATGAAACATAGTTGGACCTAATATGCTGTCTCTTTATCCTGTGCAGTTGCTCGGTGGCATGCTTTAAAAATCACAAAGGTACTTCTGTGCTATTCTTCTTATTGTTCATTATCTTGCCATACCCATTTACTTTGGTCGATTAAAATATAGCTCAATAAAGGGAATCTTTTGAAGAAAGATTAAATAGAGTTTGAAGAGCATCTGTTAGAGGAAGCACTTCATGAAATGTTGTTAGGTAATATAGCCAGTGCTAATCACACTCCAAGTTTGTGAGTGCACCTTTTCTTTTGATATTTGGCAAGTTTAGCAAAGTGATACTTTGTAATGGTGAGGATATGTCTATTGCATTTCATTTGAGATTAGAAGAAAATGCCTATAGAGACCAGTGATAGAGCCAACTATTAGCAGGAGAGTCCGTGTCGTTCTGTGAAAAAATTAAATTGTGCTGCAAATGCTTTAATTTTAAAGAGTGTAGAAGTTCAGCGGGGTCTGGTGCCCCTGCAGCACACAGGGCATCAAAGCTACTGATGTAGACTACATTCTGCGAACATTACACATTGGCCTCTTTCAACATCTTGTTCTGCTTGTGTGATGTACGTTAGTACATTGGGAGGGTAAATATCCGTTGGAAGGAGGTCGAACGTAGAACGGTGCTAGGTGAAGAAGGGCACCGATCGGGGGAGGAATATATCTAGAATAGCCGGTCAAGGGAACGACCACAACTGGACTTTAGAGACTAGGAACTTGTTTACTCATCTTTGCTTGATTAAGATACAATGCTATCCTTTTTATAGGGTTGACTTGACTTGACCCCTAAGAAATAATATCTAATTTAAAGGAACAAACTAACCGAATCAATCCTTAACTAACAGTGCTGCGTGAAGAGTACCCTGGTGAACAGTAAGTACTGCCCATGACAGCTTGAGATTTCCATTTTTATTGGGTCACAAGATTAGTGGACCGTTTCCATGCAAATCATATATCATTATGCATCTGTCTACATTATTTGAGTGATGGGCATGAACCATGAACGGATGCTTAGTATTCGGCATTTTGAATCCACAATACTTGGATGGAATTTATATGCTTTTGATAAACAAATTTGTTGTCCAATAAGAGAGTAGTTGAATTGTCAAAGCAATACAACTTGCAAGAAATAAAATCATCAACACTGAATTTCTTCAATATATTCTGATGCGGTCCAGCTAGTTGAATAGCTGGAACCAGTTATTTTTGCCCAATATTTCATGGTACTTCCTCCAAGAACAGCAACCCTCTTTCTTAGATTGCGGAACTCCAACACAAGGTAGATGAATTCCCACCCGAACACACACAATGCTCGATCAGGAAGACAGGGAACTTTCGTTCCAGCGGATGAATCCAAGCAACCAAGATGAACCCTAGATGGATTCCTCAAAATCACGCACACAAGCATATGCGCCATAACGCCATCATGGCTTTTCTATGTTTTATTCAAGATAAAATTTCTGTCCCCTTACATGGCCGCCGGCCCTAGGCCTTATATAGCCTCACACACGCACACAACTTGGCCGAAGCTGACTCCAACTCACGCACAAGAGTTCCACTCGGATTCAAGTGGCCGAAACAGGCTCCAATGCACACAACGAGGACTCTCCTTGCTAAAACCGAACTAGCTCAATCCGAAACTCCTATTCAGACTCTTCAATTAAATAGGAAACATGCAATTCGTATTCCAAGACTAAACGCACACCACTGGACTCTAACTTTCGGAAATTAAAAGATAAAAACAGCAAAAATTAATTTCGGAATTGAATCTGACTTGGACTCTAGCTTTCAGAAACTAAGGGATAAAAACAACAACTCTCAATTTTGGAATTGAATCCGATTGGAACTTCCATAGTTCCAACGTGGAAGATCTTTTCTTTCCTTTTCGGCTCGGTCTCCTTTCCGGCTTTCTTGCGTTCCCAGCTTGTGCTACGCTCTCCTTGCCACGCATGGCTCCTTCCTCCACTCGGATTTGGACCGAGTTCCTCATGCCGTACTTGCGCGGCACGCCTACCACCCTCCCTTGGTTGCACTTTGGTAACCACGTAGACCCATGCGTCTCGCGCCCTTGGCTGCCCCTTGGTGCCTGCATAGGCCCATGCATCCCACGCGCTAAGCCTGCTCCTTGTCCCCACATGGCATGTGGCCCACGCTCTTGGTCTCCACGTTGGCTCCGCATGCTTTGCTGCCCGCACGCTCGGCCTCCCATGCACCGCATGCAAACCCTCATGCTGCCCTTGCGCCACACGCCTCTCACACGACGTCCATGTTTCACTTCTTCTCTCTTGGCCTTGTGCGCACATATGATTCGGCCCACACAACATGCGAAACACTCCATCCTTCCCACGACTCCAAGTAATTTTCTGTGCATGTGCTTCAGTCTCCTTTTCATGGCCAATTACCTCCTCTCTCTCGGTCATTACTTCCATCTTCTTTTCCTTACTCTCAACCGTAGCAATTGATGATATAACTTCAGATTGTGAATCAAGAACACAAACCAAAGCGGTAGTAGTTGGTGGTGCGTCATATTCTTACAAAACTACAGAGTAGCATGGAATGCTTATATACTGTGGTAACCTTTTGACATCCAACTTAGATTGTTTTTCTCGGTTTAACAGCACTAGACACATTATTACAAGCTATAATAATCATTTATATAATATCAAGCTTCCTTATATGAATATTGGTCGCTTCAAATCCCTTCATTCTGGATAGCCAGTGTATACTGTATGATGCTAAATATTTGCATTATGTGCAGAGAATTTTGCCAAAAGACTTCTTCTCGGGAAGAAATTATGAAGTCATCGATGCAGGAGGAAGTTAGTAAGTACTCTAGCTTTTGAAAGCAACTCTTAAGACAATTGCTTTTCTTAACATATTGTGGACTCATTAGCGTTGTTACAGCAGCTATAAAGTCCTGTTATATAAGGAATTGGAGGTGAAAATCTGCTGTTGTTTTTGAGGGTCCCACATACAACTACATAACTATGCAAGAAAGGAGCATGAATATTTATTTCATTGCAAGTGATTACCCCCTATTGGTTATGCAACTTGATAGCCCTTGAATGTGAATATAACTTTTGTTACTTCAAAGAAATCAGGGAACAAGTGTTGGTATTTACAGACTTACTTTTATTCTTGATAGCCTCTGTCTTTAGTCGCCCTTTGAAGACAACTTGTTCGGTTAAAGGAAGAAAACGTGCTTATTAGTTTTGTCTCAAAAATGTTCCGGAGCATTTTGCTTGCCCAAATATAAGGGCTTAACCAATTCTCTATCTCAGCCCATGCATTAGATTGTAAGATGTTCTGTGTTAGTTGCATGTTGCTAACACAATTTAGAGGGATTTATAGCTGTGCCTTCTATTGTTTTCAGCAAGGAAGTCCGGGTCACTGGAAGATGGAACAAATTGTGCTAATGACAAGGATCAGCTTCCTTCTTTACGTAAAATACAACATACTGATCTTTGTTGTAATTTCTCTGTTTCTTCCATTTGATGTTTTCACTAAAAGTTGGTTTCAGCTCAGACTTAATAGATTATATTATATACCTAGTTACCTACTATGAATATTCGTTTGACTCACCACTCACCGCTGCCTCCAGTTGTAGACTCTGTCAAAAGAATTTAAAATAGTTTCTCTAAAATATTATTAGGAATGCTATATATAGCTTCATTATGAATCTATGAATGACAATAAATTGTTTAATTGTAAGCTTCACTGTTGCTCTGTAGCACCGGACACAACATGCCCCACACAATCTCCAAACATGCTGTGCCCTACGAAAGCTCTTGAAGTTGAGGATCCAAGCTGGCTTGTTGACAAGAATAAATTAAGGTCTTTAGGTATGGCCTACCTTACTACCAAGTTTGACTATTTATTTACATGTTATACGCTCTGCAGGCTGTTGTCTTAACAAGATTGTCAATTTTTCATGTAGATTATTTGCAAACAAAAAAGTATAGTAGCATGGCCTTTCTAATTCTCTTACATTTGCCTCGGCTCTTAATATAACTTTATCTGTTTTTTTTTATATATAAAACAAGTAATTTGTTTGCCTTTTAACTTGATCACCGACCTCATTTGGACAGCTCAAAACATGTTACAATGTTAGTGCTGTACCGCTGTGCCAACATTTCAGTTCCCAAGAACACGAATTTCAAACTTCATAATGGGTTTTGAGCTCAAGTACCTGAGCCCTTCATACTTCAGAATAGTAAGGAGAAATAATTGATCATAAACCTGGCCTGAATAACATTCAATTCGATCCAAAATATTAGTGTGTACATTATAGGAAGGATAATACTAAGCAGTTCAATTGCGCTGAAAGACTTCATGCTACCTAAGTGTAATATATTGGTTCTCCATTCCTCTCTGTACAAATCGATAAAGACTGATAGCCATTGTACCTTATTTCATTAATCCTAACAACACAGATCATCTTCACGTAGCTTTTTACTTGATTTTTACATCCTTACCAGTGGAATTCAATGAAATCCGAGATGCTCTGAAGGACCCTGAATTACAGAAAATGGTACTTAAGATTGATGGCTCTTTAGAACCAGAAAAGGTAATTCTTCACTCATGTGATAATTGCTAAGTTTCCCTTAACAAGTTAAGTATGTTTGGATTCATATCTTCTGTTGTGCTGTTCAAATAGCACATGCATTCGTGCAAATACCTAGCTTAGTGCATCTGATCCAAAACCAACAATCAGGATGAAGGCGAGTGAGAAATTCAATTTTTCTCATGAGAATAATATACACCTCTATTTCTCATCCTTCATTGTGACTTTGGTTTTTGATCGGATGGTTGTGAAGCTCCAAATGGACCCATGTCACTTGAATTGATAGTATTTCTCCTTTTTTTTTACCACGTTTCTATATTTTCTCATGTGTGCCCCCACATATACTCATCTGTAGGAATTGGAGAAAGTGATGGAAGGACAAGCTTTTCAACAGTTCACCAATAAGGTTTCACTTTCACCCATCTCGCTTGGGCTTGGCATTTGGTCTTCTTGTCCCATCAGATATTCCTGGTTAATTTCATAAGATCATAAGCCAGACGTTTTTACGTTCTGTTACCTCTGTATTGCAGATTCTTGGCATTGTTAGTCCACAACAATGAGCAACTGCCCTTTCTGGTTGAACTCTGCTGCTGGAGAGAATGGAGGAATGGAGGCATCCAGGCAAAACGAGAGCACGTAGAGCAACTCATCTCAGATCTCTCTCTCTCTCTCTCTCTCTCTCTCTCTCTCTCTCTCGATGAGGTGCACTACTAGTCTACTACTATGAAACCATCTCTAGTCACCGAGTGAAAGGAAATAGTAACTATGAAAAATTTAAAGTCACCCAATATATTCCATAACATTTGTGTCGCAATCAACGAAAAGGAAGTGCAGTATTGTCGGAGTCGAACCTGATGCATCCTTCCTGTATCACTTGATTCCCTTCACTTACAGTGACGCTCGACTATTAACAAAATGGATGCTGAAAAGAGGTGGCGAAAACCATAAGAATGAAATAATTCGTTGATGGCAAAGCTTTGTGTTGAGATGTGCAGTGTCGAACTCGGAAGCGAAGGATCCTAGGGTCTCTGTGTTTTATATACTAGTCTAGAAACAGATAGCATATATAGTCTAACAAAAGATGATAACACAACCATAACACGCGATTCATTCAAAATACTTAAAGTTTGATAAAAAAAAGAGGTACAAAGCCAACAAGCAAAATAAAGCAGAACCAAAAGCAGTAAAATAGACAACATGATTCGCCACAGGCAGTCGTCTAGGTTGCTCGCAAGTTACTCCCAATAACAGATTGTAATGCATGTAAGGATTTAACGAATGGGGGGTTTATATGGCTCAATTTGCATAAAGCCATATTTTTCATTTAAATTTTCGTACTAAGTTCTAAAGTAGTTTACTCTATAACTAAAATTTGTTTTTCTAAATCTCAAGTTTTATAGTCAGATAGCATTCATCAACGAGTGGTGAAGGATATCCTTCTATCACATGGCTACTCGCCCAAATTCCCATTTGGATAAACCATTTGATAAAATCTTTTGAAAACAAAATCAAAATATAACTTTGAGTGGCTTTGCTTAGCGTGTCTATGACTGTGGATACGATTATTTGAATAGTTCGTAACACTGTGCAGAGATTGTACAGCTTTACCGACAAGAGATAATCACTCATAATGTCCGTTTCACACACTTCCGAAGGTGCGCGACTAAGAGATTATTACAAGGCTTTTACAATGCACCATCCCACTGTAGTCCCGTCTTGTTAAGGTTTTGCTTCCTTTAGATAGAAACCCGTCGGACTTAAGCCCCCTCTTGCGCCATGTGGGAATACATAAAAGTAGGTCATAAAGACACCCATGCAACCGGATGGCACAATCACGGTGAAATGATACAAATTATTTAGCCAAGTTCTGCCTATTCAAAACATGTGATAGTATGGTGAGGCTTAGCAAGATGCGGCTCGAATACCGATCCTTAACTGACTTGGATGACTTTTCAATAAAACCCCTAGGCCTCGATCATAGAAATGAATCGACCCCTTGCATTGACATGAACAATCCAAGCATCCATTTCGCCCAAGTCCAAACCAATTTTCATTTTGTTTTGCTTTTCGAAAATCATTTGCAAAAGTCATATGGTAAAATAATATCATAGACTCAATTAAATCATAATTGAACATTTGACTTAATTCCCCAAATCAAGATTTTTGATCTAAACTTTGACTAAGCATAATTTTTCAATATGTTCTAGTCGTACTAGTGTATCGACCAGGTTTTCCACTAAGGTGACATGGGAATGACAACTTCAATTTCAACATTGGTTGTACAATGGTAACGGAATTAACTAGTAATTTAAAACAGGAATTTAAATTACTGGAATATAAATAAGCATGCAATAATAATTTAAAACATAATTTAGATAATATTAAATACTGGGCTCAAATATGATTAAATGATGTAACTTGCCTTGCTCGTATGCTTGAGGATCTAGCTCTTTAAAAAGATCAGTTTCCCCAAAGTCGTCGAAATCTACACGTGAAAACGAGCCAAAATCAAATAAAATCAAAGGAACTCTAAATTAAATAATTTTAGTTTAGAAAGCTAGGTCTTGATTTTAGATGATTTTAGGAATTTGAGTCATCTAAAGCGGAGCTCGAACGAAGAAGAACGAGCTCTCGGGAGTTTGAAAACACATGGTCGAAAGGAGTTCGACTGGTCGGAAGGAGTTCGACTACCTGGTCGAAAGAGGCTCGACTGGTCGGAAGGAGTTCGACTACCTGGTCGAAAGAGGTTCGGGAGAACAAGGCATGGGGAGCTCACCAAGACCGAGAGAGAGGTCGGAGGAGGTCGGTGGACGACGAACGACAGTGGGGAAGCTCGCGGTTGAAGGCGAAGGAGGACGGCGATGAAGGGGTCGGCCGGGACTGAAGAAGGAGAGGAAATGCGGCGACTCCTGTGAAACCAAACTGGAATTGAGTGAGGAGATTGCTCCAAGGAACTCTGGGACACGAATTGACATGGGTAGAAGAGGAGGGGCTGCACTGGTGCAGCGAGAACCGAGAGGAAGCGCGCGGCGGCTTGAACTCGGAGCTAGGGGCTTCGGGCAAACCACAACAAGAAGAGTGAACGAGGGAGAGCTGGGTGGGGAAAAGCAAAAGGGGAACGAGGGGTGGTGGAGCGCTATTTAACGGGAAATGAGGAGTAGCGGAGAAGTTTTCAGCATAGGCAGAGCTCTGGATGTCACGGGCTTGGAGCAAGTGAGGGAGGGGATGGTGGCAGGTGGGGGGAGGAGACAAGTGGGGAAACAGACGCGGCAGAGGTGACGGCATTTAATGCACACATCGCCGAGGGAAAAAGGGGCGGGATTCGCACCGAGGCGACGACTTTTTGGCGCTCGTG
This sequence comes from Phyllostachys edulis, assembly GCA_036346405.1. Lineage (NCBI taxonomy): Eukaryota > Viridiplantae > Streptophyta > Magnoliopsida > Poales > Poaceae > Phyllostachys > Phyllostachys edulis. Next base: position 40,025,566 of record CM070545.1, read on the forward strand.
AGCGCAGACACGGCTCGACATAGGCATGGCAAAGAGGATGGTGACCAGGCGAGTCTGGTCAAAACTGAGTGGCACTGGTCGAAACCGAGTGGGTGGTCGATTTTTTTTCTTCAAAAAGCCCTAAAAACTGGGCTGTTACAAACCTACCCCCCTTAAGGTAATCTCGACCCCGAGATTCAGACTTGGTCAGCAAAAAAGGTGGGGATACTAGGTCTTCAGATCCTCTTCTCGTTCCTAGGTGGCTTCTTTTTCTGAGTGATTACTTCATTAGACTTTGCACGAACAGATGATCTTGCTTCTGGTAATGTGCTCTGCGACACCAAGGATCTTGATTGGCTGCTCCACATAGATGAGGTCCTCCTGAAGATCAATGCTCTCAAGCGGTGTTTGCTTTGTTGGAACTCGAAGGCACTTCTTCAGTTGGGACACATGGAAGACGCCGTAAACTGCGAATAAAGATGCCAGTAGCTCTAACTGATATACGACTTCGCCTTTCCTATCCACAATCTTGTATGGTCTAACGAATCTTGGTGCGAGTTTTCCTTTGATCTGGAATCTTCGTACTCCCCTAAGTAGAGTTATTCTGAGATAGACAAAATCTCATATTTCAAAAGACAATTCTCTACGACGATTGTCAACATAACTCTTCTGTTAGAATTATGCAGCTCTCAATTGTTCTCTTATCGTTCTTACTTTACTTTCAGCATCCTTAATCAATTCAGGTCCAAAGAACTGATGTTCTCCGACTTGATCCCAAAGGAGAGGGGTTCTACACTGTCTGCCGTACAACGCTTCGAATGGAGACATTTGCAAACTGACTTGATAGCTGTTGTTGTACGATAATTCTGCATAAGGAAGATTCTGATCCCAACTCTTCCCATAGTCTATAGCACAAGCTCGAAGCGTGTCTTCCAAAATCTGGTTTACACGTTCCGTTTGTCTATCTGTTTGGGAATGATATACTGTACTGAAGTTGAATCTGGTCACCAAGGCTTCATGTAGGCTCTTCCAGAATCTAGATGTGAAGTGTGATCCTCTGTCGGACACTATCTTTTTAGGTACTCCATGTAGACAAACGATCCTGGCCATATACAACTCTGCTAATTTACTGCTTTTGTAAGTAGTCTTGACGGGAATGAAGTGTGCCGCTTTTGTCAAATGGTCAATCACAACTCAGATAGAATCATATTCCGATTGGGTCCTAGGCAATCCGATGATAAAGTCCATGTTGATTTGTTCCCACTTTCACTCGGGAATTGGGAATGACTGCAACAATCCAATGGGTCTCTGATGTTCTGCTTTGACTCTTTGATATACATCACATTGTGCAACAAATTCAGCAATCTCTCGGTTTATACTGACCCACCAATACTTTTCTTTCAGGTCTTAGTACATCTTGGTACTTATGGGGTGAATGAAGTAAGGTGATTCATGAGCTTTCTTCAGAATCAACTACTTTGTTTCTTGGTGATCAGGCACACAGATGAAGTTATCGAACCAAACTGTATCATGTTCATCCTCTGAGAATCCTGGTGCTTTGCCTCTTCTCATGTTCTTCAAGATTTCTTTAATATCTGTATCTTCTTTCTGATTTTCTCTGATTTGACTCTGAATAGTCGGTTGAACTTCTAAGGTGTTTGCACAACCCTGGTTAACAATATCTAAATTCAGATGCATCAATTCTTCATACAATCTTAGCTGACTCTCCTGAACTAGTATTGTGTTGCAATACCTTTTTCGACTCAGGGCATCTGCCACTACATTTGCTTTGCCCGGATGATAATGGATTCTAAGGTTATAATCCTTTATCAATTCTAACCATCTCCTTTGTCTGAGATTGAGTTTTGACTGAGTGAAGTTGTATTTCAAGCTTTTGTGATCCATGAAAATCTCACAGCAATTACCAATAGGATAATGCCGCTAATTTTTCGAGGCATGCACAATTGCGGCTAATTCCAAATCATGCGTCGGGTAATTTCCTTCATGAGGCTTTAATTAACGAGATGCATAAGCCACGACTTTTCCTTCCTGCATCAGCACACACCAAGGCCCTGACGAGAGGCGTCATAGAAGACCTCAAAGTCCTTATGGAGGTCAGGTAAGACTAACACAGGTGCAAATACTAGTCTTTTCTTTAACTCCTAGAAACTTTGCTTACAAGCATCTGTCCATTCAAACTTCTTTTCTTTCTTCAAAAGCTGAGTCATAAGTCTAGCAGTTTTAGAGAAATCTTTGATGAATCTTCACTAATAACCAGCTAAATCGAGGAAACTCCTTACTTCGGTAACGGACTTGGGTTGCTTCTAATCCATTACGGCTTCAACTTTGGCGGGATCTACTGCAACTCCTCCTGCTGACACGATATGCCTGAGAAAAGCTACTTGGCTTAGCTAAAATTCACTTTTACTAAATCTGGCATAGAACTGCTGTTTCCTAAGTCTTTCCAAAACTGTCCTGAGATGTTTCTCATGCTCTTCTTCACCCTTTGAGTAGATGAGAATGTTGTCGATGAATACAACTATAAACTTATCAAAGAACTCCATGAATACTTTATTCATCATATTCATGAAATAAGCTATTGCATTCGTCAAACCGAATGACATTACTGTGAACTCGTACAGTCCATATCTTGTGGTGAAAGCGGTCTTTGGTATGTCTTCTGGTCTGATCTTCAGCTGATGGTAACCAGATCTTAAATCAATCTTGGAGGAAACACTTGCTTCTTTCAACTGATCAAAGAGATCGTCAATCTTGGGTTACGGATACTTGTTGTTGATTGTGACTTCATTGAGTGATCTGTAATCCACACACATCCTCATACTGTTATCTTTCTTTTTGACAAACAGTACCCATGCTCCCCAACGTGATGAACTTGACTGAATATAACCCTTGTCTAACAATTCTTCGATCTGCTTCTTCAATTCTGCTAACTCATTTGCGAGCATTCTGTAGAGTCTCTTTGAAATTGGCACTACTACAAAAAGGCTAATACTGGACGCCTCATCACAGAAGGTTGACCAAAACAGTCTGTATTACATGCAATCACAAAAGGTTTTGGTTTAGAGACCGTCTGTGTTACTGGCTGCGTTAAAAACCGTCTGTGAAGAGGTAATATCACAGACGTTTCATATTAAAAACCGTCTGTGAAGTATCACAAACGGTTCTAAACACGAATAGTCTATGATAATTGTAGACTTCACAGACAGTTTTTAATTATAACCGTCTGTGATAATATCGCTTCAGCTCCTCGGTGAGTTTCTTCGTTGCCCGATGAGTTTCTTCGTCGCCGATGCGTCTCTTCATCACATCAATGCCGCTTCGGCTCCCCGATGCGTCTTTTCGTCTCACGCATCGAATTTATTCCTTGTTTTATAAAAAAGGATCATCCGCCATCGAAGATGATCATCCCTACATATAACTCTACTATATATGTATACTTCTAAAACAGAAATGGATCCCTCTTCTGTTTCCTTGTCGTCGGCATTGATGGCCTACTTGGCCATACTGTACGAGCATCTGTCCGGCCGTATGTTGGCGGATGCTGCAGAAGGACATTGTTTCAACAGTGTCTTCACTCCTCTATCTGAGGATTTGCTGGAGCAGGTGACGGCCACCTTCCGCCGTCTTGACATCCTCCTCCGCCGCATCTTCCGGGTGATCTCCTACTTCCGGCGAGTTAACCGCGTCATCAACGTGGTCCTCCACAATGATGTTGCACGTCTCCAGGAGGCTTACCGTCACTTGGACTGCTTAATCGAGGCGGCGGGTGACCGAGTTGACCATGCCGAGACCCCTCAAGCAAGAGAAGAGAGCATATGGGCTCAATTCTTCTTGATTCAGCAGTCCGAGGGTCTTCGGGAGACACTCGAATGAGCGCATCAGTGGGTGGACGCATTTCGGGCTTCGTTCGTTGATGATCACGAACCGTCTGATGCCGTCGCCTACGAAGTTTTGAAGACGGAGATAGTAGCCTACCTCCGCCACTAGAAAAACTTTGTTTATTTAGGTTTCTACTTTTTTTAATCTTTGTAAGAAGCGACTAGCCACCTGTTTGGCCATACGTAAATTCCAAAATAAAAAAAATCTAGTTTGGAGGTGAAGTTACTATATATATATTATATGTTGAACTATATATCATAGACAATTTAGTGGAACAAATATCCATCTGTGATATGTATCATAGTTAAAGCATATTTTCAGCAGTATTTAAATGACAAAATTGACATATAAACATGTAATTTCTTCATATCATGTAAATGTATACATGATAATATGCTCAAAACATAGAACTTGAGAACAACCATATCATAGACGGTTCCATAATATAACCGTTTGTGATATGGTCCCATATCACAGACAGTTCTATTATGGAAATGTCTGTGATATGAGACATATCACGGGCGGTTCTATTATGGAGCCGTTGGTAATAAGTATCACTGACGGTTCCATAATAGAACCATCCGTGATATCTCGTTATTAGTAGGAGCCCGCTAGGGTTGCGTACTAACTCGTCACTCCCCAGTCCCCAGCGCAATTACTCTCACCTGTTCCCCTCCCCACCCGAGTGCCCCCGAGCTTGACGCCGCCGCCCCCGATATCAACGGCGCCGCCGGAGTCGCGCCTTCTCCTCGACCCTATCGCCATCGCCGCCCTTCTTCCCGCCGCCGCTGGTTGTGACGCCGCCCTTCTTCCCACCGCCAGATCTGCCTTCCCCTCTTCGTCCTCTCCCCTCGGCGTGCGTGACCCCGGCTACCTCTCCACCGACCTCCCCCCAGCTACCTCTCCACCAACCTCGACGTTACCGCCCCCGACATCGACGACTTCGCCCGAGTCGCGCCTTCTCCCCGACCGCTGTGCCTCCTTGCGCTCGGCTCCGACCCGGTTGTGGTTTGAGGCCTGACTGTTTGGGGCTTCCTGCTCCTGGACTCAATCCCCTATTCCCCCACTTCCTCTTTCTGTTATTTTAGTTTCATGCTTGAGCTTGTTTTGGTTTACTGATGTGAGTTGATTATTTGCTGATATGGGTTAATTTATTGATTAAGCATGGTAAATGAAACGGAGGTGGGTTAATGCATGATGGAGGTGTTGCCACCGGTATTGCGTCGCATTGAGGTAACTACTCCCCTCTACTCTCTATAGCTTTCCCTCCCCTTGCTCTGTGATGTAAACTTAACTTGTTTTGGTTTACTGATGTGAATTGATTATTTACTGATATGGGTTAATTTATTGATTAAGCATGGTAAATGAAATGGAGGTGGGTTAATGCATGGTGGAGGTGTTGTCGCCGGTATTGCATCGCACTGAGGCAACTACTCCCCTCTACTCTCTATCGCTTTCCCTCCCATTACTCTGTGATGTAAACCGATGGCTATTGGTGTATGTGCATTCTGTGCATCTTGCTTAGTTCATGCTGTGGGTTCATATTGACAAAAATGAATGGGGCAAAATCGTGAGTTTGGTTATTGCTCTCTGATGGATACTGAGGGTTATTGATGTCGGTTCTTTGTGCTTGGTTGGCTTACATGGGATGTGGTTCGGATAGGGCAAAACATCAGTCTATGCACATACAATTTTTTGTACATGTATCTAATGTTATGGTATGTTCCTATATGATATTTTGCTTTTGAAAGCTGCAATTAACTTTCAGATTTATAAAGGTTAGGCTAATTTGTAAAGCTATAATTAACATACAAATTTATGGAATTTTTACCTACCTTGTGCCTCTGATCATCAATTATTTATTAATTGGTGTGTATTCTATTTCAAAACAAGACCAAACGAGTCAAAAACTACTACAACACCTCTTCACCTGTCTCTCGCCATTCATTTCACCTTTGTCTGTGTAACCGTGTTCACACTGGTCAAGTTCTCCTCTCTTGCGTCCTAGGTACGTCCTACCATTTCATTCCTGATCTCTTCTCTATAAAGTCTCCAAGTAGTGGCTGCTTATATATATATATATAGTACGTACTCCCACTTCTCATATACCACTTAAATCGTATGATGATACCTCTTTATCTATTTGAGCATACTCCAATAATGATTATAAGATACTCCAAAGTGAGTTCCATGAAAGATTTCATTAAAATCCACTTTTTATAGCAAAATTTGTGTATATACTTCTTTTATATATGAAAAAGGGTATATAAAAAAAATAAAGGGCTCCAATGAATTTTTTAATAAAATCACATTGGAGTATCTTATAATTGGTATTTAAGTATACTGAAAGTGGTAAAAAAGTATAACATCTTCATTTAAGTGGTATATTGGAAGTAGGAGTACATACTCCCAGGAGTATGAAACGGGCGTCATATGTGTGTGTGTGTGTGTGTGTGTCGCATTGTGTACTAAAAGTGGTAAAGAAGTATCACATTGTTCGTAGTCCCCCGCCCGGCCACTTTCGGGTGATCGTGAGGAGGATGAGACAGTAGACACGGGCAACTTCATCGAGTATGCAAGTTCAAGAAGTATGGCTGCTAGGAGAGCGCGTGGACATACAATTACCTGGATATCGTTGATAGGTAATTGGACTTGACATCAAGGAATGGTTGATTGCTGATACATGAGCCACTTTTTCACGGAGTACTGTGCATCCACGCCTCACGACCCCAAAGTGGTCGGGGACTCTGAGACATATATATATATATATATATATATATATATATATATATATATATATATATATATATATATATATATATAATATGAAGCCGATTTTAAAGGCACAAGCAACCATTGCTTAGAAACTTTATAGAGAATATATATCACAGACGGTTTCATCTATAAAGCATGCGTGATACATCAGCTATCACAGACGATTCAAAAACCGTCTGTGATGACCTCATGTCATTACTGACCCATAAACTCAGACGGCTCACAAAACCGTATGTGATGACGTTTTTGAACTGTCTGTGAAGACCTTTTCTGTAGTAATGTGGAGCCGTCCCTGGGACTAGGTCAATTAGGAACATAATATCACTATCTGGTGGCATTCCGGGTAATTCCGCAGGGAATACATCCGGGTATTCTTGCACCACTGGTATGTCTTCTAACTTTACTTCTTTCAAATTGGTCAGGATAGAACTTTCTCTAACAGAGGTCTCGGGTCTGAACTCTACTTTAATTCCTTGTTCATTTGTGAGGGTGATAGACCTATTGGCACAGTCTATTTGACCTTAATTCTTGGCTAGCCAATCCATTCCGAGAATCACATCCAATCCCTGGGAGTGCAAGACTATTAAGTCTACCACAAAGGATTCTCCTGATATTTTCAAGGTAAGGTTTGGGTATAGAAAACTAGTCCTTATTTTCGAGTCCGCAGAATGGATTAACATAGGGTTAACTAAAGGAGAAGTAGGCAATCCATATTTTTCCACAAACTTATTTGAAACAAAAGAATGTGAAGCTCCTGAATCAAATAAAACTGATGCTGATACTGAATTGACAAGGAACGTACCAAAGACCACATCTGGTGCAGTCTGAGCTTCTTCTGCTATGACGTGATTCACATGTCCCTTCATGAACTGAACCGATGGCTTTACAACTGGAGTGCTGCCAGGTGCTAGAACTCCTTGATTTGGTCGGGTTGGAGTTGCTGGTTGCTGCTTCTTCGGGTACTTATTGGCATAGTGCCCTAATTCATTGCAATGGAAGCAAGTAACTCCTGCAGTGGAGGTAGGTGCCTTCTTGAGCGGTCTCTAAGGGAAGTGTTCTGAAACCGGTTGATTAAGGCCGAGTAGCACGAGTGCCTTGGACGAGGAAGACTGAAATCTCCCATGTTGAGGTGGCTGAGGCTGAGTGGTGCGGGGCTTGGGAAAACCCCCAGAGTTGAACTTCTGGTTTGCCATCATCCTTTTGCGATTTTCCATCTCTAGGTGCTTACCCTCCTGGCGGATAACTTTGTTCACCAATTGTTGGAAGTCGGTATATTCTTGAGCAATGAGGCGTACGGAGAGATCATCATTGAGCCATTCCAAGAAACGTTCTTGCTTGGATTCATCAGTTACAACATTTTCAGGTGCATAGCGAGCTACCTGGTTGAACTTGTGTAAGTACTCATTGACGGAGCGGTTGGCCTGACGCAAGGAGTAAAACTCTTTCTTTTTCAGGGTCACCATGCCTAAGGGAATATGTGCACGGCGGAAAGCCAGCACGAACTCGTCCCAAGTAATAGTCTGAGCATCAGCGTGAGACTGGATGAAATTGTCCCACCACTCTGACGCTGGTCCATTCAGTTGGTGAGAGGCGAACAGAACCCTCTCACGATTAGTGTACGGGACCATATCCAGTTTCTTGCTGACTGCCCTAAGCCAATCATTAGCCTCCATTGGCTCAGTGCTTTTAAAATCTTTTGGTTAAAACCGAGTTTTATGCGAAATTGTAAATCAATTCGGTTTTGCTCAATTAAAGCCTAAATCAACTAGTCTTGACTAAGTGCACTAACAACATAAGACTATTGATAATGATAGCAAACATACAAAGACTATAAGCAATTTAATTCTAGGAATGTAAATTGCACAAAGTAAATCACTAAAGAGCAAACCACAATGACACAATGACGTTTTACCGTGGTATTCGGAGACTTACCGGTCCCCCCTAATCCACGTTGAGGTAAGCCCAAACTAATTGGACCGGCTCCACGAATTAAGCCAAACACCTCGATTCCACTAGTGGTAGCTCTTTCCCGCTCCGGGTAGGTGAGCTCCAACCTTCACAACATGTCGGGCCTTCTCACAAGCTTCTTGAGAAGATCACCGGTCCACGACGCCTCCATGCCGTCTAGGTGTCGGCAAACACTAAGAGTAACAAGCCAAGCCCCTTGCTTGACTCTCACCACGTGCAACGAATGCACAAGCTCAAGTGGATACGAAATCCACCTCTAGATGCAACACATGCAACTAGAGACCTCTCTCCTTGCTCACAAGGTGCAACACATGCACAATTGAAAGGGTCTACACTAGCTCAAGTAAGTGAAATGGGATGTCAATGGTTGTCTCTCAACCGGTCAAGGTGGGTATTTATAGCCCACACACAAAAACTAGCCGTTGGGGAGAAGAAATCAGCAAATTCAGCCAAAATACGGTAGTACCGCAGTACAATGGGAGGTAGTACCGTTTTTGACTCAACGGTCGGAAAGGGTGCATTAAAGGCCCAAAAACTAGCCGTTAAAACTTTTGGTGCGGTACTACCGCAATACAATGGGCGGTACTACCGTTCTGCGGTAGTACATCTCTTCTCGGGCGGTAGTACCGCAGCCCAATTTCAGTACAGACGACACTCGATTAAAAAGTCATAACTTTTGACTCCGATGTCGGAATTGAGTGATCTTGGACTCTATGGAAATCTTTTTTAGAGGGATACACAGCCCACCTATTTGATTGATCTCAAACATATTTTATCAAATCAAAAAGGCACAACTCCAAAGAGCCACTACCATGGTCTAAGTCCAAAGAAATAGCAACAAGCAATCTTAGACCATGCCAAGGGAAAATACATGAATCCCAATAATTTGCAAAACACATTTGCAAACTTAGATCATGCCACAAAGAGTAGGTACATGGACTTCAACTATTTGCAATACACATTTGCAAAGCATAGTCACATGCTACAAGGATTAAATGCATGAGTCTCGACTATTTGCAAAACACATTTGCAAATAATAGCATCATACCATGATGAGCTAGAGCAAGCGATATTGAGCTATCAACACATGATGAGACTCAAGCTACTAGACAAGACCTCTCTTAATAGTACGACAACCTATACTAGCAATCCGGCCTTCCAACCAAATACCAAGACCGGTAAAAGACTAGGAACACGTCCTTAGCCCTAGTTAGTCATACCTTTGCCTTGGGCATCTTCTTGAAGCTTGATGACGCACATCTTCACTTCAAGTTCGGGTCATCGTCTTGACATGCATCAACCCATGATGCATCTTTTACTTGACCTCCATCAACACATGATGAGTCTTCTCTTGACTTGATGATCAACTCATGATCATCTCCTCTTCTTGAACATCATCAACACATGCTGATTTCCTTTCCTTCGAGTTCTTGATACTCATCAACACATGATGCATCCTCTTCTTGAACCTTGACTTGATGACGATCAACTCATGATGTCATCTGAAGTCTCCATTACCCTAGAACATAACCGCTCACATTTTCGGAATTTACCGCAGTGCGGTAGTACCGTTTGAACAACGGCGGTACTGCTATTCCAAGGGTTTACAAATACAACCGAAATGGGGTCTCTTTGGAAATTAGATATCACCAAATAAAAGTCAGAACGACCGGATTACGGTAGTACCGCATCACGAGCCGATCGGACTACATACGTGGACGGCTCAGATGCATTGGGCTGTTCGGACCGCACGTTTAAACCACACGATCTTGAACTTTCGGACGGTCCGAACGTCCCACGGTATTACCGCCAAAGCAAATGTGGTCATACCACATAGCGGTAGTTCCGCCCTGAATACTCTGGTACTACCACACATCGGTAGTACCGCTTACCAAATGCGGTCATACCGATTTCCACTGAAATTCTTCCATAAGTTTTTCGAAATGCAATGCATGACTCCTTTGTCTTGAGCCATGTCGATCTTTTATCTTCTTTGCATTTCCTTTTCATGTCATTATTCAAACTCTAGGACTAAGCCTTGAACACATCTTAACACACACATTAGTCCCACAACACAATTGCAAATAATTGAATATAAAGTAATATGAGTATATATGAACTACACAAGTTTTATATACTCAAAGGATATGTTTCAAAGTAGAGATCCCCAATATATGTGGATAAAGAAATATGGATCAATACTAATGAAACCACAAAATATAGAGTGAACTCCCCCTAGATGTGTGCATACATGAATGTGTAAAGAGAACATATGCACATATTCAAGTTAGACTTTTTAGTTGAGTTCAACCTATATATTGGATCTGAGGAATGCAACAATATATAAAATATGATGTCGAATGCATACCTCTTTGATTTTCACCTTTTCATCCAAATAAGACTACACAATAGGTATATCAGTAGAAGTGTTAGTCTCACATATAGATTTGTCATTAATCACCAAAATACTCCATTAACTCATAATGGCGGGTCTAAATTCTTCAAGTGACATGGGAATGACAACTTCAATTTCAACATTGGTTGTACAACGGTAACATAATTAATTAGTAATTTAAAATAGGAATTTAAATTACTAGAATATAAATATGCATGCAATAATTGTTTAAAATAGAATTTAAAGAATTTTAAATACTGGGCTCAAATATGATCAAATGATGTAACTTGCCTTGCTCATATGCTTGAGGATCTAACTCTTCAAAAAGACCAGTTTCCCTGGAGTCGTCGAAGTCTACACGTGAAAATGAGCCAAATTCAAATAAAATCAAAGGAACTCTAAATTAAATAATTTTAGTTTAGAAAGCTAGGTCTTGATTTTAGATGATTTTAGGAACTTGAATCATCTAAAGAAGAGCTCGAACGAAGGAGAACGGGTTCTTAAGAGTTTGAAAACACATGGTCGAAAGGAGTTCGACTGGTCGGAAGGTGGTGGACTACCTGGTCGAAAGAGGTTCGACTAGTCGAAAGGAGTTCGACTACCTAGTCGAAAGAGGTTCGACTGGTCGGAAGGAGCATGAGGGAGAACGGGGCATGGGGAGCTCACCAAGACCGAGAGAGAGGTCGGTGGATGGCGAACGACAGTGGGGAAGCTCGCGGTCGAAGGCGAAGGAGGACGGCGATGAAGAGGTCTGCCGGGACTGAAGGAGGAGAGGAAATGCGGCGGCTCCTGCGAAACCAAACTGGAATTGAGTGAGGAGATTGCTCCAAGGAACTCTGGGACACGAATTGACGTGGGTAGAAGAGGAGGGGCTGCACTAGTGTAGCGAGGACAGAGAGGAGGTGCGCGGTGGCTTGAACTCGGAGCTAGGGGCTTCGGGCAAACCACAACAACAACAGCGAACGAGGGAGAGCTGGGTGGGGAAAAGCAAAAGGGGAACGAGGGATTGTAGAGCGCTGTTTAACGGGAAATGAGGAGTAGCGGAGAAGCTTTGCGGCATGGGCGAAGCTCTGGATGGGGGCAGGTGGGGGAGGAGACAAGTGGGAAGCAGCAATGGAGGTGTGACATTTAATTCGACATCGCCGAGGGAAAAGGATTTAGATTCGCCGAGGCGACGACTTTTCAGCGACCATGACGCAGCTCGGCATGGGCGCGACGAAGAGGACAGTGACCAGGCGAGGAGGCTGACAGGCGGGTCTGGTCGAAACCGAGTGGCACTGGTCGAAACCGAGAGGACGGTTGATTTTTTTCTTCAAAAAGCCCTAAAAACTACGATGTTACATGTAGCGTGTGCAGTAGCACGATTTGTATTGAGATTTGTGTTGAGCAACATAAAAGTTGTCGTAACATAATCATTGTACCATGATGGAACTGCATGTAATGTGAACATTTGCATGGATTTCACGTTTCGTTTCACATTATGGTTTACTCCATTTTCATCTTCCTATGTTTAGGGTATGTACAATGGTACATAGAGCTACTGTCTATATCATCTATCTATATCACCTATAGACAACACTATAGACAGCTCATGCAATGAGTTGTCTTTTCACTTGTCTTTATAAATGACACAATCTTTTAATGTTTTTATGGACCTAAGATATTTCCTTCTTGGTTTTGTCTTGGTTATGTTGATACAGTCGGCTACAGGATTGTAGACAACACATTTCTCTCTCTTTATTCTCTTTCATCCACATCAGCTTAAATCCTACCCGACAGAGACTATATGTCAGCACCCTGAAGTTCAGTTAAGACAGAACAACTGAAGTCCATTGGTCGAAGCAAAGTTCTGAAGGAACTCGGCGCCACTTCTACCGCTTGGTCGACTTCACTTAACGGCGAATGAATGGCAATGATCAACTGGAGACTTTATTAAAGTAGATCCGATGGACTAGGAAGAATTCAGTAGTTACTATTGGCGTCAGCTCTATTGTCGTTTTCAGTTTTACCTTCAGTTATGTTTAACTCTGAACTTGTTACATTTACCATTCCAAGCTGTAAGATACTGCTGTAAGAAAACTGGGCTTTATATAACCAGCTATGGTAGAAATGAGAGGGATGAAAAAGACAATCTATTAGCCCTATTTATAGTTCTGTTAGAACCCTATTACACTTTCCCCATTCTGTCTTTGTTCTTGCGAAAATCCCCAGATTTTACGGGTCGTGTCAGTTCTCTCGCCGTCGATCCTGACATTTTGGTATCAGAGCGCATCAGATCCTTAGCGCAGAGAGTGACACAAGGTAGGGTTGGAGCAAATCGGGAGACTTGCTGCTGTAAAATCCCCTAACCTGGTCGGTGCTGAAAGTAATGGTGGCTAAGACCCAATCTCACGGATCTGTTGAGGAAGCAGCGCTGGAGATGGAGAATCAGGCGGAGATCATCAAGATTCAAGAGAAGCTGTTGGAGCTAGATTCCTTGAAGTCGGATGTGGCGGAGATCAAGAGCCTATTGTTTGCTCAGTTTCCTCAGCCGTCGAGGACGGATGTGGATGTTCAGGCGATGGCGTCCAGAGAAGAAGGACCGAGACAAGCAGATCTGAGATTGGGCACCGATTGGAATCCAGAGCGGAACAGAAGAACCGGAGTGCAGACCACTTTCTTTGTCGAGCCTAATACGGTAAGACCGAACTCACCACCAGTGTACTCTTCAGCAATTAGAACCACATCAAAGGTAGATTTGGGAGAAATGGCTGGCGAAGTTCACGGGAGACCAGGGATGAGTAGTTCGGGACTTCATCGAGGGCCTGGAATACCTGCTGTACCACCCTAGAATCTACCACCCTATGTTTCAGCTGCTACTGCTCAGATGTATTATCATCCATCAATGAATGTTATTTCAAACCAAGATACACTCGTACCTGGCCGTGGAGGGATGTACGCCTCGAACTTCACTGGAGTAAACTTGATTGACCCGAATGGAGGAATGAATATGACTCACAATGCTGGTGGTCATCAGTACGCTGATGCGATTATTAGAGGTCCAAAACTGGAACTGCCAATATATTCAGGAGAGGAACCAAATGGATGGCTGGAGCAGTGCGAACGATTTTTTGAGATGGTCGGGACTCCCAGGGAACAGTGGGTGAACTTAGCTACTGGGCATTTCACAGGGAAGGCACACACTTGGTTTAAAGGAATAGGCATACCTTGGCAAATTCTGAACTGGCAGCAGTTGGGAGCGATGTTGGCTGACCGTTTCTCTGAAGCCAGTGCGCATGAAGCAGTTGAGAGGTTGCAAAACATGAAGCACATTGAAAGCATTATCAAATATATTGATTACTACGAGAAGTGTGTGGAATTAGTGAGGCGGGATCATCCATACCTGCAAGAGGCATTCCTATTGAGCTGCTTCATTGGAGGGTTGAAGGAAGAGGTCAAATATGGGGTCAGCATGCACCAACCGAAAGGGCTATTAGAAGCATATTGGTTTGCGAAATTGGAAGAAAAGGCAGTGCAGGCCAAGAGAAATAGTCACTCGGGATCCATCAACAAGAGTAAAGCAAACACCACTACCTTCAGAACTGGGCCAGCTCGAGGAGTGACTGCTGAAGGAATGGATAAGGGGAAGAAAACTTTCCAGGAAGGCAACAAGTGAACCTGTTGGCATTGTAATGAGCCATGGGTTCTCGGTCACAATTTGACATGCAAGATCAAAAAAGCTCTCCATTCTATTCTGATGTAAGGTGAGGAAGAAGGAGTGGAGGATCCGAAAGATCCGGAGATGACAAAGGAGCAGGGATTTGTCACAGCGCCGGGAAGTCCAGAGGTGGTTGAAGAGAGGCAGGAAAATGAACAGCTTCTGGTTATTTCCAGTCAAGCTGTAAGTGGGACTTCAGGTCCGGCAACATTTTCGCTGAGGACAATGATTGGAGGTAAACCTGCAGTGATGCTGGTGGACAATGGCAGCTCCGGTACATTCATGGACTATGAATTCGCGGTTAGGAGTGAATTCAAGCTGCGGTGCAAACCGGCGCAGAAGGTGACCGTGGCCGGTGGAGGAGAATTGCGCACTGAAGCTGTAACCGAAGAGATCTCTTACAGTGTGCAGGGATGTCCTTTTATCACTACATTCCAGTTATTGAACCTCAGAAATTACGACGCCATACTTGGAGCTGACTAGATCTATGACCACAGCCCGATCGGGTTAAATCTGGAAACGAGAGAATTGTCGTTGAACAAAGCTGGACAGACTGTCACATTTAAGGATTATACAATACCGGATAAACATTGCATAGTGGGTGCTACCAAGTTGGAGAAGCTCTTAAAAAGGAAAGTCCTAAGCTGCATGATCCAGATCAATTGGGTTCAAGAGTCGGAGGACCAGGTACTTATAGAATTACCAGCCGAAGTACAAGATTTGTTACTGCAGTACGAGGATGTGTTCAGGGAACCAATAGGTTTGCCACCCAAGAGGGAATGCGACCACCGTATACCTTTAAAGGGTAATGTGGATCCTCCTAATATCAGGCTGTATCGAACACCACATCACCAGAAGGATGCAACGGAAAGCATTATCAGTAAATTGCTGCAGTCAGAAGAAATTAGAACGGGTGTGAGCCCTTACTCCTCTCCGGCTATAATGGTGAGAAAAAAGGATGGTTCATGGAGATTGTGCGTTGATTATCGACAGCTGAACTCGATGACGATCAAGAACAAATTTCCAATGCCGATTATTGAGGATTTATTGGATGAGTTACATGGGGCAACAGTTTTCTCTAAGTTGGACCTACGGTCGGGGTATCATCAGATCAGAATGAGGGAAGAGGATATCTATAAAACAGCTTTCAGGACTCATTTGGGCCATTATGAGTATATGGTCATGCCTTTTGGGCTAACCAACGCCCCAGCCACATTTCAGTCTCTGATGAACCAAGTATTCAGTAAGCAGCTGATGAAATATATACTTGTGTTCTTTGATGATATTTTGGTGTATAGCAAGAGCTTAGCGGACCATGTAGACCATCTATACATCAAGCATTGCAAATATTGAGGCAGAATCAACTAAGTGCTAGAAGAAGTAAGTGTTGTTTTGCTTTGACTGAAATTGGGTATTTGGGTTATGTGATCAGTGGGTCTGGAGTAGCTACCGATCCAAGAAAAATAGCAGATGTGATGAAATGGCCAGTTCCAAATTCAGTTACCAAACAACGGGCATTTGTTGGCATAATGTCCAGTCTCGTTGCAATGGAAGCATGTCACTCCTGCTGCTGATGAAGTTGGGTTCTTCTCATTAAATCCTGCAGATGCATTGTTCTTGAAGCGGAAGAGTTGGGCTATTTGTCTTGTCTTGGAGCTCTGGGTGTAGAAGACTGGAACCTACCACTCTGAGGTGGCTGAGGCTGAGCAAAGCGAGGCTTGGGTTGCCCTCCAGAGTTAAACTTCTGAGCGGCCATCCTCCGCTTGCGGTTCTCCATCTGCAGATGTTTGGCCTCCTGGCGAAAAGCTTTATTCACTAACTGTTGAAAGTCAGTGTAGTCATTAGAGACCAGTTGAACTGAGATCTCATCATTCAAACCATCCATGAACCTTTCCTGCCTTTCTTCATCACTAGCCACGTCTGCTGGGGCATAGCGAGCAAAATTTGGTTGAACTTGTGCAGTATTCACCCCTTGTGCGGTTGCCTTGTTTGGAGCGTGGAACTCTTTCTTCTTTAGGGTCATTATCCCCGCGGGAATATGTGCATGGCGGAAAGCCCGCACAAACTCCTCCCAAGATATAGTCTGCGCATCAGCGTGGGAGATGTTGTAGTTATCCCACCATTACGATCGACGCGGACGGTGGTGGTGAGAGGCAAACAGGACTCTCTCACGATCGAAGACATCGAGTGATATCCGGCTTCTTCCCGATAGCACGGATCGATCATCGGCATCCATCGGTTCTGTCTTCTTTGGAGAAGGTCGTTTGGCGCATGCGCATGAAATCTGCCATGGTCAATCTCTGCGGGTGGAGGTGGTGGTGCGATCCATTGTTGCTCGCACATTCACACGTTGTTGAGGGATCGAGCTAGGAGGTTAATCGATGATTCGGTTTTCCATCATCGACGTAATCTGGTCCTTCGGTGGTGGCGGTGGTGGTTCTTTGCAGGATCCTCACAGTAATCTGCGTCTTCGTTGCCCGACCTCGGACATCGCCATCGCTTGCAGATGCGGTGGTCACCATCTGCTAGAACTCCAAAGATTTAGGAGAGATAGGCAGATAGGAAGTTCTAAAGGGGTAAATTCTAATGACCCAAGAACACAAAGAGCACACAAGACAAAGAGCGATTCTTCCAAAAGTTCCTTTATTAAGTTATTTTATTCAAAGATTATGGCTACCACAAATACGATAGTAGCTCATAATTAAGTAACTAAAGATCGAGTTAACAGGAGGATACTATAATGGGTATGGGGTATAATCCGGCTCCTTTGGAGCTAGCCTCGCCGGCCTTGTAGCTAGCTAGCTCATGATTACGGTCTTGACTTCTCTTACGCTTCTTGTAGTCTGCATTACGGCGGTGAGCAAGTCATTCAAGGTGTTTCAGTAGGCGTAATCCAAAGCCTTAGCCAGATCCACCGGTGTGTCGGGAGAATCTTCGTCTCTAGCGGAGTGGAAAATCTTGTCGAAGTCGGTCGGAATGTGCATCGGGTAGTAATGAAACCCGGTGCCTGAAAGCGATGATTGTAGGTGTAGCGAAGGTGGCGATCGCCTCTCTTGCCGCATCTGCATGCCCTCATCAAAGGTGTCACGGATCGGAGCATCAAAGGCGTGGAAAAGCGATTGTCGGTGCAAGGT
The DNA here is from genome assembly GCA_036346405.1 of Phyllostachys edulis. Taxonomy (NCBI): domain Eukaryota; kingdom Viridiplantae; phylum Streptophyta; class Magnoliopsida; order Poales; family Poaceae; genus Phyllostachys; species Phyllostachys edulis. The sequence goes on from CM070545.1 coordinate 40,043,414, forward strand.
TGGAGTAGATGAGCACCTCTACTCTCCACGGTGTTGTTCTTCCACAGTACTTGAATCCTTGGAAAGTTGGCCTCTTCCAGTAACCCAGTCTTTGATCATTTCCCAAAGTATTTTGACCCGATATCGAGAAAGGCTCCGTGGGAAGTAGCATCCGGTCTTTCGACCATCTAAAATTTTGAGAAGGAGAGAGTTAGTAAACATTTTTAAAAGAAAGGTTGAGAAATGACTCTGGATAGACTCAAAATAGTTTTAGTTTTGAAGATAAGTCTTTAAGGCAATTCTAAGGCCACGACCTACAGTCGATATGGCTCTGATACCACTTTTGTCGGACCCGGGAACGAAAGATCCCGAACCCTCTGTGTTCATACACCAGTCCAGGATTTCCGGTGTACACAGTTACAAAAATGATAACATAACCAAATCTCGCATTTCATTAATAGTAAATCAGAGTTCGATACAATTGGGCATGAAGCCAAATAAAGAAGTGAATAACACAGCGGAAATAAAAAGATAGTAGTAGGCCAGAACGATCCGCCACAGGCAATAAATGCCTGGGCGTAACCTAAGCGTCGGTGTCCTCACCGTCGATAGTAGTCTTCTCTGAAATTTTTGTTGCATAAAGCAAGCATGAGCACAACTACCGTGCTGCAAGTTACACCAATATGGAATTGTAATGCATGCATAAGGTAAACAAAGGACATTGGCAGGGTTATTTTGCGTAAAGCAGCAGTTTAATTTAAATAATCATAATAGATTGCAAGGCCATTTTCATACATTAATTAAAATCATATTTTAAATGACAATGGAATAATGTGGATAACCTCCAAGAAAGGTGATGGATATCCTCCAATCACAATGGCTAACCGCCTAATTTTCCCACGGGACTATCCATCCCGAAAACATCTGTTGAAACCATTTTAAAACCAAAAACAAGTCTAACTCAAAGTGGCTTTGCTAGCATGTCCATGACCATGACGCGCTATTCAATAGTTTTCTACTCTGCAGAGTTTATGCGGCTTTACCCACACGAGATATTATACCCTTTGTGTCGGCCAATCCACGCTTCCTAAGGCGTGTGTGAACAAATATCACAAGGCCGTTACAATGATCTACCTCACAATACTCATGCCCGCTAAGGTTTCGCTTCCATTGGACTAACCATCCTCAGGAGCCCCTCTTGCGCCATGTGGGACTCTTGTCTAACCAACACCCACTCATACAACATGGCACGAATATCGATGAGGTATCCCAAATTATTAAGCGAGATCCTTCCCATACAGACATGTGGTGGTGCGTGTTGGCATAGCAAAGGCAGCTCAAAGGCGGTCCTTAATCGACTTGGGCGTCTTTCAAATTAAACCACAGGCTTTAATCCTAACAGATTAAACCCGTGCATAAACTCGCACCCACCTTTCATCCGTTACACCCAAGTCCAAACCATCTTTATTTCATTTAGTAAAACCACCTTTACAACAAATCTATGGTAAGACAATACCATAGGTTCAAGTTAAAACAAGTTTGTAAAGATTTGGCTAAATCCTCCCAAAATCAAAATCATGGTCTAAGTATCTGCTAAGCATTTCCAAACAATTTATCTATGGGGACAAGGGATGACATTTCAATATTCAATATTGGCCATACAAGGACAGTTGGAATATCTAATCATTTAAACAGGAATTTAAAATATTTGAATAAAAGTATGCATGCACTTAATAATTTGAAAACTGAATTTAAATAACTTTAAAATAGTAGGTGCAAGATGATCAAAGTATAACTTGCCTTCGCTGAAGTCTTGAAATTCTAATTCTTCGGAAGAATCAAATTCCCGGAATAAATAAGTAATCTAAGCGGAAAAATCGACAATCAATTGAAATTCAAATAAAGACAAGACAATAGTTCAAACTAACTCCAAATAAAATAATTATATTTTATTTGGCTAGATAATAATTTTATAAGACTTTATAAGTTTGAAACATTCAATTTAGAAATAGGAAATAAAAGATATAACTTTTACAAGTTTAAATCCTAAATTTGCAATTTAAATAGTTTCAACTTCAAAATGACAATTTAAACTAATTCCAAATAAACTAATCTTACTTTATTAAGCTAGATAATCTTGTTATAAAATTTTAGAAATTTAATTCACTAAATTTGAAGTTGGAATTAGAGGATATGAATTTTACAAATGTTAACCTAAATTTGGATTTGAAAGAATTTCTAAATTCTAAAACAGAACTAAACTGGACTCCTAATTGAATAACTATATTTTATTTAGTTAGATAATAGTTTTCTAAGATTTTAGCAACTGAAATCATCCAATTTGGAATTATGATTCAAAAGATATGAATTTTACAAGTTTAATTCCTAAATTAGTAGTTTAAATTATTTCAAATTCAAACAGACAGTTCAAACCTACTCCAATTCAAATTTTTATATTTTATTTATCTGGGTATTAATTTTATAAAATTTTAGAAGTTGGAATCACCGATTTGGAGTTAGGATGCAAAAGTTATGAGTTTTACAAATTAAATCCTAAATCATTATTTAAATCAATTTCTCGAATTATTTTTCTAAAGAAAAATCTATTAATATAATCTTGGCGCCAAAGTGGAATTTGAATTTAATTTAATTTAAAATGATTTACGGCGATGGGGCCTCGTGTCATAGACACGGTCCATGTGGACCAAGTCCACGGGACTTGGCGCCTGAGGGAGGTGGCGGCGTGTGTGCGGCGTGGCGCCACGTAGGCAACCACGTGGGCTTGGGCGTGATGTGGCGCCGGCGTGGAAGGGCGTGGTGAGCCACGCGTCGGCGACGCGACGCGCGGTGGTGCTCGATGATGGCCTCGCCGGCGCTTCTGTGGCCATGCGCGTGGTGGTGGGTGCCAAGCGAGAGGAGTGACGCCGAGTATGATGCTCACCGAGATCGAGGCGAGTGCGGCGGAAGCAGCGTCGGCGGCGAAGCTTGAGCGGCGGCGGCTGGGTCGGCGGTGAAGGGTGGTTCTCGTGGAGCTCCGGCGACGCGAGGAAGCCGGTGCGCGACGCCAAGGCGATGAAGATGGTGGCGGTGGCGAGGACCCGGAGGCGATGGTGGCCAATCGGCAGCGGCGTCTTCGCGGTGGCCGGCGGCGGCGATCTCAAATTCGGCGAGCACACGGCGAGTGAGAGGCGTGAGTGGGGCGTTGGGATCCGTGGAGCGTGACGCCCCGAGGCTCTCCTTTATAGGGGCGGGGAGGTCCGAGGCGTCGTGGGGCGTCTTGGGCGGTTGCGGTGGGTTCGTCGCGCGACGCGGAGATGGAGAAGGCGTGGGGTGGAAGCGGTTGATGTGCGCTGAGTCGCGCGCGCGCACGAGCGAGGAGTGGGCGGTTGGATGGAGCCGTTCGCGAGCTTCACGCCCGTAGCGTCAATGGCGATTCTTGTATTTGTCATGTGGAGAAAAACGCGGGAGAAGATGATGGGCCGTCGGATCTTGATCCGACGGTGTGAAAATGGGTGGCGTGGTGGCTTAGGTGCCGTCCGATTGGGATTAGGCGGTGGGAGAGAGAGAGAGAGATAGGGAGGTGCGGGTGGCATGGGCCGCAAAGGAAGCCGAAATTTGAAATTTGCCGCACAATCTTGGTTTCGGCCCAACCAGTGTTTAGGGTTTTAATTGATTTGCTAATTCATTTAATCCGAGAAAATCCATTTAGGCTTTAGAAAATAGCAGATTAATCCCAAAAATTCGGGAAAAATCACCTAAGCTCCTAGAATTGTTGTGGACTTAAATAAAATTATTCCAAGTTAAAGTTGACCATAGATTTTGAACTTAAATTTCTTTTTGGCTTTAACAATTTAAAGTCAAGCTTTTAAAATTTCAGAAAATTCACAAATTCAAATAAGTTTTAAACTTTAACCAAAATGGAAATTTTGGGCTGTTACAAACCTCCCCCCCTTAAGGGAATCTCGACCCCGAGATTCAGGATTGACCGGCAAGAAGGTGGGGATAGCCGGTTTAATATCTTCTTCTCGCTCCCAAGTGGCTTCACTTTAGGGTGGTGGCTCCAATTGAACTTTGTATGAGCGGATGATCTTGTTTAGTGTGACACGCTCTGCGGCCCGAATTTTGATCGGTTGCTCCACATAGGTGAGGTCCTCTTGAAGATCAATGCTTTCGAAGGGTCGATCTTCCCAGGCACTCGAAGGCATTTCTTTAGTTTGTGAAACATGGAAGACATTGTGTACAATGGGCAAAGATCTTTGGTAGCTCAAGGCGATATGCAACTTCACCTCTTCTTGCCAAAATCTTGTAAGGTCCCAAATCTGGGTGCGAGTTTTCCTTTGGTTGGAACCTTCTTACTCCTCGGAGTGGAGTAACTCGGAGATAGACAAAATCTCCTTGAGAAAGGTCAACTCTCGCCGAGCGATTATCGGCATAACTCTTACATCGGGTTTGAGCTACTTTGGATGCTCTCTTATTGCCTTAACCTTACTTTCGACTTCTTTGATCAACTCGCCCAAAGAACTCGATGCTCTCCTACTTCATCCCATAGAAGCGGAGTTCGCATTTCTGCCATACAAAGCCTCAAGCGGGGACATTTGAAGGCGGCTTGGTAGCTATTGTTATCTGAAAATTCTGCATAGGGCAAATTCTTGTCCCAACTTTTCCGTAATCCAAGGCGCGAGCTCGAAGCATGTCTTCAAGAATCTGGTTGACTCGTTCGGTCGGCCATCCGTCTGCGGATGATATGCGATCTTGAAGTTGAGTCTGGTTCCCAAAGCTTCATGCGAGACTCGCCAAAATCTTGGCGTGGCGTGATCCTCTCGGACCACGATCTTCTTGGGTACTCCATGCGCATGACTATCTTGGCCATATACAATTACGCCAACTTCTTCGCTCGGGTAGGTGGTCTTGGTGGAAGGAAGTGAGCTACTTTAGTTAACCGATCAATTATCACCCGGATGGAATCACATCTGGACCGAGTCCTAGGAAGTCCGGTGATGAAATCCATACCAACTTCTTCCCACTTCCACTCGGGGATCGGTAGCAGTTGTAACAAACCCGGGTCTTTGATGTTCTGCCTTGACTCGTGACAAACATCTGGCAGACTCTGAACTCGGTAATTTCCGCTTCATCTTGACTCCACCAATATCTTTCCTTAAGATCTGGTACATCTTGGTCTTGCCAGGTGAATGGAATAGAAGCGACTCATGGGCTTCCTTGAGAATCGATTGCTTTAAATCCTGCCGATCCGAGATGCAGATGCGGTTCCCGAACCCACTTGTTCCTTCCTCATCTTGGTGAATCTCAAGCTTTGCCTCTTCTCATATTCTTCTTGATCTCCTTAATGTCTTCATCTACTAATTGCTTTTCTTTGATCGACTCTGAAGTGTTGGTTGAACTTCCAAAGCATTCACACATCCTTGCTCAACAATTTCGAGTTGGATGCTTCAATTCTTCATACAACTCTGGTGATTTTCTGAACCAAGATGGTATTTGTCGCCTTCTGCTCGGGGCATCGCAACTACATTTGCCTTGCGGGATGGTAATGGATCTCAAGGTCATAATCCTTTATCAATTCTAGCCATCTTCTCATCGGAGATTAAGGTCGGGTGAGTGAATATGTACTTCAGACTCTTATGATCCGTGAAAACTTCGTGATTCTGGATGAGGTAATGGCCCAGATCTTCAATGCATGCACAATCGCGGCTAGCTCAAGGTCATGAGTTGGATAATTCCTTCATGTGGCCTCAAGCGACGAGATCGTAAGATCTGACCTTGCCCTCTTGCATCAATACGCAACCGAGTCCTTGACGAGAGGCGTCATGAAAAATCACAAAATCTTTATGAATATCTGGTAGGACCAATACAGTCTTTGAAACTAGTCTCGTCTTGACTCTTGGAAACTCTCCTCGCAAGCATCTCGTCCATTCAAATTTCTTCTCCTTCTTGAAGTTGAGTCATTGGTCTTGCTAATTTGGAGAAACCTTCAATGAATCTGCTGGTAATAACCGCCAATCCAAGGAAACTTCTCACCTCTGTGATGAGACTTAGGTTGTTTCCAATCCATTACCGCTTCAACTTTGGTGGATCTATCGCAACTCCTCCTGCGGACACAATATGTCCAAGAAATGCCACTCGACTTAGCCAAAATTCGCACTTCTTTGAATTTGGCATAAAGTCGGTTCTCCCCGAGTTTTCCCAAAATTAACGAGGTGGTTCTCATGTTCTTCTTCATTCTTGAATAGACGAGGATGTCATCGATGAAAACAACCACAAACTTATCCAATAATTCCATGAACACTTTGTTCATCATATTCATAAAGTGAGGCGTTGCTCATCAAACCGAAAGACATTATCAGAACTCGTATAGTCCATATCCGGTGGTGAAATTTGTCTTGGGATATCTTTCGTCCGATCTTGATTGATGATAGCGGATCTCAAATCAATCTTCGAGAATACGCTTGCTCCTTTCAATTGATCGAGCAGATCGTCAATCCTAGGTAGCGGTACTTGTTCTTGATTGTCACTTCATTGAGTGACCTATAATCCACACACATCCTCATCTTCGTTGTCTTTCTTCTTGACAAACAAGACTGGGGTGCCCCAAGGTGATGAACTTGGCGAATATATCCTTTGCTCGCAACTCTTCAATTTGTTTCTTCATCTCTGCCAATTCATTAGCCAGGCATTCTATAGGGTCGCCGAGATTGGAGCGGTCCACAGGACTAAGTCAATTAAGAACATTATGTCCTGTCCGGTGGCATCTTGCCGTAAATCATCGTGAAAGACATCAGGAATTCTTGCTGGGTATATCTTCAAGCTTTAACTCCTTCAAGCCGGGTCGAATGGAACTTCCTCAGATGCATGTATTGGGCTTGAACTCAACTGTGACTCCTTCCTCATTGGTGAGAGTAATAGACCTATTGGCACAATCTATCCGTCCTTGATTCTTGGCTAGCCATCCATTCCAAGTATTACATCGGACCTTGAGAATGCAAGACTATCAAATCGCCATGAAGGAAACTCCGGATATCTCGAGGGTAAGATTAGGGCATAGAGAAGCGGTTCTCATTTCGAGCAGGGAATGGATTATCATAGGATTACTTAATGGAGAAATAGGTAACCCATTTTGCCCACAAACTTATTGGATACAAAAGAATCTGAAGCTCGGAATCAAACAGATCGATCACGGTATCATATTAAAGCGTACCAGGGCGACATCTGGTCTTTGCTGAGCTTCCTCTCTTTGTGGCGTGGTTCACACGTCCTTCGTGAATCGCCCGCATGCGCTTTGGGGTGCCGCCGGTGGCTGGTACTCCCCGATCTTGCTTTGGCTGGTGCCGCCATTCTGCCTCTCTTCGGGCATTTGTTGGCATAATGTCGATCTCGTTACAATGGAAGCATGTCACTCCTGCTGCCGATGAAGTTGGGTTCTTCTCTTTAAACCGCCCTGCAGATGCATTGTTGCGAGCCGGAAGAGTTGGAGCGCCAGTGTCTTGTCATGGAGCTCGGGTGTAGAAGATCGAACCTACCACTCTGAGGTGGTGAGGCCGAGCAAAGCGAGGCTTGGGTTGCCCTCGAGTTAAACTTCGAGCGGCCATCCTCCGCTTGCAGTTCTCCATCTGCAGATGTTTGGCCTCTGGCGAAAGCTTTATTCACTAAGCTGTTGAAAGTCGGTGTAGTCATTGGAGACCGGTGGCGAGATCTCATCATTCAAACCATCCATGAACCTTTCTCGCCTTTCTTCATCACTAGCCACGTCTGCTTTGGGGCATAGCGAGCAAAATTTGGTTGAACTTGTGCGGTATTCACCTTGTCGCGGTTGCCTTGTTTGAGCGCGTGGAACTCTTTCTTCTTTAGGGTCATTATCCCGCAGGAATATGTGCATGGCGGAAAGCCCGCACAAACTCCTCCCAAGATATAGTCTCGCGCATCGGCATGGGAGATGTTGTAGTTATCCCACCATTACGACGCGAGCCGGTGAGTGGTGAGAGGCAAACAGGACTCTCTCACGATCAAGACATGCGAGTGATATCCGACTTCTTCCCGATAGCACGGATCGATCATCGGCATCCATCGGTTCTGTCTTCTTTGGAGAAGGTCGGTGGGCGCATGCGCATGAAATCGCCATGGTCAATCTCTGCGGCTGGTGGAGGTGGTGGTGCGATCCGAGTTGTTGTTCGCACATGCACGCACGCTGTTGAGGGATCGAGCTAGGAGGTTAATCGATGATTCGGTTTTCCATCATCGACGCTAATCTGGTCCTTCATTTGGTGGCGGTGGTGGTTCTTTGCAGGATCCTCCCGTGTCTGCGTCTTCGTTGCCCGACCTCGGACAACGCCATCGCTGCATGACGGTGGTCACCATCTGCTAGAACTCCAAAGATTTAGGAGAGATAGCAGATAGGAAGTTCTAAAGGGGTAAATTCTAATGACCCAAGAACACAAAGAGCACACAAGACAAAGAGCGATTCTTCCAAAAAGTTCCTTTATTAAGTTATTTTATTCAAAGATTATGGCTACCACAAATACGATAGTAGCTCATAATTAGTAACTAAAGATCGAGTTAACAGGAGGATACTATAATGGGAGTCTGGGGGTATAATCCGGCTCACTTCGAGCTAGCCTCACGACCTTGTAGCTAGCTAGCTCATGATTACGATCTTGACTTCTCTTACGCTTCTTGTAGTCATTACGGCGGTGAGCAAGTCATTCAAGGTGTTTAGAGGCGTAATCCAAAGCCTTAGCCAGATCCACCTGGTGTGTCGATTGGGGAATCTTCGTCTCTAGCGGAGTGGAAAATCTTGTCGAAGTGGTCGGAATGTGCATCGGGTAGTAATGAAACCCGGTGCCTCAAGGCGATGATTGTAGGTGTAGCGAAGGTGGCGGATTGCCTCTCTTGCCGCATCTGCATGCCCTCATCAAAGGTGTCGCTACGGATCGGGCGTCAAAGACGTGGAAAGCGGTGTCGGTGCAAGGTTGGAGTAGATGAGCACCTCTACTCTCCACATTTGTTGTTCTTCCACAGTACTTGAATCCTTGGAAAGTTGGCCTCTTCAGGTAACCAGTCTTTGCATCATTTCCCAAAGTATTTCAGCCCAAGATCCGATAAAGGCTCAAGTGGGAAGTAGCATCCGGTCTTTCGACCATCTAAAATTTTGAGAAGGAGAGGAGTTAGTAAACATTTTTAAAGAGAAAGGTTGAGAAATGACTCTGGATAGACTCAAAATAGTTTTAGTTTTGAAGATAAGTCTTTAAGGCAATTCTAAGGCCACGACCTACGATCGATATGGCTCGATACCACTTTTGTTCGGACCGGGAGCGAAAGATCCGAACCCTCTATGTTCATACACCGGTCCAGATTTCCGGTGTACACAGATTACAAAAATGATAACATAACCAAATCTCGCATTTCATTAATAGTAAATCGAGTTCGATACAATTGGGCATGAAGCCAAATAAAGAAGTGAATAACAAATGAAATAAAAAGATAGTAGTAGGCGAGAACGATCCGCCACAGTAATAAATGCGAGGCGTAACCTAGGCGTCGGTGTCCTCACCGTCCCGATAGTAGTCTTCTCTGAAATTTTGTTGCATAAAGCAAGCATGAGCACAACTACCGTGCTCGCAAGTTACACCAATATGGAATTGTAATGCATGCATAAGGTAAACAAAGGACATTGGCGGGGTTATTTTATGAAAGCGGCAGGTTTAATTTAAATAATCATAATAGATTGCAAGGCCATTTTCATACATTAATTAAAATCATATTTTAAATGACAATGGAATAATGTGGATAACCTCCAAGAAAGGTGATGGATATCCTCCAATCACAATGGCTAACCGCCTAATTTTCCCACAGGACTATCCATCCCGAAAACATCTGTTGAAACCATTTTAAAACCAAAAACAAGTCTAACTCAAAGTGGCTTTGCTAGCATGTCCATGATCATGACGCGCTATTGAATAGTTTTCTACTCGCAGAGTTTATGCAGCTTTACCCACACGAGATATTATACCCTTTGTGTCGGCCAATCCACGCTTCCTAAGGCGTGTGTGAGCAAATATCACAAGGGCCGTTACAATGATCTACCTCACAATACTCATGCCCGCTAAGGTTTAGCTTCCATTGGACTAACCATCCTCAGGAGCCCCTCTTGCGCCATGTGGGACTCTTGTCTAACCAACACCCACTCATACAACATGGCACGAATATCGATGAGGTATCCCAAATTATTAAGCCGAGATCCTTCCCATACAGACATGTGGTGGTGCGTGTTGGCATAGCAAAGGAACGCCAAAGGGCGGTCCTTAATCGACTTAGGCGTCTTTCAAATTAAACCACAGGCTTTAATCCTAACCAGATTAAACCGTGCATAAACTCGCACCCACCTTTCATCCGTTACACCCAAGTCCAAACCATCTTTATTTCATTTAGTAAAACCACCTTTACAACAAATCTATGGTAAGACAATACCATAGGTTCAAGTTAAAACAAGTTTGTAAAGATTTGGCTAAATCCTCCCCAAAATCAAAATCATGGTCTAAGTATCTGCTAAGCATTTCCAAACAATTTATCTATGGGGACAAGGGATGACATTTCAATATTCAATATTGGCCATACAAGGACAGTTGGAATATCTAATCATTTAAACAGAATTTAAAATATTTGAATAAAAGTATGCATGCACTTAATAATTTGAAAACTGAATTTAAATAACTTTAAAATAGTAGGTGCAAGATGATCAAAGTATAACTTGCCTTCGCTGAAGTCTTGAAATTCTAATTCTTGGAAGAATCAAATTCCCTAATCGTCAGTAATCTAAGCGGGAAAATCGACAATCAATTGAAATTCAAATAAAGACAAGACAATAGTTCAAACTAACTCCAAATAAAATAATTATATTTTATTTGGCTGAATAATAATTTTATAAGACTTTATAAGTTTGAAACATTCAATTTAGAAATAGGAAATAAAAGATATAACTTTTACAAGTTTAAATCCTAAATTTGCAATTTAAATAGTTTCAACTTCAAAATGACAATTTAAACTAATTCCAAATAAACTAATCTTACTTTATTAAGCTAGATAATCTTGTTATAAAATTTTAGAAATTTAATTCACTAAATTTGAAGTTGGAATTAGAGGATATGAATTTTACAAATGTTAACCTAAATTTGGATTTGAAAGAATTTCTAAATTCTAAAACAGAACTAAACTGGACTCCTATTTGAATAACTATATTTTATTTAGTTAGATAATAGTTTTCTAAGATTTTAGCAACTGAAATCATCCAATTTGGAATTATGATTCAAAGATATGAATTTTACAAGTTTAATTCCTAAATTAGTAGTTTAAATTATTTCAAATTCAAACAGACAGTTCAAACCTACTCCAATTCAAATTTTTATATTTTATTTATCTGGGTATTAATTTTATAAAATTTTAGAAGTTGGAATCACGATTTGGAGTTAGGATGCAAAAGTTATGAGTTTTACAAATTAAATCCTAAATCTGTTATTTAAATCAATTTTTCGAATTATTTTTCTAAAGAAAAATCTATTAATGCTTAATCTTGACCTTGTGATGGAATTTCGAATTTAATTTAATTTAAAATGATTTACGACGATGGGGCCTACGTGTCATAGACACGGTCCATGTGGACCAAGTCCACGGGACTTGGCGACGGAGGAGGTGGCGTGTGTGCGGCGTGGGCGCCACGTAGGCAACCACGTGGGCTTGGGCGCCGATGTGGCGCCGGCGTGGAAGGGCGTGGGTGAGCCACGTCGGTAGCGACGCGGTGGTGCTCGATGATGGCCTCGCATGGCGCTTACGCTGCCATGCATGCGCGTGTGGGTGGTGCCAACGCGAGGAGGACGCCGAGTATGATGCTCACCGTGAATCGCGAGGTCTGCGGCGGAAGCGGCGTCGCGGCGAAGCTTGAGCGACGGCGGCGCTGGGTCGACAGTGAAGGGTGGTTCTCGTGGAGCTCCGGCGACGCGAGGTGGGCACCGGTGCGCGACGCCAAGGCGATGAAGATGGTGGCGGTGGCGAGGACCCGGAGGCGATGATTTGGCGGCGCAATCGACGAGCGGCGTCTTTGCGGTGGCCGACGGCGGCGATCTCAAACCCGGCGAGCACACGGCGAGTGAGAGGCGTGAGTGGGGCGTTGGGATCCGTGGGCGTGACGCCCCGAGGCTCTCCTTTATAGGGGCCGGAGGTCCCGGCGGCGTCGTGGGGTTCGTCTTTGGCGGTTGCGGTGGGTTCGTGGCGCCGCCCGCGGAGATGGGGAGAGCGTGGGGTGGAAGCGGTTGGATACGCTGAGTCGCACGCGCACGACGCGAGGAGCGGGCGGTTGGATGGAGCCGTTCGGAGCTTCACGCCCGTAGCGTCAATGGCGAAGGCCGTCTGCGCGAGAAGAACGCGGAGAAGATGATGGGGCCGTCGGATCTTGATCCGACGGTGTGGAATGGGTGGCGTGGTGGCTTAGGTGCCGTCCGATTGGGATTAGGCGCGGAGAGAGAGAGAGAGAGATAGGGAGGTCTTGGTGGGCTGGGCCAAGAAGGAAGCGAAATTTGGGCTGCCTGATCTTGTTTCGGCCCAACCGGTGTTTAGGGTTTTAATTGATTTGCTAATTCATTTAATCCGGAAAATCCATTTAGGCTTTAGAAAATAGCAGATTAATCCCAAAAATTCCAGGAAAAATCACCTAAGCTCCTAGAATTGTTGTGGACTTAAATAAAATTATTCCAAGTTAAAGTTGACCATAGATTTTGAACTTAAATTTCTTTTTGGCTTTAACAATTTAAAGTCAAGCTTTTAAAATTTCAGAAAATTCACAAATTCAAATAAGTTTTAAACTTTAACCAAAATGGAAATTTTGGGCTGTTACAGACAGGATATTATAGGAGATTTGTGAGAGGGTATGGAAAGATTTGTCAACCACTTTTTGACATTTTAAAGAAAGACTCATTTAACTGGGGAGAAGCTCAAGCTATAGCATTTGATACCTTGAAGAAAGCTATGACTACTTGTCCTGTCCTAGCTTTGCCTGATTTCTCTAAGTCCTTCATCTTAGAAACAGATGCTTGTGGTACTGGACTAGGGGCAGTCTTAATGCAAGGCAGTAAACCAATTGCTTATTATAGCAAAACATTGGGTGTTAGAGCAGCAGCTCAGTCTATTTATGAGAAGGAAGCTATGGCTATATTGGAAACGTTAAGAAAATGGAGATACTATTTGTTGGGCAATTCATTGGTGATAAGGACAGATCAGAAGAGTCTTAAATTCATAACCACTCAGAGGCTAGCTGAGGGAATTCAACACAAACTGCTTCTCAAGTTACTGTAATTTGATTACAAGGTGGAATATAAGAAGGGAAAAGAAAATTTGGTTGCGGATGCGTTGTCAAGAAGAGATAATGACTCTAGGGATGGAGAACAAAATTGTCAAGCCATTGTGACTGTCACACCAGATTGGGTGGAAGATGTAAAGGGTAGTTATCTCAATGATCCTCTATATGAGAAAATGTGGCTGAACGATCAATTCCAAGGAGGGACAGATAACCAATACACTTTGGAGTCCGGTCTAGTGAGACACAAAGGCCGATTATATGTGGGAATTGGCAATGATAGTAGGGCTAAAATTCTGGAATCCTTCCACTCGTCTCCAATAGGAGGGCATTCAGGGAGAAGAGCATCATACCACCGGGTTAAAAAACTATTCTATTGGCCGAAGTTAAAAAGGGATGTGGAGAAACTAATTATGGAATGCCCGGTTTGCCAACTCACCAAAGCTGAACATATTCACATTCCTGGACTACTGAACCCATTGGAGATTTCCAACATGGCATGGGCTCATATCAGTATGGACTTCATTGAGGGGTTACCCAAATCCAGAGGTAAAGAGGTAATTTTGGTGGTGGTGGATAGATTTACTAAATATGCACATTTCCTACCTTTGACTCATCCATACACAGTACAACAAGTAGTACAAACCTTCATGGATAATATATTCAAACTGCATGGGATGCCAATTGCTATTGTGACTGATCGGGACAGAATATTCACTAGCCATTTATTCCAAGAGATATTCAAATTGATGAAAGTTTCCCTCCGGTTGAGTAGTGCATACCATCCCCAAACGGATGGGCAAACAAAGAGAGTGAATCAATGTGTAGAGTCATATTTGAGAAGTATGACATTCCAAGAACCAAGAGAATGGATGAATTGGTTAACTTTGGCGGAGTGGTGGTACAACACATCCTATCACACTTCTTTGAAGGTTTCACCGTTTCAAGCCCTATATGATTACCCTCCACCACAAGTTGGAGAGTTCAATATCCCTGGCGGTGTGTTTGATGAAGCAAGAAACACTTTAGAACAGAGAACTCAAATGCTGGAACAGCTCAAAGTAAATCTGCACAAAGCACAAGAGAGGATGAAATTCTTTGCAGATCGGTCCAGATCTGAGAGGCAATTGAAGGTGGGGGACATGGTGTATATCAAGTTGCAACCGTATAGGCAAAAGGCGTTTGGAATCAGGGGGTCACTGAAGCTTAGATCGAAGTTCTATGGTCCCTTCCGAATCTTGGAGAAAGTCGGACTGGTGGCATATAAGTTGCAGTTGCCTGAGCATGCGGCCATCCATCCAGTCTTTCATGTGAGCCAATTGAAGAAACACATAGGAGCTAATGTTGTACCCATTCGGGGATTACCTCTAGTTGGTGAAACGAGCAAGATCAAAACCGAACCAATGGCAATCCTGGGCAGAAGAGTAATACCTCGCCATAACGAACCGGTTGCACAATGGTTAATACAATGGTTGAGTCTGGGACCCGAGGATGCGACCTGGGAAGACACAGCGTTCATCCAGAGCACATTTCTGAATTTCGCTCCTTGAGGACAAGGAGGATTTCAAGAGGGAAGGAATGTCAGCACCCTGAAGTTCAGTTAAGATAGAACAACTGAAGTCCATTGGTCGAAGCAAAGTTTTGAAGGAACTCGGCGCCACTTCTACCGCTTGGTCAACTTCACTTAACGGCGAATGAATGGCAAGGATCAACTGGAGACTTTATTAATGTAGATCCGATGGACTAGGAAGAATTCAGTAGTTACTATTGGCGTCAGCTCTATTGTCGTTTTCAGTTTTACCTTCAGTTATGTTTAACTCTGAACTTGTTACATTTACCGTTCCAAGCTGTAAGATTTTGCTGTAAGAAAACTGGGCTTTATATAACTAGCTATGGTAGAAATGAGAGGGATGAAAAAGACAATCTATTAGACCTAGTTGTAGTTCTGTTAGAACCCTATTACACTTTCCCCATTCCTGTGCTGTTCCTACCCGAAAATCCCCCAGATTTTCTGGTTGTGCGGTTCTCTGAAGCCGTCGATCCTGACACTATAGACCATTGATGTAAGGCTGCTCCCAATGGGCAGTATCTTAGTGCAGTTTCTTTAGTGCATGAGGAGTGTTAGGATACTATCTTCCCAATGCATGGTTTCTTATGGTATAGTATCTTAGGTTGTTTCATTTAATTACATGCATGATTTTTACTAGTATTTGAGCATTGTGGCCTATTTGTGGTATGTACTAAAGCAATGCATGTTTGTTGACACACACAAATGTAAATACACGGGATCGATCACAATAAATTTTATGTGTTGGATTTCGAGACTGAACCGGTATCTAAATTAGATACTAGAGTACCCTCTCTTCATTAACTATGGTGCCACATCATCATTTTGTCTACATGGCAGGCTTAAGATACCAGCCAGAGTGGAGTACCGAGAGCAGCCTAAGCCTATTGTACATGACCTTAGACGCGCTTAACTAATTATCAACCTCCATTTTAGAGCCAGCTACTTAAACACTCCGATAAACCACACAGCATGTGATTGCACTACTATAGCTTTGCTGCGGTAAAAAGGGTTAAGTATATGTTTCGTCCCTCAACTCCTACCCTAGTTTATTTTTCGTCCCTCAACTAAAATACCAGATATAACACACCTCAAAGTATCAATACCGGACAAAAAGAGTCCCTCCATACGTTTGAGGACGGTTTTGACCGACGTGGAATCCATGCTGGCCGTTGACTCGAGTCAGCTTCCTTCTTTCTCACTTCATTCCCCGTCCTATTTCTCTCCAATCTCTCATTTCTCTCCCCTAGTGTTCTCGGTTCCAAGAGGCCGCCTCCTCAGCTCGCCTCCAGCTCCTTCGGCTCCCCACGCTGCCGTCTCCATTCTTGGTCCGCCCGCCGCCGCTCGAGCCTGGCGGCGCCTTGAAACTCCCGACTTTGTCTTGCCCTTAGCCCTAGTTCCACCAGCCTTGCCGCACCATGGCGCCCTGTGCTCCGGCTCTGCCCGAAAACCACCCATTGCGCCTCCCGGCAGAGCTTCGGCCTCGTCCGCCATGCCGTCGGCCCTACAGCCACTAGCGCCTCCCTTGGTTCCTCTCCTCCTCCTCCTAGAGAGTGCATCAACTCCAACTCCTTGGGACTGCACCAAAGACCAAGCTCGTCATCTTCTCGGCAAGTTAAGCAGCGTCGCCGTCGCTGAAGGGTGTTGACGGAATGTGCGCCGGGCGTTGTATCTGGGCGACCATGGTCTCCGGCTACTTAGGAACGGCGCCCATGAGGCGCTGAGGCGTTTCGCCCTCATCGTCGTCGGGCGTCGGTCGAACCAGTTCACGTCGGGGCGTGGGCATCACGGTGATGCGCTTGGATTGTTGTCGTCAATCTTTGAGAGGCGGTATGTTTCATCTTGTTTGTACATTCTCATTTAAAATGCAAATTTTTTTGTTAGGATTATCAATCATGCACATCAAAATATTTGACAATGATGCTACGACCATTTCACATTTGGAAGTGCTCTAAAAGCACATGGAAGCGATCGATGTGCTTGCCAATGTGGAGATAGTTCACACTTGCATCATCAAGTTGGGCTATTGGGGCGAAAAGGTTGTTATCGGATCACTTATCAATTCTTCACGCAAAATGTCGGAGTATGAGTAAGCGCAAGAGTGTTATATGACTCCATCGATGAACCGGACCTCGTATCGTCTACTACAGCGATCGATGGGTACTCCATGGATAGAAACCACGGTGAAGATGCAATGGAGTTTGTTTTGCAAGATTCATCGCAAGGGTTTAAGGATCGATGGTGTTCTATTAAGCTCCTTGCTTGGCCTCTGTCGATATAGCATCTATCGATTTGGGACACAAATTCATGCTTATATGTGCAAGAAGCGACCTATGGGTGATGTGGCATTGGACAATGCTCTAGTTGACATGTATGCAAAGGCGGAGAACTTTCGGATGCCAGGCGTGCTTTTGATGAAATTCCCAACCGTAATGTGATTTCTTGGACTTCGCTTATTCTCGCATGTACCAGTGTTGTTGCGATGGTGGATTTAATAGTTGTTGAATGCATAATTGTGATTTTTGTTTCATTGTTGTTGGCTTGCTCTTTAGTGCGATCAATAATAAGAATGTGAATAGTATCAGTTGTGAGTTGTATCACAATAAAGTCGGATCGTGACAGAGGCGCTTGGTTGGGGAGCGAGGGATGAGGCGGGCGAAGAGCTTAAGGAGGCGGCGAGGAGGAGCAAGCGGTGGAACCCATGGCAGCAGGCTGGCAGTCGAGGCCGAGGACGACGAAGGCGAAGAGCTTGAGGAGGCGGCGGAGGAGGAGGAGGCGGTGGAACCTAGCGGCGTGAGCAAAGATTTGGTCGGGGAGCCGAGGACGCGAGGCGGGCGAAGAGCTTGAGGAGGTGGCGGTGAGGAGGAGCGGAGGCGGTGGAACCCGGCGACGAGGCAGGCTGGCTCGGGAGGCCGAGACAACGAGGCGGGCGAAAAGCTTGAGGAGGCGGCGGCAGAGCGGAGGGAGCAAATCGAAGGCGGCAAGAGAGAGAGAGAGAGAGAGCATGGGGGAGAAAGAGAGAGCAGAGGTTTGCCAGCGTGGACGCTTGGTTGGCAGGGGAAAATGATTCTTTTTTCCACGTGGCACGAAACAACCTTCAAAACCGCCCTCGAACACACGGAGGGACTCCTTTTGCCCGGTATTGATACTTTGAGGTGCGTTATATCTGGTATTTCAGTTGAGCGACGAAAACTAAACTAGGGCAAGAGTTGAGGGACGAAACATGTACTTAATCCCGGTAAAAATGCCCATGTGATTTGCAGGTAAGACAATTCTTTTTTATTTTAGCGCTCTAACGCCACTTAATTGCAAATCTAGCCTCCTTCCCGTTTTTTTTGCAAATCTAGCCCCTCCTCTCTTCCGCTCGGGGCGCGAAAGTGGCCGAGCGGAGGGAAGCTTGCTTGGCATGGTGGAAAGCTTGGGCGAAGCGAGCTTCCTTCCATGATGGATGCGGAAAAACTCGAGCCACCACCTTCCATGGCCAGCGAAGCGTGAAAGAACCTGGCGCATATTTGTCCCACGGAGACTTCAGCGCTCCCAAGCAGCGGAAGGAGAGAGGAGGCTAGATTTGCAAAAAAAAACATGAAGGGAGCTAGATTTGCAATTGAGGCCAGTTAGAGGGCTAAAATAAAAAAGAGGCAGACAACTGTCAGTAAAAATGATTCGCGGGTAAGCGGTTTCTAACCAGCTGTTTACCTGCGTGGCATCCTGTTCTTCCGCAATGGCCAATAAAAAAGCACCACCCCTGCCGCACCGCTTTACTACTCTCGCTCACTTCTCCTCCTCGGCTTCCCCACTCCATCCCCCGCCCCCTCTCCCCTCTCCGCCGCCGCCGCCTCCTCCTCCCACCGCTACCGCCTTCTAACCCTCTGCAACAGCACCGGCGAGGGCGCGTTACCAATCCTCCCATCTATGATCCGACGCCCCGCGCCGCGCCCGCGGCCCCAGATAGGGTTTGCCTCTTGCGGCGCCCTGCCATGGTAAGGTGGGAAGGCGGCGGCCTGGTGTTATTTGGAGGAATCGGCGGCGGGTTCTGGGGCGTCTCGCCGTCGGATGGACTCCGATGAGGCCGCGGGGAGCAGCAGGAGGATGGATCTGAACCTCTACCTCGGTCTCCCCCGCGCCCCGCGCCCGCGCCGCTCCGACCTCGGCTCCGACCTCGCCCTCAGCACCCCGATGCCATCCTCGCCCTCCTCTTCCGCCGCCTCCGTCGACGCCCCGCCGCCGCCGGAGCCCCCGCACCCCCTGTACTCCCCCTCTCGCGCTGACCTTTCTCCTCCACCACCGGAGGTGTACTCCTCGTACCACCCCGAGGACCCGCCTGCTCTGGACGGGCACCTACCGTACGCGCCGCCTCCGGGTCCGGTCATCCCCGAGCTCCCGGACGACCTCGGGTTTGGCTTCCAGCCTCCGCCGCCGCTGGTGCGAGCCAGCGAACTGCTGGGCTGGGAGGACCGGCCATCGTCGTCGACGGCCTCCTCCTCGTTCCTCCCTGACACTGCTGCCCGGTACAGGCGGCTGCTCGAGCAGACTGGAAGCCGGTGGCTCCGCACGAGGCGGTTTAGGTCGGACCTTCCGCCCCTCAGCTCTGAGGCTCATCCCGTAGGGCAGGACACAGCAGTGCCGGTGCCCCAGCATGAGCCAACAAATGATACTGTTGAAAACAATAAGGTAATCGGGGATGGCATGGAAGTAGGTGCCTCCGAGGAGTCGGAGGAGGAGCGGGGCAAGAGTGCTGCCACATTTGAGTGTAACATATGCTTTGAGATGGCCAATGAGCCGGTGGTCACTTCCTGTGGCCATCTCTTCTGCTGGCCTTGCTTGTACCAATGGCTTAATGTTTACTCCAACCACAAGGAATGTCCAATCTGCAAAGGCGAGGTGACGGAGGCGAATATTACTCCTATCTACGGGAGAGGGAATCCCTGTTCAGACGCAGAGAAGGCTGTGGAAGATGGGAAGCCACCAGGTCCTAAGATCCCGCCAAGGCCACATGGAAATCGGCTTGAAAGCTTCAGGCAGCAGTTCCACCATTTGCGACCGATCTCAAGAAGGCTTGGTGAGGCGCATGGGATTTTGTCTTCATGGAGGCGCCTTCTCGATCAACAGATCATGAATAGTGTGAGTAGGTTTGAAGGGCCACCTGAATCAGCACAGGAAATAATTGATACTGCTCAACACACTAGTCGCCTAAGTAGATTGGCCACAAGGATGAGAGCAAGACGGTTGCAGAGAGAAGCAGATAACCCTCCTGATGGTGGTTTCACTGCCCCTGATAGTGGTTTGCCTGGAAATAATGCATCAGATCCATCCAGACATGGTTCGAGCCCGCTTTTACCTGAAGGAATTGATTTATTGCAACGACTTACCCTTATTGGCCTTGCAAACACGGAAAGATTGGCAACTGCCATGAGTGACCTTAGAAGGATAGCTGCGCCTAGCCAATATGGAGCATCGGCTTCATCATCGAATCCTCCAAATCCCGAACCAACAGTTGACGGAACTCATGTTGCTGCAGCACCTTCTGCAGACCAAGCATCTAACTCGAGCACCATTGCAGTGATACAGGGGGATGCTGGTATTTCAGAGAGCGCAGGAGAGCCTAGTAATTCAGGGTCTTCAAGATCCCTGAGGAGGAGGGGGAGGAGCAATGCCTTGGGTTCTTTGGATGTGGATGGTGGAGGCCTCCAACGGAATAAGAGGCGAAGGATAAACTGAACCTTCTCGGTTGCTGTGTTTTTTTAATAAACTCTCATGGTGTGCTTTGCTGATTTCAGTTATTGCATTTCGTTTCTTTGGGTGATATCTGCTGTGTTGTGTATTGTTGTTTCTTCTCTCTATTTGTTTACTAGGTACCACTGAAACGGTTGTCTGTTTAGTTCCTCTGTAGTATGTACTCCTTAGTTTAAGATTATAAGTTCTTGGTCAATCCATGTATGTGGAGGAAACTTAACGGTCGTTGTCGGATGAAATTTCCCTGCTCATAAATTGAATGCCCAAATGTTCATGCAACGCAATGTCATTCTTGTACTGTCAAATAATAGGCATTCAGCTTACCATTTGCGGGCTGCTTATGATCCGAAGAAGCTCCTTTGAACATAAAAACATGAGTACCCTGGAAATGGACTAATGGACATTTGCCTTTGTTGCTTGAGAAGATACATAGCCTGATCTTTGCTACATAGCCTGATCTTTCATGCTCATTTATCCTCCAATAGAAGCATTTTCAATAACATATTTCTCGCTTCTTATTGGTTGTTCAGGCAACAGGCCAAACTAAGTCCTCCCGATGAACTTATTATCTATGCGATATTTTTCATTGAGCACATGTAACTGCTGTTAGCCTTCATACTACGACCTTTGATCTAACTTCAATTAAACAGTTTGCTTTTTGCCCCCTGAGAATCAGTTCAACAATATTCTGTGCATGATAGAGGACACCAATCAACAGCAGCAAACTGGAAATGGAGTCTCTAAAAAACAGTTGGATATGGAGTTTAAGCGCCAGTTTCTTTGTAGTGTCGTGTACTGGTCTTTTCGATGTTGTTTTTCACTCTCTTGGTTTTGCATCTATTTTTTTCGCATGAAGTTGGCGCAGTGGATTTTCCTCCAAATTGATTTCTTTCATGAGCAAGAAACTGTAGTTGCTCTAGAATTATACACTCGTGTACATCCAAGTAATTGGAATACCCTCAAATGCCATAAGATTTCTTCAGAGTTTACTAGAAAAATGGTGCATTTGAAACTTACACGTAGCCGATAAGGCTGATGGGGGTAAAGAGAAAAGAGGAACAGAAAAAAAATAGGAGCAAAGTGACCGTGGCCTATGTGTTGTATCATACTCATACTGTTCAGAGTTCAGACTTCTGCAGATAAACACCCTAGATACGGCTTATGTCTCGACCAAATAAGAGCGTGGTCAGCCAATTGATAGCCACATAGAGCCTATTCCTCCAGCTAATAACACGAGTTAGGTATGCTGAGCGCCAGATGAACCAGCTCACAAATCCTGTAAGAGAGAGCCCTCTCGACTCCTGACAGTAGAAAGACAGTCTCAGTTGACTCCTGAGCAGTTAGTGAACTGTAAAAGTTTAAAAAGAATGAAACAGCAACCAACCTTGCTTTGCCTCAGATCGACTAGAGCTTTGTATCTTCCGACAGTTGCCATGCTCCCTAGATGCTTATACACGAAGGTTGGACCTAGATCAACCTCGATCTCAGAGTTTGCATGACCTCCTCCAGCTTTCATGGCATGGTTGAGCAAGCGAGCGAGGTACTTGCCTTGTCGTTCGGCAACCTGTTCAAGAGTACAAGTGGAACAGAATATATATTACCAAAAGGCATACATTTCTTCCAAAAGAGAAAATAACTAAATCCTAGAAATGCATAACCGATAATGTGTCTATTACTCCATTTAGAAAAACTGAAACTACATTACAAACATATGCGGTTTATGCCATGGCCAAACATCCATAACTTATCTGTTCAATTAGTTTTCTGTGCTCCTATTCCACCCAGTTTTCTCGCACTTCAGGAAACATTACAGGAGCCCCAAATACCTTGAGGCTTGAGATGATGGCTGGACAAATACTTTCTGATTCTTGGATTGCATCAAGCATGAAATTACCTGAGCTAAAGCCGGGAGAACTTCCTTGCCTGTGCTTTCAAGAAATCCACTGCAATCACCAATAGCAAACACATCCCGAGCAGAAGGAACGCGTAACCACTCATCGACACCGATCCTGCAAACAGCACAAAACCTATTAAAGATCCTAGGGTGTAGACACACATGTCGCATCTGTATATTAGGCATGCAATCATTTTATTATCTAATATAGAACCTCCTTATGGTGCCATGCAACTGATTCAGAAATAGACCACATGCTCCCCACTCCCAAAGTACAGAAGATGCTTGTGTCCAGACTCCAGACAATCACAACCCATTCAGTATATGATGCACATATACAAAAATAATTATATGGCCATACCAATCTATTATACCTTCCACCAGGTGACTTAGGAAATGGCAACGACTTAACAAATGGCGAAGCACCAACTCCAGTAGACCATACCAGCAAACCATAAGGAACCACCTCTCCATTGTCCAGGATTAGTTTGTTGGGCTGTACATCCTTCACAATTCCTCGCACAAGCCTAACACCTGACTGGTGGATGAACATACGAGGACATATTATTTTTTCATATTCCAAATAATATCAGAAAGAACAATATGCGACCTATTAGTAAATTCATTACAACCATATTATGTGATTGTCAGCATGCTATCTTTGGAAATCTACAGGTTTCAAAGACTAGGCCCGTGATGGATAGAAAAGGTAGGACCATAGGACACTAGATACTGAACAAATATTACTAACCTTAATTAGTTGGTTTGTAGCATATTGCCTGAGGCGAACATCAAAGGACGACAATATCTCATTTGCCTGAGATGAAAAGGTGAAATAGCAGCTAAGTACGCTCAAAGGTTTTTTTAAGAGAGACCAAATTAGAAAAGCAACAGCTCAAACCTCAATCAGGGTCACATGGATATAATCTTTCACATGTGAATAACGCTGCTTAACATCTCTGATGATGAAATCACTAAGTTCACCACTAAATTCAACCCCTGTTGGACCACCTCCAACAACAACACAGTGCAATAGTCTGCGCTTTTCTTCCTCTGATATTCCTGTTTAACAAAATAGTGTTGCTCTGTCAGTGATAATCAAGGGGATATAAGGCTTGAGAACACAAGGTATCTTCTGGGAACCAAGTGTATCAGACATGAAATAGTTTTATTCTAGATTAACTAAACCAGTACTAAGGAATAAGGATGTGCAATTGCATCCACTTGAAGGACGAATTATGTAAAAAAAATCATTATGTACAGAAACGAAGTGTAAAAATAATAGCTGATGAGTTTGTGCCAGTGAAGGGTGATTAGCAACGTAAGATACATAAGTACTAGTACAATATCTTGAGTTGCACCATGTTACTGTAGGCATACCAGGTACATCAGACAACATCAGGTTAAGAAGAAGCTTTCTGCGAATCTCTTGAGCATGGTGAACTTCCCGAAGAAAGATTGCATGTTCAGTAACACCACGTATCCCAAAAGTTGATGCCTCAGCTCCACATGCAAAGACCAATTTGTCATAGGCAACCTTGAATTTCCACGGCTTCAAGGCATCTTTCTCACCTTCAGTAACTGTCTCGCAATCAATCTAAAGGCAAAAGGAGGCTGAATAAATGGATGGAAAAACAGTGCAGAGAAACACTCAAGTCGGTACAGGAAGATTCATGTAATATGCCTAATCTCTCCAAGTAAATGTGCACAGACTAAATGAAAATTGCAATCTAAATATCTCTTAAATGGCAAACATTTGTGAAGGATCATGCCTTTTTTGTGGGCAGAGGCGACTTGTCTTACAGTAATAGAGCTGTTCAGCAGTGTTAGCCACCAATCCATGCAGCACCAAGCAAATTGTCTAAGTTGCACATTGAATCTTATAAAACATCCAGCAAAGGTTGTGAAGTAAATTAGGAAGCTATTCCCATACTACTCAATCATACAGTATGGACTAGTGAAATGATACAGAAGTCTCATGTGCATACTGTAAACATGTAAACATACAAGAGCTGACGAATCATGGATGAATATAAACAAGTTCGCACTGTCTTCTAGCTAACTTCCCCGTATTTATGTAAACAGTCTGGCTCAGGGGAAAATATTCAAAGGCTGGTACAGTATACAAAAAAAAAAAACCCACACGTCATAAATGAGACGGAATTGATGATGAACTCTCTCCTTCCATGTTGTGGGCCTTGTGGCCAAAGGCAGCAGACCAACCACTCCATTAGCATAGAGCCATAGACTGATCGACATGCAGCACATGCTGGATAGACCATGATGCAGATGAGTAAAGCCAAGATTCCTCCTTTTCCTCCATCCAACTAACACCACACATCCAAATCACTCGTATCCTCAGAAAGGTCAAAAGTAATTATGCACAAGACTAGCCCAATTGCACTCTAAGCATTCCTCCAAGAATCTCGGGGATACACATTCCCTGCACACACATCGGTAAAAGCGACGCCATCTGGCAAGATCAACACACACACACACACACACACCGACCCAATAATCTGGTGGCTCACCGTGTGGGCGTCGGAGTCGACGGCGGTGCAGCGGGCGAGGAGGAAGTAGGAGCCGGGGGACTTGGACACGGCGGGCTGGATGCGCGCCAGCGGCTCGGCAACGGAGCGGAACTCGAGCGTGCCGACGCAGGTGGAGGCGAGCAGCGGCGTGAACACCATGTGATTGCGCGGGGAGACGCAGACCACCTCGTAACCGCCCGTGTCGAGGTCCTTCATGAGCCGCGACCCCGCCCACCCCGTCCCCAGCACCACCACCCGCGCCTTCTCCCCCTTCGCCGTCGGCCCCAGCCCCGCGAACCCCCTGCCCACCGCATCCCCCGAGGCCGCCGCCGCCGCTGTCGATAACGGCGAGTAAGGGTGGTGGTGGTAGAACGCGCTCGGGCTTGCGCTCGCGCAGCCGCGGCGCGAGAAGCGGGAGAGCGAGCGGAGCAGGGAGGAGGCGGCCATGGAGCGAGACCAGATGCGATGGGAAGCGAAGCGACAAGCGAGGCTGAGTCAACGAGAGCGGTTTGGGAGTTTTTGCTCATTTATACTTTTTTTTAAGGAAATAGTAAGACTAGTCCTCCGTAAATAAAATAACAAAAATAGTATTCTTACGGTATAAAGCCCGTGTAAGACGACGTGTCACGTGAAATCACTATGAAAAGCTATTACTATGAGCCGGGACCGCGACAAGCAACCTGCCGTACTTTGATGCGTACCTCGCCTCATCATTGTAGGTTTTGAAGTGCTTCGATGGTACTTTAGATCATCTCCAATGTTGTGTTTTAGCCGGTTCAAATGCAATACATTGGAGAGGTCAATTCCAACAAAAAAAATGTATGGAACCGAACTCTACTTAGGGCATGTACAATAGTATAGGCAATTGCCTATATAGAACTATTCATGTCACATATAAACGATCTTAAAGACAATTTCATACTGATGATGCAGACTACCGCTATCTTTTTAGTTGTCTTTATAGAACATACAATCTTTTAATGCTTTTCTTGTTTCTTGTGCTATAGTTGACTATAGGATTGTAGACAACATCTTTCTCTCTCTTTATTCTCTTTCATCCACGTCAACAAAAATCCTACGTAGCAATGACTATAGACGACTGACATAAGCTCATTGTGCATGCTCCTAAGAGCATCTTTAGTGTATTAAACTGACGTCGATTCAAAGTCATGCCACATAAGCATTCTAGGAACCGAGCTTGTTTTTCTACAATGTATTGAACCGATTCTTAATAATAACTAGGACCCACATTACATTAAAAAAACTACAAAATAATAATATTATCTCTCAAACGCACTCTCTTCTATGTAGTTATTTAATGCTTATATGAGTTGTTTAATGTTTTGAATCGATTCCTAAGTAGAGTTCGGTTCCATGCATTTTTTGGTTGGAATCGACACTTTCAATATATTGAATCGATTCAATGTCTTCTCTCTCCTCATTTGAACCGACTAAAACACAACATTGGAGATGGTCTAAGAATTGATTCAAAGCATTAAACAACTCATATGAGCATTAAATAACTACATAGAAGAGAGTGCGTTTGAAAGAAAATATTATTATTTTGTGGTTTTTTAATGTAACGTAGGTCCCAGTTATTAGTAGGAATCGGTTCAATACATTGGAGAAATATAATATCAGTTCCTAAAATATTTACATGGCATGACTTTAAATCGACGTCGATTCAATACACTGAAAATGCTCTTAGAAGATACATGTCATATATCTATCTAATTGTGATACCATTTTTTTCAATAGTACTATTTCGTCGCCAAAACCGGAAAAGGAGAAAAAGAAAACTGCGGATTGGTGGGGAGCCACCGCGTGGCGGGTGAGCCGACGGCCGGGTGTTCCGTTCGATCCGCAAGCCTGAGATCCGGAGGGTCAGGAGCGCTCCCACCGTCGGATCGCTTCTGGACGTTCACGATCCGTCCGCGAGAGTGCGGCCCTTCTAGGTTGTCCCGGAGGCGGCTTCGTCGTTGCGTTTGCGCCTTTGCGGTTGGGAGAAATGGGCGATTTCGAACAAAATCACGCGCTTTTACCTCGAAAACGCCACGCGTCGGGACCCCATCCAATGCCGTGCTCCACCTCTCAGCCGCCACACGAGTCCCGACTCCGCCCCCTCCCGCAGAACCCTCCCTAGAGCGCGCCCACCAACGCCGGACTCATTTCCCCGTCTGAGCCTTCCTCCGCGCGCGCACCATACGCCTGTGCCACGGTTCCACCCACACAAACAACCCCCCTATTTCTCTCTCACCACGGTCTCTCCATCAATCCCTATTTCGCTTCGTCCCGCCGCACCATGGCCGCCTCCTCCTCCACCTCCCTCTTCTCCCCCTGCGCCCTCACCTCCAAGCTCGGGGTAGGGTACCCGTACTATGGCTCCCGCCGCTGCGTGCAAGTGCGCCGCGGCCGCCTCTCGGTGGTGGCCGTGCAGACGGGCCCGCAGAAGCCGTCGCCGTCGTCCCAGGCGGGGGACGAGTCGGACGCGCTGCAGAATCTGCTGAAGCGGGAGTACAAGTACGGGTTCGTGTCCGACTTTGAGTCCTTCTCCATTCCCAAGGGGCTCTCGGAGGTCACCATCCGCCGTATCTCGGAGCTCAAGGCGGAGCCGGCGTGGATGCTGGACTTCCGCCTCACCGCCTACCGCCGCTTCCTGACCATGGCGGAGCCCACCTGGAGCGACAACCTGTACGAACCGTTGGACCTCCAGTCCATCTGCTACTACTCCGCGCCCAAGACCAAGCCCAAGCTAAACAGCCTTGACGAGGTCCACCCGGAGCTGCTCAATACCTTCGACCGCCTCGGTATCCCACTCAGCGAGCAGAAGCGCCTCGCCAACGTCGCCGTCGACGCCGTCATAGATTCCACCTCCATCGCCACAACCCACCGGGAGGCGCTCATGGCCAAGGGCGTCATATTTTGCTCCATCTCCGAGGCCATCCGCGAGTACCCGGACCTGGTCAGGCGCTATATCGGAAGCATCGTGCCCCCGGGCGACAACTACTATGCTGCCCTCAATTCGGCGGTGTTCAGTGATGGGTCGTTCTGCTACGTGCCCAAGGATACGGTTTGCCCCATGGAGATATCGACCTACTTCAGGATCAACGACAAGGAGACCGGGCAGTTTGAGAGGACTCTAATCGTGGCTGATGAGAAGAGCTCGGTTAGCTATTTGGAAGGGTGTACTGCTCCATCATATGACTCCAACCAGCTCCATGCGGCGGTGGTTGAGCTTGTGTGCGAAGAGGGGGCGGAGATTAAGTACTCCACGGTGCAGAATTGGTATTCTGGTGATGAGGAGGGGAAAGGTGGCATTTACAATTTTGTGACTAAGAGGGGACGGTGCAAGGGGCGGGGCTCGAAGATCTCATGGACACAGGTTGAGACAGGGTCAGCAATCACGTGGAAGTACCCGAGTGTGGAGCTTGTTGGGGACGACACTGTTGGAGAGTTCTATTCGGTTGCTCTGACAAAGGATTGCCAGCAGGCAGACACAGGGACAAAGATGATCCACAAGGGGAAGAATTCCTGCAGCCGAATTATATCCAAGGGCATCTCAGCTGGGAAGTCAAGGAATTGCTACCGTGGGCTGGTTCAAATGAATGCAGGTGCAGAGAATGCTTATAATTCTTCACAGTGTGATTCAATGCTGATTGGGGATAATGCTGCCGCCAACACCTATCCCACCATTCAGGTAACCTGATTTTCTGTCTGCTTCTTGATTATGCCTTTGTTGTTCTTGGTTTGGTATGAAAGGTTAATTGCAGTGTCATAAGGCAAGCTGTTAGTCCGCTGTGGTCTGTACGTAATTTGTAGATAGTTACTGTTCTTGCAAAAGCCACGAAGCATATGTAGACTAGGTACCTATGTAGTTGGTACAAATTTGAAATATTCTGTATGCTGAACTTTGACGGGATTTAAAGGACTAAGATAATTTGGTAAGTTTGAGGATACCATTAATCTCTTTAGTCCTTAGTCACCACTTCTCATTTAGTTTCTCTCCATTGAAGCTTTGTTGACATGCAAGGTAACCCCATAAAAGTATCAAACTATTGATCTAGTCTAATTTATGTAACCTCATAAAATCTCTTGCCATACATGTACTAAAAGCACATTTAGTAAAGCAGTAAATTGAAAAAGGTAAAAATTCTTGCATTGACTGAGAGATAAAGAGAAAATTTGTTTTTGTGTAACTACTCAGTGATTCATTTTTTTATTGGAATATTGACATCATTATGATGCCATATAATCAGTGCAACTTTTGTTCAGTTCAGTGCTATAGATTTCGTAATGTTCCCCTTCACACTTGTATGTGCAATCCTTTTAGGGTATATACAATGCAAATGTTGAATTCTCTTGCATTTTTGTAAGCAGAGATACATCCACTTTCAGAATCTTATATATACATCCATGCTAAATGCACCTTTGTAGCTAACTTTATTGTTCAATATCGTGCATTCCTCTGTAACTCCACTTTTCCCTACTTTATTGTGTTTTCTGTTTATTCATACGTTTAAAATGCTTCCTTTTACCTCTGGGTTAATCAATTAGCTTCAATAGTTAATCTTGTTATCTTGATGCTTCTTGTTGTGCCCTTAACTATAAGTTGGTTATGCCTGGATGGTCCCTTACCTGCAGGAACACATGAGTGCATTTTCCCGTGCATGTGCTGCATCCTTAAGCTAACATATACAAGCACTTGCATAAGCTGCATGTACATGTATATTGGGTTCAGAACTCATGTGTAGCCATTGTGACTCCAGTACTGTATTTACATCTCAAAATTAACTCGGCATGTTAAAAAAATTCTTAGAGATAGTTCCATTTTGTTTACTCTATTCCTTGCACACCAGTGTTTTTTAAGGCACCAGGTGTGGTGCTTTTACGAGATTTTTTTTTTACCAATTCACTGCCCTCATTTCAATATAGTGCAGCAGAAAACATTTGCACCATCACTTTGATCCAACCTGCATGATAACAGGTGGGCTGCACTTCTGGCCGTGTTGAGCATGAGGCGAGCACTTCCAAAATTGGAGAGGACCAGCTATTTTATTTCCAGCAAAGAGGCATAGATCATGAAAAGGCTGTTGCAATGATGATCGGTGGATTTTGCAAAGCTGTTTTCGACCATCTTCCTCTTGAGTTTGCGCAGGAGGTGGATGCACTTATGAACCTGAAGCTTGAGGGATCAGTTGGTTAATTTGTTGGTTCAACACGTCTCTATGCAAATATCATAAGACAGTTATTTAGAAAATCCATGTGTACAGCAGTATGAGAAAAAATAAATTTCATGATAAATGGACGTTTCCTAGCTTGTCTGCCCCTGGTGGTGTCCATGACAACAAAGAGAACTGTGTAGCCACTCTTCTGTTTGTCCATTTTTGTCTCTGTTTATTCTGCTGTAAACTAGCTCTCGTTGGAATGGCTATACAAGAAATGGAAATCGTCGTGTTAATTATTTCCATTGTATTTATGTATGTGCCACCTGATTCATACCATGCATGATTTCTGTTGGAAACATTTTGAGGTTGTTTGCCCATCATGAGGTCGTTTCATTGTTTTTGTGGGATGACACTATTCCTCATTTCTCTACCAGTATTATGGCTATGACGAACGATATGACGATGTTGGTTCCTCAAATCAAACAAGATGATGAGGAGGAATACATTGATCTTAGTACCAACCTCTTTTTGAGGTGTCAAATAATCAATTATCCCATTACACAAACCAATGACAAGAGGGACAATGAGCAGCTAGCATCTAACAAAACTAATTCTCAAATCTTATCAGGCCAGATATCTTCAGCCTTCAGGATAGGAAGACAATGGTTTCGGTAAGATTCTCGGCAATGGAAATTATTTCTTATGAAGAGAAGCGCTGATACCATCAAACATGACCACACTGACATACACTCCAAAGCGCTTCGCGGTTGCATTACCATAATGCCCTTTTCTTTCTGACAGACCATTGCCATGTCAATAATAGTAACCGCACAAGCCAAACATGTAGCCCGCCTGCCTCTCGTTCATTCGTCCCTTTCCTCGTCCAAACAATCAATTGCATGCACAAGCCGCGCAATCAACGTACATGCGTTGGCCACTAACTCGATCGTACCGAGGATCCTCGGCAGAGCCCGGCTAGCACAGGAGGAGAATGGAGTCGGTCGGCGACCCGCGGGAGGGGCCGTCGACGGAGCGCGCGTTCGAGGCGAAGCCCATCCCGGCGTGGACGGAGCAGGTGACGGTGCGCGCCGTGGTGGCGAGCCTGGTGCTGGGCGCGGCCCTGAGCGGCGTGATGATGAACCTGGTGTTCACGTCGGGGATCATCCCGTCGCTCAACATCTCCGCCGGCCTGCTCGGCTTCTTCCTCCTCAAGGCGTGGACGCGCCTGCTCGGCCAGCTCGGCGCGCCGCACCGCCCCTTCACCCGCCAGGAGAACGCCGTCGTCCAGACCTGCGTCGTCGCCTGCGCCAGCATGACCTACAGCGGTGCGCATGCGACGCGACGTACATTTCCTTGATTTTGCGCGCGTCTCACCATTCATCGTCTTACTATTGCTGGAACGTACGTGTTATTAGGAGGGTTCGGGTCGTATTTGCTGGGCATGGACCGGAGAACGGCGGAGAGGACCAGCACCGCGGACGCCGCCGGCACGAACGTCAGCGAGCCGGCGCTTGGTCGGACGATGGCCTACTTCTTCCTCGTCAGCTTCGTTGGCCTTCTCGCCATTGTCCCCATGAGGAAGGTACGTGCCGATCGATTACCAAAGATAGGAAAAAAGACTTGCACCACCTAATAATAGAGCTCTCTGATGCCTTCGCCATCGTACTGGTTAATATATAGACAATGATCATCCGCCACCGGTTGACGTTTCCAAGCGGCTCGGCCACGGCTCACCTCATCAACAGCTTCCATACCCCTCAAGGCGCCAAGCAAGCAAAGTAAGCACATGATCGCTAGCTAGCCAATGGTCGTGTTGCGAATGCGACGAACGCTTAATTTACTAGGTGGAGCAATTGATTTTTCCTCTGTTTGTGATCACAGGAGGCAAGTGTCGCTCGTTCTCCGATCGTGCCTGGGAAGCTTGTTCTGGTCAGTCTTCCAGTGGTTCTACACTGGAGGACCAAACTGCGGCTTCACTGCCTTCCCGACGTTCGGACTCCATGCGTTTGATCACGGGTAAGAGTCAACGAAATTAAGGACGCAAATCTCACACGTTGCATTGATGCGAGTTGCATTCGGACTGACCGAAGAACTGAATTCGGATTTGTGTCATGGCCTGACGGTAACAAAAACTCTGCGACGCTGAGAATGACTCCTGCGTACCTGATGCTTGCAGTTTCTACATGAATTTGAACGGAACTTTCGTTGGCGTCGGGATGATCAGCCCTTACCTGATAAACATCTCGATGCTCGCCGGGTCCATCATCTCCTGGGGGGTCATGTGGCCGTACATCCGAAGCAAAAGAGGAAGCTGGTACGACTCCGATCTCCAGGAAAGCAGTTTGAAGGGCCTCAACGGGTACAAGGTAACAATCAGATTACGAGGACCATGCATCAACTTTGTTATCGATGATGATCATATACACCACCAAATTGATCGAATTCATTTTGTGATCGAACAGGTCTTCTGCGCCGTAGCCATGATTCTTGGCGACGGCATCTTCCAGCTCGTCGTGATCTCGCTGAGGACCATGCACACCATGCGCCACCACCAACTGGCGGCGGAGACGATCAGGTCCTTCTCCGACGTCGACGCCATGCCGCGCCAGGTCCTCAGCTTCGACGACCGCCGCAGGACGCAGGTGTTCCTCAGGGAGCACATCCTGAGCACCTTCGCCATCGGTGGCTACGCCCTCCTGGCGACCTTCTCCACCGTCGCAATCCCCCACATCTACGGCCAGGTGCAGTACTACCACGTCGCCGCCGCGTACGTGTTCGCGCCCCTCCTGGCCTTCTGCAACGCCTACGGCACGGGCGTCGCCGAGACCAACTTCTCGGCGCAGTACAACAAGCTGGTGATCCTGCTGTTCGCGTCGTGGATCGGCGTGAAGAACGGCGGGGTCGTGGGGAGCCTCGTCATCTGCGGCATCGTGTCGTCCGTCGTCTCCACCGCCTCCGACTTCATGTCCGACTTCAAGACGGGGTACCTCACGCTCACCTCCCCGCGTGCCACGCTCGTCAGCCAGGCGATCGGCACGGGGATCGGCTGCGTCGTCAACCCGGTCGTCTTCACCGTCTTCCACCACTTCTACGAGATGAACCCAAAGAAGAGCAATCAGGCGCCGCTGGCCAAGATCTACCGCGCCATCGCCGTGCTCGGCGCCGGCGGCCTCGAGCTGCCGACGCACTGCCTTGGCATCAGCATCGCCTTCTTTGTGCTGGCGCTGGCCGTCTGCGCACTGCGGGAGGCGGCCGCGCACGGCAA
The DNA here is from genome assembly GCA_036346405.1 of Phyllostachys edulis. Classification (NCBI taxonomy): domain Eukaryota; kingdom Viridiplantae; phylum Streptophyta; class Magnoliopsida; order Poales; family Poaceae; genus Phyllostachys; species Phyllostachys edulis. Next base: position 40,076,899 of record CM070545.1, read on the forward strand.
GTGGCGCGCGCAGCAGTACATCCCGAGCGTCACCGGCATGGCGGTGTCGTTCCTGTTGGTCCCGGCCGTGTCCATCGACATGTGCGTGGGGAGCCTGATACTGTTCCTGTGGAACAGGAAGGACAGGGAGAGCGCGCAGGTGTTCGCGCCGGTGCTGGCGTCCGGGCTGATATGCGGGGACGGGCTCTTCTCCATTCCGTACGCGCTGCTCGCGATGTACGACGTGACGCCGCCCATCTGCATAAGGTTCCTGGCTCGGCAACAAAACGAGCAGCTGGATGCTTACCTGTCGAGTGGAGCTGCACATTCCTGATGAAGAAATGGACACTTTTTTCTTCGCCTTCTTTCAAGTTTCAACACGTTTGACCTCTAAATTCTGTCCTGTTGTCAGAGAGAGTGATAGCATGTAAGTACGTTCCAGAAATAATTGATCGTTTCTTGTAGAGTGAAATGGATTTCTTGTTACTTTTTATGAGCAGTTCGAAATTTAAATCCAAGGTGTCAGCCTTCCACAATGAACTCTGGAGTACAATCCTATGCTAATCAGCAAACATTAGTTGGGAATCAAAGCAAAAGGTGGCAAATGAAGCTACCTGTTAATTATAGTGCTTCAGGGGATCAAGATTCAAGGCAGGCAAGCAGACATTAGAGGGTGTGGGAATCAAGCCATCAAGATCGAAGGCGGCGGACTGGAAGAACCATGATGAGTTGTGCAGTTAACTTTTCCCGAACGGAGCCGCGCGCAGACTTCTATTCTCAACCCGACCAAACAGACGCAAAATGGGTTCACAGGGCAGATCATTATCGATTAAAAATGGTTCAGAAAATAAAGCATGCGTACAGGTACAGGATTTCCATGGTGCAAAACTCTTGCCAATATGTTTTATTCTATCAACCATCACAATTCCAGAACCTGCATATGAGTGATGGTTTCAACTGAGCCAATGCGGCATCTTTAAGACAGGGCAATACTGCAAAACAGTAAACTCTTCCAGAAGAGGTGTCTTCGACTAGTAACGAACAGTCTGTTAGTTCTCCCATTTCTCACGCTAAAAAACGAGTATAGTATACCAGACCAAATAAATAATGGATTAACTGGTCTCCTACTTGTTAAACAGCTGATTCTGCGAGAGAAACAGAATGGTTCACTGCAATCGGGCAAAATATTCTTCAAACCGTGGTAGCTTCGCAAGCGTTGGTCGCTTGTATCCAAGAGACTAAGCTAAATGTAATTGACTTGCCTCTGGTAAAAGAAACTCTTGGAACCTCGTTTGATAGGTTCGTCTATTTGCCGTCGTCTCAATCTAAAGGTGGTATCCTTATAGCTTGGATCTCTAGTAAGGTCGCTTGCACTGCTTATGATGTAAGAGTGCACTCCATTACAGTCGAGGTGTCCTTACCCGGCGGCTATCTCTCTTGGCTCACAGCTGTGTATGGCCCTACCGAAGACTCTCTCAAACCTGCATTTTTGCAAGAGCTCCGTGATATCCACGGTTCTAGGCAAGGTCCTTGGATTATCCTCGGAGATTTTAATCTCATTTTGCAAGCCAGTGATAAGAATAATGTTCGCTTAAACAGACGTCAAATGGGCAGCTTTCGTCGTGTGGTTGATGACCTGGAGCTCAAGGAAGTCCACCTGAATGGCAGATCGTTCACGTGGACGAGTGCGCGGGAGAGACCCATGTTGGAGCGTATCGATCGTGTTTTTCTTTCGTCGGATTGGGATCTGCAGTATCCGGACTGTTTGCTTCGGGCTCTACCTTCCTGACCTCTGACCACTGTCCTTTGCTTTTCTCCACGTCTGGTCTTCCGGGACCCAAGAAACGTTTTCGTTTTGAGAAGTTTTGGACGAGAATGGAGGGGTTTCTAGATACGGTCGCCTCGGCCTGGAAATGTGATAGCCGGTCGTCTGACCCTCTGCGTCGTCTCCATCAGCTTCTCGCCTCAACTGGGCGAGCCTTGCAGAGTTGGAGCCAGCGTGAATGCGGTAGCGTTCGCGCCAGATTGCGTTGTCCAAAGAATTGGTTGGCCGGTTGGATGTGGCGGAGGAGATTCGGCAACTTTCTCCTTGGGAAAGATGGCTCAGAGTGGCGCTCAAGAAGAGGTTGTTAGGTCTTTGTTCCTTTGAACGGACTATTGCGTGCCAAAGATCGCGTATCAGGTGGTTACGCGAAGGGGATGCAAACACTCGCTACTTCCATTTGCATGCAAATCAGAGTAGACGTCGTAATTACATCTCAGGTTTAAAGGTGGCTGATGCTTGGGTGCACTCTCAGGCAGGGCTTGAGGAGGCCTTCTATGATCATTTCGTGAATATCATGGGATCACCGATTGAGCGTGAGCATTCCTTGGACTTGAGCTACCTCGATATGGCTACCCATGATTTAAGGGCTTTAGATGCTGATTTCACTGAGGCTGAGGTTTGGGAAGTGATTAAGTGCATGCCCGCAGAGAAGGCGCCAGGGCCTGACGGCTTCTCGGGTCTGTTCTATCAATGTTGTTGGTCGATCATCAAGTCAGATTTAATGGCGGCATTTCATGCCGTTGGTCGCTTAGCCGAAAGAGTTTCCACATGCTCAACATGCTCTTTTAACGCTTCTACCCAAAAAGCTAACGCCAGAGGAAGCGCGAGACTACCGCCTATTAGTCTCCTTCACGCCTTTGCCAAGATTTTCTCTAAAGTTCTTGCTCAAGATTATCTCCGAATTGCCAAAGCTAGTGGTCGCCAACCATCTGCTTTTACCAAAGGTCGTTCGATTCAAGATAACTTCTTCTTGGTCAAACACTCACCCGCTTCTTTGCATCGATCAAGCAATCAACTTTTCGCTCAAATTAGACATTGCTCAAGCTTTCGACTCTTTATCCCGGCCTTTTCTATTGGAAATTTGCGGCACAAAGGCTTTGGTCCAAGGTGGTGTTCTGGCTCAGATAATGTTTATGTCTTCCTCCACCGAATTCTTGTCAATGGGCACTGGTAGGCGGTTTGGCATGGTCGCGGGTTGCGTCAAGGAGATCCTCTCTCCGATGTTGTTCATCATTGCCATGGACGCGCTCAACAGCTTGATCCTCACTGCAGAAAAAGAAGCTTTGCTCCATCCGATTGGAGGGCGTCGAGGTCTACCCCATCGGCTCTCTTTGTATGCGGATGATGCGGTCCTATTCTTAACTCCAGTGTGTGAAGATCTTTCAGCCATCAAGGAAATTCTTAAGCTTTTCGGTGAGGCTTCGGGGCTGCGTACCAACATGCACAAGAGTTTCTTCTCTCCAATCAGATGCAATGCTCAACAGACCCAGCTCGTCAAAGATTATTTGCAATGTAACTTTGCTGCTTTTCCTTGCAAATATCTTGGCTTGCCTCTTTCCTTGCGGAAGCCGTCACGTGTGGATTTCCAACCTCTAGTGGATAAGGTCGCAAGTAAATGCAAGCTTGGCAAGTCGGGTTGCTTTCTCAAGGGGCGCTTGATTCGGTTAAGGCGGTGTTGTCGACTATGGCGGTTTATAATTTTATGGCCTTGGATCCTCGCGTTCGATAATAAAAGAAATTGATAAGATGCGCCGAGCGTTTCTTTGGAAAGGATCTGACATGTTACTGGAGGTAATTGCTTGGTGGCTTGGTCGGTTGTTTGTCGCCCTTTACACCTAGGAGGTCTCGGGGTGCACAACTTGAGTGTGTTAGGGCGGGCAATGCACATCCGCCGCAATGGTGCAGAGATCGTGGGTTGCACGTCCATGGGGAAGGTTGCAATTCGGCCCTAACCGAGAGGAGTATGAATTGTTCAAGGCCTCTATCGTGGTCAATGTGGGCAACGGTGAGAATGCTTTGTTCTGGGAGGACCGCTGGCTGAATGGTTGCTCAATTCAAGGTTTCGCGCCATCCATCGTCCAGATGGTCATTCCTTCGGTTCGGCGGAAGCGAACAGTGGTCCAGGCCCTCACCAATGATAATTGGATTTTGGACATCCAGGGTCAGCTAGGCGCCCAAGCGGTCGAGGAGGCTTTGCAGCTGGGGAATTGGTTGCAACAAGTTCGTCTTGTTCCGGAGGAGATCGATTCAGTTCGATGGCGATGGGACTCCTCAGGTCATTACTCTGCCAAGTCGGCATATGGGGCTTTCTTCACAGGTTCGACTCGGTTTCCTTGTGCTGAGGCCATCTGGAAAGCTAGGGCACCTCTGAAATGCAAAATCTTCATGTGGCTGGCTGTTAGGAGGCGGTGTTGGACAGCTGATCGCCTGAGGCGTCGTGGACTACTAAATCAGGGAGCTTGCGTTTTTTGCAGGCTCCAGGAAGAGACCATCGACCATCTTCTGGTAGGTTGCGCGGTAACCGCGCAAGTTTGGGCTCGCTTCATAGTTCAGACTGGCTCGCGGTGCCCGGTGCCTAGCGGGCATCAGTCCCTTCAAGACCATTGGTTGGCTGCTCGGCATTCTCAACCTAGGAGCCACAGAAAGGAAACATATGAGTGTATTATTCTCGTTTCTTGGATGCTTTGGAAGGAGCGCAATCAAAGGATCTTCAACAACTTGGTCAGTTCCAGTGAGCAGATTCTACAGCTTGCTCTCCAAGAGCATCAACAACGGCAGATGGCAGTTGCACCGTCGGTCGCTGACCTCGGAGGAGTAGTTGTTTTGTTTTGTTTTGGCTTTTGTTTTGTTTTCTTGCTTGTTGGTAGCCTGTTTTCAGCTTCTTCCGGCTTAGCCTCTTTCGGCTGCTAGTCGGAAGTTGCTTTCTTTCCTTGTTCTTTTTTGTGTTCCTCCGGTTTCGTCCGGTTCTTTTCGTCTAATGAATGATGTGCACATCCTTGAAAAGGGACAAGCATCTACAAGGGTGAGGAGAAGCTGAACTGAATTCCTGCCTTTCCACGATCATGCTCAAATTTCTTCAAAATATAACAGTAGTTTATCTGGACAAATGAAAGCCCAAGAGAATGGATTAGTCAAGTCACCAAACAAACATATAGAGTCTTTTGTATAGTGAAAATTTTGACAACATCCAGAGATATACCTCCACCCGGAAAAGTTTAGTTGGCAAGATAATGCCAACACCAGCAGAGCTCCTGAATCTGCGCCGAAACTCGGAAAATGAAAAGTTCTTAAACTCACTCTCAGACAACTTGGCGATTTCAAAGAAGGAGAAACGATGACCATGTATTCCAAATCTCTCAATAACTTTAGGGCAAATCAAAGGACAGATCAAGAACGCAGAGACAAAGAAAATCACCGCCTAAGTAATCCCTCCCCGAAAGACAAGGAGTCATCCGTAATGATTCACTTGGGACAAATCTCGTGGTTCTGTTGGGCTAACTCCTCTTGTTTTGAAACCCAACAGAGATGATAGCCCACCATGGTGCATCTTCGAGAAGAATGACCTCCAAGGTAAAATCTATCGTGCATGTGAAGATAATTCCATAAATCCTCCGCCCAAGAAGAGAATCACCCCTTGCTATGCCAACATTGAGGGCAGTATTGTAAAAGCCGAATGGAACAGCGCCGCGAACCTTCAAAGTCCTGTAGCAAAGAAAAAACAATGCTCGATGAGAATATATTAACATAGTATACTTCTATCTGGAAATTGATTCTGAGGAACTCCGTACTTATACACTAAATAATGCACTCAAAACGGAGGCACAAGGACCCTTGGGTGGATATCGAGCCAAGTCCTCATCTTATCGAGTTTTTCTCGAAATTGACACAGTTTGATTTAATATTATTTTATTTATAGTTTAGAAGTATTTTTAGAATCGAGTTAACAAGCCGAGCCAAGCTAAAGCGAAATCCAATTTCATTAGAAATTGACTTATTTCAATGTTTAACCAATTAATGAGTGTAATTGGATAAATTTTGAACCGAACCAACGAGCTTAATATGTGTTTGTCTTACTTTCAAAATTAAAACAAAGGTTGCCAGATGATACTATGTCACATCGAGTGAGCCAGACCCAAATATCTTCAAAATTTCAAACACATGTATTGATGACAGAAAAAAAAACAAGGTGGTAGTTTGGGTACCAAAATTCTGAATATACATGATTTTTGTCAGCCGTATGTGCATTCAGCCTCATGCAATACTCAATATAAGTCATCCATGTTAAATTTGCAGACATGAACACCATGATTTTCAAACACATGTAAATGCCAAAAAATCCCAAAATTTTGCAATCACTACATATTAATACCAGCAAAGTCATTTAAAGACATTTACCAAACCATGGAGGTACTGCACAAAGCAAAATCAGTCATTGCCTAATTGGCACTGGTTAGAATGTACAATATTATCTGTGACAGTCTGGCTCATGGGTGTTATATACCCAATGGCTCTTGATACCATCATTGAGTAGTTGACTTATTCAAAACCTCACCTCTCTGAACTAGATCAAATGTAATGATTTCTCAATTTACAGAAAAGGAATAGCAGATGGCAATCAGTAGTTACAACTGATAAGTACTTCATCTGAAGCGCTAATCAGTTAATACGGCCATCTGAGTCTTGACTCTTAGGTCTTGTTTGGCAACTTCAACTTTATTTTACTGCATTTCTCCAACTGACATGATTAAAAACTTTTGTTCATCCCAAAAGTTCGATAGCCACAACATAGGTAAAATTAAAACAACACAAACAAGATCCAACCTATTCTAACAGTACTTAAACTAATTAAGGGCTCTAATAAAAAAATGGATCTGTTAATCCGTTATCAAGAAATCACAAGTGGGAACATATTAGGATTAATGGTTAACTGCTCATAATGTGGCTCTGGATGGTTGGCCATGCCCTCTATTGGAATGTGGTGTTGTAAGTGGAAGGACAGATTTGGCAATATCTTACGTCTTCAAGGGCATGATCCATTAATAGAAAATGGTAATACTAGTACAAGAGTATAAAGCTCATTCCGAGAGACTGGAGTTCATGAATTTGTTATGGAGAAAGGCGCAAGGTAGCGTGTATCAATTATCAATCAAGTAATGAGAAATCAAAAGTTCAACTAAGCCTCAGAGCCTCGCTACCTTGACAGGGAAGAGCCCTACCGACGGTTAGATGAGGACGAGTGTCTTTATTATTTCTGTATTTACAATTCTAGTAATTATCTTGTGTAGAATTGCTTTGCTAGAATTGTATCTAGTTTAAGACTTAGTTCATAATTAACTTATTTTGTTAATTAGTCAAAAAAAATTTAAAACCTCCTATTCACCCCCTCTCTAGTCGGTTATCCTTGATCCTACAAATGGTATAAGAGCTTGGTCTCTCATTGAATTAGACTTAACCGTCTAAGAGATAAAAAGATGACTAGTGAGAGAATTGTTATAGGAAAGGATCTTTTGTTTGATGGCTCAAATTATGCATATCGGAAAATTAGAATGTTAATTTATTTAAAGGCCATGAGTCCTAGCATATAGAAAATCGTAAATGAGGGTTACGTTATGCCTCTTAATCCACTACTTCCCACGGAACTAGAGAGACGTAATGCTCATTTAGATGCTCAAGCTATGAATGCTCTTTTTGGTGCTTTGAACACGGATGAGTTCAATAGAGTGAGCAATTTGGAAACCACTCACGATATTTGGACCAATTTCTCGGAAATCTATGAGGGAACATCCACGGTCAAAGAAGCCAAATTGCATATGCTTCGGATCAAATATGAGACATTCATAATGTTGCCTCATGAAAGCATCACCGAGATGTATTCAAGACTTAACAACATTGTGAATGAACTCAAAGGTCTTGGCTCTAACCTTCTTGATGTTGATGTTGTGCGCAAGATGCTTAAGACGCTACTGGACAAGTATGAGACGTTGGTAACGTTATTCCTTAACTCTCCCGAGTTGCCAAGAATGATGCCAACGGGACTCTTGGTCAACCTCATAACAAATGAGTTGTACAAGAAAGACAAGGAAGAGCTCTTTGAGTCATCCTTCTCAAAGAAGAAGATTACCATTTTCAAGGCCAAAGCGGAATCAAGTGATGATGAGGATGAAGAAGGAGACTCCGAAGAAGAGTTTGCTTTTCTTGTGAGAAGAATGAAGAAATTCATGAGAAGACGCCCACATCGAAGCATCAACTTTAACGAGAACAAGTAGGGCAATCCTCAAATGACAACAAGCGTTATAACAACATCCGGTGCTATAATTATGAAGAGAAGGGGCACATTTCCTCTCATTGTCCCTTAAAGAAGGATGACAAGGGTAAGCCATTCAAGAAGAAGGAGTCCGATGGCAAGAAGAAGCTTTTCAAGAAGCTTTACAAGGATAGCAAGAACGAAGCTCATATTGGAGAATGGGACTCCGATGAAGAGTCCACCGACTCCGACTCCGATGAAGATGAGTCCCCCAAGAAGAAGGGATTTGTCGGCATCGCCATCAAGGAGGCCCCATCGCTATTCTCTACTCCTACTTGCCTCATGGCAAAAAGATATAAGGTACAATCTATTAATGATAGTGAATCATCATATGATGAATTAATGGATATGCTTGAAGACTTGAATGAATATCTTGGAAAAGAAATGTCAAAATATAAAGTCCTAAAGAGAGAACATATCTCTCTAAAAGATTCTTATGAGGAGCTAAAAGAAGCTCATAACTTGCTTATCCAAGAAAATTCAAGTAAGTCTTCTACTAGTGTAGGAATTACATGTGATATTTTTGATGAAATGCCTAGTGTAGAAACTGTTAGAACTAGTGCATCTACTTCATGTAATGATCTACTTGCCATGCCATGTTGCTCTACTATTAACTCTAATCATGATAATATTGAGTCTCATGATGCAAAACTTATTGTTGAAAACAATGAGCAAAAGGAGCAAGTGATCAAGCTAAGCAAGAGCTTAGAACGGTGCTTCAAAGGTAAGACCACCCTTGACAAAGCTTTTCAGTGAGCAAAGATGCTCATTTAACAAAGAAGGACTTAGGTATGTACCCAAGAAGGGTAAGAAACCAGTAAATAAGCCTACAAGGTTTGTTAAGCAAAATGGTAAGTATTGCCATAAGTGCCGGAAAATAGGATATTTGCAACAAACTTGTCCTATTGGCAAGACTCCATCCCTAGGTTTATATGATTCATGTTATATGCTTAGAAAAACTAAGAATGGTAAAGTAATTGCAAGATTTGTTGGCGCTTCAATTTTAGGCGCTAAAAATAATGCTATTTAGGTGCCTAAATCCTTGGTCACTAACCTCCAAGGACCCAAACAAATTTGGGTATCTAAAAGAATTTGATTCTTGTTTTGTAGGTGAACTACAAGAATGGTGGAAAACATTGGGTGCTTGATAGTGGATGCACTCAACACATGACCGGTGATAGAAAGATGTTCACCATATTTAAGAATGGTAAAGGAGTTGACAAGATCACATTTGGCGAGAATAGCAAAGGAAAGGTAATAGGATTGGGTAAAATCGCTATCTCAAATGACCTTTCTATTTCTAATCACTACTACAGAAAAGGTCTTCACAGACGGTTCAAAAACGTCATCACAGACGGTTTTGTGAGCCGTCTGAATTTATGGGCCTGTAATGACATGAGTCATCACAGACGGTTTTTGAACCGTCTGTGAAAATGCTATCCTGAGCGGTTCGAACAAGAACCGTGCAGTGATCATACTATCATGAGCGGTTCTTGTTGAACCGCTCGCGAAAATAGATTATCACAGAGCGGTTACGAACAAGAACCGCTGCGTGATCATACTATCATGAGGCGGTTCTTGTTGTAACCGTCTATAATAGTTTTTTCCATTGCAAAAAAAAAATCGGATTTTGAGCCAAACCAATCAAGTGCTAGACAGTAGTTTCCATATGCAACCTCTAGCAAGACAACTAAAATCCAATTAAAATTCTGATGGCAAACACATTATAGGAAAGGAAACCAAAAGGTTTCACAACGTCCCCTCCGAATGGGAAAAAAGAATAAAGTTACAAAGTTAAACTAGCTAGAAACCATCTATGCCTCCAAGCTCCTGAAGAACTCATCGGCTTCTTGGATTGGTCTTGTGAGCTCCTCTCATACCTCACCAAAGATATCACAAGATGTTCTTGCATGTCGTCGAGTTCGACTCAAGCTCGTCGGCAAGGAGAGACGACTGAAAACCTCCAGCGGCGTTCCGACCTTAGGTAACACAAAATTAAGATAATTTTCTTTACAACAAACAGCCAACAAATTATGTATGTTATGGGGATGTACACGTACCTTCCGGTAGACAAGGAGCTCCTCTGCATCCCTCCTCATCGTCATCGTCGGCTGTGTCTCCTCGCTGAACTGCGACGGGGAATCGAGGGTGGTCGTTGGAGCTCGGTGTGGGGAGGAGAGAGGGAGAGGCGATGGAAAACAAAGTCGTGTCTAATATATAAGGACAAACACCAAAATATTTTGCCTCCGTAGCGTTCAAAATTTTTCAAACTCCCACGCTGCGAATCACAGACGGTTCTTAATACGAACCGTGCGTGATAAATATCTATCACAGACGGTTCGTATTAAGAAATGCGTGATATATCACGATCACGTTCGTCAGATAAAACCGCTCGTGATATATATCTTATCACGACGGTTTTATTAAGAACCGCTCGTGATATATTTCAAGCCATGGTAAAATTGGAGTGTTAGTGATTTCAAGCCATGGTAAAATCGAGTGTTAGTGATTTCAAGCCATGGTAAAATCGGAGCGTTAGTAATTTGAATCCATGGTAAAATCGAGTTTAAGGAAAATTCCAAATTACTGAGCGGTTTTAATACAAACCGCTGCGTGATAAGATATGTATCACGACGGTTTTATACGAACCGTCGTGATACTCACGACGGTTTTCAACACGAACCGCTCGTGATACTTCACGAGCGGTTTTCAACACGAACAAATGCGTGATGAGCACGGAATTCACAGGCGGTTCGTGTTGAAAACCGCTCGTGAAGTATCCTGACGGTTCTAAACAAGAACCGCTCGTGATATTACTAATTATCACAGAGCGGTTCTTGTTGAACCGTCGTGATACTTCCTGACGGTTTTCAACACGAACCGTCGTGATATTACTTCTTCACGAGCGGTTTTAGCGCAGCTTTAAGAATACGCATTTCGGTAAACCAAAACCGTCTATGATTGTATTTAATACAGACGGTTTTGGTCAACCGTCTGTGATGAGGCGTCCAGTATTAGCCTTTTTGTAGTAGTGAATGTATCTTTAGTAGAATCATTAAATTTGAATTTGCTATCCGTTACTCAAATATGTGATCTTGGCTTAATTTGCTCATTCTCTAATGAAGGTGTTACAATTTCAAATGCAAAAGATAACTCTTTAGTTTTCAAATGTTTTAGATTTGGAAATCTCTACTTAGTTTATTTTACTTCAAATGAATCATGCTTAAAAATTTGTTTAATTGCAAAAACCTCATTGGGTTGGCTTTGGCATAGAAGGCTAGCTCATGTTGGAATGATTCAACTTAAAAAGTTTTTCAAACATGATTTAGTTGTTGGCTTGAAAGATGTGAAGTTTGAGAAAAATAGACTTTGTAGTGCTTGTCAAGCTGGTAAACAAGTCGCTAATTCTCATACTTCCAAGAGTATCATATCAACTTCTAGACCATTAGAACTCTTACATATGGATTTGTTTGAGCCAACAACCTATAAGAGTATCGGGGGTAATAGCTATTGTTTAGTCATTGTGGATGATTACTGTAGATACACATGGGTTTTCTTTATAGATGACAAAGTCGAAACCTCCGGTATTTTCAAAAGTTTTGCAAAAAGGGCTCAAAATAAATTTGATTTCAAAATTAAGAAAATCCATAGTGATAATGGTACCGAGTTCAAAAATACTAATGTTGAAGACTTTTGTGATGAACTTGGAATAAAACACGAACTTTTCACAACCTACACTCTAGAGCAAAATAGAGTTGTAGAAAGGAAAAATCGAACATTAATTGAAATGGCTAGGACAATGCTTGATGAATATAATACTTCCGATAGTTTTTGAGCGGAAGCAATTAACACCGCTTGTCATGCCATAAATCGTCTTTATTTGCATCGTCTTTTGAGAAAGACTTCTTATGAGCTTATTGTTGGAAGAAAACCGAACATCTCTTATTTTCGTGTATTTGGTTGCAAATGTTATATTTTCAAAAAAGGGTGTTCATCTTTCAAAATTTGCAAGTCGTTGCGACGTTGGTTTCTTGCTTGATTATTCTTCAAATAGCAAAGTTTATCGTGTCTTTAACAAAAACTCCGGTTTAGTTGAAGAAAGACACGATGTATAATTTGATGAGACTAATGGCTCTCAAGAAGAGCATGAGAATTTAGATGATGTAGGTGATGAAGCTTTAAGAAAAGCCATAGAAAACATGCAAATAGGTGACATCAAGCCTAAAGATGATCTATCACCTTCCACTCAAGTTGAACCTCCTACCTCTTCCACTACAAATCAAATTTAAATTGATGAAGGGGACAATAAGGAAGATGATCAACCATCTAACTTACCACCAAGAATCCACAATGTAATTGTAAAAGATCATCCAATAGATCAAATATTGGGTGACGTAAGTAAGGGTGTTCAAACTCGATCTCGTATTGCTTTTTTTTGTGAACGTTACTCTTTTGTCTCTTCTATTGAGCCAAAACATGTAAAAGAAGCACTTGATAATCCGAATTTGGTGAATGCAATGCATGAAGAACTCAATAACTTCACCCGGAATGAAGTTTGGGCATTGGTGGATAGGCCCAAGGAACACAACGTCATTGATACAAAATAGGTCTTTAGGAACAAGCAAGATAAAAAAGGTATGGTTATAAGAAACAAAGCAAGATTGGTCGCTCAAGGATACTCACAAGTCGAAGGTTTGAATTTTTGTGAAACCTTTGCTCCCGTAGTTAGACTTGAGTCAATTCGGATATTACTTGTTTTTACATTATGTTTTGATATTAAATTATTTCAAATGGATGTTAAAAGTGCTTTCCTAAATGGAAAAATATCCGAACATGTCTTTGTTGAACAACCTCCCGGTTTTGAAGACCCTAAGAATCCAAATCATGTCTATAAACTCTCTAAGGTGCTATATGGTCTTAAACAAGCTACTAGAGCATGGTATGAACGCCTTAGAGATTTTCTAGTATAAAAAGGATTCAAACTCGGGAAAATTGATTCAACTTTATTTACTAAAGCTCATAGTGCGAACTTAAGTAAAATCTATTAGGCATATCTGCATGAATAAAATAATCTTAGTTGCGTGCGAGTACGTGTAGTAATTTTATCTGTCGTGCGATAAAACACAAGTTTAGACAAACTAGCAATCCTAAAACCGGTAGACAGTAGAGCGATCTTAACTAAGGGAGTGCTAACCGAGCAGGGGACCCGAAAAGTGTTATTAAATTAAAACAGGCTAACAAAAAGAATCTACTAACTTATGTATGCGTAATATCACTCAAAATCAACTAAGTATTTATTTATATATTATTCGTACTGCCGCATTGCTATAGAGGACGAACCAGCACCGACGGGCGTAGCTGATGAGGGATTCGTCGACGCCGACCCTTTCTACAATTACGAAGGCAAGCTATCCTCTTGAACATAAATATAGTTATCTTAAATGTAAATCGTATATTGTTGTATTATATGTATTGCATAAAAAAAATTTTCTCAAAATTCAAATCAAATAATTGAGATGAATACGAAAGAATTGAGAATGATGAAACGAAAGTGATAAAGAGAATAATATGGCTGGTAAAGGGGGGCCGTGGCAGGTAAGAAATGAGGTGGGAGGTGGGACCCTTTACATATGGTCAAAATATAAGGACCAACAAAACTCTACCTTGTGCCAACCATTTTCCCGTTTCGGCGGACAGAAAATGCTACCTTGTTACGTGATTTTGCTCTCCACATCGGGTAAGTAATTTGTGTGAAGGTGATGGAGGAACCTAGAACCGTGGGGAGAGACCGGACGTGGGGGATCCAAGGCGCTATAGCGCTAAGGTGGAGTGTTAGGTGCAGCATAGAAGTTGTCCCAACCAACATTGTTGGAACTCGGTGGATGAGAAGGTCACCACCGTGACAATGTCAACACCGACGGAAAGTAATGAGTGGAGAAATTAATCACGTAACCTGAAAAACGTTCTATACTCTGGACTCGAAGTCGCATCAAAGGAAATACGGTGGACCCAGTTCAAAGAGAGTTCAGAGTAGCTATAGGTAAAGTGGTACAAGCCTGCGCAACGCTAAACAAAATCATGAATTCATGCCAGTCTCTTGGATTGGAGTCTACAGGAACCACTTGGGGTCTATCTTCTCTCCGAGTGACAAGTAGTGTTTTCATTATTAAAATCTGTCACTTAATGTTTTACGAGTTGTTATTTTCAGAAAAGAGGTGATATAGAAAATGTGATAACGAACAGAGATAAGTCATACAGTGCATCTTTTTTGCTATTAATGCTTGCTGATTACATTTGTAGTCAACCTTGTTAGTATTCTCCTTTGTAGATCGTAGTCCGACCGGGAACTATCCTGAGTGGGACGAATGACATGCAGGTACCGAAGAGGCCGCAGAAGGCAAGGGCATTGACTACGAGAACCAGGGTGAGATGAGCATTTTTCATTCAACAAATGAGAAGAGTAGAAGATTGATGGAGCAAGGAAGACAGAGAGGGGACTTGGTCCCATTTTTTTTTTTTTTTTTTTTGCGGATTGTAAATTACTATTTGTAGAGAACTATAGTTTTGCGTGGCTTTCTGGAATGAAAGGTACAATTTATATCTTATTATTTAACTGTGTTAACTTTGATAAAACTTACTATTCGTTAAAGCGATGTTCTACCGATCAGAGTAATCCGTTTGTTTAAGGCGATTACCCTCCGAAGGACGTCACACCTCGTCCTCGAGCACCCTCACGGGAACGAGCCAAAGAGGGGGGAGGGGGGACTCCGAGACACACAACCATACACGAAGCTACGGGCCAACCGCCCCTAGTGCCACTTTTCGCGGAAAAGCATGCAGTGGTAGCATTGCTTCACCTACCTCGCGGCAGTCTTCGCGTGCACTCTTATAGTCTTATACAGTTATACGTCTTGCATGCCGGAGATCGATCGATGCATGCTTTCGAACAGTACGCCCTAGCTAGCTAGCTGGGTCCCTGCCGGAACAAAAACCCCATGGATATCATCACCAAGCGCTCCAAGGAGAGGCAGTGCAATGCAGACGGCGAGCTGCCGCAGCTGCTAGACTCGCCGTTCCCCACGCCGCGCCGCTCTTGCGCCTCGGCGGACGCGCCCAGCCTGCGGTACCGCCCCGACGCGTCGCCGCTGCGCACGCAGGTGCCGTTTTCTTGGGAGAGCTCCCCGGGTGTGCCCAAGAGCAGCGCGTGGAGGGACGTGCACAAGGCGCAGGAGACGCCGCCACCGAAGCCGCCGCCCGGGCGCTGGCCGCCGTGCCCCGCCAAGAACTGGTGCTACGGCAACGTGGCCAGCGAGGCGAGCAGCGACGACGACGACACGTCCTTCTCCGACGCCCTGGACAGGATCTCCTCGCCCGAGCGGATCGGCTCGTTCTACCGGGTCACGTCGAAGCGCTTTGAGGACATCTTCGTCGGCCGCGTCACGAGCTTCGTCAAGGACCGGTCCCGCCACGCCCACGCAGCCACGGATGGCGCCGTCGCCGCGTCATCCTCGGGCAGGCACCCGAAACACTGGCGGCGACTCGGCACGCTCCTCAACCACGACAAGGATCGACCGACGTCCCGTCAGAGCGACGACCCCGTCCAGGTGCAGCTCGTGCCGCGCTTCAACATCGAGGCGTGCGTCGAGCAGATGTCTCCGACAGCCTGCGGGCTCATGGTGGTATTTCCCTGGAGCGCGAAACCCGCGATCTGCGGGTTCAGGATCCCGGCGCAGTACGCAACACCTCGCGCCGGAGCCGACGCGCCTTCACCCGCCTCCCGCAGCCGCAGGAGCACTACCCTACGTGATGCCATACAGGAGGAGAACGACAAAACCAACAGTGGCCGTCGTGACTTGGCGCAACAGCCGCGTGGAGAGAAGAGGAACCGTGAGGAATGGCAGAGCCGTGGGTGGGGCGTGTCGTCGCTGCTCGACACGAGCAAGAAGTACTGCACTGATGCACGCAAGGCTCTGAGCAAGCTATCCATCGGGCTAGGAACGGACAGTGGCAGCCCGAGAGTTGGCAGGGAGAGGAGGAGCGGCAAGCAGGATGTCTCGACAATGCCGGCCATGGCCGCGAAGCTGACGCAGCTCAGGACTAAAAGAAACTAATTAAGGTGAGATTGGCTGTTGCCACGAGAGCAAAAGTTGCGCATGTATATCAGTATATGCACATACGGATGCTCTGATCCCCTGACAGCTAGAACAAATCTGTGGCGCCTACGTACTTAGTTAGTAGTAGTACTCACCCCAGTCGATCTTATTTGTGGTATATATGTGTGACATGTAATGGTTATTTGTGATGTGGTGTTCATGTGCGAAAAGTTTCTTTGTACGTGTAATTTCGCATTTCTTCTTCTCCTATGCTTAAACAGTGGTATTATATATGGTGGTGGCCAGAAAGTAGATTTTGGCTGTGAAATTTGTCCACCAGCTTCCTCTGACCTTGGATTTAGATAATACTCCCTCCCGTCCTTAATTACCCGACGTCCTACACGCTGGGTTTGTCTTTGTCAACGTCAAATATTAAAAACCGGAGGGAGTATTACTTATTTGTTATGCAAATTTATCACTTTTCCTGATATCTTTAGTGCCACTGGCCCTTTCTCTGCCTTGGATGTAGGCGTGGGAAAGGGGGGGGAGGGGTAGGTGGGAGAGGATGAGTAGGGGCGGCCGATCCGGTTGGGCAAAAGAGAGTATGGTGGCGAAGGAAGAAGATAACAGTCATGGGTAGTTTGGTCATTTCTGTATTTTTTTTAACAAGATTCCGGGCACTAACGGCAAGTTGAATTAACGGGCGACCGAAGTGGCATGAGAGGGCAATGAAATCTCATCCGGTCGCACCGGAGGAAAGAGCAATTTTTTAGTGGCATTTCAGGAAAAGTGGGAGAGGATGAGGCTGTTTACTGTCATGTTTGCATCACGTTCTTTCTTCAAAAATCTAGTAACAGGTTTAGCTTTCCTCTGACCTGTAAACGGCTCGGGTTAACCGCTTGACCTCCAGGTCTTTCAGCCTCCTATTCTCTCTTGGCCTTACGACCTCTGCTTTTAAGCTACAATCCATGCAAAGACGATAAAAAGGAATAAAATAAAACATAACTTCACCAAATAAGGAGACCCAAAGGACAACATCGTTGCTGCATTCCTTGAGTTTATCTACTTTAATTCGTTTACATTCTCCTGTTTCTACCAAGACTGCCATGGAGGCTTGAAGACTGCTCTGTGCTCTGTACTTCTTGTTCTGCTCATCGTCGCTTCCAGTGAGCATCCCTCTCCTCTCTCTATCAGCGTTGCTGCTATAGTGCCATGCTTCAAACAGTACAAGTTTCTGCACGCACACCTACAAGTGCAGGGAGACCTGCCAAGACCACGGCAACGTCGACGGCCGCTGCAAGTGGGGCTTTTCCCCAACCTGTGGCCCGTCTGCGACTGCGAGTGCCTGCCTCCAAACTGCCATTCCTAGACAGATGATGGCCCATTGGCTCATCAACTGAATGCGTACAGTTGCAACTTGCGACGTTGCAACAAGTTACTGCTATCTGGAGTACTTCTGTTACTGCAACGTCAATCACCTGTGGTGATCACAAGCACAAACACAAGCAGTACGTAGGACAGGAAAGGGTGTTTAGAAGAGCCTAGTAAATGGCCGGCTCCTGGGCTCTTGCATCCTTCTATTCTCGATTCAGAGTTATACATGCGTTCCTGGCAGTCTGGCACCACAGGCTACGGCAAAGCCACCATTCGTGCGTGTGTAAACGTACAAACGCGGCACAAAGATGTGAAGCACATTACTACATAGCACAGTAATGTCTCTGTTCAACAGCTGCTGGGCCATTTCATGGCGAGGGTTGAAGTGCAAAGCCGCCATTTCATGAACATTTCCTTAAACCTTCAATCTAGTTACGCAGGAAAAAAATAGAGAAGTGCTAATGATAGAAAGCTAATATGATAAAATCGTATCAAGCATGCATAATATGTCCAATACAATCCAAATTCATATATATATATATATATATATATATATATATATATATATATATATATATATATATAAACAAAAGATAAAGCGATAATGTAAAATAAACTTAAGGTAGTACGGCTAATGAACATAACAATCCGAATGTCTATAAATACGTGCGAGTAGCAATCTGTGGAACAAAAGTAGCTAAATTAGTGAAACAATCAGAAAATTGTGACTAATTAGAAACATTGAAATGAAATGTTAGTATGAAACATACCGCAAAACCGCTAGCTATGACTAGGAACAGGAGGCAAATCCATTCTACGATATTTCATCTGTTGAAAACGATCCATGATTTTTTTATCATCAATGCTTTTGAATATCTCTCGCTCAGTGTAGCACACCATTAAGTCATTGAGCCATTCATCGGAGACTTTGTTGCGCAAATCTGTCTTGATAATTTTCATTGCCGAAAAGATTCTTTCAACTGATGCTGTTGCCACAGGAAGAATAAATGTCAGTTCAATGAGATGATAGACCAATGGGAATGTTTTGTCTTTTCCCATTTCAACCATATTTTCGATGAGCCTTGCAAGATTACGACATCCGCAGAATTCTACACTTCTCCTAACATTGAGAACGTAGTTTTGAAGCCGAGTTCTTAATAATATACGGTCATCTATAGTGAAATCATCAGCATAAATCTCAGCAAGTCGCAAAAGCTTGTCTACATCAAACTTGGAGAATGAGTTCCTTAGATCAAGATAAGACATACATATCAATAACTCTGTAGAAACTTCATTGAAGCGATGATTTATCTCTGACTTAGTTGCACTGATAGCCGCATAGAAGATGTCAACTCAATAAAAATGATCTTGAGTCACTCCATGGCCTCGACATGACATTCAACCCACAATTGGGGTGCTTTCATCCATATCTGGAACAGTGATGCCATTTGCTTCACAAAAGCTTTTTGCTCGCTCGAGCAATGGCTCCCACCCATTATCTCTCGTGTATTGCAAGTTCTCTTTCACATCCACAATCAAACCCATGGCATGAACGATGTCTAGATCCTTCCTTTGGAATTCCTGTGATAATTCATTTATAATGCCCAACAAGTCCAACATCAAATGCAATATGAACACAAACTCAAAGATTTCTATTTTTCTTATCAAACCATATGCTTCACTAGAATTAGATGGTTGACGACTGTCATCACTTATAATTTCTAGCACCTCCTCTGTTGCCTCCCACATTTCATACAAACGGAGCAAGGTTTTGTGATGTGAGCCCCATCTAGTATCTCCAGGTCTAGCTAGGCTAGTTTCCTTATGCAACCCCGTTCCAGTAAAAACCAAGCCATTCTCCACCTTCTGCAATAAAACTTCACAGTGTTTTTCAATTAAAACATCCATCCTATTGCAAGATGAACTAATAGTGTTCACTATTAAAGGAATATAATTGAAGAAATCAGCAATAACTTTGACACTACTCGAGACGGTGACAACTGTGGGCAAAGTAATGGACATAGAAAGCATACAGATTTTCATCTCGAATTTGTCTTTGCAAGCCATTAAATTCTCCTCCCATATTTGAAGCTCCATCATATCATTGCCCACGAAGCCTCAAAAGAGATAAATCATGTCCTGCAAGCACACCAAGCAACGCACCCTTCAATGCAGCAGAAGTACACTCTTTGACATGTATTAAAATCAATTCGAGGCTTCTTTGGTTGAGTTGTGCTCTCATTGGTTCGAGGAGTAATACTTGTATTTGGATTGCTGGAGAAATAACTATGCAAAGTTCGTTTGTCCATCTTTTTATAGAACTACAATAAATTGTATGTAATCTATGAGTGATGTGTACTAAGTACATGTAACTAGACTATACAAGTAGACAACATCACATGTTCACAACATCATCTCAACTCTAATTAGCAATCAATTTGAGTTTATAATTCCTACAATCCTACCATTCCATAACAATCACACATTCACACTTTACCTCAGCAATCAACAGGCAGCAGCTCAGCCTCAGCTCCTTCACAACCTCCTCAGTCGATCAGTCCTCACGTGACTTCCTCTCCTCACGCATCCAGCGTCCTCAAAGCCAAAGGCTCGAAGGCTCAAAGCCAAAGTTCCTCTTCGGCTCTTCACCTCTTCCTCACGCTTGGTATCCACGCTTGCACTCGCCCCATTGCTCACCCTGACCGCTCGCGCTTTCGGACTCGGCAAGCGCTTGCCTCCAGCCCCAACCGGCCCGTTTGTAGCTCGCGCCTCGCGCCTCGCCCTCGGCCGCTTCGCGCTTCGCTCCCGACCGCTCACATCGCCCTGGCGATACTCGCCTCGAGCCTAACCGGTCCCGCTCGTGGCTCGCCGCCTCCGCGCCTCGTCCCGTCGTTGCCGTCGGCCGCGTGCCAGCCGGTGACCTTTGCCCAAGTCACCAGGTGAGGCTGTGAGCAGCTCCGAATGGGGGGAATTAGGGATTTGGGGAGTGGGGATGGGGAATTCCGAAAATGGGAATGGGGAATTCCGAAATCGGGAATGGGGATTTGGGGTTTAAAGATTTGTGGAGTGCAAAAATGCGCCCTATGATATTGGATTATGGAAAGAATGTAGCCCAAACGGCCCAAATGCTTGAGTAGTTGAGTTGCTTGCTGTCTTCGTTTGGTTTCCTGAGTTCTTCAAAGCTTCACTCCTTGTTTCCTTCATGGTGCGGCGTCGGCCAACCAGTGCTTTGTGCTGATGGGAAACCGGGAGAGGAGACGGTAGCAGAGGGTAGGGATGGCAATCGGGTGTGGCGGGTACGGGTAGTGCTCGCCCATACCCATGCCCGTGACCCCAATTTTCCCCACGGGAATGCCCGCGAAGGACAACGGGCGAAGAACCTCGCCCATACCCGTCGCCCGCAGGCATGCCCGTTTACCTGCGAACAATGCACCGCCACCCGTGGGTACCCATCGTCCGCGGGCATTCTTATCACACATAAACAATGCACACATCAAGTTGATTTCAATTCATACATCAATAGTGCATCACACATCATCACACATAAACAATGCACACATCAAGTTTTAGAAAATAGGAGGCTGTGATGGCTCACGCCCGCTATTCCTTGTTGCTCCAAAAACTCTATGCTTCTCAACGACTCATCCTGCAAGATACATTACACAGGAACAAACTTCTCGGTACTCAACTACAATTATCGGCAACTATTGCTCGAGGATCGGCAAACTCTATGGCCGACAAATTCATTTCAAAACTAGCGACTACATTTTTTTCTGGACTAACCCATTATCATGTGCTAAAGAACTAAAGCCATCTGTATATCAAAACGCCCACTAAAATCCAGGAGGTACCTCCACATTTTTGTGTGCACTGTCTGCCTCATTAATACCATGGTACTTATGATAACCATTTTCATTTGATTTTTGTGAAAAATGCAATGTAACCTCGATTCTTGATGCCAATTATCTACAACAAACATTAAAGGAAATATCGATAACAAACTTTTCAAAGTACCACGCGATCAACTCATCAAGATCAAAGTAATCGCTAGAATTAATGTAAGCGAAAATAGATGTCTTACATGACAAGTTGTTGTCCATGCTCTTCTTGCAATTGCTTTTGCGTAAGGGAAACATCAAAACCTTGTTGTGGCAGACTAAAAAGCTCTTGAATGTCCTGAAGGCACACATAAGAACTAACCATAGTATCCAGTAGAACATGGACCAAACAATGACAAGAACCGGTATTAGAATAAGTACCCTCTTGCTGAAGTAACGTGTTTGTTCTTTGTGCTCTGTGGCTGTCCTAAACAATGCACTCATCGATCAGAGGGGCAAGGGCCGGCGGAGCACCGAGGGGCCGGTAGTTGAGCGACGAGGAGCGCGGGCTAGGCGTCGGTCGGAACCTAGCCGGTCCAAGCCACAGGTGAGAGGCGCAGGACCGGCCGTGGATGAGCTAGACAGTGGGAGAGAGGGGGGAGGGAGCCAACCGAGCCAGCGAAGAGGCGGCGGATCTAGAGTTCTTGGGTGGCTGGCCGGGAGGAGGACGGGGGCAGAGGCTGGCCGGGAGGAGGACGGGTGATGGGGGTGGCGGATCTGGACTTCTGGAGTTCTTGGGAGGACCGGAGGGGATGGGGGTGCGAGATGGGAGGGAGCCAATCGAGCCGACGAAGAGGCGACGGATCTGGAGTTCTTGGGTGGCTGGCCGGGAGGAGGACGGGGGCAGAGGCTGGCCGGGAGGAGGACCTGTGATGGGGGCGGCGATTGGCTGGGACGGGGGCGGTGGATCTGGACTTCTGGAGTTCTTGGCCTCTTGGGAGGACCGGAGGGGATGGGGGGGGTGCTTCTAGAGTTCTGGCGGCTGGGAAGTGGCCAGTAGGAAGTGGGCTGGGAGTAGAGCTGGCCAAATGGGCTGGCACGGCACGCCATCTGTAGGCCGGCCCAAGCAGCCTGACCCCTTGTTCATGGGCCATGACGGCCAAGACGAGACCCCGCCGTGCACGCCACCACCTCGGCTGCAGTGGGCGGCCCGCCCAACCTGCGAGCAAGGCCGTGCCGTGTGCACGCAACATGACATGACACATGATGCAGCAGTTCTGCAGAACTGAGGCGGAGGGCGGAGGCGAAGGGCGAGGCGAAGCCGGCGGCGCCGCGGTGTTCTTGTCGGGCGAGGAGGAGGAGGTATCCCGGGCTCGCGGCGCCGGTGCTCTGGCCGGAGCGGAGGAGGAGGAGGCCGTCGCGGGCTCGCGGCGCGGTCTTCTGACCGAGCGGAGGAGGAGAGATCGGCAGGCGGCGCGGCGGTGCGATCCGCGCTGCTGGCCGGAGTGGAGCGGAGGAGGAGGCGGCAGTGGTCGTCAAGCGATCTGCGCCGCGTGTCGTCGAAGCGAGTCGTCGAGGCGCGGTGGCGGGGAGGCGAGGAGGCGAAGTCGTTGAGGCGTTAAGGCGCCGCAGTGTCGTCAGCGGCGGCGGGTCATGAGGAGGCGCGCGGGGCCCCAAGGAGGCGAGGCGGTGGGGTCGACGCCATGAGAGGCTTCTTCTTGAGGATCTGAGGAGGGTGGCGTCAAGCGCTTGCGCTGTGTGAGGCGAGGACCGAGGCGGTGGCTAGCAAGACAGGCGAGGCGGTGGGAGAAGAAACACAGGCTGACGGGCGAGTAGGGAGAGAAGAAGGCAGGCGGGGCCGGTTGGGCTAAGCCGAGCCGTGGCGTGCTCGTGGGCAATGCTCAGACACCTGACGATCCGAAAAAATTTGGCCGTTTTTTTGACCGTTGAGTAATTTTTTTGACCGTTGGGGGCTTAAAAATAGCAAAAAAATTCCAAACTTTTTTTCTATAAATAGGCACCATACCCCCCCCCTCATTCAGCACCCCTTCATTCTCTATTCTCTCTTTGAAATTGTTTTGTGCAAATTCAAATTCGTGTTGAGCTAATTTGGCAAAATTCAAAAAATTTGTGCCAAAATTTGGAAATTTCAATTTTAAATTGAACAAGTCGTGAAAGAGTTACAATACTATTTTTGTAATACTTTTATTGTCAATTATTGTTATGCTAAGATTAAAGTAGTAATAATGTTAGTTTAGATTTTGCGTTTTCGTTATGGGCCGATCCTTACGATGCCTTTGCTCTTAGTGAGTTCGGACTTTCATCGGACAAAATTGCGTCTATGGAGGCGGCTGCCTCAAACCAACCGGAGGTTTCACCGGAGGAGCAAGCTGGAGTTCCGTCATCAGGCTCGACGTCAGCATCAGGCTCCACGGCAACCGAAGCAAAGAGGTCGAGACCGTCTACATCGGGAGTGTAGGAGAATTTTGATAGGACAACCAAGCAAGACGCAGCGAAAAATGAGGTACCATATGCTATTTGTAAAATTTATCGCCATGAATTGTCTGCGAAGTTTACAGGTGGAACGGGGCACTTGATTAGACATGCTACAAGATATCGAACCAAGCAAGGATTGGCGATGGGGTAGACGCAGCTGCTATACAACCCTGATGGTACGGTATCTAGCTGGGACTACGATCCTCAGGTAGCCCGTGAATCTCTCTGTCATTTAATTGCTTCTGAGGATTTACCGTTAGGCCTTGGCGAGTCTGCTTCTTTCCAAAATTACATTAGGACTGCGCATAATCCTAGATTTTCTTCTGTTTCTAGACAGACAACAACTAGGGATCTAGTGAAATACTATAATGAACGTCATAATAAAATAAAGGAACTATTTAGTACGTGCACATTTTCGGTGGCCTTGACCTCGGACATATGTAGTGGTCGAGCTAGGGAGGATTATTTTAGTGTAGTTGCGCATTATGTTAATGACGACTGGGTAATGGAGAAAAGGATTATAGGTTTGAAATTAATTGATGTAGCACACACGGGGGAGAATATTGCGAACTGTATTCTCAAAGTCGTGGAAGACTTTGGTCTTACAGACAAAATATTCGCAATTACCTTAGACAACGCCGCTTCAAACTCTAGGGCCATGGACATTCTTACTCGAGTGTTGAGTACATATGCCGATTCGTTCTTGCTACATCAACGATGCTCTTGTCATATTATCAACTTTATAGTCAAATGTGGTCTGAAGAGGTTGAGTCCGTATATTAAAGCTTTTCGCGATGCGATTTCTTTCTTGAATAATTCTAACGTAAGAATAGCATAATGTAAGAACTTCTGCAGGGCGATGGGTGTACGTCCAAGAAAGTTCGGTTTGGACATGGAGGTAAGGTGGAACTCTACTTACCTCATGCTTAAGCATCTTTTACCATACAAGAGCACTTTTACTGCTTTTATTCAAACACACTATCCTAGCTTCGCGGTACTTTGCTATTAAGCGAGCAACATTGGTTCGTTCTTTGAGAAGGTCTTGTCATTTTAGAAATTTTTACAAGGCAACTGTTGCTTTGTCCGCTGTCTACTATCCAACATCTCCTATCATCGTGCATACTATTTTACATATTGCTACTCAATTGAAAATGCATGAAAATGACTTAGTTTTACGTGAGGTTGTTGTTTCCATGAAATCTAAATACCTTAAATATTGGAGAAATCCCTTACCTATATGCATTTGCATTTGTTTTAGATCCTAGGGCTAAAATTGGTGCATTTGGTCTTGTACTTGATCTTCTTAGTGATGCTCTGAGGCTAGACTATACTAACTATTTTCTGAAGTTAGATTCGCGGTTATCTGAGGTTTACCAAAGGTATGAAAATAAGTTCCGGAGTCGCTCATAGCGACCTCCAGTAGCTCCCCACCTCGAGTGGGAAGACAAGTATGTGGGGCACGATCTTGGTGCCTCTTCCTCGAGTCCAGTCTAGGTCTTCTTCTTCTTCTTCTTCTTCTTCGCTTTTGGCTTTGCTTTCGGCCAAGACCCACAGGAGCGGGAACTATCCACCTATCGGGACGGCGTCGATGGATTTCAACGCATAAGGTTTCGACATCTTGCAATGGTGGCAAGCCCATAAGTTAACATATCCCATGCTATCCATACTTGCGTGATGTGTTAAGCATTCTCTCTCTCTACGGTTTCCTCCGAGTCTGCTTTCAGTCTTTCTGGAAGAATATTGGAGGAGAGAAGAATAAGTCTCACAAGTGAGATGGTGGAGATCCTTCTAATTGTGAAGGACTGGGAACAAGCTGATTCACGAACACAACACTCTGTGGAAAATCTAGAGTTGTCGGAAGTGTTCGAAAATTTGTACTTAGACAATGACACCGACACATAGAACAATGATGTATCATGTTTGTAGAATTGTAGAGCTATAGGCTGTACTCTTTTTCCTTTGCCAAGGTTTTCTCATTTTGAGTTTTTATTTGGCGAAGGTTTTAACGAGGCAGCCAGTTGGACATTAATAAAGCTCTTTATTACATTTTCAATATGATTGTCTCATTTTTTTTTCAATTTTCATGTCTATTTTTGAATTCTACATATTTTTGTAATTTTTCTGGATTTTTTTGCTCTGATGGGCCAAACAGGCCATGTCGCCCGACGGCCAACCAAGCAGACTCGTCTTGGCCTTACACGACGAATGCCGTCGAGCCATGCTGAGCCGCCACCGACCCGGCCACGAATAGTATCTGGTCAAAACGGGCCGTGCCTAAATGGGTCGTGCCTAGCCGGACCCGTGTAGGGCAGTCGGCGGCCCATTTGGCGAGACTTTGGGGCGAGAGCGACTCTAGAAAGTCCGACTAGGGTTTTAGACAATGGCCCTTTGTCGGTTAGGTTGCGGTGTCGGGCGAAGCAGTGCGAGTGGGTTTACCCATGCGCGCCGGATTTGCGATGGGCAAGGAATTATGCCGTTCTATGCCCGTGGGAAAACGCTCATACCGTCTTCATTCGGCATTCGCGCGAACGCGTGGGTGGCGGGCACAATTGCCATCCTAGCGAGAGGGGTTCGAGCGCGACATGCGAGCGAGGCGGTCGCGTGCCTCTACGCTGCTTGTGGTGCGTCGCCACTTCTTCAACCCAAGTCGCGAAGTCAAAGCGGCCACCGTTGGTCTTTGGTTGAGGCGATCGCCTAGCCTCATCGCCGACAAAAAGCAGTGGACCTATTAAGAGACTTGTGCCTAGAGGTGCAAGTGGGGCGGTCATGACATGACACAAGCACCCCACGCCAATCGCTAGGGATCTGCGGCGAGCGGACGCATGAAACACTTATGCGTTCATTCGGTGGGATTTTGTGGCGGCCGCATAGCCTTCTCGTTGGTTCGATTGTCGCGCCACCGCCATGGGCGGATCCTCAAGCCTCACCTCTCGACCGTCCCCCGCCCCCCGCGCCATGCCTTAGTCTTCCTCCGCCGCCGATCGCCGCCGCCACGCCCTTGCATGCGCCGACGCCTCATGACGGCTTCAGTCCCTTCTTCGCGCCCGTCGCCCATCCCCATCTACACCTCACAGGCCCATGCCACAGCCTTGCCTAGAACCCGATGCCTCCTCCTGCTTGCCCTGCTTGGCTTTGTCGCGCCTCCTCGGCCGCCTCTGCTCCCGCCCTCGCAAGAATTGCCTCCTCGATCGCTTCGCTGCTTGGCCATTGCTGTGCCATGCCTCAAACTCTAAAAGGCGTGGGGAGGGAGACCAAGACCAAGGCGCCAGTGAGTCAATGAAAATGTCTACAAGTTTCACTTCTTCTTTTTTTCTCTCTTGCCTTTTCCTTTTTCGTTGTTGTTTGAGTAAATCAGTAGCTAATTGCGGTGATAGCTTGTTGTCTGCTCTGGAAATTGTGGTGGATTCTAGTGTTCGATTACCACATTGGATCATTTAATTTTGGACGCCTTGGATTGGTAAACTCAACGAGGGACTTGTGAGCTAGTTGTGTTGGGGAGTTGAACTTTATGTTTGCTCGAGGAAGAGTTTTTGGCGAAAAATGGCCGAATTGATTGAGCTCATTGGCTGATAGTGGGTTCCACTGGTCCTGTGGCAATGGTGATGTGTTCAATAAACGCCTGTTCAAGATTAAGCTCTGTTCGGTGCTTGCCAATTGCTATGTTCAAACAAACCTGTGCTGTGGATAGTAAACAAACATGTGCTGTGGTGCGGGCAATGCGGGCATTGCGGGTCGGGCTAAGTGTGTCTGCGATTGGCTGGCGGACTGGCGGGCTGATTTTAGTGGACTGATATTGCAGGGTGGGTTGACGGTTTAGCGGAGTGACCCGCCCCACTTACACCCCTACTTGCGCAGGCTGGTATAGCTGTCAAGCCGTAGTTTCGCCCTACCTCTCATAACTTCCATCCTCAACCACACAGCGGCACGGGCAGAGGAGGTGTTGGCAACGGTTTCATACGGAATCTTGCGCCCTCCAGAGCCCAGAAACATTTTTTGTTCACCTTGCACGAATCAGCAGGCAGCAGGAAAGGGGGAAGGAAAAGGTGAGAGAAGAGCAACAGGATGAGGGTACTAATAACTAGTGCTCTGACGCGACCACTTGGTTCAATGATGGAGCCCGGAGCCGCAACAAGGCTGTCAAGGTGCGGCCCCTCCACGCGCACAGCGCGCGGCACGTTGCATCGCACGGTGGCGTGGCGTGGTGCGCGACCGGATGGGAATAGGGGGAGATCGCCGAGTCCCACCACGTGGGCCTTGCGCCCTCGCTGCTCAAGCTTCAACTCAAGCTCATCTCGTGAAGCCAAGCGTAAGCCTCCATGCGCCGCTATCAGCGCACGTTGCGCCCCTCTCGGCCTCCTCTCGTCAAGCGCACAGGTGTAGTGCCGGCTCCAAGTGGCAATTTGGCGTAAGCATCGCATGATTGACCGATTTGCTGCCTCATCGTAATCGTCACTTGACCTTAGCTCGCGTAAAGTGGGAGCCGAGCCGGTGAGGTAAGAAAAGAACACTGGTGCATTTCGAGTCAGTCTGACGCTCGCTGGTATTTCAGATTTCAGAGCGTGGAAGCGAGGAGCGGCCTCACCAGCAGAAGAATCAATCATACTAGAAGCATCGGTCTCAATGTCCGGTTTGGATCTTTCCGGGAACCCAACCGACCTGAAAGGTACCGCTTGCGAAAAAACATCGGTCTCAATGTCCGGTTTGGATCTTTCCGGGAACCCAACCGAACCTGAAAGGTACCGCTTGCGAAAAAGGGTGCTATCAATGAGGTTTATAAAAGCATCTTTAGTGAATTGAACTGATATCGATTTAAAATTATGCTATGTAATCGTTCTAGGAATTTTTTTCAATGTATTGAACCGATTACTATTAATAACTGGGACCCACGTTATATTAAAAAACCATAAAATAATAATATCATCTCTCAACCGCACTCTGTTCTATGTAGTTGTTTAATGCTTTGAATCGACTCCTAAGGGCATCTCTAATAGTTAGAAACAACATTGTCTCTAATATATGCTACATCATCTTTAGAGACAACATCTACAATAGATAGTCTCTAACACACTCTTCAACATTTATATTTTATAATTTTCCTTTGAAACGGGCCTACATGTCAACTAGAGTAGATTAATGTATCATATCTTGTTTCGTATGCACGATAGTCTCTACAGAAAGAGACGATTTGTGCTCTCTCTCCTCCCCCTCTCTCCTCCATGTAGGATTTTGTTAACGTGACATAACTAAGGGACGATAACAAATACACTATTGGATATACCCTAAGTAGAGTCCGGTTCTATGTATTTTTTATTAGAATCGACCCTTTCAATATATTGAATTGATTTAATGTCATTTCTCTCTTCATAACTTAGCCTCCACATAATTTCTCGCCAATTGAATGGTTTTTAGAGTTAAGTACGCCGTACGCTGAGCTTCCAAAACTTGTCCGATCCAACGGCCACTTTACCAATCGGATCGCATTCAAACGCCGCACGAACGCCCATTCCATTTTGCTAGTGCAGTGCAGCAGCCATAAGATTTTCGCCGAACGCGGCAGCTATGCACTACCGTTGCGTAATACTCCAGTGTCCTCTCAAGCAGGTATGACAAGCAGAAGCAGCAGCTTTCTATAAACTTCAACGGTACGCCTCCGTAAACAAGCAACAAGACACCAACCATTCAAACTCAATGATCAACGAGGTGAGCGTTTTGAAAACGCCAATGCAAGGAAGTACTAGCTCATGAAACCTCACAGTAAAATGCACACATCAACAACTACATTTATATCTCTCTTAACTACTGGTAACATTTATCAATCATTTACTCAAGGTTAAAATAGGAGTATCAAACACACCTAGATCCATACTTTCGATCTGCCTCCAACATAGCTTAGCTAAGAGAGAGAAAAGGAGTAGACCAAAGAAGCAAGGAAACAAACAAATCTTCTACTGAATCCTAATGCACCATTAGAGACGTTGGTTAGCAAAAGCTAAAAACTTGCAAGTCCCAACCAATTGGCCGGCCACTGTCACATAACAAACACCACTACACTAACAAAGTAGTAGGAATAACAGCTACACACACAACTCGTTTCTTATCTTGAGTTTGATACTACGAAATTAAACATCTAGTAGTTATTAGATTGGGACCTTTGGATCTGGATCAGACGGCCGGCGGGGAGCAGTCAGGGCACCGGACGAGGCCGTTCTCGTTGCAGCCGGCGCAGGTGCGGAAGCCGCCGCCGCCCTTGAGGCTGTACCGCTTGTGACTGCCGTTGCAGCTGCCGCAGAGCACGTAGCGCTCGCCGCCGCACCGGCCGCAGGCGGCGAGGGAGGCGTTGCCGGTGCCGGCTACGACTCGGCGGAGCTCGCCGGACTCGTGGAGGCGGCGGACCTCTTCGGCGCCGCCGAGGTGGCGGCCGCCGACGAATACCTGGGGGAGGGCGACGCGGCGGGCGCGCGGGAGGAGGGCGGCGAGCTCCTGGAGGTAGCGCGGGTCCATGGCGAGGTCGCGCTCGTCGACGGAGGCCCGGAGGCCGCGCAGGATGGCGCGCACGGCGCGGCAGTCCTCATATGTGGCGCGGACGACGTGGAGGGAGGTGAAGTAGAGCACCACGCGCCGGTCGGCCTCGGCGGCGGCGGCGCCGGGCGGTGCCTGGAGGGCGCGGAGCGCGCGGAGGGCGGAGGCGGCAACGCGGACGCGGTGGAAGACGCGGACGGAGGGGAGCAGGGCGCGGTGTGCGGCGGCGGCGGGGAGGGCGAGGGGGCGGCGGGGTCGGAGAGGAGCAGGGCCTGGAGGTCCTTGAGGGAGGGGGACGAGAAGGACAAGCGCGGGGAGGCGGCGGAGAGCGCGGTGGAGGAAGAGGCGGAGGCGGCGGAGGAAGGGCGCGTCTTGACCCAGGGCAGCCACATGGGAGGATATGGATGAGGAAGACCGGAGGGACGCGCCGGGGGGGGGGGGGGGTTCGGATTTGTTCGTTTTTCAGTTTGAGGGTGCGGGTTGGGCAC
This sequence comes from Phyllostachys edulis, assembly GCA_036346405.1. NCBI lineage: Eukaryota > Viridiplantae > Streptophyta > Magnoliopsida > Poales > Poaceae > Phyllostachys > Phyllostachys edulis. The sequence goes on from CM070545.1 coordinate 40,107,795, forward strand.
TTGGTCGCCGGTGTGGGCGTGTGGCCCTAGAGTTTTTGGCTCGCTTTCGTTTTGGAATTTGAAGGGGAGTGCTCTTTTTCCTTTGTACCCCTCGGAAGTTGGAGGTTTGTCTTACACATAAGTGTGGGTTCTTGTAATGGCATATACGACACTTTGTTTGTCAAGGATGACTCTAAAAACTCTATCTTATTTATAGATAACCTTAGATACTACATCCTCAACAATTCATCTATAAAATTATTTATTTTTAACATAACTTCTTTCCTTACTCACTCACTATTTGCGATGGTTTTCGTGGCCAACTTGTCTCTTATATAAGAGATGACACATTCTCTCTCTTCATATCATCTCTCCTCCAACTAAAATTTTGAGTGACATGGCGGGTAAGAGACGGCTGAGGTGGCCACTATTGGGGATGCCCTAAATCATTTTCAGTCCAGTTTTGGCATAATATTAGTGGTCGAAATTTTTTAACAGAAATAAAGGTCAACTACCGCTACGTGCTATTGATTGTGCCTTTTCTTTCTTCGTTTTACTTCATCCATTGAACAATATATAACGTTTTGGATATCGATATAGTTTTAACATGCTACTTTAACCGTTACTTTTTATATAAATATGTTCATAAAATAATATAAAATTATTATATTATGAAAAAAATCGCTGCTAATCTAACGATACTATTTTCACATGACCAATGCAAATAGTTTTTATATATTAGAACTCAAAATGAAAGAAGTTTGACTTCACGCTTTCTAAAACGCCGTATATTTTTGAACGGATGGGGTATGTATTAGCGTAGGATTGGCGTGATGTACTAGTATTATTGAAGGGGACATTACAATAGGGTGATAGGGTGGCGTCTAAGGCTAAGAGCATCCATGGTGTATGAACCCCTTTAAGGGGTCTTAAGGTGATACATGTGAGTGAGTCTTAACTGCGCAAAAATGCCATAATGTATAGACCCATTTAATACCTATTGGTGTGACCCACACCTAAATAAAAGCTCTCCCTCAATCCTCTTCTGTATCCTCCCATGGAACCGATTCCTACCTAAGCCTCCATTCCTCTTCTCTCTCCTTTAAGACCCCTTTGTTACAATGTGTAGTACCTCCTTTCTCCTCTCCTCTCTCCTCTAAGACCTACTTTCAAAGCCACATTGCGAATGCTCTAAGAATGCTCTAAGGGTGGTGGCATTATTGCTAGACATTGGGGGGTGGAATGACCAAGGAAAGGAATAGTGGATATTAGCCCCACCTAAGCATGGCAGCATATCTCCTGCACATGATGTACTATGTGGACATATGAAATATTGGTGCTCCATCGCTAGATCAACGGCGCAGGGCGATCTAGCGCAATCCCACCATGAGCGAGCGCGTGAAGCGATTTTGCGTTTGCCTCACGACCTCTACTCTGACCTACAAAATCCAACACGAAGCAATGAATCATGGCGGCGACATCACCTCTTCTGCCTCCCGCGTGTCGCCAGTGATACCTTCGCTCCCAGGCTCCTCCATCACCACCTCTCCTCTCGCTCCTCCGCCACTCCCGCCAACCCCCCCTCTACCTCGTCTTCCTCCATCATGGCTCGCCTCTTCCTCCTCCCAGATCCATGCCGCCACAGGCAGGAGAAGAGCTCGAGGCGACGTTGGCTTACCTACTCGGCGTAGTGGCGGCGATGGTCGGCACCTCCCATCTTGTCCCCGCCTCACTGCCGCTGCCGCCAAAGCCACGGCCTCTGGCGACACCATCTGTGCCATGAGTATGCCTCCCCCTCTCCTCCTTGTTCCATTTGGTTTCAATTTACTTGGGGTGTTCCGAAACTGCGCATTGTGTAGGGATCGCGATTAAGTTGCAGTCAATTCGGTTGATGCTAATATCACAACTCCATGATTGAGCAGGGTTTAGTTCGAACACTACTGCTTTGCTATGCTATGTGTGGAAATTGTTGCGATTGCGAGGCTACGCGGAGTTCATAATTATTGCTCCTCTTTCGTGGGGTTTGCAAGGGAATGCATTTAGGCTGATAGAGTCCTTAGTAGGGAATGTCAGTACAATATCATGTTTCCGTTGATGTTTCCACTACTAAATTCTAGTATGCCTGTACTGATTCATGCAAAATAACCTAAATTGTCGGTACAATATCATGTTTCCATTGATTTTTCCATTACTGAATTATTGATGTTCTCATATTTGCTTTGTAGGGCCTCCAGGATCAGGCCATGTTCTTCTTCTCTAGGTCTTGTTTTGTTGACCCAAGTTTCAATAGAGTGGTGTGCAAAAGATCTGAGTAGATTAATTTTTAGTTCTTTTGCATTGTAAATTATAGCTGATGTTTAGTATTAGATTGACTGAAAATTGTTGAGTTGTAATGAGTTAATATTGATCATTTGCCTACAGTATCAGTTTTGAAATTGTTGTATGCAAAAAAGTTCTGGACATCCACAATTCAATTGTAAATGATATTTGCTTTGTAGGGCCTCCAAGGTGGCTAAGCAGGACATTGCAGTCCAGAGTGTTGAAGATGGGATGAAAATATTGAATGTAGTATTTTGTAACAGGCAAAAATCTTTACATGAATAATATTGAAGCTTGTTCTATTCTTGAAATGTTGAAGATGTATTCTGGAGTCAAAATTCTGTTCTTGGAATGTAGTATTCTGTAATATTGAATGAAAATTCTGGAGTGCAATGTTCTAGAGTCAAAATTCTGTTCTTGAATATTTCAGTTAGTAGACTGCAGTAAGGTGGCCTAGTTTCCAATTGAGATGTGGCCCTCCTGACTCTGTTTGCAGGTGCAGACATGACTTTTTTTCTTGGGGAGTAGAAATCATGAAAAGCTCAGCTAAAAAAGGGTCATCAATCTCTTTGTTTTCAAGCAAGAGATAATCTAATACGATATCCCTATCTCTACTCCTCCCTGTACATCTCTCTGCCCCATATTCCCAGAATACATCTTCAACATTCTGTCCAGATTGTTTTTGACTCCCAGAATACATCTTGTATGAAATCTTTCTTGAAATCATGAAGCGTGTTCTCTTTGTACTACTACACTCCATTCATATTGATCTTATGTGAAATGTTGCATGAAATCTTGAAATGCAAACGAGCACAACATCAACTAAGGAAGGACCAGACCCCATATCCAGAACTGAAGCAATGAAACATCACAGGAATAGGCCACAAACTGACGAGCAAACAATCACCTCACACTAGAACAAGTCTTCTCGAACAAGGATAATGTAGCATACGATTGCATACTGACATTGCTAACAGGAAACTGACATTGCTAACAAGAAACTGATTGCATACATCAATAAAACATGACATTGAGGCCCTTGCTTCCATTCATATCCATACAACAAAATCTTAGTTCATACATTTCTGAAATTAAAAGAAGAACAAAGCTTCAATATGACAATAGAACAAGCTTCACATTCAGCATGTCATCTGGACTGCTGAACAAGCTTCAATATGACAACAGAACAATAAAAAAAGAACCATCTGGACTGCTTAGCCACCTTGGAGGCCCTACACATATTTGAAGATGAACTATCCATGATACATTGATACATGTTTTTCTCTCCTGTAACATCCCTAATTTCTGGTCTTTTTGAAAATTTTGAAAACTTTAGAAATTAACCATTTGGTTTCATTAATTCGCTAAAGCTTAATTTGTAATTTAGAATTTTAAAAGCAATTTAATTTGAATTAATTACAACTTCAATTAATTCAAGTTGGTTTAATTGAGTTTTTTGGATCTTAATTGGATTTAAAAATTAAAAGTTTTATTTTAAGTTTTTCTTGGTTTTTCATTTTGCCCTAAGTTGAAAATAAACTATTTGCAAAAACTAAAAGCAAAAGTTAAGCTAAAAATATTTTTATTAAGTTCTAAATAATTCAAGAGATTTCTGTGAATTTTTCTTGAATTTTTGGATGGCTTTAGCTATTTTCTAAAAAGGTTTTTGCTTTTCTGGTATTTTCTAAAATAAAAAATCCTCAAAATTTCCCTTCTACTGTTTGGGCCAAATTCCTTCGGCCCATTCTCCCTCCCCCTCATGCGGTCCGCGCCGGCCCGCTTCCACGCGCAGCGCCGCGCCTCCTCAATCTGACGCCGTCCGATCTGAATCGATGGCCTAGCTTCACCGCGCCTTTCCCCGTTCTCCCACCTCTCTCAAACCGACCAGTGGGCCCGCCCTGTCAGCCACCGCCGCTCCGGGTCATCTCCTTCCTCGGGTCGTCCGGCAGTTACGCCCATCGTCTGTGGCGTCAACGCTTCTGTAGCGTTCCGCAAGCTGCGCCGCCTCTCGCATACCGCCTATCAGATCAGCAGCGCATTGAAGGCGACGTGCTCCTCCGCACCCGCTGCCACCACCCACTCCCCCTCCCATGCCCCCTCTCACTGTTGTGCGCCCATGCCGAAGCTCTGCCATGGTCGCCAAGACACGCCACCGCCCATCCCTCCCTCCAAGCCTCCCCACGCCTATTTAAGGCGAGCATCGTGAAGCTCTCCCTCTCCTCTCTCTTTTCCCCCACCTCGCTCCCCCTCCCTCCCTCCGAGCTCGCCAAATTTTGTGATTTAATCGCCGCTTAAGCTTGCCACAGATCCGCCCGCCGCCGTCGAACTCTCCTGCTGCGTTGCCTACATGGCGGCACCATCATCGTCGCAGACACCCGTCTGTGACTCACTCTCCCGGAGGCCACCGAACCCCGCTGCCACCTCCGAGCCGCTGCCGCCGCCGCTTCTCGTCATCGCCGCTGGCCACTTCTTCGCCAACCGCCGCCGATTCAGTGCGCCCTAGATTCGCCGCATCCTCCTCTTCGCATTGCTGCCGCTCATCAGGCTCGCCACAGCACGGAGCGCCGGTAAGCCGCGCAACCCGTGCTGCCCCCGAGCGCCACCGTCGTCGTTGCCGACATGGCTCCACCTCCTCACTGACGTGGCGCCTCCTCGCTGCCACGTCAAAGCCACCTGGGCGCCACCTCGCTGACGTGGCGTGCGTGCGTGTCACGCACGTGTGGCACCGGCACAGTGCCGCAGGCCCCACCCATCAGCGCCTCGGCCATTTTCGGAATTAAAATAAATCCGGAAATTCCGAAAATCCAATTCTTTTGTCATTTTATGCAATTTCAAACTTTCGGAGGCCATAACTTCCTCATTCGAACTCTGATTCGAGTGATTAAAATTTCTAAATTCATTATCTTCCTATTAGTATTTATTTGGTATTTATTTGAATTTTATTTGGACTTGTTTTATTTATTTAGCTTTGTTCAAGACGTATAGATTTGGTGTTTGGACGACTTTGAATTCGAGGCGACGGCAAAGCACCTCTACTCTTCAACGAAGGCAAGTCATAGACCTTTGATTATATTGAACCCAATTTATAAAAGTATATTGTTTGATATAAACATGCGTTGCTAATTTTATAATAAACGGTTTCGGGAATTAGTTAATTACCTAATTGCCATTATGCCTTCTTGATAATTTGTGAATAACATGTACCCTTGAATGATATAAATCCTTGCACACCTTAGGATGGTTAATTATTAGTTGGACATTATTGAAATACCAACATAGGTACCGTATTATGCTTAGCCAATGCTTTAGTTATACGATAGGTTCATGATCATATACTAAAGAATGATTGAATTTGATTAAAGGAATTATGGAACTGTGGCGGAGCCACTATTGATAAAAGATGTTGTGTCATGGCAAGGGTTGTCATTAGGCCAGGTTGAACGAAATTGATTTATACTCGGACGAGTGGGCGGTGGTAAAGGTGGGTGCGTAAGCACATTTGGAATGCGGAAACGTCTCATCTGAGCAGTCAACTAAGGACTTAACCTTGAACCATTGATCTGGGCCTTAATCGTACAACCACATGTCTAGACTGGGATAGACCTGACTGACTAATTAGCAATGTTTTGGTTCGGTTCTGTCTTTTGGGAGCAGCGCAAGAGGGGGCGAGCAGCGAAACCTTAGCGGTCGAACCGAGTCAAAACAGAACTTTGTAAATGCCTTGTCACGTACTCTAGACTGCTTACCTAAGGAAGTGAGCGGTGGTATAGATATATGTCGAACAAACTAGATAATTCGTGTCTTGTGGGTCAAACTGTACAACCTCTGCAGAGTGTAAAACTATTCGAATAGCTGTGACCCCGGTTATGGACATGCCTGGTGATTTCACGCAAGGGGTAGACTTTTGTCAAAATGTTGGAATGGGTTGTTCGAATCTAGTAAATGGTTGTGGTTGATGGTTGGGAAGTGAACAGGGTGTTCACTAGTTGTTTCAAAGAAAATTGATTACTTATGTATTAATCTTTCAAAATTGTGCTTTGCAATCTACTTATTGTATTTACTGTCAATATTACTTTCTGCAAAATAGCCATAAAGCTATCCTTGTCAAGCTTTGTATGAATATTACTTGCATATATTCCCCTATGACTTGCTGAGTACATTCAAAGTACTCACGGCTTTATGCCCTCTGGTTGATCAGTCGTCAAAGAAGAACCTGGAAGCACCGAGTTCTACGAGTAAGACTACTTTGAAGACTATGCGAATTAGGTCGCGTCCTCCACTCGATTGCCGATGGGCATATTGGGTGACCTCTACCAGTTGTTTGGTTTTCGCTGCAAGCTATCTTTTGTTGCTAAGCCCTGTGTGGCGAACTTTGTAAGACTTGTCCATAAGGTCTTTTTGCTAAATAATATTAATTTATCTGCTTCATCTATAGTTTGGTTGTGTGGATTTGACTACACCAATGTTGCAACTGTGTGAGCTAGCTACTGATCATGGGACTAGTTCAGAATACACAGAGGGTCCTGAGGTTGTATACTCGGGGTCCCGACATCTCCGAACGTAAATATCACAGATACAGGTCACCAAGAGTTAGAATCAAAGGTCCAGTGAACAATTCTTTGAACAATGGTATTCTTCAATGCTGGGAATCAGTTTCCATTTTCCAGCTTTAACCCTTTGCGATGATGGATCCAAGCTAGTAATGCTGCACCAATTGCAGGTTCCACCTGCAAATACATGATTAAGCCTTTATAGCTTTGTCACATGCTTTTCAAATCGACTAATCATTGCTTTCTTGGTGAGAGAAATGTATGCACATGTTAATCCAACTATGATCTCTACTAGGGTTGGAAAAATAGCTTGAGGCTCGCAAGCCTCCTCGGGCTCGTCACGGCTCAGCTCGGCTCGGGCTCGTGAATTTTCGAGCCGAGCCGACCCGAGCCGCCTGTCCAGCTCGTCAAACAAATGAGCCAAGCTCGAGCTGGCTCGTGAGCCTGGTTTGGCTCGGCCCAGGCCCAGACGTGATTTCCCCTTTCTCCCTATTTTTCTAGCCCAAATCGATTCCCATCGGCCCAGCCCAGGGCACTCACAGCCTCATCAGTCGTCACTTCCCCAAATCCCTAACCCCCCCGACCCGATCCCCTTTCTCGGTTTCTCCCCAAATCGATCCTCCCCTCCCCTCGATCCCCTTTCTCTCCGGCGGAGCCCCATCCCCTCTCCTCTCCTCCATGGCTCCATTCGTCGCCCCTTCCAAGTTTCACCACGCCGCGTGGCCCGCATTCCCCCAACCGACACCGCTAGCCACTAGTTCCCCGACCGTCAGGCGCCACCCCTTCCCCACAGCCCGCCAAGCCCACTCGCTCGTTCCCCACCCCACCGCCGCCCATTCCCCCACCGGGAGCTCATTTGGATCACGACGGGCTTCATCGGTAAGAGCTTCTTCCCTTCACCACTGGATCCGGTAGGAGCTTCACCGGCACTCCTCAGCGACGGCGGCGACCACAGCTTGGGGTGACCCTAGCACCCCGCGGCGCTCCTCTGCTCTCGGCAGCGCTCCCTCCTCCCTGCTTGCAATGGCGGCGAGTGCAGACTGCAGAGGGTGGAGGCGGTCGTCGAGCTTGCTATTCTTGTGATTTCATTTGTTAGGAATAGGATGTGCTTGTTTTGGATGAACTTGTGCAATGGGTCTTGTAACTTGCGCTTGTTTGGGATGAACTTGCGTTTTGGATGTCTTTGCCGTCTTGGATGAACCTCAGGATGGTGAATTAGGAGCGAAGATCTGGATGGCTAGAAGTAGAACGAGTACAAGGGCAAAAAGGCTCCTCACTGCTGCTAGTTTCTAGAGTTTGGCTCGCGAGCTCAAACAAGCCAGCTCGAGCCTGATCACGAGCCGAGCTAAGCCACCCTTCTGGCTCGTTTCTGAAATGAGCCGAGCTGAGCTTACTGTTCACTCGAGCCAAAACGATCCTGGCTCGAGCCGGCTCGGCTCAGCTCGTTTCCACCCCTAATCCCTACAAACACCATTCATCATAAAAATTGTTGAAATAAACATGTTGTTCAAATATCATAACTGATAGCATCGTAAATTGTTCAAACTCTTAGAATGTTCAAATCTCCAGAAAATGGCATGACTAGAAAATAAACTTCACAAGAGGATATAGTACTACTAGTTAATATACTAACCTCAGGTCGAATAGGATGGACACTTGGGAAGACTTTCGAAATGCATTTTACGGCCTCACCACTGATGTTCCATTTCTTATTGCCTTCGAGAACACCTGGGAAGCCTGAACAAGGAAGCTAAGGGGACTGGGCGTGGACTCAGTGGGCAGGGGGAGTGGGCTCGGCAGGGCGGATCTGAGGGCGCAGAGGGCTTAGCGCAGCGCAGGGCGATGATCTGGTCGCGTGTGAGGCCAGTCACCGAAAGGTGGCGAGGGCAGCAGGGCCGCTTCAGGTGGCGCGACGCAGGCGCCGATGGAGGAGGTGCACGTAGGGCGCCGGTGGAGGGGTGGCGCGGCACAAGAAGGCGACGGCGAACCCTAGCATGGGGGAATGCGCGAGTCGGGGCCGCTCGGCGCTGGTGGAGGTGAGCGCTCCGGGGGGTGCGAAATGAGGGAGAGAGTGGCGTCGGGCGAAGGGGTTTCCGCAAAGTGGCGGCGGGTGGGAGGGAGGCTCGATCGTTGCTGCTGGATGAGCGATGGACGGTTAGGATGCACCATGTGCATATGTGCACAGATGCACCCTTGTGCATCTGCCGCCCCTAAGCATAACCTTCGTCGGGCCAAGGTGGAGCAAAGTTATTTTTCCGGCGAGCCTAACAGGGCAAATTGGGTTGACTGGACCACGGATTATTATTCACTTCCTTGGCAAGTTCGGGTTGGTTTAGTACAAAACGGTGCAAAAAAGTATACACGGAGAATAAGTGAAATTGCACTAAAAACATTCATTACTTTTTTTTTTCAAAAGGGAGTAAACCCAGCTTTTATAGAAAGCTAATTAAAAAGTCATACAACCTTCACTTGCACAAAACAGAAAGCAAAAGAAAAGCTGGGGAGACCAGCGAACATCCACAATCCAAGATACAAAACATCCATCTTTTCTCGAGCCCATACATCAACATATATCCTAGTAAAAAAGAAGACAACAAGAACGTCACAGGTGCCATCAACTCGATCAAACTTGATGCTTGAAGGTCTGCAACCATTCTCCCGCCCTCTCCAAGAACTGATTTAGCTTTCTTCGGTCAGGATCTTTGAGAAGGATTTACCAGCGCTGCAAACAAGATATAAATTTGAAAATAACTGCAGTAGGTTGTTTAGGGAAAAAACATTCATTACTTGATCTAAATAGAGAATAGTTCTATAACGGTGAAAAAACCATAGCATGACCATGATCCATGATCCATGAAATATTAGCTTCAGCTTTTACCGAACGTTATGAATTTGACTGAAATGGAGGTAATTATGAACATGGTGACAGAGCATTGTGCAATTTGATTGAAATGGAGGGGGTCGCTGGCGAATGGAAGGATCGGCTTTGAATAGGAGAGTCAGACAGTGGCAGGAGGACGCGGTGGCCGGTGCTGATTTGTGGAAACAGTATGGCCCAGCCGCCCCAGCGTGCGGAAGTCTTTTCTCTCTTGTTTATGTTTCTCCATGTACCCTGCTGTTACTTAATGACAAACATGTGAGCTTAGCTCTTCCTCACCTCCACCCATTCAATCCAACCCCACCACCCTGCCTAGTGGGTCACCTCATCTGTATGGTACTATTTAAAACTTGGAATGTACATGGACTATAGTATCATATAATAAAAAAGAGAGGTTGTTTACACCCACTCTTAAGAATTTTGGGGTTTTTCCGTACGATAACTTTTGGAACATAGGAATGGCCAAGGAATTCCTATGGGAAATTTTGGCGGATTCTAAACCTGAGCTCAAACCTCGTGTTAAAATTCTTTTAAGAAGTCCAAGGCAACAACACTCTTTCTATCACATCTTCTCTCTAATCAAGAAACATTTTCCTTCAAAATTCCTGGGAGCATCCAAACAATATTTTCGTACAATTCCTGCCTTTTACCTCCCTTCAGGATTCCAGTGGGCATGACATTCGATTCATGTGTTTTTCCTGTCCATGTGTTTTCGATTTCCTATGTTCCAAACGAGTTCTTAAATTCCTGTGTTCTAAACGGTGCCTTGGTGGAAAATTGTAAAATCTTTGTTCCGTTCGGCTAGAAGGTAAAGTATTTAAAAGTCTTGTTAACTTCAATCAAATGAAACTTAACTTGCTTGTGTACGCTAATGGAAGGTGCCATCAAATGCTTGTTCAGACAGGGTACTCAATTGGTACTCGAGAACAGTATGACAGTAGCCAATAGGTCCAATACGGTTGGCTTTATTTGTAAGCATTGGAGCTCGGTTTGCACTGTCGAATTATTGCGTGCCCGCTTTTTCCCCTACCTACAGGCTACAGCAGCATCACAATCGGTGAAGCAACAAGGAAACGAAGATTTTTCAGACCGAGATGGACATTTGTTTTCGTTCATGTCTCTGCGCTGCGATAACTGTCACCTGGCAACCACCGAACTTGCCAACCTACTGTTGGAAACCCATGCTTCGAAGCAATGACAGGGTAGCTATGAAGAAAGAAAAAAAGCAGTGAGTGAGTGAGTGAGTGTCAACCAACGAAAGACAAGTAGCGTTGCAGGCGATACCACCGTAACTGTGTTGCCCTCTTTGTCGGCAAAGCCTGACTGTTCTAGCTAAAGTTTGCACTGTTTTATCGGCATCCTTGTTTTCCAAAGACTCGGTTGCGTGAGTAATCTGGCAGTAGTAACCGGAAATGTGGTCCGTTCGATGTGCTTTGAGATTGCTGCACAATTCTGCTACTAAATACGCTAAAAAAAGGCCTTGTATTTGATGAGTGAAATACATATACTCTCCTCTCTCCTCACATGGCATGATTGAATGGCTATTCAAAATTTGATTTCTTTAACAGTGTGAGGTATTTGTTTTGAGTTCACAATATTTTTCGGTATGCATTTTGTAACTTGTTTGGACTTGGTAACATCTTTGGTTTTTATGTTCAAACATTTCAAATTTGTTGGAGGGAATGAGATTTCAGTACAAAATGGGATGTTCATGTTGGTGGGAATGAGATTTTCAGTATGAAAAATTCTTTGTATTTATCGGTTTGTTGCATCTGGACCGGATCCATTTCTACTTCCATTTCGGGTTTCCATCTGGACGGGTTTTATGATTTGTAATGTTCATGTAATGTTGAATTTCAAATCTGTAAGAAATTGCGTTTTCAGAATGAGGAAAGAGAGAGAGGGAGTCGATGGAGATTTTTATGGAGAGAGAGACGTATTTGTACAGATACACATTAATTTCCACCCACTTTCCTACCACGAAGCTCAAAGAAAATGAATGGTGCACAATGTACATGGAACTCCATGTACATGTGGGAAAGTCTTCCGAGTTGTAACTTTCCAGTGATGATGCAAGATCTAGTAAGAGAATCTTGACGACATACTCTACCTTGGGAGAGGTTTTAATTAGGAAGTGGAAATGTGTGCTTGTTGCTCGATTCAGGAGTTAGTTGCATTGACCATGGACAGGAAATATTTGTAGTACTGGTAGTACTCACAAGTTCCGTAACCTCGCGTCATCAGCGGCATATCGACGATGGATCAGGATCCTCTGTTGACGGCAGAGAGGCACAATGTTGCCTACATTAAGGCTCCTGAACCATTAGATCAGTGACAGATCTAGAATTAGATCATGTCTCAAAGCTAAATTCTAATAAACCGGCATCTTAAAGCTAACGCTAATTTCTACCCACAGCAAGACATAACAAAAAGTAAGCAATTCATATATAATCCAAATTTGGAAATGAGAATCCCGACTCGATGCGTAAACGTAAGAATCCACATTCCAACAAACAAAATAACGGATGTACGAGGTAACAGCAAAGAAATCAGTATACTCTGTGCATTCATACGATCGTATCTGGCGACTACAAATCATTTTTCACTGCTCGATTTTTTTCCAAACTAAAGCACTTTCTTTGAAGTATGCATAAGAGTGAACAATACCAAGCGAACAAAAGATTTCAAACGTCAAGAAACGGCTCTCAAGATGACCGATAAAGAGTGCTTGATAGGTTTAGAGTTTTCCTCCTTTTGTACCGATGTTTGAATTGGCCCTCGGCTCTACTAGCATGACTAACATATTATACCCACAGTTCTCTACCGTCTTGAAGTGATGGAAATCTGCATTGATCTGATTATATCGAATTGGCAAGCTAGATGTTCTAATAAACCGAATAAATTTAACCGATAACCTTAGTTCATCATTGAAAAAGAGTTCAATTTATTATTACCAAATCTCTAACTAGTAAGTAGTAACTACACCACATAACATGTATTGGTTCTTTGCGGTTCTTCAATTACTTCATTGAGATAGAAGACATTATTGAGCAATGAAAAAGAGGTAAAGAATAGAAAGATAAATGGACTGCAGGAGCTCAACGAGGTCATCTCGACGACGGCTGGCCGCCACCTCTGCGGGCGCCTCAGCGTCTGTGGCGGCGACGACCACCAGACTGGCCGCCGCGTGACTAGAGCGGCGGTGTGAGGGAGCCTCAGATGGGCGCCGCCGCCACGGTGACGCAGCAGTAGGGGCCGAATCGGGCTAGAGGCGAAAGCACGGAGTAAGAGTAGGCAGCGCGTACAGAAGCTAGCAATGCAAGTCAGGCGTGGGGAGCAGGGCGCGACGCCAGCCGGGCGAAGCGACGGGTGGAAATGGCGTTAGAGGCCAAGAAGCCGCTAAGTCGAGCACGGCGCGGGCGAGCGCGCGATGATGCCGATGGCCGATGGCGACGCAGCAGAAGAAGGGCGAACCAGGGCGAACTGCAGAGGAGCGGGCCGAGGCGAGTGTGGGGCCTTCACAGCCTTGTTGGTAGGGAGCGAGCAGGCGGATCTGGTAGAAGACGGGCGCTGACGCCACGGTGAAGACGGGCGGAAGGGTGCAGGAGGCTATCGCCGCTATGTCGAGGAGGACGCGGAGGAAGCCGAGGGCGGCCGTGGCGAGGTTGCGAGGGCCGAGGACGTCGACCAGCCGTGGAGGCGGAGCCGCCGATGGAGGCAGTGGTGGCTGTGGCGCGGAGGGGATTAGGTCACTACGACGCTGCGTACTAGTGTCTAGTCTGGTGGCCTGAATGGAGGGGCGGTAGGGGAAGGAGGTGTCGGCGTGGGTTGGGCCTTGGGCAACCTCGGGCTAAAAAGGTTCCACTCATTTTTTTCGGCCCATATATCAAAAGTTTTTGCACTGGTATTTTTTCTAGGCCTCAGGCTATAGCCCACTCTGACCGAGGACTAGATCCACTCCTGCATTAGATGGAACACATACGGATGAGATTGATCGTTACAATACAATACAAACAGTGGTCCGCTACAATATTTTATCTACAGTGTTTTGCACACTACCTTGCTACTGCAGAATGTTCATGCGATGGTTCTACGCAGTGTTGCGGAGGATCCTGATCCTGATCCTGCCGACAATATGCTAGCTTGTTTTGCTGCATTCCCCGTTCACGTGACGGTGGGTGCCAGAAAGATGAAAAGGCTGCAAAAGCTTCTGCTTGGACCTTAGCTGCGGCATGGCCCATCTAGTGCAGTGAAATACTGAAATTATTTGGTAAACAGGCATGCGGCGCGCTGTTGCCACGCAGCGACTCGGGCGTCCTAGCTAACCTTCAAACACAGGCGCACAGCTGATCGGAAGAATGGAGCGTTTAGCTGTGAGGGGTCCATACATCATGACGTTGATGGCAAGACCGCGTGCCTCTTAACCGAACTTTTGCTGTGAACTGTTCGTTTAGGCTGTAGGCTTTTTTTTTGTCTTATATCTTAAAGCTAGGCTTTTAGCTTAATCAGTTTATAAGTACATTAGCTTTCAAGTTAAGTTTTGGTATTTGATAATCTGTCTTTTTTATAGGATATTAGCTTATTGAGTTGTGTGTGAAAGATAAAAAGTCCGAATTGAAATCGAGGGTTTACAGAATATTTTTAAGCATGCATTTAAACTTTTTTTTTTGCATGGGATTTGAAAATTTAGGGTTACGTGCAAGTGTACATATGAAACAAAATAGATTTCGCTCGTACGTGCATGCGCGTGTGTACCATGGTCTATTCAAATAAATTACAAATCTTGATATCTATCGGAGATGTATATCTAAGAAGACCGAAGTATAACAGACAACCTATTCATAGCAAGATATCGCTCGTAAGTGCATGCATGTATTAAGTTTGAACATTACGTAACGAAAGAAATTAATATAGAAAGACAAATATTAGCCAACCAACTAAAATAACACGGTAACAAAATATTATTAGTTCATATATGACACAATTATCTTGTCACTGCAACATGTGCATATCATATTAATGTAATCTATTTATCCTCTTGCGACCATTAAAGAAGTAGCAATACTACCACGATAAACACTTATGTCGCCATCATCGATTGTTGATCCATTGACACCGTGCCCTCCAAATGATCCAAATCATCCTAGAATTACCTAAACAACAAAGCATATGGTGGTGCAGCATATGAATTTACAAATACGAATATACAACAGCAAAACATAATAATTTGCACTTATATACAATGACATTTTATGGGTAATTTCAGTGGCAAAGAGTTATTCTATTTTGTAAAAACCAAAAAAACATATTTTTTATAGCTTATAGTTTTTAGGTTTAAAATAGCTTAATTTTTTTATAAGCTAGATAAAAAATCACCTTTTGTTTAGACTTAGGCTTGCTTTCAAAAAGAAGAAAGAACCTAAACAAACGGGCCTACCGCGGGGGAGAAAAGGAGTGAACGAGACTATGTGAAAGACAATCCTGATGCGTGACTTGACCCCTAGTTGTCGGAACGTCGAACAATTTTACCGACCCTGGTCGATCGGCATGGCTTTTGCTTCAGTACATGGGATGATGGGAATGGTATTAGCCCTGTCCCTATACTGGTCAGAGTGTCAGACACTCAGACTAGCTCGTTTCACAGAAGTGAAAGCTGAGTCGAATCGTATCAGTATTTGTGCCATACCGGGTGATCTCGGGTTCTCGTCCCATTGTGGTTGAGAGGACACGGATCATCTTGGCCCAACCCAGACGAGAGTGAATAAAACCAAGGCCTGGTTTGTTGTTTCTATCCAGGTGACCAGGTGAGCGTGAGCCCAACCAACCATCTTGCGTCAAAAAGAGCAGCAAGGTCCGCAACCGTTCTTTGTATTGATGGAGAGACTCGAGAATAACTGAAGAAGCGACAGTTGTCAGTAAAGCAGAAACACAGGGTAAAGCAGGGGCTAAAACAACGGAATTAAACAATCTCTTCTGTGTCATTTGAGAATGGAAGCATCGTTGAATTGTTAGCACGTACTCCCCTGTTTCACTATATTTGTCCGTGATAACGCGGATCAAAACTCTTGACGAGGTTAAATTTCCGATCTTTCGCGGTCGAACAATAACAACGATAAGTAGAACGACGTTGAATCAATAGCGTGAAAAAGAAACAACGTCGATCAACAAGCACACAGAACCATACCAACGACTTAGGCAACTTAGGCACGAATCAGGGATTTCGCACGCAAACCAAAAACAATGATTCTTGATCTGCCAAGCAAATACAAGAAACACTTGATTGGTAGCACAGAGATTCACCCTATAGCACATGACCGAAAGACATATTTTCAATTGATAACTAAAACTCCCTCTACAATGATGCGTACGGTGTACCCCGTGCTTATATTATATAGCGGCATAGCAGCACCTACTACACACGCACGTAATGGCTTAAGGAAAAAGCTAAAAAACGTTATAGCGTTGGAAGCCAATCCAATGTTATAGCAATCTACCGTTGGATCTGATTTGCTTCCTTTCTATATGGGAAGAGAAAGACTACAAAACGCTATAGTGTTTTTCTTTAGAACGACAGGATAACACCTCACCGTTGAATCCTTTCGATGCCTCCAACCTTACTTTCCGACTGCGGGTGTGATCATAGATTAGCTAGCCAGTAGGGAGCAACTAAAGCACGCAGGGTTATCAATCAACTAGTCTTTCTCTATATGATATATCGGGCTTACCGAGCCGGCTCTCGTGTTTGCAGTGATCAGGATGAACTACTTCTCGCGGCGGGCGTCGTTGGCGATGCCTAGTTTTAGGAGACAATTGGTAATCCTCCTGTCGACGGTGCCGAACTTGCCGGCATCCTTGCTGGTGGCTGGGAGCCTTCAGAACTAGCAGCCGCGCCTGTAGGACTCGACGAGCCTGAGCGCGTTGCGAGAGCCTCGCTGAGGCTAAGCAGCACCCTTGTGACGGCCCCGAGTAAACCACCCCGAGACTTACTGTGCATACCGGGCTAGTCCCACGATTCGCTAGCCCGCACAGTTCAACAACAATATGATTACAGCCATACAACCAAACTATAGAAGAAGCAGATAAATTAACAAATATTAACAGCAAAAGACCTTTACAGAGGTCTATCACGAAGGGCTACAACAACAGAGGGTCGCAGCGGAACAACAAAATAAAATACACGTGGAGGCTACACGACATGCCCACAGGCAATCGAATGGAGGACGTCCTAGCACGAGAGGTCTTCAAAGACCTCCTCTTCAAAGAGGTCGAAGCACCATGGGAGGTCTTCATCAGCTGCTGATAAATCATAGGGCACAAACCATGAGTACTTTTGAATGTAATCAGCAAGCCGTAGGGAAAGAATGCAAATATATTCATGCAGGGCTCCACAAAGGTAGCTGTATGGTTACTTTGCAGAAAGCGATATTGAATTGAAATACAGTAAGTAGATTGTAAGGCACAAGTCGAAAGAGTAATACATAAATAACATATTTTCTTTAAAAACAACACACGACCACCCTGGCCATGTGCCTAGATCACAAACGGCCACCCTGGTCGTGAGCTAGACCTCTCACGACCACCCTGGCCGTGAGCCCGACCACTCGGAACCAACCACAACAATCAGTTTTGAGAAAGATCTACCCCTTGCGTGAAATCACCAGGCATGTCCATAATCGAGGATGCGGCTATTCGAATAGATTCTTTCATCTGCAGAGGTTGTACAGCTTTACCCACAAAACACGAGTTCTCTAGTTTGTTTGGCACCCGTCGATGCCCCTGCTCACGACCTTAGGTAAGCAGGCTAGAGCACGTGACAAGGCCTTTACAAGATTCTGCTTTGACTTGGTTCCGCTCGCTAAGGTTTCGCCTTACTGGCCTCCTCTTGCACCAAGTGTGGGCGTAAATCCCAGGTCCTTCCACACTTCCACCAAAACGAAACCGAATCAAAGCATTGCCAATTAATTGGCCAGGTCCACCCCATAATGGACTTGTGGTAGTACGGTAAGGCTCGGATCGAACTCTTACAAGGTCAAGTCCTTAGCGGGTGCTCAGGCGAGACCTCATCATCCTAGTGTGCATAAAGCACCCCCTTTACTGCACGATCACTCGTCCGAGCAAAAATATTTTGGGTTCAACCCGGCCAATAACCACCCTAGTCATGGCACAATAAATTTTTTATTAGTGGTCACACAGACCAACGGCAACGCTTGCAAGACAACACATGCCAAGATAAATATGTGCCACAATTCCATAATTTTTTAGTCAAATTTAACATCTTAAGAGAGGTGATCGAGACAACGCGTAACTAAGCAGGTCTAAGCAAGATACACACCCATGTTGGTTATCATAAAGAGGTCCAACTAAGGTTACCCAACCTATGGTGGTCCAAAGAGTACATGTCAATATGTAGAATACAAGTATTCAATGAGTCATACTGCCAAGTAGGTGATTAGCTAATTTCCAAACCATTTTGTACAAATAGCCATGCATGTTGATATAAAACAAAGTAATTTTGCAAAACTAGGTTCAACATGATCAAAAATCTACGACTTGCCTTCGATGAAGACCTTGGGGTCTTCTGTAGAGGTCGCTGGGTCCACGAACTCTTCAGCGGAGCCGGAATCTACACGTGCGATAAAGAGCCAAATAAATACAACGAATCCAAATAAAACCAAAACTACCAAACTAGAACAAAAAGGGAAATACTGAAATAGAAACGAACTCTTAGGAGGAGATCCTGAGGAGGAGGTCCAAAAGAGGAGGTCCACAGGAGGAGGTCCTGAAGAGGAGGTCCAAAGGGGGAGGTCCACATGAGGAGGTCCTGAAGAGGAGCACAACTACGCAACACGGTCGTAAAATAGATACAACCATGCGACGTGGTCATGAGAGCAAAAAGAGGACACGGCACGGAGGAACTCACCCAGACACACACACACACACACACACACACACACACACACAGACTGGGGGAGGATGGCGCACGGCGCAGGTGCTCCGTCGAACTTCTGCGGCGGTGAGGAGGCCGAGGACGGTGCAAACTCCAGCGGCTCCTTGGCGAAACTTCGAGCACGGTGAAAACTGGTGAAAGCAAGAGAGCAAGAGAATGTTGAGAGCTAGGTGAGGAAAAATGTGATGATAGAGGGCTGCTCAAGCTTTTATAGTCAGGGGGAGACGAAAAGCAGCTGGAAGACTCCAAAACACATGTGTTCAACGGTAGGTGAAGGAGAAGATGGGAGCAGGTCTGGGAGGAGACAAAAGAAGGAACAGGTACTGCAAAAAAAGCAGCAGCATTTTATGTGAGACAACAACATTTAATGCACGAGTACCTTGGTGTCAGCAGTGACACAACGGGAGGAAGGAGAAGGTGAACAGAGCTGCCAGGTGGGACCAGTCAAAACTCGGAAAGATGGTCCAACCCAAAGGGAGGTCACGGTCAAAGGGGAGGTCGTGACCCAAGTAGGGTCGTGACCCCAGGGGTGGTCTTTGCAAAAAGATCAAGAGGGTGGTCTTTACGAAAAGACCAAAAGGGTGGTCGCGGCCCAAAAGGGTGGTCGCGGCACAAAGATGTGGTCGCTGCCTAAAAGGTAGTCACAGCCCAAAAGGGTGGTCTTTGCAAAAGACCAAGATGGTGGTCTTTGCAAAAAGGCTAAAAGGGTGGTCGCGGTCCAAAGGGGAGGTCGTAGCACAAAGAGGTGATCGCGGCCCAAAAGGGTGGTTGTTGCAAAAAGACCAAGATGGTGGTCTTTACAAAAAGACCAGAGGGTGGTCGCGCCCTAAATGGAGGTCGTGACCAAAGAAGGTGGTCTTTGCAAAAATCCAAAAGGGTGGTCTTTACAAAAAGATCAAGAGGGTGGTCTTTGCAAAAAGACCATCTTCAGGACCACCGGGGAGTTCAAAACCAAAATGAAGATCCAACGAGAAGGGGATTAAAGAAAGGCGTGGCAAAGCGAGGCCGTCCAATTTTGATCGGGCGGTTCAAAAAGAGGTGAATGTTCAGACCAGTTGAACGTGCCAACAAGATCGGGCCGTTCAACATAGATCGGACGATCCACAGCGCGTGGGACGTTCGGACTGGCCGAAACGCCCACTAGATCGGGCCGTTCGACACAGATCGAACGGTTCAAAACGAAGGGGACGTTCGGACTAGCCGAACGTCCAACAGGATCGAGCCGTCCAGCACAGATCGGACGATCCGCAAAGAAAGGAGGCGCGGAGCTGAGCCGCGCGGGGAGAATGGAATGAACAAAGAAGGGGAAAACAACACCAGAGAACTCTAACAACTCCAAAGGAACCAAACTCAAATTAATTGGAGTTGGATTTAGTCATTTTAAACATCTTAATTCCAAAATCTCCAGTTAAGCTTTAGAACTTCAACAAAACCAAATGGTTCTTTTTAATTTTGAAAACTCAAAAACTCAGGGAAACTTGGGACGTTACAACCCTCGTCCTCGTCGCCGTGTCCTTGTCCACCGTGGAGTTGTACAGGAGGTCGCCGACATTCCACGCACGCTCGGCGAGTTCCAGGCACCTGCTGCTGTTCCGACGAGCAGTCCTCACCGCGTTGGCGATCTTCGGGATGACCTTGACGATCGCGCTGATCAGTGGCTCCATCTCACCTCACCGTTGGATTTGTTCGATATCTCCAACCTTATCCATTTGCTTACTCCTTCTCGACTCCTCACACATGTTCCCTTCCACTCGTCCCTCTCTCTCTCTTTAATATTCCCAATCCTTCCCCCCAAATCCCTATCTCCGGTGTGCCGCTACCCGATTTGGTTTTCGGCTGAGTCTTCCTCGAGGAGAAGATACACATCGGAAGGTACGCACAGCAGCCTACCTACGCGATCTCTATGTAGCTGGTGTTTTCTGCTATGTAACATTTGGGATAAACGATGGTACTTTGGGATGAAACAATACGAAACTTGTTGAAACATGATGATACTCCATTAGACTTGGTGAAACTCAATGAGACTTGGGATGGAACTTCATGAAACAATTCAAACATTAGCATGAATATGAGTGGAACTGGATGAAACACGACGATACTCCATGAGACTTGATGAAACACGATGATACTCCATGAGACTTGGGATGAAATATTATGAAACTCCAAGAGACTTGGGATGAAACAATGGTACTTTGGGATCAAACTATATGAAACTTGATGAAACATGATAAAACTCCAAGAGACTTTATGAAACACGATGAAACTCCATGAGACTTGGGTTGAAACACGATGATACTCCATGAGACTTGATGAAACACGGTGAAACTCCATGAGACTTGAGATGAAACAATGGTACTTTAGGATGAAACAATATGAAACTTGATGAAACACGATGATACTCCATTAGACTTGGTGAAACTCCATGAGACTTGGGATGGAACTTCATGAAACACTTCAAACATTAGCATGAATATAAGTGAAACTTGATGAAACACGATGATACTCCATGAGACTTGATGAAATACGATGATACTCTGTGAAACTTGATGAAACACGATGATATTTCATAAGACTTAGGATGAAATACGATGAAACTCCATAAGACTTGGGATGAAAAAATGGTACTTTGGGATCAAACTATATGAAACTCCATGAGACTTTATGAAACACGACGATTAGGGGCGGAGATGGGCCTCGGGCCAGTTAGGCAACGGCCCGAGGCCCAGGAAAAATAGTAATGGAAAAACTTAGTAATTATACCCCCAAAAAAGAAGCAAAGGAGAGGCCGTGCTTCTGGCTACCGAGACAAATGCCCAAGACCTCCCTCTCGAGCGGGCCGAGCGGCCGAAGCAAAGGCAGGAGCCAGGAGCTGCGCCTGCGCTCATTCCCCAAGCATCTTCTCAATTCCCCTCCCTCCCGAGTCCCTCCCTCTGGTTCCTCCTCCCCCCACGACGGTCGGCGCCTCCTACCTTTGGCTCCTCCCTCCCCTGGTGCCTCCGTGCCGCCTTCGCCCATGTCAGAGCTCTCCCTTCTAGCGCCTTACACATACCGGTTGCTCGGCCAAAGCATTTCGCCAATGCGCTTTGCGCCGTCGTCGCCGTTGCTTGATGCTTCAGCTGACTCGCCTCGCCCGGCCATCGCCTTCTTGTTGCCCGATCGCTCATGGCTGCTTGGCCTTGCCTCCTTCTTGGCGGCGTTGCCTCAAGGCCGCCTGTGGGGTCATGTGGTTTGGGTGGCTCGACCTCTGGCATGCCATTTGTCGTCTTGCTGCCGTGCCTATCGCCGCTCGGCTCCTCTATCCGCAAAGCAAGGAAGCCAGATTCGGTGATTAGGTGAGGAACTGAGGCTTGTATAGTTGTATGAGTAAATGAGTTACAGACTTAACTACTTAAGTGCTTAATACTTTGGCAATTGATATAACACATTGGATTGTATGAGTAAATGAGTTAATTAGTTATGATTTATGACTTATGATTTATGAGTATGATTCAATGTATGATATATGACAGTGTGTTAACTTTCTATTTGAATATTTGATGTACTAGAATTAGAAATACATGATGAAGAGGACCAAGACATTGGCATCTTATTTTCCATTGCAATCCAATCAAACTCCGGAAACAATAGGAATGGGAGGTAGTAACGCCCCACAAAACAATCCCCGTGTTGTGCTATGTTACATTCTTATTTCGTAATTTGCATAAAAAATGATGTTGTGGTCTTGTGTCCCTGATTTACACATGCAATTTTATCTTTGTAGGTTCCGGTTCTCGTACTATTGTTGATGAAGATATGATAGGATCAAATGAACCAAATCTTTGTTAATTAAGCAAAAATTACCTCGTGCTAGTGGTATGTTACATTCTTTTTTCTTTTTGCTATGTTTTATCTATTTTGTCGTATCGTTAAACATTGAATTCAAATTTTATTTCGATTGTGCATTTGTGTTGTACTTTTGTTATACCTCAGTGTTGATAGTATTTGATGTTAGTTATAGACTTATAGTCATTTAGTTTTGGGCCCGAGGCTCTCTCAAATTATGGCTCCGCCACTGACGATGATACTCCATGAGACTTGATGAAACACGATTAAACTCCATGAAACACTTCAAACATTAGCATAAATCTGAGTGAAACTGGATGAAACACGATGATATTCTATGAAACTGTATGAAACTGGATGGCCGGATGCTATACCGTTAGAAAAGGCTCTTAACGGTATTGCGTGTCCTAGTTGCTCTCAATGGCTTAAGGCCGACTCTAACTAGACTCGAACTCAGGCTCCGTAGCAATCCGACTCAGCACACTATCTGATCCTTTTACATCTCAGACACACGCACACATATCACGTAAATAAAAGGACGAACCACATTGGTTTTAAGGGCAAATCACTGGTTTTACGGAGAAACTCAACAAAACCGAAGAATAAAGGTAGACTTAATCGGTTGTTTGGCGTGCATCACGGGGGGACCCACGGGTCAGCAGCAGAAGGATCCAATCCCTTCTCACCCCAGTTTGTATCGGCATCTCCTGGCCCAACGTGATCTCCAAACTGAAACAACCAAGTTTGGCTTTATCTTCCGGTTGCTAGTTGCCCCTTTTATCTCCTAGTAAACCTCCAATCCAATCAGATGGTAGCTACGCTTCTAGATGGTCACGTATTGATCTGGAGATTGAAAAGAAACAGGCTCATCTTCTTTGCACGTGAGAAGATTATCTCCGGCTTGGACTCCTGGTGCATGCTCGCCGAACCAACCGAAGTCTGACCCAATTCCATGCACGTCTCCTCTCACGTACATGTCCTGAACAGCCACGTCTTCTTCCTTGTGCGCCGTGTGCAACTCCCAC
The DNA here is from genome assembly GCA_036346405.1 of Phyllostachys edulis. Lineage (NCBI taxonomy): Eukaryota > Viridiplantae > Streptophyta > Magnoliopsida > Poales > Poaceae > Phyllostachys > Phyllostachys edulis. The sequence goes on from CM070545.1 coordinate 40,131,315, forward strand.
GCGGACGCCTGTTGTTCATCATGTAGCACAACACCCTCGCGCGCCGTGCCAACCTCCTCCTGATTCCTGTGCGTCGCACCCACCAGTGCTCCCACATGCGCGTCGCACGTCGCGTCATTCGACTCAACGCGTGCACAAGGCACAAGTGCATGTGCTAGCAGTCGCAGTGTGGCGCACACAATTTCTCATGTGCAGCATACTTGTCATCATCGATTTCGCCGACCTGTGTGCAAGAGCTAATGAAAACATACAAGAAATTAGTGCACAGTATCTGAGCCGCACCATCTGGTCTTGAAAATATCTGATATCCGTTTATTGGTTGAATCTAGAGTATAGTTAATATAATTTTTTTTTCTTTTCACTCTTACTTAAATGCTTTAGAAGAGATTAAATGATTATAGGTTGTCATTTAATAAAGGTATGAGATTTGTATGGTCATTTTTCGATAAGTGTTAATTTAACCAAGTTAGAGTAAAGCAAAAAAAAAATTGATTGCGTCTGCCGGGAGTCGAACCCGGGTCTATTGCTTGGAAGGCAATTATCCTAACCGTTGGACTACAAACGCTTTGCTGGTAGGTTATCAATCTACTCTTAATTACTCCTTTATAAGCCAACAGTTGCCATAGTCTATGTTGCCGTGGTGGATAACATTTACAGATCCCCAAGTGTTGACGATGCATGAATCTACACCTTTTGTAAAGAGATGTGTGAAGCCGCGAAGGTACACTAGTCTGCGCAGTGGGCACCAATTTGATCCAGAATGCACGCACGCATCAAATAGAGCAGGTAATTGTTTCCATTCTTTCCGCATATATGAATTAATGGATTCAAGAATATTGTTGGAACTTGGAGATAATGTTGTAGTCCTAAAAAGAATAGTGACGGAACTCGGAGATAATGGATTCAATCATCCCGCGTCTAACTTTTTTTCTTCTCTTCGCGTCACGTGGGAGCATGCTCACTCTTCCACGTCCTATCTGATAGCACGTCGTAGATCGAGCTGGATCAGTACGTCCGAGTTAAAACTAGCATCAAGCACAGTTCTACTGCTTACACATGAAGTACGGTTGCGTAATAAAACCAGGGAAGCAGAATTGTTGGGTAGCGGCAGCACCCTCTCCAATCAGAGTATTCCACTCCCGGCCGGGGGGCCTCTGCGCAGTGCGCAGTGTGCAGGCGCGTACCGCCAAGCTGCGCGCTGCTGTGAGATGCAGGCGCACGCGTTAGCCGCGGAAGCGGCCAATCCCCGTCTCCGTGCCGATTTGCGCGCGACAAACGGCAATGGGACGGGGAGGGCAGCAGCCAAGGCGCGGCACATGGCTAGAGTACAACGAGCCGCGGGGCCAAATTATCGTTGGGCGACGCAGCCCGCGCGCGCGCGAGGCTGGTGCCTGGTGGATGGTGTATTGGTGTGGGAGCTAGCCTTCACGAGGGCACTGTAGTGCGCGCGTTTTGCTCGCTCCATTGCTCGTTCTCGGCGTGATTTGCTGCCACCCGTTCTGATGGGACGTGTGGTAGGCTGGTACTATAGCTCGTACCGCGGCGCGGCCAGCTCGTGCTGGACCGTAGCACCGCTCCATCATTATCTGCTGGTCCCGTACCTTATCATGCAATTGAAGGGACGTGCGGGATCCAGCGAATCGGCACGGACTGCCGGCGACGCTGTGGCCACTTCTTGGAGCAACTGAAGTCGATCCACCTGTAGGATTATAATTTGCCTTGAGCATTGTAAAACTTGCATGTGGCGTTGGAATCCTTCGGTATAAACCGAAGCGCGTTTGAGGCAACGCCGCGTTGGCCACGTCGTCCTTTTTTTCTAGACCATCCGATCGTTTTAGTTCGTTTCTCTGCCATCCGATCCGTCGCTGTCTCCTTCCCTTTTGCTTTCGCGGGAACACACGCGCACATGCAGCGGTCAGAAGACCAGAGCCGCTGCTTCGATTTTCTCCCTCCGTCCCATACTGCGGGCTCCACCAGCCGTGTTTTCTTGATTCGTGCGCCTCTAAGGGCGCGTCCAAGGACGCGCAGGTCTGCTAGTTAATCATTATCGTTGTCATGTTAGAGTTACGCAGTTGTATGTGTGCGCGAGTTATCTAGTCGTCGTTCATGCGGAGGAGACGGAGACTTCCTGTTGTGCCGTTGTGGCTCAGGAACAAGTATCGGTCCACTATGCATGTAACTAACACATGTAATCCGGTGCCTAATAAGAGAGCAAAATTGAAAAAGCTATAGCAAGTGATTGCGCAGCATAATCCCTCCGTGTTCTCTGATTTCTTCCATGAAGTTCATATTCCTTACTGTTCGTCTGTAAAAAATGTTAGCAGTAAACTTAGAGCAAATCAATATATTTCTAACATTTGGTATCAGAGCGAGGTACGAGGAGAAGTTGCTTGATGATGACTTGCCGGTCGGCGTGATGGCGTCTTATAATCGTTGCTCGCCAAGTGAGATGCATGGGTGCAATGACGAAAGACTCTGACATAAAGATCAGACGCTCAGAGCACGACGTCGAAGGTCAGCGTGGCCATAGCGAGACCAACGTAGTGTGCCGGTTGTAAGATCGAGGAGGCCGACTAGAGGGGGGGTGAATAGACGGTTTTAAAAACTTCTTTGGCTAAAACCGAGTTTTATGCGAAATTGTAAATGAAATCGGTTTTGCACAATTTAAAGCCTAAATCAACTAGTTTTTACTAAGTGCATCAACAATATGAGACTATCGATAACTATTGTAATCATACAAAGGCAAGTAATCAATTTAATATAAGGAATATAAATTGTACAAAGTAAATCACAAGAGAACAAACCACAAAAACACAACAATGTTTTACCGTGGTGTTCGGAGACTTGCCGGTTTCCCTTAATCCACGCTGAGGTAAGCCCAACCGCATTGGGCCGGCTCCACAACTTGAGCCAATACCTCCGAGATAAGTCCAACCACTTGGACCGGCTCCAAAACGAACCAACACCTCAATCCACTCGGGGTTGCTCTTCCTCCACTTCGGAGATGGCGAGCACCAAACCACTCACAACACGCCGGGTCTTCTCACAAGCTTCTTGAGAAGATCACCGGACCACGACGCCTCCACGCCGTCTAGGTGTCGGCAAACTCTAAGAGTAATAAGCTAAGCCCTTTACTTGACTCTCACCAAGTGCAACACATGCACAATTTGACGCTCAATCCAATTCTAGTTACAACACATACAACTAGAGTCTCTCCCTTTGCTTACATGGTGCAACACATGCACATTTAAGAAGAGAAGCTCACACTAGCTCAATAGAATAAAATGGGATGCCAAGAGTTGCCCTCCAACCGGCCAAGATGAGTATTTATACCCCCCACACAAAAACTAACCGTTGGAGGAGAATCCGATGAAAATCGGAAAACCCGATCGCATCAGCAGCATAGGGCGGTCGATCTGGCTACAATGCAACGGCTATAAAAATAGCCGTTACATGCAATTCTCGGTCATCCGCCTTACAGGTTTGGTCCGACCGACCCCATCAATCCGGCCTTCCAGTGGAGGAAAACGAAAAACTCGCCCTCTGGAAAAAGTTGACCGGCCTTATAAGGGCGGTCAGTCCGGGCCTTCCGGGTGGAGGAAAAACGAAAAACTCGCCATCTGGAAAAAGTTGACCGGCCTTATAAGGGCGGTCATCCAAGCTTCAATCATGTCGGGTCGGCCTCGATTTTAGCACATACGACACTCAGAAAAACGGTCATAACTTTTGACTCCGATGTCGGAATTGAGTGATCTTGGGCTCTATGGAAAGCTTATTCAGAAGGCTACACAACCCATCTTTTTTATTGATCTCAAACACATTTGATCAAATAAAAAAACACAACTCCAAAGGGCCAACACCATAGTCTAAGTCCAAGGAAATAGCAACGAGCAATCTTAGACCATGCCAAGGGAAAATGCATAAATCCCAACAATTTGCAAAACACATTTGCAAAATTCGGTATCATGCCACAAGGAGTAGGTACATGGACTTCAACTATTTGCAAAACACATTTGCAAAGTATAGTCACATGCTACAAGGATTATGCATGAGCCTCAACTATTTGCAAAACACATTCGCAAATATCAGCAACATGCCGCAAGGAGTAGTTGCATGGACTTCAACCATTTGCAAAACACATTTGCAAATTATAGTCTCTTGCTACAAAGAGTTAATGCACGAGCTTCAACTATTTGCAAAACACATTCGCAAACAATAGCACCATGCCATGGAGAGCTAGAGCAAGCGAGATTGAGCTAGCTATCAACACATGATGAGACTCAAGCTACTAGACAAGACCCCTCTTAACAGTACGGCAAACCTATACTAGCAATCCGGTCTTCCAATCAAACACCAAGACTGGTAAAAAACTAGGAACACATCCTTAGCCCTAGCTAGTCATACCATTGCCTTGCACACACACTTGAAGTTTGATGACGTACATCTTCACTTCAAATTCGGGTTCTTGACTTGAAAGCTCATCAACACATAATGAGTTCTTTTACTTCGGGATCTTGACATGATGCTCATCAACACATGATAACATCCATCATCCCGAGTCTTGAAATGCATCAACATATGATGCATCATTCACTTGACCTCCATCAACACATGATGAGTTTTCTCTTTGACTTGATGATTAACTCATGATCATCTCTTTTTCTTGAGCATCACCGACACACGATGATTTCCGTTGCTTCGAGTTCTTGATATGATGCTCATCAATCCATGATGACATCCTTTTCTTGAACTTGGCTTGATGATCATCAACACATGATGATCTTCTTCACTTCGGGATCTTGACTCGAACATCATCAACACATGATGATTTCCTTTTCTCCCGAATCTTGACTTGATGACAATCAACATATGATGCCATCCAAAATTTTTATCACCCTGGAACATAACCTATTCATCTAACTCATGGAAAATATTAGTTCCACAATATGATTATCATTAATTACCACGACATACCATGAGACCGACAAACAGCGATGGTATGGAGGTCATCGTCGCAAGAAGAGTCGGCGGTCGGAGTCGCCCGGTGAGTCGTGCCACCGGTGACGAAGTTGTGGTGGTGAAGAGTGGAGGCAGCATGTCTCTCAAATACCTGCTACCAAGGAGCGTCGTCGACAACTGGCAAGGCAGATGGCATTGGCGGCCATCTCCGTGTCTCCGGGAGAAGAACTACCAGGTGCATGGGCTACGGTGACACCCATGTTCACAGTCGCTGATGGTGAGGGCGAATGTATTGTCCCTCAAGAGTGATCGCGTGGCGAGGACGACTGTACTGTCCCTCTTGGAGTGCACCACGTGGTAGAGAAATGGCTGCGTGGGTTCGACGACACATGAAGGGAGTTTGTGTTGTTAACCTGTGCTGAGTGGAAAGGTGGAACTTCTTCGAGATAAGTGTTGAAGACCGTCAATGACGTGATGAGTCGTGCAAGAGGCTGCTGCGTGTGGCAACAAAGAGAAAGCCGCTGCGGGTGGCAAGAGGTTGTGGAGGAGACAGAGGAAGAGAGGATTAAGAGAGAGGAGGCGGTCGAGCTGACGCGCATTGGCGGCGTGAAGCGCATGCTGCGCAGCAAGTCAGGGCGGTGACCCGCGTAGTTCCCCGTTCTCACACCACATGCCACTATGTTAGTTAATTTCATTTGCACTTCACGTTTACTACTTTGTTTTCTTCCCTGTTGCATGTTCAGAAAGGCATTGTTATGTGCCCGCTACTTCAGGTAGTTTTTCATTTGATTGAGTCTTCCTGTTGTGCCATTGTGGCGCCTGATCAGGAACAAGTATTGATCCACTATGTATGTAACAAACTCCTGTAATCCGGTGGCTAATAATAGAGCAAAATTGAAAAAGCTGTAGCAAGTGGTTGCGCAGCACAATCCCTCTATGTTCTCTGATTTCTTCTCTGAAGTTCAGGTTCCTGATTGTTCATCCGACAAAAAGGCTAGCAAAACCTGAGAGCAGATCAATAGATTTCTAACATGTGGTAGAAATGGATTTAGTAAAGAAACCATTTTTAACTGTTTTCTATTCCTTAGATCTTTATATTTGTATTCAACTTTTATGCAGTTGATTTATTTATTCTCCTCTCCTAAGATAGTCTTTCCAATAGGCAATACTTCAATGCTAAGTGCTTAATTTTTTTGACACGTTGGATAGAGAACAAACTAAAATGAAGATGTGCTTGTAAGGCTCTTTCGGAATTTTAATGCTTGTTTAAGCGCCGATGCTTATAAGGCTCTTGTTATGAAAATATATAACTATCAATACAAAGATATGTTTGTATTATCGTATTGGAGTGATGGTTGTTAAATGGATAACGGCCGACGTATCACACAATCTTCTAAACACCTTTTACTATTATAAACATGTAAAACACCAAACATTCACTAATAAACTAACCAACCGAAGAAGTGAAGAGCACACCAACCAACCGCCGGTCCATGAGCTTATTCCCGCAACCCACCAGGCCACCGTTGGCACAGAAAATCAACATTTCCTCCATGCCCATACAGCGTGACATCAAAAGCGTCGTCCTAGGTACCCAGCCACCATTCCGCGCTTCCACTGCTCCATTCGACCCCTTAGTTTCTAATTTTCTACCTTGCAAGAAATGGCCACCACGAAACCAGCCTCCCCAACAGCCGCCGCCGCCGTCGCCAATACCAGCACAATCTCCGATGCGCCGGCGCCTGAGCAGCTCCTGGAGGTGGCCGAGGACGAGGTGGTCATCGATTTCAAGCCAAACTCCAAGTGCCACGCTGACCTCCGCCTCCGCTCCCTGCACCCCTCCCTCCCCGTCGCCTTCAAGGTCCAGACCTCCTCCCCGCTCAAGTTCCTCGTCAGCCCCCCGCGCGGCGCCGTGAAGCCTCTCTCCTCCGCCTCCCTCCGCGTCGTGTTCCGCCCGCAGCCGCACGCGCCCCCGTCCTTTCCCCGCTCCCGCGCCGACCGCTTCCTAGTCCTCTCCTCCCTCTCCGCGGCGCAGCTCGACTCTGCCGCCAGCCCCAACAGCGCCAACGCCATCCGCCTCCGCGTGTTCTTCGGCGGGCCCTACCTGCTCCGCCTCGCGGCGGACTCCGGAGACGCCGCGGCCGTGCGCCTCATCCTGCGCCGGCAGCCGCACCTCCTGCCGCTTCTCGAGCCCGAGGCTGCGGTTCCCGACGCCGAGCAGTGGGCGCCGCTGCATGCGGCGGCCGCGAGGGGGGACTGCGGAGAGGTGATGAGGCTGGGGGCGGAGGCGCTGGCAGCGCGTGACCGGGAGGGGAGGACGGCTCTACACGTGGCGGCCGCGGCCGGGAAGGCGGAGGCGGTGGCAGCGCTGGTGGACATGGGCGCCGACACCGCGGTGGCTGACGCGCGTGGGAGGACTCCGCTGGACGTGGCGCGGGAGAAGGACTATGTAAGTTACTAGAGTCTACCTGTTTTGTCCTTCTAACTGTCCTGTTCTTAGTTCAGGGAATTCAAATGTTGCTTGTTTAATTAGACAAAGATTCGTGATAATAACAACCCTTAGGAGCTATTGAGCAAACCGTCTTTACCAATACGAGTCATAGATCGTAACAACGATTTGGCATGACAAAAGGGAAGTAATTGTAGCGGTAAACATTAAGATTTTGCTTGGTTTGATCACTAACGAACAAGACAGAAAGATATTAGGGGGCATCACGCCATGGACAAGCTGGAGGCTGTACGTAGCTTGGCTTATGTGACCCGCGTCCTTGTGCTCGTGAATCATGGAAGGAGTAGCACGACGTTGTAGTAGCGCAGCACCATTATTGTCCACTTGAAACGCATAATCGTCTTTGCTCCACAAAATGACGTTATCCACAGACCAGAGTCGATTTTTTTTAAAGAAGCATTACTGTACGTCTAAGATGCGCAACCCTGCATATCAAACAATGCTGCTTGAGTGTTTCCTGCATGACTGGATATCAAACAGACAAACAGTGCTATTCTCATAGTAGTATTGTTTTGCAAGAAGCGTTGCCTCCAATTTGGACTCCTCAAATTAAATTATCTAAGATTGTAACGACAATGCTGTTTGCTGAGTACAGCAAGAAGTGGTGGACATCCTGGAACGGTGGGAGCTAGTCATGACGGCGGCGAGGCGAGGCGACCTCCAGAACCTCGAGTCCCTCCTCAGCAAGCGCACCGGCGTCCGCGGACGCGACCAGTACGGCCTGACGGCGCTCCACTTGGGCGCGATCAAAGGGCACTGCGACGTGATAGCCTTGCTCGCCGGTTCAGGCTGTATGGACATCGAGTGTGAAGACGTGGAAGGGCACAGGCCGCTGCACCTCGCTGTGGAAGGCGGCTGCGCTGAGGCCGTCGAGCTGCTGCTTGACATGGGCGCTGACGTCCATGCCAAGACCCAGAGGGGTGCGACGCCGCTCCAGATGGCCGTGACGATGGGATACGACGCCATCTCGCAGCTGCTTCGCAGCCGTGGTGCCGAGGCGGCAGCTGCACCGGCGTTGTGCATCGCATCGTCGTCTTCCTCGTCGATATCATGTGCCTAGATTTGCTGTGTTCAGTCCAGGGTTGTTTGTAGGAGCAGATTAATACAGCACTGTATAGTTCACAGAAGTGATTGTTCTGTTTTGGACTTTTGTTGGTAGCTCGTGTTATGCAGGACGGATGTTTGGTTTGCTTTGTTATAGATGCAATGTGTTGGTGAAAATAATAAAATGCAGTTGATAATTGCCAACAAACTTAACAATAAAATTGCTATATAAACACTAGATTGCTTGAGCTTGAACTAAAAAGCGGCATGGCAGCCTTGCTCAGTTCTCCATTCAAGAAATTAATCCTACTACTAAAATAAAACCATCAGAAGAGTTAAAAGATAACAACAATTATGTGTTTAAATTCCTGCCATCATTTTGCTCCTTCAAAATAAGAAAGGAGCACTGGAGTAAAATTATGATCAACCCTAACAGTTTCTAACCGAATCTGTAATGTTCTCAATGATATATCCATGAAGAAAATGAAGCTATCACTCAACACTATCCTATCTAGGGTATCGGTACCGAAAACTGATAATCTGTGTCGCGTCTGAATACATTACAAAAGACAGCGTGCATATCTAACTACACGGTTCAGTTCACGCCTTCCTAACTTGAGACAACCCATTGAAGAGATGATTTCTCTTAGTTCCCTTCCGGCTATACATTTTAGACATCAAGCATCACAGCTACAATGTCCTCTTTGGCATCTTATCCAGGTAAATCACCAAACTAGGAGCCTCTTTTTCCTAAAGATGAATTTACTAACACTCCTGCATCAGATAAATTCAAATAATCAAATGTTAAAGAGAACAATAACCAGCACTACTTCGGTTTTAAACAGGTAATAGGTTAAGAATTGGATGAAAAGCTTACTAGGGAGTAATAACAGTGCTACTATAGCACAAAAGTTGAGAACAAGGCACTATCTCAGCACTTGTATTCAATAACTTAGAATGGAGGAGCAATGTCATCAGGATTGACACAAGATGGCCTCTTTGCATTGTAGTAGAAATGGGCAATCATTTGAACTAGCTCATCAGCGGTTCTTATCTCTGTAAACTCAGTCAGCGAGGAAAAGAATCAGATACTGCCAGAGCGGATATTTCACACAGTTAAAATAGCAAGCATGGCTTAAAGGTGCAACCTACCAATTGCTGCCTTTAGTTTCTCAAACAACCAACCTCATAACTGAACTTTATGTATATCAAAGGCGCACAAAAATACGGGATTAACAGATGCTGCTTCTCTTACAGCAGATGGGACTAACCTTTTTCTCTGTATAAGATCTTGTTTCCCCTGAGGAACAATAATTGTGGGCATTCTTTAACTTGAAGGGCATATGCCAGGTCTGTCTCGATATTCATATCAACCTTCACAGTCTGAAACACACAATCAAATTCAGCATTTGTCCAAACACCAGAACAACCTTGCCAGAGTTAATCGAATTGTGACCCTGATATGATTCACACATACCCGAGGAGGTAGCCGATCTTTAGCATTCCAGTACACCTTAGCAGCCTTTTCCAATTCTTGAAGAAACTTCCAATTGTGAGTAGCCCTAGGAAGCACAAAATTAGACACACTTCAATACTAAATTATCAAAGCATCCTGCAAAGTAAGAAATACTTATTTTTTTTCTGAGGCAGCACAAAACATCACAATAATTCTGGATATTAAAGTCAATTTATGCGTCAGTCCCAGGACAGTTCTGACCTAGTGGCCTGTTTTAGCTCATTGGATTCGCACTCTGTTCCTAACATAATCGCCAATGGTTCACGACTAGACACTAGACAGAGACGAATGATTTTTACCGGTTGTAGCGCTCGAAGACAAGGACGACGAGGGGACTGGGGTGGAAGGCGAAGCTCTCCCACTCCAAGCAGTTGATCTCCTTGACCCAGCCCTCGTCGGCCTCCCCTTCCCAATCGATCTCCACCCCATCCACCGTCACGTTCTTGATCGAGTGCTTGTCGAAGTACTCCGACGCCCGGACCCCCCCACCCGACGTCGGCGTCCAGCGGCCAGCTCGGGTCCTCCTCCTCCACCACCGCCTTCTGCTCCCCCTCTTCCTCCCCGGGATCCCCTCGCTCCTCCTCGTCGGAGATCCGCTCCCCGTCCTCCTTTCGCTTCAGGATGTCGCCTTTGCCTTCGAGGATCTCCGGGTCGCGCTCCCGGATGGAGGCGAAGACCTGCTCGAGGCGGCCGCGGACGAAGTCCTCCACGGCCGCCGCCTCGCTGCGGCGGCGCGGCTTCCGGGGCTTGGTTGTGGGGAAGGCGGCGGCGGCCTCTTCTGGATTCTGGCGGCTAGTGCGGTGTTCGGGTTTGGGGGTTCCGGGGTTGGATTGGGAGGTCGTGGCGGCCGCGGCGGCGGAGGGGTGGGGGACGCGAGGAGGCGCCTGGAATACCGTCCATGGTTGTGGCGGGTGGGATTTAAGACGGTGGTCGGGGTCGAGGGTTTAAGGGGGAGGAGAGTGGGAAGACGAAGCATCACGCGCGGGGAGGGGAGGGGCGGCGACGAGACGAAGGCCACGAAGGGAGCGGGCGAGCGGCTAGTAGCTGGCTAGCTGCGCTCGTGCTATCCGAATTGCTGTGTTCAGTTTGCCACTTCGCCGTTGTCCCCGCGATCCCCTGGAATCCAACGGTGCTTACGATTGTGCACTCTCACATGTGAAAACTCACACTACACACACCAGTGACTACTCCCGAATCTGAACCGAATTTCGCAAGGTAAAAAGTTTTTTTTAATCAATGGCAAGATAAGCCCGTTTGGAACACGTGAATATTTCCTAATTCCTGCGGGAATTACATTGAATCTTATGAAATCCTGTCATATCTATGCATTCTAAACGGGCCTAAAGTGGTACTTGTTATGCTTTGAATAGGGTCTAATCTCACAGGCATAAAAACTGAGGCCCGTATGGAATATATAAATTTAAACAGGAAATAATTTTCCTACAACTGGACATATTCATGGTAGCCCAGTCTGATTATAGGCTCAGGCTTGAACATCAGGCCTATCAACACCGAGTTGGGCAAAACCTAGGCGTAGCATTGTAAGGTTGGGCTCAGACTCGGCCTTAGGTTTAAAGAGGCGTACCTCCAACTCAACAAATTACTCTCCGGTGCCTGTATTACAAGCGGATGGCTTGTCTGTTCGGGCCGAAATACTCTCCGTCTCTCCATGTGGTAATGGTCGAACCCGGCCCACTACATGTTCTCCCAGTAGGCCAATTCGCAAATAAGCCCACTAATTGGCGTCTGAAGCTACTGTTTTGTCGTGGGTCCTGGCTACGATAGATTCCATTGACCGTGCTTCTTGCACGCACGGTCCCATGTGTGTAATGTAATCGGGTGCCGGTGAACTGTGCTCAGGACGTACGTAGTACTTGTGAAAGCTGCAAGCAGAACAGCGAGAAGCGAATGGAACTGTGGACGCCGGCACCGATCTGAAAGGAATCAGTCAGATCACCCGATCGATCGAAAGGCGCTTGCCTGCTGTAGCTAGCTAGACTAGCCTAGCCTGCGACTGTAGCTCTCGCTCTCCTGTCCGCCTCACGTCGTTTGCTCCGTCCGTGCGACGAAGGCCAGTGTCGATGAACATGCGCGGCGTGTCAGACCAATGCACTTGGGCTCGCCGAGGCGACGGTCAGGCCGGCCCACGACAGCGACGTCAGGCGGCGTCGCCCGACACTGGGTCAAACTAGCTCTGATCCCACTGCGGCCTGCGCGCCTGTCTAGCTGTCTGCCCCCACTTTCGCTCGATGCATCTGCTGTCTCCACCGGCGAAGCGCAGCAGCTGTCGAATAGATAGTACTAGCTAGCTTAGGTCCTTCATTTGCAACCTGCGAGGAAGAGTGGAAGACTGTTCAACAAGTCACCACTTCGAGAAAAGACTGTTTAATTAGAAGCTGCAACTGACTGGCAACCGCTTCCATTAACTGTGCATGATGGCGCTACTGATTAAAGGGATTTGTACTAACGCCGTAACATGATACTTGTGTGTGTACGTCCTAGTGATTCTTTCCTGTGTGCTATTCCTTTAGATGACTTGCCGCCTGGTCTCATAAATTGTAGAACCAGCATTATATTACATTCATCTGTAATATAAGCAAGTAACAATTTTTTTCTTTCATTACAGCCAACTCTAGCTATAAGATGATCCATTTATTTTCTGTACGCATGCATGATCATACTGATCCTGAACTCTTCCAAGTTCCGGAGCCGCCCCTTCATTTCTTGCACCAGCGAAATTAACCGTACGCGCGACCGACCGAGCCGGCTATTCTTCAGCTCAGCTCCAAATGCAGATACTATCCACTTCCTGGATAATATATTTGCCTATTCCATATACATCTGAGTCTGACAAGGCATACAGCTGGTCCTCTCTCGCGTGTGCTCCTTATTTAACATACGTAGGCATGTAAGTGGCGTACCTAGGATTTTTAGAATAGGCATTCGGATTTCGGAGCTAGGTTATCTAGATATACTGATACTAATACGCTGATACCGTGAAATATCATTTAAAAAAACACTAATACGACGATACACGTATATATAATAAAATACAAAAAGAATATAGAAATTAATGATTTCATATGAGGAAATGGATGATATAAGGCAATCATAATGGCATGAATTAAACAGCAAATTATAGATATCAATTACAGTTGAGGAGGTGGAAACTAGGAATAGAGCTATTTTAGCTTCAATCTTCATATTTTGCTGAGTTATGCTGTTTTTGTAGGGCGTGGTCAAGACTTGTGCTTGGTGCTTAGTTGTTATTGTTTTCTCTATTTTTTCTGTTCTAGGTTGTAATTGCTAAAACTTATTTTTTCTTCATCTAATAGTGATCGGTAGAACTCCTGTCTTCTTTTTCAAAAAAAAAAACTTGTGCTTGGTCGTTGTTGTTTTCTCACTTTTTTCTGTTCTGGGTTGTAGCAACTAGACTGTTAAAACTTATTTTCTTCCTCTAATAGTGATCCGTACAGCTCCTTCTTTCTTTTTCAAAAAAGAATTGACAGTTGCATACCTTGCTGATCCTGCTCTTTTCCCGTCAGCAAGAACCCCATCTAAGAATGTTCCTTCCATAGAGAAAAAATTAGCATGTAAACATATGTAACAAGGGCCCAACTATCTGTTTATTATCTAAGGCAAAGATTGTATTTTTGTACAATATCCATTGGAAAGAATAAAAAAAGTAGAGGAAGGGGCTAGACTCCAGAAAGAATCGGAGCTAGAGCAGAGCAGAGCCAGGGAGAAAAAGTGGTGCACGCAGAACACATCTAGATCTAGAGAGAGGACGATGACGGTGAGCTGGATATGCTGCTCCCTTCTCGTCGCCATGCTCCCTCCCAACCACCGCGTTGCTCCCTTGGTGCCACTCGCTCCTTTCCTCCTTGTTTGTCGCGCTGTCACCCGCTTGCTTGCGTCGCATCTCTGTTCGCCCGTGCAAGTGCGCTGCCACACGCTCACTCTACGCCGCCTCACACCTGCTTGCCATCGCAACGTAGCGCTGTGTTCACACCGACCATAGCTCGCCCCCCCCCCCCAAACACACACACACAAACAGCCACAGGATGAGAGAGAGAATAGATGTTAAGGTTTGGTGGGCTGGAGTAGGAAGGAAAATGGGTTTAATGTATTACATGGCCCGCGCACGAGGTGTGGTGAGTACGGGCTGAATTCATTTGTAAACACAAATATATAATTTTGGCCTAACTAATAACATGTACATCTAATATACCTATTATATACCAGATATTTTGCAAAAGAAAATAGGTGTTCAGCTGAACACCCTTGACCCATGGAGGATCCGCCCATGCATGTATAGAGCAACTGCAAGGGGATGCCTAACTCCAAGGTGACTTATGCTTAAGTATAACCGAGTGTCCATGCGTTGCAACAGTTTTCAAATAAATATAATATAAATAATTAACTTAGAAAACCAATATCCGTAAGGTAATTATCCTACAAATGAAAGTTCCATATATAATTCGCATATAATCAACAAGTCACATATAATCTTATCACAAGCCACAAGCATAGGTAATTTAATTATCTACAAAATATCTTTTGAGCAACTTATGCATGTATATCTATTCACAAAAGATCCTACCAACTCAAAAGGTAAGGAGAGAAAATAGTAGATAAGTCGTATTTTTAAATCATTGGATCGATCTAGAATCAGATACATGTATTTCAAATCTAACCTAAAGTCCAAGAAAATCGACTTAGAGTTAACACAAAATCAGAAAACTTACCAATAGCAAACCCGCACCTTCAATTAATGTAGAATCTTGGAGGTACCAGCTACCAAGAGAAGATAGAATGAGCTTTGGAACCGATTCCAGAGGGTGCCCGATGTGCCAAGCTTGGAACCAATTCTAAGCATGCGGTGATGCCCACTTACCATGGAAATGTGGGTGAGAGAGGAAAGAGAGAGAGTGAAAGGGCGATTATTTTGTTCTCTTATATTTACTCTCTTTTAGATCCTACTTTAGAGGCACATTCTTTAGAGGCAACAGTGTGCTAAACATTGGGAAGAAATATGCGAGAAACTTTGAATCTCCCCTAAGCTCCCTGGATGGGTGCTAAATATTGGAGTTGCTCTAATTGAGATACACAGTTTTCAATTAACCTTGCATACAGTTTTCGCAGCCATAGTGTGACAAAAGAATTGGTCACAGGACAAACAACAGTCAAAATTTTGACTAACCAAATTTTGGCTTGCCAAACATGAACCACATGTTGTAGAGGAAGAGGGAGCAGAATTTTGCAATAAAATTTTGGTGAAAGCTTTTGCTACAACACATATTTTGGCCATAATTTGCCAAGAATCCAATCAAAACTTGCCAAATTAGCAGGGCAAGCCAAACTGATATGATCCAAAGTACAAACGGTAGCCAAAATAAACAGAACATGGCTAAACTTTGGTGTGACAAACTATGAATATCGGGAGTCTAGAGGAGCAGTTACCAAAAGATAAGCCATTGTCTTGTTTGGAGATTTATATCGTATCTATTGGGGAAAATAGACCTACATAATCAAAACCACTATATATGTCCCTAGAAAATTGATCTGCCTAAATATTACCCCCGGAAACTAGCTAATCATTAGCAAAACGAATTAATTACTAGGATAACAATAGAAAGAAGATATCATTTCTGTTCATTTATTTTGTTTTAGTGTCTTTTGTGTTTCTTTATTTTGTTCTAGTGTCTTTTGTCCGTCCAGTTGAATTGTGATCCGAATTATGTCGATCAGACAAGGCAAGGCATTGTCCTGAAATGCTATACCCCTCTTTTTATATAATTACGAATAATATTAAGAAAGAAATTTTCATTCGTATAGATTCATCCAATAATTTTTTAGATACTACTAGAAGGTCAAAATTAGAAGAAAAAAATACGTTGAGAAAGTGACATTTGCACTGTTGAGCTTATATGGTAAACAGGAACAGCTCACATCCTGGTCAGAAAGAAAGGAAATGGAAAAGAATGAGTTGTCGCTCTTGCAGTGGATGGCTGCTGTTTAGACTTGCCAAATATAGAGGAGAGAATAATGCCCATCATTCTGAGGTACATGTATTGATGTATAACTACTACCCGATCAGTAGAATTTGCATGAACTAGAAAAAACAGAAGAAATCTCCCTCTATTCCGTGGCTTCGGATTCCATTAGTTTGTTTTCTCCTTTAATACAATAACTATAGTTTGATATATAATCCACCGTAGTTCTCATATTCACGCACCATAAACTACAACGACGGCAATAATTAAACACGCTTACATCTAAGGGGAAAATTAAACTCATAAAAGAAACATTTGAGTTAATTTTCCTTGTTAGCTAGGGAGACCATAAATAGCAGGCGCGCATAACTGCACGCGATTTGCACGAAGAAAGCCACGGTTTTTGCATTAGGTGGGAAGAACATTACCACAAATTCGAATTAACCGAACAAGATTGACTTACGAAAAACTTAACGTTAAAACTAGCTAGCTGTCAAGCCTTGGAAAGGCGCAGTCGTAGGGTTCCGTTACCTCTTCTTTCCGTTTCACATTCATGGTTCTCCACTTGGACTTACACTTGGTATGGCGATAGCAGGCTTAGCAGCTCTACCATAAACCCTGCATCTTTATCCAGCCAGAGTTACCAAACAAACCCAGTATACGTATATCGCCTCCCTGTGATTTGAACTTGACCTGAAATAGCAGGTGTTTGTTTCAGAGTTTGTAGTATAAAGTGATATAAATTAGAAGTTTGAAAATATATTTATATATATTGAAAGGAAAATAAAACTCGAGGAACATAATTAAAATATGAACTTTGATAGAAGAAAATCATTGAGCATGATAAGTTACTAGGGTTCTTAGAAACATAACCACTCTCCATCATACATGGGTCATATAGCTGCATACCCTAATTCTTCCTCCATTAGTTATTATTTTTCAAAATGTACGCATGCACATGTACCTATCAATCTCAAGCAAAGCACCTGATTATGTGTATTGGTGGATATCGAGCCCGATATTTGTCTTACCGAGTTTTTTTTCAAAATTGACACAGTTTGATTTAATATCATTTTATTTATAGTTTGGAAGCATTTTTAGAACCGAGCTAACGAGCCGAGTCGATCCAGAGTGAAACCCAATTTCATTCAAAACTGACTCTTTTCAATATTTAAACAATTAATAAGTGTATTTGGAGCAATTTTGAACAGAGCCAATGAGCCCCACTAACGAGCTTTTATTCCACCCCTAATTATGTGTGTGATAAATTATCTTATTAATTTACATGGTATTAAGTAGCAATGCACCAAGGGCAACCCATCTCGAACTTATTTTCCCTCACATGCCAGTTGTCCCACTGAACCGGGTGTCTTATATCTCTTCTCGCCGCCACAACTTTTATGCTTCAACCTCCATCAGCAAGCCCAATTATTGATCTCTCTCTCTCTCTCTCTCTCTCTCTCTCTCAGCTGCTACCACTTCCAATGCAATACTCCACCACATAATTATCTTATACTTCTCTTCGATTATTCTTAATGATGACCGTTGTGACATCAAACACGCATACACATGCAACTGTCGTCGTTCCCTGCTAGGGACATCCGTCACGCTCTCTTCAGTGGCCCTGAGCCAATTCCCTACGGCTGCGTTATCTCTACTCCGAGCTCCACTACTACAGAAAAGGTTTTCACAAACGGTTCAAAAATATCATCACATACGGTTTCGTAAGCCGTTTGAGTTTATGGGTCAGTAATGACATGAGGTTATCACAGACGATTTTCGAACCGTCTGTGATGCATACTATTACAGACGGTTTGTAGATAAAACCGTCTGTGATAGCCGACTATCACAGAAGATCTGTAGATGAAACCATCTGTGATATCTGACTAGCACAGACGGGTTGTAAATGAAACTGTCTGTGATAACTAATATATCACAGACAGTTTGTAGATAAAACCATCTGTGATATATATTCTCTATAAAGTCTCCAAGCAAGTGCTTTTGCCTTTTAAAACTGCTATATATATATATATATATATATATATATATATATATATATATATATATATATATATATATATATATATATATATATATATATATATTGTTCGTGGTCTCAAACCACTTTTGGGGGTCGTGAGGATGAGGAGTAGTGGGCAACCTCATCGAGCTGCAAGTTTAAGAAGCATGTTTGCCGGGAGGCGTATGGACATACAATTACCTAGATGTCGTTGATAGGTAATTGACTTGACATCAAGGAATGATTGGTGCCGATACATGAAGCAACTTCGATCGAGCAATCAATGCGCCACGCCATGTTCAAAAGTGGTGTGGACGCAGTATTCTGACCGAAGTGGCTTCATGTATCAACAACCAACCATTTCTTGATGTCAAGTCCAATTACCTATCGATTTACATTGTGAAATTGTATGTCCACGCATTTCTCGGCAGCCATGCTTCTTGAACTTGTAGGCTCGATAAAGTTGCCTGTGTCTGCTGTCTCATCCTCCTCACGACCACCCGAAAGTGGCTGGGGGACTACGAACAATAAATATAAATATATATATGTATATGAAGCCGGTTTTAAAGGCACAAGCAGCCACTCCTTGGAGACTTTATAGAGAAGAGATCAGGAATGGAATGGTAGGACATACCTGGGACGCAAGGGAGGAGAACCTGACTAGCATGAACACGATTACATAGACAAAGGTGAAATGAATGGCGAAAGACAGGTGAAGAGGTGTTGTACTAATTTTTGACTCATTTGGTCTTATTTTGGAATACAATACACACCAATTAATAAATAATTGATGATCAAAGGCACAAGCTAGGTAAAAATCCAAGAAATTTGTATGTTAATTATAGCTTTACAAATTAGTCTGACACTTACAAATCTGAAAAGTTAATTGCAGCTCTCAAAACAGAATACCATATAGGAACATACCATAAGATTAGTTACATGTACAAAAATTTGTATGTGTACAGACTGATGTTTTGTCCCATCCAAACCCACAACGTGAACTAAGCAAGACGTACAGAATGCACATAAACCAATAGCCCTCAGTTTACATCACAGAGCAAGGGGAGAGAAAGCGATAGAGAGTAGAGGGGAGTAGTTACCTCAAGCAGACGCAGATGATCAAGCAACACCTCCACCATGCATTAACCCACATCCATTTCATTTACCATGCTTAATTAATAAATTAACCCATATCAGTAAATAATCAACTCACATCAGTAAACCAAAACAAGCTCAAGCATGAAACTAAATTGAGTCCAGGGAGGAGGAAGCCCCAACTACTGGGCCTCAAACTGATAAATTGAAGATCAAATGACTGCAGTTAGCAATTCATTAGAGCTCAAATATGAACTAATTATCAATTCAATTTCAGCATAAGACTATTAACATCATTGAGCAGTTCAACAGAGCATACAAATACCAATTTGCAATACCTCCCAGTGCTAGGCACATACAAATCACACAGAGCATACAAACATTTCTATCCACAACTAGCAGCACCAGTAGTCACACCCGAACACAACCCCATTCTCCATCTCCATCTCCAGATCCATCCATCCATCCAGCCAACCAGCAGTCATAGAGGGCAAGACAGCAAGGCCAAGGGGTGTCCAAACCGACCATCAACCGACAAGGTAGCCCACATTGCAGCTCGGTTTATATGAATACCAATAGCACAAACCAATAGGTGATAGATCTGTCTTACCTCGACATCTCCGGTGTTGGTGGTGAGGTAGCCAAGGCCGAGGTCGGTGGAGAGGTAGCTGGGGGAGGTCGATGGAGAGGAAGCCAGGGTCGTGCATGTCCGGGGGAGGAGGAAGAGGGGAAGGCAGCGTCACTGTAGTTGTGGCATGACAGTGACACTGCACAAGACACTTTTATCAAATGAGTGTCTTGTGTAGTACACCGTGGTGTCACAATCGGCGGTGACGGGAAGAAGGGCGGCGTTGGCGACGGGGTCGGGCGGCGGCGTCGAGGTTAGGGGCACTCGGGTAAGGAGGGGAACGGATGAGAGTAAGGACGCTGGGGAGTGACGAGTTACAGCGCAAACTCTAGCGGGCTCCTACTAATAAAGAGTGATACTTATCACTGACGGTTCCATAATAGAACCGTTTGTGAACCGTCTGTGATATGGTTGTTCTCAAGTTCTATATTTTGAGCATATTATCATGTATACATTTACATGACATAAAGAAATTACATATTTATATGTCAATTTTGTCATTTAAATACTGCTGAAATTATGCTTTAACTATGATACATATCACAGACGAATATTTGTTCCACTAAACCGTCTGTGATATATAGTTCAATATATAATATAGTAATTAACTTTACCTCCAAACTAGATTTTTTTTTTCATTTTGGAATTTACATATGGCCAAACATGTGGCCAGTCGATCGCTTCTTACAAAGATTAAAAAAAGTAGAAACCTAAATAAACAAAGTTTTTCTAGTGGTAGAGGCAGGCTGCTATCTCCGTCTTCAAAACTTCGTAGGCGGCAGCGTCTGTAACACCCTAAATTTTCAATTTAGGTTAAAAATAAAATTTAATTATTTTCCTTGAGTTTTATGAATTTTAAAAGCATTTTCCTATTTTTGTTAAAGCCAAACTAATTTATCTGCAAAATTAAATACCAATGTTGAGTTGAAAATATTTTATTTAAGTCCAAATTGTCTCAAGGAATTTCTGTGAATTTTTCCTTAATTTTTGGACTTCTTTAACTATTTTCTAAAGTCCTAAAAGAATTATTTCAATTTCTGGAAATGATAAATCAAGGAAAAATCCAAAAGTCCCCTTGGGCCGAAACTCCATCAGCCCATTTCCTATTTCCTCACGTGGCCCAACTCCTCCCGCCGCCTGGCTCGTGCCACTTTCCCTTCTCCTTCTCACCGCCTAGTGGGGCCCACCTGGCAACCTCCCACTCCCTCCTGCTCTTCTTTCCCGGCTCGCCGTGCGCCACGACCGCATCCCTGCATCGCCACACCTTCGGCCGCAGCTCCACCTCGCCCTTCTCCGGTTGCCACCTATCCCTTCCACTCGCCACGCGTCCCCGGATCGCCTCCATCCCGGTCTTGGAGAGAGCCCATCCGCCGCCCATACGCCAGAGTCTGCCGCTCCGCCCAAGCCTATAAAAGCCGGCCATCGCCTCTCCCCTTCTCCTTTCTTCGCTCTACCTTCCCCTTTCTCTCCTTTTCACGCCCGGAGCTCACCGCAGCCTCTCCCTCTTTCTTCCTCGGCCACCGCCGCCCCTCGCTCCACCTCCCAGAACGCCTCGCCACACCGCAGTGTCGCCATCACGCCTCTCATCCTCCTCTTTCCATCCTCCTCACTCACCTCTCTCCACCCCCTCTATGCTCGCCGGATTTGGCGTTTGAAGACCGTCGGCCGAGCAAGCTCCTCCTGGTGGTTGCGCCGCCCTCGTTAGTCCTCCGCTGCCGGCGCCTCTACCCTCACCACCGCGCCTCCACATCCTGCCCCACGCCCCCTCCTCATTGCCAGCGCACCACCGGAACCTCCGCGCCACCGCAAGTCGGATTGAGCCGCCGCCTTCGTGCTCACTGCCGGCAACCACTGTGTTCCCCAGTGACCTAACCGCGCGTATGAAGTTCACCGCATCCTCCTCTCTCAGTTGAGCCTCTCGCCGCCCTCCGTCGACCACCCAAACGTCGACGAGCCTTTGCACCGAGGCCGCTGCCGTCCCCGTGCCAGTGTGACCGTCACATGACACCACGTCCATGCCACATTGGTGCCAGCTTAGCTGCCCTGCATGCGTGGCGCACCCGGGTGGCAAGCCCATGTGGCAAGGCCCTATTCCCGTGGGCCCACATGTCAGTGGCTCATGCCACTTTTTCAATTGAAAAATAATTCTAGCAAAATGAAATTAGTCTGCTGACGTCAGCGTGACGAATTAAAGGAATTTTCTTCAGAAAAATAAATCTGGAAAATTCCTTTTTCTTCATTTCATGTGATTTTCAACTTCCGGGAGCTCGTTCTCCGTCGTACGAGCTCCGATTTCAGTGATTCAAATTTCTAAATTCATCCAAAATCAATATCTACCTATCTATACTAAAATTATTCAATTTATAGTTCATTTGAATATTATTTGAATTTGGCTCGTTTTCGTGTGTAGATTTCGACGACTCCAGAGAAACCGATCTTGTTGAAGAGTTAGATCCTCAAGCATACGAGTAAGGCAAGTTACATCATTTGATCATATTTTATCCCAGTATTTTAAATTATTATTGCATGCGTATTTCTATTCACTGTAATTTAAATACCTGTTTTAACATTTTAGTTATGCCTAAATCCTTTGTACTGCCAATCTCGACATTGAAATGTACCTACCTTGACACCTTAGATGAAAATCTAGTTGATACAATAGTATGAGCTAGAACATGTTGAAAAACTTTATGCTTAGTCATGCTTAGACCAAAAATATTGAATTTAGGGAAATTTAGCCAAATGTTCAAAAATGGTTTAATTGAGCCTATGGTATTGTTTTACCATAGGACCTTTGCAAATAATTTTTGAAAATCAAAACAAAATAAAAATGGGTTTGGACTTGGGCGAAATGGATGTTTGGTGGGTGCAGGTTTATGCACGGGCTCAATCGAGTATGGTTGAGGCCCATGGGTTTTGTTGAAAAGTCACCCAAGTCAATTAAGGACCGGTCTTCGAGCCTCATCTTGCTAAGCCCTATCGTACTACCACATGTCCTGAGTGGGCGGGACTTGGCTAAATAATTTATAACATTTCACCATGGTTGTGCCATCCGGTTGCGTGGGTGTCATTATGACCTACTTTTATATATTCCCACATGGCGTAAGAGGGGGCTTGATCCGACGGGTGGTTCAATCCAAAGGAGGCGAAACCTTAGCGAGGCGGGACTACGGTGGAATAGTGCATTGTAAGGGCCTTGTGATAATGACTTAGGCGCACACCTTCGGCAGTGTGTCAGATGGACATTATAAGTCAATTATCTCTTGTGGGTAAAGCTGTACAACCTCGATCTGCAGAGTGTAAAACTATTTGAATAGCCGTGTCCCGGGTCAAGGACATGCTAGCAAAGCTACTCAAAGTTAGAATTTGATTTTGTTTTCAAAAGACTTTATCAGATGATTTGTCCAAATGGGAAATTGGGTGGGTAGTCATGTGATAGGAGGGTATCCTTCACCATTCTTGTGTGAATATTATATGACTATAAAACTGAGAATTTTTAGAAAATGAATTTTAGTTATAGAATATCTGCCTTGGAACTTAGTACAAGTATTTAAAGAAAACATCGCTTTATGCAAAATAAACCCTATAATCCATCCTTTGTTATACCGTCACGCATTATAATATGTTATTGGGTGTAACTTGCGGAGTACATTCATTTGTACTCAACTTGCTTAATAAATTGTTGATCAGAAGAGAACTACTATGAGGAGAATGAGAACGTGGACAACTAGGTTACACCCCCAGACGATTGCCTGTGGCGAATCATGTGGTCTACTATACTACTTTTGCTTACGCTGTATCTTAATTTTGGGACTTATGCTCCTTTTGTAATAAACTTGCACTTTTGTGAATATTCTGCGCATTATGGTTATGTTATCACCTTTTGTTTAAACTGTGTACTCTAGCTACTGATCATGGGATTAGAGTGGAATACACAGAGGATCCAGGATCCTTCGCTCCCAGGTCCGACAGCATCGACATCGGATGGTTCGTGATCGAACGAATCCCAAAATGCATCCACCCGCTGACGCGCTCGTTCGAGTGTCTCTTGAAGACCCTCGGACTGTTGAATCAAGAAGAATTGAGCTCATAGGCTCTCTTCCCTTGCTTGAAGGGTCTCGGCCTGGTCGACTCGGTTGCCCGCTGCCTCGATTAAGCAGTCCAAGTGACGGCAGGCCTCCTGGAGACGTGTAACGTCGTTGTGGAGGACATGGCAGAGGAGGATGTCAAAACGGTGGAAGGTGGTCATCACCTGATCCGGCAAATCCTCGGACAATAGAGTGAAGACACTGTTGAAACAGTGTCCTTCCGCAGCATCCGCCAATGTACGGCCGGAGAGGTGCTCGTACAATACGATCAGGTAGGCCATCAATGCCGGCGACAAGGAAACAGAAGAGGGAGCCATATCTGCTTTTTTAGAAGTAGTAGAGTTATATGTGGGGATGATCATTTTTATAAAACAAGGAATAAATTCGGCGCGTGAGACGAAGGGACACATTGAGGAGTCGAAGCGGTATTGATGCGATGAAGAGACGCATCGGCGACGAAGAAACTCATCGGGCGACGATGTAAGATCGAGGAGGCCGACTAGAGGAGGGGGGGAGTGAATATGCGGTTTTTAAAATCTCTTGGCTAAAACCGAGTTTTATGCAGAATTGTAAATCAATTCGGTTTTGCTCAATTAAAACCTAAATCAACTAGTCTTGACTAAGTGCACCAACAATATAAGTCTATTGATAATGATAGTAAACATACAAAGACATAAAAGCAATTTAATTCGAGGAATGTAAATTGCACAAAGTAAATCACTAGAGAGCAAACCACAATGATACAATGACGTTTCACCGTGGTGTTCGGAGACTTGCTGGTCTCCCGTAATCCACGTTGAGGTAAGCCCAAACTAATTAGACCGGCTCCACGAATTAAGCTAAACACCTCAATTCCACTAGTGGTAGCTCTTTCCCGCTCCGAGTAGGTAAGCTCCAACTTTCACAACACGCCGTGCCTTCTCACAAGCTTCTTGAGAAGATCAACGGTCCACGACGCCTCCACGCCGTCTAGGTGTTAGCAAACACCAAGAGTAATAAGCCAAGCCCCTTGCTTGACTCTCACCACGTGCAACGAATGCACAAGCTCAAGTGGATACGAAATCCACCTCTAGATGCAACACATGCAACTAGAGACCTCTCTCCTTGCTCACAAGGTGCAACATATGCACAATTGAGATGAGAAACTCACACTAGCTCAAGTGAGTGAAATGGGATGTCAAGGATTGTCTCTCAACCGGCCAAGGTAGGTATTTATAGCCTACACACAAAAACTAGCTGTTGGGAGCAGAAATCAGAAAATTCAGCCGAGATGCAGTAGTACCACCGTTGTAACCCCGGTACTACCGTTTTTGACTCAACGGTCAGAAAGGGTGCATTAAAGGCTCAAAAACCAGTCGTTAAAATTTTGGTGCGGTACTACCGCAGTACAATGGGCGGTACTATCGTTCTGCGGTAGTACCTCTCTTCTCAAGGCGGTAGTTTCGCAGTCCAAATTTAGCACAGCCGACACTCGGTAAAAAGGGTATAACTTTTGACTCCGATGTCAGAATTGAGTGATCTTGTACTCTATGGAAAGCTTATTCAAAGGGCTGCACAACCCACCTATTTGATTGATCTCAAACACATTTGATAAGATCAAAAGCACAACTCCAAAGAGCCACTACCATGGTCTAAGTCCAAAGAAATAGCAACAAGCAATCTTAGACCATGCCAAGGGAAAATGCATGAATCCCAATAATTTGCAAACCTAGATCATGCAACGAGGAGTAGGTATATGGACTTCAACCATTTGCAAAGTATAGTCACATGCTACAAGGATTAAATGCATGAGCCTCGACTATTTGCAAATAATAGCATCATGCCATGGTGAGCTAGAGAAAGCGAGATTGAGCTATCAACACATGATGAGACTCAAGTTACTAGATAAGACCCCTTTTAATAATACGGCAACCTATACTAGCAATCCGGTCTTCCAACCAAACACCAAGACTGGTAAAAGACTAGGAACACATCCTTAGCCCTAGCTAGTCATACCTTTGCCTTGAGCATCTTCTTGAAGCTTGAAGACGCACATCTTCACTTCAAGTCCGGGTCACCGTCTTGACATGCATCAAACCATGATGCATCTTTTACTTGACCTCCATCAACACACGATTAGTCTTCTCTTGACTTGATGATCAACTCATGATCATCTCCTCTTCGAGATCTTGATATGCATCAACATATAATGCATCCTCTTCTTGAACCTTGACTTGATGACGATCAACTCATAATGCCATTCGAAGTCTCCATTACCCTAGAACATAACCTATTCATCCAACTCATGGAAAATGTTAGTCCCATAATGATTAACATTAATTACCAAGATATATATATATATATATGCAATAATGCTTCTAAACAAGCCATTACTACTAGGTATGGTACTACCGCCGTTGATTATGCGGTAGTTCCGATCACAAGGGCGGTACGACAGCTCTCCCTTGAGGTCCAAAATGGCACTTACTGGAAAAGATGTACCGCTGCCAAATCGGTCACACTGGGTTGCGGTAGTTCCACCAAGTAAATTGCGGTCATACCGCTAAGCGGTAGTTCCGCCAAATAAGCTCCGGTACTACCGCACATCAAGTGAGCAACCAAACCCAAAAGGGTGTCACTCTGGAAAACACGTACCGCCAACTAATCTTCGGAACTTCCGGTATGCGGTAGTTCCGCTCAGAATATGTGATCGTACCGCGCTGTGGTAGTTCCACCAAAAGAACTCCGGTACTACCGCACATCGGTAGTACCGCTTACCAAATGTGGTCATACCGATTTTCACTGAAGACTTTTCCAGAAGCAAAACAAATGCAATGCACGACTCCTTTGTTTTGAGCCATGCTGATCTTTTATCATCTTTGCATTTCATTTTCATGTCTTCAATCAAACTCTGGGACTAAGCCTTGAAAACAACTTAGCACAAACATTAGTCCCACAATACAATTGCAAATAATTGAATATAAAGCAATATGAGTATATATGAACTACACAAGTTTTATATACTCTGGGACTAAGGATATGTTTCAAAGTAAAGATCCCCAATATTGTGGATAAAGAGATATGTATCAATACTAATGAAACCACAAAACATAGAGTGAACTCCCCCTCAATGTGTGCATACACGAATGTATAATAAAAACATATGCACATATTCAAGTTAAACTTTTGGTGGAGTTCAACCTATATTTTGGATCCGAGGAATGCAACAATATATAAGAATATGATGTCGAATGCATACCTTTTTGATTTTCACCTTTTCATCCAAATAAGACTATACAATAGGTATATCAATAGAAGTGTTAGTCTCACATATAGATTTGTCATTAATCACCAAAATACTCCATTAACTCATAATGGCGGGTCTAGATTCTTCATACGAAGAAACTCACCGGGGAGATGTAGTGATATTATCACAAATGGTTATAATTAAAAACCGTATGTGAAATCTGCAATTATCACAGATGTACGGTTCATGTTTAGAACCATCTGTGATACTTCACACACGGTTTTTAATGTGAATCGTATGTGATATTACTTCTTCACAGACGGTTTTTAGCGCAGTCAGTAACACAGATGGTTTTACATATGAACCGTCTGTTATTGCATGTAATACAAATGGTTTTGATCAACCGTCTGTGATGAGGCCTCCAGTATTAGCCTTTTTGTAGTAGTGCTCTTTGCTCCTCTACTTTTGTACGCTGGTGTTTCTATTCGTACATATGCATGTATGTATATAAGTTATACGTTCTCGATGTCCTCTTCACCCGTGTCGGTTGCTCCTCCTCTTCGACATTAGCCAACTCAACGCTGTGGCTTCCTCACTAAACATGGTGACCTCTCATCTTCACTGATGTAGGTATGTCTACTCTAGTCGCTGTCTAACGATACGAGAAATCTTCTCGCCATCACCGGTGGCGCCGTGATCCTAACCAGCCATAGCACGCTCTTAGCTACCCGATCGCCCCATATCGTCCATAACCCGTCTTCGATGCAAAGCTCCATCTCCTCCCTGCGAGAGCTTCCTTATCATCGAGCTTCTTAGGTCATTTATTTCTTCAACAACGCCGACGCCCACCCCTCATCATCACAGCCATTTGCTCCTTCTACTCCATTCTTTCTATTTAACAACGCCGACGGTCACCATTATTATTTTTATTCTGAATTCAAATTTTTGTTGTTGAAATTAGTATACAAATCCAATTGTTATTTTTTTCCCTTTAACTTTACTCTGAATTATATTTATTTAAGGATTTTTACTTTTGCATATTGTGGTTATGTTCCAAACACCCCTTAGCTCCATGCCTCAGATCGGTACAGGATCTTGAGTGTGGAATCTAAACAAATGATTCAACCTGGGATGGTTACAAATATCCAAAGACAACCAACACTAAGGAGCAACATAGTAAACAGTTGGTAGCTCAAAGTTGTTACTTTGCAAGGCGACATAAAAATTTTATTGGTAAGTATACAGAATTGACCGAAGCATAATCCTACAAGACATGCTTCCAGAATCCACCTACAAACTTGTTAGCACTAACCTATTGGCTGTTACTATAGCCATGAGTTTAATCTGCGTGAAAAAAACCCTTCAGCTAGCAAACTCAAAGGACAAATTGCAGTAAATGCAAACAAACCGAGAAAATGTCAACAAACTCATCCTTGATATGGGGCCACTGTGTGTGTGCTATCTATGCTATACGATTATACGAAGAATCGATGCAATCAGAATTGTTTCAGCACGAGGGGCCACCACGTGAATGGCCCGGGTGGCTCCCATGATCCCATCAGCCTCACCCCTCCGCTCCACTTCAGTAGCATTCATCTCCCCTTCCTTCCCTCCCGGCTACCCGTCGCTCTCTCCGCCCCGCTCCGCTCCCTTCCCTTTCCAACGTCCCATCTCGATCCACCCCCATCGAGCCCCGGCCCCCAGATCTCCTCCTTTAGTCCCGCCCAGTGCGCGTCCACTCACCGCGATCGCCCGCGCGCTAGCTCTCCCTCCCTGCTAGCTAGCTGTTGCATGGATTCCTCCGGCCCCGGCCCGTCATCGGGCGCGGGCGGCGGCGGCGGGGCCGGAGAGCCGGTCTTGGCGCCTCAGAAGCCGCCTGCGCAGCTGAGCAGGTATGAGTCGCAGAAGCGGAGGGACTGGAACACGTTCCTGCAGTACCTGCGGAACCACCGGCCGCCGCTGACGCTGGCGCGGTGCAGCGGGGCGCACGTGATCGAGTTCCTCAGGTACCTGGACCAGTTCGGCAAGACCAAGGTGCACGCCGCGGGGTGCGCGTACTACGGTCAGCCCAGCCCGCCCGGGCCGTGCCCGTGCCCGCTGCGCCAGGCGTGGGGGTCCCTCGACGCGCTCATCGGCCGCTTGCGCGCGGCCTACGAGGAGAACGGCGGCACGCCCGAGTCCAACCCCTTCGCCGCGCGCGCCGTCCGGATCTACCTCCGCGAGGTGCGCGATTCGCAGGCCAAGGCGCGCGGCATCCCTTACGAGAAGAAGAAGCGCAAGCGCGCACAGACGGTCGCCGCCGCCGAGCCGTCGAGCTCGTCTGTTGCTGCTAGCGCCGCGGGAGGCGGGGACGGGGGCAACGGTGGCGCCGCAGCTGCGTCCGCCGCTCAAGCTGGAGGGAGTGTCAGTACTGCGCCGAGCACCTCTTGAGTATAGTAGACCTGCAAACCTTGTCCATTAATTTGTTTATCGTCTCCGCATCGCAAGAGATTTGAGCTTTCTGGTTTTGGTATGCTTTGTTGCTTCTTTCTTTGTTCATTGCCTCCTTTCTTTCCTTCTTTTTTCAGTCCCTTTTTTTCTGATTAACTAGGTTCGTAAGTACATGGCAAGAATCAGTTGGAGTAGTAGGGGGAAATGAATTGATCTGTACTGCTGTTTGTTCATGATCCCATACATATCCTGGTAAAGAAATGAAGATTTGAGGTCATATTAATGGCTTCCTAGCTAGCTATATATTTCAGCTTGATCAGTCTCCCAAGTCTGTTAATTCCTCTCATCATCGCAACACTTATTTCTAAATTAATTAGCTAGCTCTATATATTGTGATGCACTCACACGTCCATTGCAATCTAATCTCTTGCTGCACACAATAATATGTGTAATTCTATACAAAATTCGACTGTTTTCTCGATTTAAAACAGCTAAATTTTAGTTCATTTACTATTTCGTTATACATAAACTACAGTAAATTATTTATGTATTTTTTGTTCTTATCACTATTTCGTTGTAATTAAATTATAGTAAATTATTTATATAATTTTTGTTCATGATCACTATAATTATTCTCAAAAGTCTTAGTAACTAATACTTCCATCACATGATTTAAAATCTAACTAATACTTTAAGAGGTTGAGCAAAAACAAAGAAAAAAAATGAAATTTTATACCAATAAAATACGAAAATATGAACTGTTATGTTCCGATGAAAGAATCATAATAAATTCGGATCCAATTCATATGAGAAGAAGTGCAATATGTCGGCTATTTTAATAAAAGAAAACAGTAGTTGTTTAGCAGAACCGATAATATTTCTAGTGTGGTTTCGGTTTCTTGCTTAATTGCACTTTTGCAGCACTCGATGAATGGTATTTCTCCTAGATGGACTGTGCAAATGGAGAGGGATACCGGCAGAAGCTAGGCCTGCATTGATGGCGGTGCGCCCTCCCTGTCACACATGCGAGCACGGCCCTGGCATGGCAAGCGCTACAGTCTCCAGCCGGCCTTCTTCCCCGGCCGGCCTATCTCTAGCTCCAATTCCAAATACACCATCCTCCATTTGACCATTACCATTTCCTATTCCTCGTATGCACAGGCACAGCTGCAAGCCCAAGATCATGAGAGAGAGAGAGAGAGATGCATATGTCTGTCATCAGTTCTTGCGGTTTGTAATGGCGAGAGCGGAAGGGAGAGAGAGAGAGAAGGGGAGAGAGGTAGCTGATAGGGCTAGGCATGCACGCGGGAGGGGTTTGTCCGGAGCGCCTTAAATAGAAAGGGAAAGAGCGGGGGGAGGAGGAGGGGAGATCTCTGCACTGGTCCCCGGCGGATTGGATGGGACTGTAGGTTACGGATGGACTCGATGGAGATCGGAGAGTAAGGCCCATGGCACGGCATGGCAGGCGCTCAGTCTCTGACCACACGTGTCTCTCATTCACTGTCACACTGCCGCCCTCTCTTTCTCACTGCTTTGATTCGTGCCGGCCTCCTCTCTCGCTCAGATGCACGCATGCATCTGGGTCTGCCAGTGGGCGTGGG
Source organism: Phyllostachys edulis (assembly GCA_036346405.1). Lineage (NCBI taxonomy): Eukaryota > Viridiplantae > Streptophyta > Magnoliopsida > Poales > Poaceae > Phyllostachys > Phyllostachys edulis. Next base: position 40,162,427 of record CM070545.1, read on the forward strand.
CGTGGGCGCTCCTTTGGTACCTAGTCACTCCTGAGTCCTGATCAATGTGTTGCTTGCATGCGTCCTCTCTTCCTCTCTCCTTCGATCTTCTCTCTTTACATTCATGGTCGATCTCTCTCTTTCTCTCTCACGTATTTTTCATTCCTTTTCCCCCCTGTTTTAATTGCATTTATATTCATATATACCATGCCCCAAACATGGCAAGTGAGCACAGTTAGTCCTGTCATTAGTTGGCAGATACGCGTACTGTTTTGCCTTGTAATAGCATTCTTTCCTGACATCATATGAGGCCTTTCTTATATATTTGCTATGTATGATATTGATCACGAAACTAATTATTTGCTTCCTTTCTGATATACAAGCAATCGAGGAAGAAGATGAACAGTGGCCAGCCTTAGCATTAGCTAGCCTTTCTCGCTCACTTTCTCCGCAAGGAGTGGTGGACCAAGGCGCGGCTCGCTCATGTCCACACTTGGCCTGGGTCCTGGGAGCAAAAAGGAAAGCCTATGCATCGCTTCCTTTGTCCTTTGCAAGGCCCGGCCCCTCGTCTTCTCTCAGCTCTCGCGCGCCACTGTAGCGCGCTGTTCATGCCTGCCATTGCCAGCCCAACCGCCTGCCTGCCATAGTGCCATCACCCCTTTTTTTACTCTTTTTTTTAGCGTTGCCGCGCTTTTGCTCCGCCGCGCGCGTCCGGCCCCACCGTGCAATTGCAGCCGGGCAGAGCGACGTCCTCCTTCCGATTCCCGACCGATCGATCACAGGCGCCCCGTGTGCTTGCTTGCTTTCAACTCTAAAAAATGTCAGGTCTTGCCTGAAATTATTATGCATTGGCCCTGGCTTGCGCCATACGGGGCAAGACACAGGCTTAAACTACTTGTAGTACTATTGGCAACTTAATTTCATGCAATTAACTGTGCCTATCTATCTATCCACAGTAGTAGCATCTATGTGTATAATCAAGTAGCACGCTCCCATCACTCCATCAGCGCGTCGATGGGGGCGACGTCCAATTAGTGGATCTTTCTAATATAGTAATCTGTTAATAAAAGCGCGTTGAGTGTGTGTAGCTCGTTATAATCAGCGATGCGGTGTACGACTAATTAATCCTTTTCTTTGGTACGGGAGAATTATCTTTCAGGGACACGTATCGTTGGATTCTTCATGGATGATGATTGTGTTGTGATTTTAAAACCTGTGGTTAGGCACCAGCGTGTGTACTGTACGTACTACTGTATGTATACAAAGACGTACAAGCCACCATCCATCATATATATCGTCGCTTTGTTCTTTATTAGCTGCTCCGGTGGGTACCAGAAAACTGACTGCAAACTGCTAATTGGATCTCAGTTGCTGTTTAAAACATGAGCAACAAACGTCTAGGGCATAAATTAATCTGAACACTGTATTGCTGTCCCTGTTCATAATGTTGCCCTACATGACAGCGAAGAATCATACTGCTGCTTCTATTCAGTGGCTAGTCATCGATAAATATAAGTTGGATGCTTCTTGTGCTACCCTACAATATATACATTGTATATGCTTCTATTCAGTGGCTAGTCATCGATAAATATAAGTTGGATGCTTCTTGTGCTACCCTACAATATATACATTGTATATGCTTCTATTCAGTGGCTAGTCATCGATAAATATAAGTTGGATGCTTCTTGTGCTACCCTACAATACATTTATAATATACAATTTGCTCTATATGTCACTGCGGTTGCTCATAAATAGGTAACTGCAGTTCTTGCCGGCATGCTTCCATATTCCATTGGTGTCTAATTAAGTGTTTGGTTAGGCCCTGTACATGCAAAGCAAAGGGTGCCTATCCGGGAGTTTTTGGCTGTAGTGGCCGATTTTCGGTACGTATTTGCAAGATTGGCTCTCTTTCGTCGCATTTGCAAAAATAGCATTCTGGACTGCACGGTCACCGTGCGGATGTCCACTAGGCCGACACGTGCCCAGTTCCGCACGTCCACCGTGCGGTGTCGCCAAGACCGCACGGCCACCGTACGGTGGCCACTCCATGTGTCGCCTCCTCCCCCACAGAACCGGTCCAGTTCTCCGGAGAAACAAAAAACCGGCCTCCTATCCACCTGTCGTTTGGACAAGCCTTCGAAGCAGGCCCTCCTCCCCCCTTCATCTGTCAGCCTCCGAACCCAGGCACCCCCACAACTCACTACTACAAAAGGGCTAATACTGGACGCCTCATCACAGACGATTGCCTCATCACAGACGGTTGACCAAAAACCGTCTGTATTACATGCAATTATAGACGGTTTTGGTTTAGAGACCTTCTGTGTTACTGGCTGCGCTAAAAATCTTCTGTGAAGAGGTAATATCACAGACGGTTCATAGCTAAAACCGTCTGTGACTTATCACAGACGATTATTGTTAATAACTATCTGTGATAATTCTACATATCACAGACGGTTTTCAACAAAGAACCGTCAGTGAAACATCACAGACGGTTTTTTGTTATAACTGTCTGTGACAATATTGCTACAGCTCCCGGTTGAACCCCGATGAGTTTCTTCGTCGCCGATGCGTCTCTTCGTCGCATACCCGGTTGAACCCCGATGAGTTTCTTCGTCGCCGATGCGTCTCTTCGTCGCATCCGCTTCGGCTCCCCGATGCGTCTCTTCGTCGCATCAATCCGCTTCGGCTCCTCGATGCATCTCTTCGTCTCACGCTCCAAATTTATTCCTTGTTTTATAAAAATGATCATCCGCCATCGAAGATGATCATCCCCACATACTTATAAAAAAAAACAGAAATGGCCGTCTCTTCCTTGTCGCCGGCATTGATGGCCTACTCTGCCGCACCGCATTTTGAGCACCTCTCTCGTGTATCGTTGAACTGCGGTTGCGGAAGAACACTGTTTCAACAGTATCTTCACTCCTCTGTCGGCCAAGAATTTGCCGGAGCAGGTGACGGCCACCTTCCGCCGTCTTGACATCCTCCTTCGCCGTGTCTTCCGGGTGATCTCCCACTTTCGGCGAGTTTACCGCGTCATCGACGTGGTCCTTCAAAACGACGTTGCACGTCTCCAGGAGACTTGTCGTCACTTGGACTGCGTAATCGAGGTGGCAGGCGACCGAGTCGACCAGGCCGAGACCCCTCAAGCAAGAGAAGAGAGCCTATGGGCTCAATTCTTCTTGGTTCAACAGTCCGAGGGTCTTCGAGAGACACTCGAACGAGCGCGTCAGCGGGTGGACGCATTTTAGGTTTCGTTTGCTGATGATCAGGAATCGTCCGATGCCGACGCCGTCGCCTATGAAGTATTGAAGAAGGAGATAGCAGCCTACCTCCGCCACTAGAAAAACTTTGTTTATTTATAGGTTTCTACTTTTTTTAAAATCTTTTTGTAAGCGACTGGCCACGTTGTTTGGCCATATGAATTAAAATTCCAAAATGAAAAAAAAAAGTTTGGATGTGAAGTTACTATATTAATTATATGTTGAATTATTACACACACTCTCTCTCTATATATATATATATATATATATATATATATATATATATATATATATATATATATATATATATATATATCGAGACGGTTTTGTGGGAAAAAAAAATCTAGTTTAGAGGTGAAGTTACAATTAATATTAATTAAGTGCATATACAAGATAAATATACTTGAGAAAAAACCATTTCACAGACGGTTCCATAATGGAACTGTTGGTAATATGGGACATATCACGGACGGTTCTATTATGGAACCGTCGGTGATATAGAACATGTCACGGACGATTCCATTATGGAACCGTCTGTGATAATTATCATAGACGGTTCCATAATAGAACTGTCTGTGATAAGTCTCTTTATTAGTAGGAGCCCGACTGCTAGGGTTTGCGCCCGCCCTAACTCTCGTCACTCACTAGCGCGGCTAGGGTTTACGTCCGCCCTATCTCGTCACTCCCCAGCGCATTTACTCTCGTCCGTTCCCCTCCCCACCTCGACACCGCCGCTCGACCCGTCGCGCTGCCGCCCGGTTAGACACCACTCTGCACCGCACAAGACACTCAGACGATATTAGTGTCTTGTGCGCCAGTGGTCGCACTAAAACTACGGTGACGCCGCCACCTGCCACCGGGCTTGGCCCGCGTGTCACTGCGTCGCCATGGCTTGGTTCTCTTGCTTTCGGCCTCCTGCGCTCGGGCCCTGGCCAGGCTTTGCTTTCCCCATCCTCCCTCTATTCTCCTCTAGATTTGTTAGCTTAATGTCTTTTGTTGAGTTTGATTTTTATGCTTGAGCCTTAAGTTGTGTCTTGATGTTTGTGTGATTTATGCAAGGTGAAGGAGATGGATGAAGGTTGTGCTGGTGGTGGGGTCGCCGTCGTGGTTCTTGGCACAGATCGAGGTATCACCCTACCTTACTCCCTCTCTGTCTCTACCCCCCTTGCTCTGTGATGAAAATAGCTAGTGCTCTGCGATGGATGCCGAGGGCTACTACTGGTGTGGTGGCCGAGTTTGAACTGCTCAATGATGTTAATAGTCTTATGCTAAAATTGAATTGATAATTAGTTCATATTAATAGTTCCCTTGCTCTATGATGTAATGATGTTAATAGTCTTATGTTGAAATTGAATTGATAATTAGTTCATATTAATAGTCCCCTTGCTCTGTGATGTAAACTAAGGGCTATTTGTGTATGTGCATTAATTCCGTGTGCTTAGTTCATCTTTGTGGGTTTAGATTGACAAAAATGAATTGGGGGGGGGGGAGGGCAAAATGGTGGGTTTGGTTAATGCTCTCTAATGGGTACTGAGGGTTTTTGATGCCGCTTCTTTCTGCTTGGTTAGCTTACATGGGATGGATGTGGTTCGGATGGGGCTTGGCTGCAATTAACTTTTCAGATTTGTGCCCCAGGGGTACGATACATCCTACCATTCTATTCTTGATCTCTTCTCTATAAAACCTCCAAGCGGTGGTCGCTTGTGCCTTTAAAAACTGCTTCATATATATATATATATATATATATATATATATATATATATATATATATATATATATATATATATATATATATATATATATATATATATATATATATATATATATATATATATATATATATATATATATATATATATGAGGAGGATGAGGCGGCTACCACGGGCAATCTCATTGAGCACGCAAGTTCAAGAAATCATTGCAAGGAAAGCGCATGGACATACAATTACGGATGTCGTCGATGTAGTGGACTTGACATCAAGGAATGATTGATCGCCGATACATGAAGCCACTTCTATCCGACTGGGAAGTGGCTTCATGTATCAGTGACCAACCATTCCTTGATGTCAAGTCCAATTACCCATCAACGACATCCAGGTAATTGTATGTCCACATGGTTTCTCTTGCAGCCTTACTTCTTGAAGTTGCAGGGGCTCAATGAGGTTGTCCGTGGCAGCTGTGTCATTCTCCCTCACGACCCCCCTGAAAGTGGCTGACTACAAATGATATATATATTATATATATATGAAGTCGGTTTTGCACAAGCAGTCATTGCTTGAAGGTTATATATATATATATAACACAGACGGTTCTAAACACAAACCGTCTGTGATAGATAGTTATCACAGACGGTTCATGTTTAGAACCGTCTGTGATAGATCGTTATTACAGACGGTTCGTGTTTAGAACCGTCTGTGATAGTCAGTTATCACAAACGGTTCTATATACAAACCGTCTGTGATAGTCGCATATCACGCAGCGGTTACGAAGTTAATAACCGCTCAGGATATCATGCATCACAGACGGTTCCAAAACCGTCTGTGATGACCTCATGTCATCACTGACCCATAAACTCAGACGGCTCCGGAAACTGTCTGTAATGACGTTTTTGAACCGTCTGTGAAGACTTTTTCTACAGTAGTGACTCATTTTTCACCGAAAAACATGTCATCCTCTCATCACCTCCGTCGGTCCCCCGTCTAATCATTGTCTCCTGCATGTGCATGCATTCATGCATACAAGAGAGAAACGCCCGCCACATCGCTCGGCTATAAATGCTGAACTCTCGTAGTCACTCATCGCTCATCTCAATTGCATTTTGCTTCTCGTTCTCGTGCTCGTCGCTGAGAACTCAGAGAACGTAACTTAATTAAAAAAATTTAGAGAGTAATTATTTGATTGCTTCTCGTCACTCGTCACTCGCCTTTTTTTGATTGCTTCCCCCGAAGGGCAAGTAATTTGTCAAATGATTTTATCGTTATTACCTTAGTCGTAGTTAATCAGTCTTAGTCAGCTAGTCCTAATTAATGCAGCTTGTTTTGTAACGTTTATAATATAGTTGTAGTTACGGTATCCGTAATTTATTAGTGCATGGTACTTTGTGGTGATTAATCAGTCGTAATGCTCATAGGCTTTGTTATTTTCGATATGAACTAGTTAGTGGTTCAAAATGAGTTGAAATTAAATAGTCGTAATTAATTAGTTGTAATTAGTTTAGTCATAATTAATTAGTCGTAATTATTTTAGTATTTATCAGTCCATCATATTAAATTAGTGGGAATTAACTACTCGTAATTAATATAGTGGTAATTAATCAGTCGTAATTACTTTACTAGCAATTAGTTAGGCATAACTAATTTAGTGCAAATTAGTTAGCCGTAAGTAATTAAGTGGTAATGAACATGTGGTTTAATAGTGGTAAGCACGGTAGTAATGAATTACTCGTAATTAATTTTTGGAGGAGTAATCAAATTGTTGGTAATTAATTAATTATTTGTATTTAATTACACATATGTAATCGATCACGTGCATGCAATTTGTTGCCATTGTTTGTTATATCGCATACCGCGAATAGGGTTGTTGTTGCTTTAGGTAATTTTGAACATGCAAGATTTGGCAGTGTTTTATGGCGATGGTCTCGTACGGGCCGAATCCGATGGGTTGGACCTTTCGAGATGCCAATACAAGGTGGTACGAGCGGAGGGGCTCGACGCGATGAATATTCATGAGCTTCGAAGCTGCATCCAGAGGGAGTTCATCACGGAGGCAATGACGAAGAAACTTCTGATCGAGGGGATCATATGCATAAATATCGTGTGGGAGCTCGTCAAGGTGAATGGAAGCGTAGCATGGATCCAGTGCATGCAGATTGCCTCCCAGCCCAAGGAAGCCATTTACAGAAGGCCGATGGTGTACGTGAATTTTGTACGCTCAGGGCGCCGGGAAACCTTGATGATGCCGGGGCCTCTACAAGCAGGCTACCGTAGGCCGAGCTTGAAGACGGTGGCACAGAATGTGCTGTCTCAGAGGGAAGATTTGCACATAATTTTATGTGAAATGAGGGGGAGAAATTGTGGAGTTTGGCCCGTATTGACTGCCATGAGTATCTACCGGACTAGCCTCTTGGGTTGGAGTCCGACGAGGACGCCGACCCAAGCTCAGATGGTAGCGACGAGAATGCACACCAGGCTGGTGGTCTAATCCAACTGGGGAAATTGTGTCATCGGAGGTTCCTTATGTGGCATCCAGACTTGATAATATCACAGTGCGTTGCCTCGTACTGCCGCAAGAAGGGTCCCAGTGGGGGGTTCGATGCCGACACCCTCTTAATTTGGCAGCGCTTCACTAGCAAAGTGGTTGTGGAACAAGCTATAGCACGGTACACCTTGTCCATCAGCCGTGTGTACTGAGTGCACCGGTCCAACCCAGGACATTACGCAGTGAACTGCGTAGTGGAAGGCTGCCCTGGCAAGGTCAGCACTCAACGAGCAAAGATCTTTGGCTCGGTCTTCGCGGTCAAGGCGCTGACCAACCACACTTGCGAGCTTAGCGAGCCCCTGCGGCAGCATCGGAATGTGACTTTCGTATATGTGGCAAGCCTCATCAGCCACCTAGTTGCGGCGGACGTGTCCATCTCCCCCAAAATGCTGATGTTGAAAGTCGTCAATCTGGTTGGTTATCTAGTTAGCTACAGCAAGGTCTAACGAGCCAAGCGAAAGGTCATCGAGTCTATATGGACGGGACATACAAAGAGGCGTATAACCTTGTGCTGAGATTGCTTGACCAGATTGCCGAGTCAAACCCCGGCATGCACATAAACCAGCTTGAGAGTGAAGATGATGATAGAAGGCCCAACTGCTTCATACTGGATTGGGTGTTCTGGGCTTTCGCCCAGGCCGTTGGGGGCTTCAAGTTCTGTCATCCTGTGCTCACGACGGATGATACTTTCCTCATAGGGAGGTACAAGTAGGAGTGAAAATGGATCAAATACGGACGGATAATGGTTCTACCATATTTATTTTTGTATTTTTTCTCGGATACGGATATGAATACAGATACGAATAATATCGAATATGAATATGGAGCGAATACGAAAAGAAACGAATACGGTCACAGATATTTTTCGAAACATGAAAACCCATTAAATTGTATGCCAGAAATGAACGAAAACATATAACTAGTTTATTTGATGCAAACATTCATGAATTATTCATATTTTCATCAACCATATATAACATTGACACTAGCAACCTGCATTAATTAGTTCATCACAAACATAACACTTATTTTACCATATTTAGCTCATAAATCACAAAGTAACAATTCACAAGCCATCACACATTCACAGAGTCACAACTCACAAGCAAACACGGTCCATGTATGCAGCATTTCCTGCAGGTAAGGTGTGGAAGTACTAGCTAGCGTGTTTCCACTGCGTACGATGCTTACATTAGTTCCACGTACATGCATGCGTGCCTAGCTTCTCCAACTTGATCTTCCCCATATGTCTGTATGGTTACGCCATTACGCACGTACTGATTGAAATGTTTACAGGCTACATACTAGGGGATTGAACTTGCATCCATATGTATAGGTCATTTAATTAGGACAAATTAGGGTTCATTCTAGGTGGAGATAAATCCCATAGGAATCGAACTATTTCCAGTTGAGAATATCGATTCACGTGTTCCAATCCAAATGCATGGCCCTCGTTAGTTTCGAATTAATGGCAGCAACTTGTGAGGACTGTTGCCCGATGGGTCGCTGGGCAGTATTTCGGATATCTGGCCACTGTATTATCCGGATAATCCGTATTCGTATTCGACGGATAACAGGGCTACCGTATTCGTATTCGTTTCCAACAAAAAAAATCCGTATTCGTTTTCGATCTGAGAATTATCCGAGAAAAATCCATCTCGAGACAATCCGAATTTGTTTTCGTCCGGATCGTACAGAAACTATTTGATCCGTTTTCACCCCTAGGTACAATGGCACCATTCTCATTGCGGGGGCGGCCGACGCGAATGACTAGCTTCTCCCGGTGGCATTTGCCATTGCGGAGAGCGAGAATACATCCGGTTGGTTGTGGTTCCTAGCGAATGTGAAGCGGGCGGTGGTGGGAGACCGGCACAACTTATGCCTTATCACAGACCGCAATGCTGGGTTTTTTTGTGGCCCTCAACACCATGCAACGTGGGACGGAACCCCCTCACCAGTGAAACGACGTGCAAACCCAGTGGTGCATGAAGCATCTTGCATCTAACTTGTTTATGCGGTTCTGCAGTCAGGAAGTTGTGAAGACGTTTAAGGCATTGTGTCTGCAGAACCTGATGCGGAAGTTTGAATCCATCTGGAGAGATCTCGAACACTGAACTACGAGTAGGGATGGCAATCGGGCATGGTGGGCATGGGTAGCGCTGGGCGTGGCGGGCATGGGTAGTGCTCGCCCATACCCATGCCCACCAGCCCAAAACTCCCCCACAGGTATGCCTGTGAAGGGTGACGGGCAGAGAACCTCGTCCATGCCTGTCACCCGCGGGTACCCGTCGCCCACATGCATGCCTGTGTGCCCGCCACACTACAGAAAACACCATCACAATACATTCACAAAAGAAAACACCATCACAATCCATTTACAAAAGAAATCCTAGGCTGCACCATCACAATCCATTCACAAAAGAAAACACCATCAAAAGTCAAAACCACAACATTGCATCTCCATTCCAGATCTGAACCGAGGAAATGCACGATGGATCGACAATTTGGGGGCAGTGGGGGAAGGAAAGGTGAATAAAAGGGAGAGATTGTTTTTTTCAATTGAAGTTCGTGTACGTACACATCATGAGGGAGTAGATGAGGACGTAGTTGTTCTTGATTGAAGGCCGGGGAGGTGGTGACGTGGTCCTTGCCGCTCTTGTCGAGCTCGAGCCCCGCCGCAACTATGATGAGCGCGCCAAACACCAGGTAGTAGAACACCTCCATGGCCAGAGAAAGGAGAGGCACAAATCGGGGAATGATTTGGCCAGTGGTCAGTAGCCTTCCTGCGAGACGAGATGGATTGGGGATTGGATTTGGGGACGAGCAGATGGCGTCGTTGCCAGATGGGACCAGATGGTGACCCAGGGCGGCGTGTCCTGGGGGAGAGCAGATGGCGCCGTCGCAGGACTAGGATGGGAGGTCTCCAGGTGAGGGGAGAGGGATCGGGGAAGGAAGTTGACAATCAGGGAGGATGTAGTCCGTGGCGTGCGCTGGTTGGCCGCTGGCGAGAGATATGGGAGGAGGATGGAGCATGGGTGGGGATGTGGAGCAGATCTGGGAGGAGGGAGCTGAGGGTTGCTCAGGTGGAGTTTGGGGTGTGGGGTGCGAGTGCGACGCCGAGTCTGGACTCTGGAGTGGAGGGGTAAGGCTAAGAACCTATGATTTTTATATGGGCCCACATGTCAGTTCCTTTGGCGAGTTATTGGGCGAAGCAGGCACGGGTGAGGCTCCCCCATGCCTACGCCCGATTACCCATCAGGTGGAGTTTTCTTCCCCCGAATATGCTCGTGGACACAAAATGAGGAACATACCCACCTCCATTAGGGTTTTTGTCCACGGGTAATCGGGATATCGGGCAAGATTGCCATCCCTAACTACGAGGCATACAAGGGAGTCTACTCCAAAGGTACTGGAGGGAGAGCAACCTAGCAGTGCCATAAGTTTCTCAAAGTGGATTCATCACTACCAGAAGATGGAGAAGGCCCGAATGCATGACATCCGAATGGTCGATGGCCTCAGGAGAAAGTACGAGATCAGGCTTCAGTAAAAATATGTCAACAGTCATATCAGGGGGAAATAAAACATGCATACACCCTGGATGAAGTGGCGACATGCACATGCAACAAGCTGAATCTCCTGTACAAGCCATGCTCGCATGTGTACAAGGCGTGTGCACAAATGAGACAGGTGTCTACGTCGTACATATCCAAGTACTATGACATGCAGTACCTTTTCGGTACATAGAGTACAGAGTTTCACTCGTACGGCTTGGATATGAACTACAAGGACCTTTGGGCGCACAGGGTGCAATAGGGCCCGAACAAGGTCCTGAAGACAACATGGAAGGGACAATGGCAGACACGGCGCTTCCGGAACGATTGTGATGCCAGCTAACGTACTAGTATTAGCCGCACAATCAAGTGCAGGATATGCAAAACCCCTGAACACTCAATGAAGGAATGTCCCAACAGACCAGCTCGTGTGGTCGTCATTCAATGTCGTAATTTAATGTATTGTCCGCCTTGTTTTGTTATGTAAAGTGAGACTTCTATGATACTCAGATATGTCAGACTCATCGGTAAACTTCTACACGAGGATGTTACAGAAGCGTAAGTGGCTTGCGCAGAAGGCCAAACATCTACAATACCCAGATTTTTCAGTGAAAGATGCTTCGGTACCACTACGGTTTTCGATCACACAGTGTGTGTGTGTGGCTTGCTGACAGAGATCATTCAGTCCACACACCAAGACACCTCTGCCCGGGCGTACTACACGTGTGGGCATCACCTCGTAAGCGTTTCTTTCGCACACATAGATTTTCCTCTCCCTACATTGATTTCCATAAATTTTCAACTTCATCCTCGTGTAATGGCAACCCGAGATGCGCTGCCACTTCTTCCAGTGGATCAACGGCCCAGTGATGTACGATAGGATGTTTATCCAGTAGAAGTACATGCTGAATTTCTCGATGCGGGCTGAGACCTTCGAGCAGTGGAAACCTTACGTACCAGACCCTGTTGAGGAGGCATCGGAGGAGACCAGGACTCGCCCGACGGACAAGGGGGATGCTTCTGCTACTGAGACCGGCGATCGTCATAGCTTCTCCAGTCACCTGGGAGCACTCTCTATCGAAGAGGTGAGTTACATACAATTCACGTCCTGATTTTGTATTTGCCATTTCGTTCTTCTAACAACATGCAATCGTTCAGCCCGTATCGTAGAACATGGAGGACTTCGACACACGACACCGACATTGGGAGTCCCGAGACAAGGGGAAGGGGAAGGCTCCTACGACTGAGCCCGGTCGCCATAGCGTATTTAGTCGCTCGTGCGCACTCCATATTGACGACATGAGTTATGTAGAATTTACATCCTTGTTACGTTCTTTACTGTACGGTGCACTTACATCATGGAATCGCAAGACATCGATGACCTCGACATACGACACCGACGTGGGGAGTCCCACGACAAGGAGAAGGGGAAGGCTCCTTTGACTGAAACCGACCGACGTCATAGTTTATCCGGTCGCCCGAGCGCGCTTCGTATCGAGGATGTGAGTTTAACAATTTACATCATTGTTACGTTTGTTATTGTATGATCCACTTACATCATGGAATCACAGGACATGGACGACTTCGACACTCGTTGCCATCGTGGGTAGCCCTGAGACTAGGGGCAGTGGCTATGACGCCGCAGAGACTAGTTGCAGATATCATTGCATAGATGATAGATCTAACTGCCCTCATGAATAACATTGTTAAATAGGATATTCTTTGTTAATTTGTTGGTTCAATGCGGATGGTATTATTTAATACTGTATTGTACCACATGCTAGATAGGCTTGTACATGAACCAACCGAGGGAAATGCGTGGCATGCAGATCATATAACAACATACCATAGCCTTCGAAACACACACAAGTTGGAGGCTACGATACATTGTTATATGATCTGCATACCACGTATTTCCCTCAGTTGATTCATGTACAAGCCTATCTAGCCTGTGGTACAATACAATATTAAAGAACATCATTCACATCAAACTGATAAATTAACAAAGAGTATCCTATTTGATCGGGGTACATGTGATAATACACCCTTCTCCTTCATCCCGGTTGCAATAAACCCGCACGCGTATCATGTAATGCGTGTAACGCTTGAAATATCGTCAATTTCATGTATGAAAAGTTATATTGCAACTCCATTGGAAATGTCGATACTCCTTGTTCTCTGTTTTCATGTCATCAATAAATCCACCGAAACATTGCATAGTGGGGATGGTGTCTTAAGAATATCTCTTACCTAGAGTAGTTGTGTTACTAAACTTCCTATATTCCAAGTCACATGAAATCATGCAATCCTAATTTTCGAAACCTAAAATCCTAATTTTTGAGATCCAAACCTTTAATTTTCGAGACAATTTAAGAACATATAAAATTCTGAAAAAATTACACAATCAAGTCCACTGTGTAATGTGACTTAAACAAAAAATTCATAATTTTTGGATCTCGTTTTCCATATTAAAAAATTCCTACAAACAATAAACTTAAATGAATTTTAGAGAAAAATTCAGAACAGATAAAATTAGGGAAAAATTACACAAGCAATTACACTATCGGTAGGCTGCACAAAAAATTTCATAATTTTTGGATCTCGTTCGCTATATTTAAAAATTCCTAGAAAAAATATACCTAAATGAATTTTTGAGAAAATGAAGAAAAGGCGGCCACCGCACGGTGAAGGTGCCAAAAATGCTAATTCCGCACGACAGATGCCATTTATATTAATACGATATCAAATAGTGTCAATAGTGCCAAAAACTCCCTATTCGGATCCTCCGCGGTAAATACAGAAGGACATTACACGAACAATTTTTTGTGGTACATGAACAGTGCTTTGACATAGCACTATAGTCCCGATGAGCAAACACTGTAGCTATTGATATCGAAATTCTCATTTTGATCCTCCTAATTTCTGTGTAATGTAGCATCTACGCATTAAGAGCACTAATATAGAGAATCCCTCTCCCCGGCCACTGGAATTTTCAGTTGAGTAGCCCTTTTTGCTAAAATAATCAATTGTGGTTCGCAGATGCATGCAGTTGGCTGAATGTCTAGCCTAGGTATATTGGAGGAAGATCTTCCTGCTTATTTTATTGCTGGCTTGATCACTACCAATCATAGTATTTAAGATTTGTTTTTTTTTGCTACTGTTGACGAATTTTTCTCTCACAATAATCCATTTTTTATTATTAATTACAACATTATACCCGCGATAATATTTTTTACAGAAATATACTCCTGTCGCCGAACCGTTAGACGACTGGACCCAGTAGCTCAACGGTTGAGCGACTGGGACACTTGTCGCCCAACAGACACAATGCATGCCTAGCTAGATGAGTGAGCTGCACACTAGGACCAACCGTTGAGCGACAAGTATCGATCGCTCAAGCTGTTGGCGACAAATGTCGATCGCTCAAGCTGTTGAGCTCTTGAGATCGGGACCATCGTCAATGGTTCGGCGATAGGTGTATATTTCTGTAAAAAATATTATCGTAGATATAATGTTGTAATTCATAATAAAAAATGGATTATTTGGGAAAAAAAAGTATACTGTTGACTCTATCGTACTGTAGAGGAGTAATGTATATAGCAACAGTTTTTATGAGTGCATCACAAGGAAATACTGTTTATTTACTATAGTGCGATGCTGTATACTATTGATCTAAACCGCTTGCTGGCGATTGAACGCCCAGATAAACCCTAATGTGTGTGTACTGTGCCCCTCTGCGGTAGATCCGTGTCCATATGTTTACTCCTTTCTCCTTTAATTTCTTCAGGAAAAAAGAGAATAACTATTTTTTTATTTACATAGTACTGCTACAGTAGCGTAAATGCATGTCTAGAACATTTATAAAATCACTGGTTCTCGGTACTTTGTATATGCTTATTTTGCAAGCAGGACTATTTTATGTCTGTTCTTGTTTCCCACTAATCAACAAGCACCTCCATTTTGTTTGTCAAAGATTCTTTTAGGAGATAAGAGCATAGGATGTGTCATATATATATATATATATATATATATATATATATATATAGAGAGAGAGAGAGAGAGAGAGAGAGACGAATTAACTCCTGCCTCAATGTGTCATTTTATTCCTCACAAAAAAAATGTTGTTTTATGACTGACGAAGCTCTGTTTTAAGAAGAGTCTAACAAAGCGTTTTTTAAGAAGGCAAAGAAGCATGCACCTCTATTTTAAATGTTTTTGCAAATTTTTATTCCATTTGCATGCATCAGCGCCCCCATTAATTGGGGAAAAAAACTGCATATGACTATGCAAATCCGTTTGACAAATATTCCTGCATTTTATTGTGCCTTCATTAGATTTTGTAATCAGCACAATAAACAGTAGCTAAATCTAATCCAAGTTGCTCGTTTTTCCTTTCGCAGCCCTCATAGATATGTACTGATATGAATGTGTAATCCAATATAAAATATGCGGATGGAAACGTACTGCTGGCACCGCTCTATCTGATAGTTAAGCTAGTCGTAATATTGCTCTGTTGCAGTACTGAATATATATAAAATAACCATTAGTCCAAAGTTTGATGAAGCTACGTAAGGTAGAATGATGCTTTCCTCAGTGCACCAGCCACGGAGCACTCAATATTTGAGGAATAAAAGTGGGGGCAGATTGAGATGATTTCCTATTATTTTACTCAAATTATGCGGTATGATAACATGTACAGATCACTTTAAGCCTAGAGAACTAGACGAATATATCAACGTTAGCAGACAAATGGTACATACGAAAGTTCAATATAAGCATTATAAAAGGACGTTTCCTAGCATCTATCTATGAACAAGTTCGTACGAATAATTTGATATCAAAAAAGTGCACAGGAATATTTTTTGTTGAAGCATGTACTATCCTCTACGTTCTCTCGTACTTCAAATAATCTGCCAAAGGCAATAAATCTGGTTCTCGTATTGTTTCAATTAATTTATCTTGTACGGTGAAAATTAAGTTGAATAAAAATTGGATTATTAATTTGATTTCTCAAAATATATATTTCATGTGATAACTGATAAGTGCTTAGCCCATAACAGTAAGTAGTACAACTGTACACAATGGATAACAGCAAAACTTTTAATTGCTAAACACTTTGAATCCAAGATTTGTTAGTAAATTAATTTGAATTGCTACAATTTGATTCAACAACCTCTCCGATAGTTGATCCATAAAACTTATCGGATAAAAGCTATTTAATTTGTAGATCCGGTGTCGATCTTATGTTGCATTGTGAATTTGACAATTCATTCAAAGCTAGCATAGGCATTTTCATCGTAAATTCATCATGTTTATGCACTTGCCAAATATCTCAGATCACCCCTTGAGAATTGCATAAATTTTGAAGCACAAATCAATTTGGATTCCATCTCGACTTACCCCTTTAAGTGCTTCAAGCTAGTTTCGTCAACTCCAATTGAAGGGGTGTGAAGCATGTACGGACTACTCATTACATGATCAAATATGCTGAGCCAAAATACCGAATTAAACAACATCATTTTGTAATTAATTAACAGAATACAACAAGTTAAGTTACACTTAGCCAAGAAAAACATGGAGCAGTAGTTTGAACTACCCGTACCAGGACGATTAATTGCATGTTGACGTGTTGTCGTGCTGGCCAGGCCATGTATAAAAATGGCACGAATATGTATAATTCTGTTTGGGGGCATGCGGCTGCCGATCTAAAATTAGACTTAAAAACCATATATGATCATCCATATTTTTTCATGAAATGCTAAGAGCTGGCGTCCGGTATATATTTGTTAGATATTGGAATATATGTTTCATGAAAGCGCTACATAAATTAAGTTGGTGATCATGTGTTCTCGAGTTAAAATTAATTGACCCAGAAATTAGCTAATTTGCAATTTAATGTTTTAGAACAACTAGCACAACAATATTTCATTAATGGAGTTATCACAGAGTTTTTACCCACGAAATATAAATAAACCATACATGAGTACATATAGTAGTTCAAATTGACCTAAGTTTAACAATTAAAATAGAATTGGATATATATAGAAAACCACTTACCCTCTACTAAAATGGAGCTGTTAATTAAGATAGCAACGGTACACCAACCTACTTTGCTCATAGTGCTTTTTTAAGTGGGAACACGACCTAGTTAGCAGAACTATCTTAAAACTTACCAGACAAAAGAGGTTAACCCATCCAACACAGAATTGGTGGGAATTAAAAACACACACACACACACACACACAGAATTGGTGGCAATCAAGCTTGGCCGTTGGACAGCAAATCCAGTTGCCACACCGTTGGACTGGCAAGCGATTAGGCTATCCAGAGTGTAGGCGTCCATGGCTCTAGCCTGCAGGGTCCTCGATCACACGGTGTGGTCGTAGTCGTCGTACGCTACTGGCCGAACCTCGGCTCGCGCGCAGTCTGATTTGATCGGAATAGGATAAAAGTTTACCCATCGATCGACATGCATGCACAGTGTACGTCCAACCTGCAGGGCTAACCAAACAGGCTTGCATGTATGCTGCAGCCAGCAGGACTACTCTACGAGCTCTCTCAGTCAGCACAGGCACAGCCGGGACATGCGACGTACATAACCGTAGACGGCTACATAAGCGTCAGGAACGCACGTAGGTGCGACCGTACGTACGTGTCGCGCCTCGTGGTGAGGGCGTGTCTTCGTGCAGTTCCGCGCTAGCTACCGCCCGTTTGAGAGCCCGCGCGCGCGTACACGACCCGGCGTGCCCGACCGCTTCATTGCAGGTGAGCTATCCGCCTGGCCAGCCGGCGGCAATTCTGGCCCAGGAGGCCAGGGCCCCGGCCGTAGCGTGGTTCTCCATTTCACCAAGCGTCACCTCGGGCGGGCACCGATCGATCGACAGGCACGTACGCACGCGCGCGTGGGTGGCACGGACAGCCGCTCCCGACTCCCGAGCGGTGCCCGTGCACTGCCAGAGCGATCGATTTGTCGGGGTCTCCGGGACTTTTACCTCAGGCCATCGGTTCACAGGAGATGGTGCCGCGTACTGAACCACCCAATTTCAATGCGTGTACGAATGTAACGTCGCGGTCTCACTCACGGGGCTCGGGTCCTTGGATCTTACCCATTTCTCCACGGCTGTCCGAGCGATGCTGACCTGAAAATGTAGGGAAGTCATTTAGAACGGTTAAATGATTACTGGAGTAGTACGCTCGTTTTAGATGTATACCAGACTCAATTCATCCCAAGGGCTAGAGCATAGGATATCATCTTCATTACTACATAGGCTCGATGCTTGAACAATATTTTTTTGAGAGGGTGTGAATAGCATCTGTAGATTCATCCCAAGGGCTAGAGCATAGGATATCATCTGCATTACTACAGAGGCTCAATGCTTGAACAATGTTTTTTTGCGAGGGTGTGAATAGCATCTGCAGGGTACCGTAGTTAATACTGTAGCAACGGTTAAGTATTTACTATGACGAACAACACTGTATCTATTGATCTTGAACTTTAATTTTTGATCAAACGGTAGAGATCGCTCCTACATTGAATCCTTCGATGCAGAGGATTCCAATCCTAAAGTAGACCGCTAGACTGTCGACTGCCTGAAATGTAATACAGTGGAAATTCATCTTTAGTTAGCATTGTTTATTCAATGCCGAAGTACCTTTTCAAAGTTTTTTTTTTTTAAAAAAAGAAAGAAAATAGTTTCGGTGCCAAAGTAATGTTATGTCTTCACGACTAGATTCAGATCCGGCATGTCCGTATTAAAACCATTGTTCGGCAGAAAGCACAGTATTTCAGTAAAGGTTTTGGTCATGTTTGGTTGAAAGCCTCACTTTACCAAAAAAATTTCTGGTAATATGTGGCATGCCATAGTTTTTATGACCAAGAAATTCTTAGCCACAAGTGTGAGACACATGGTTAAGAAAGTGTAGCATACCACAAGTGTGACAATGAACCAAACATTGGCCTATTAAAGTCAAACTCGACTAACCCAAGTGTGGCATGTTGTGGCTATGAACCAAACACCCCCTTAGCTCATGCCTCAGATCGGTACATGATCTTGAGTGTCGAATCTAAACAAATGATTCAACCTGGGATGGTTACAAATATCCAAAGACAATCAATACTAAAGAGCAACAAAGTAAACAGTTGGGAACTCAAAGTTGTTACTTTGCAGGGCGACGTAAAAATTCTATTGCTAAGTACACAGAATTCACCGTAGCATAATCCTACAAGACATGCTTCCAAAATCCACCTACAAACTTGTTAGCACTAACCTATTGGCTATTACTATAGCCATGAGTTTAATTTGCGTGACAAAAAAAAAACTTCAGCTAGCAAACTCAAAGGACAAATTGCACTAAATGCAAACAAACCGAGAAAATGTCAACAAAGTCATCCTTGATATGGGGCATCTGTGTGTCATCTATGCTATACTAAGAATCGATGCAATCAGAATTTAAAGAATCGGTGTAATTTTTTGTTTACCAATGACACCATCTGAAGGAGAAGCAGGAATCACGGCGACTAAGAAACTGTACTGTCAGGGCGCCAGAGACCCTTGGTGGCAACAAGAAATTGCTGCTTCACAATTGCAGTCTTGTAATGCAAAGAGCGAAGAACTGGGTCCATCTTTCTAATTACTTCTATGGTGTCTTGCAACACAAACCATCTACCGGATCTAAGTATCCTGTCAATTTCCGCTGCTACCTCAATGATATCACACCTAAAATACAAAAGCATAAACATAAAGCTTGCTTGCTCTAGTATGGAAGAGAATGTTAGAATATAAACAATAACAGTTCTTCAAGAATCAAGACAAGCTTGTTTACCTATTTGTGAGGCCCTGAAGGAGATACCTCATGTGAAGAAGATCATAGGTCCGTGGATATGTATTAAAAGATTCACACCAGTCATAATATACCCCAATCAAACCTCTGTTGAAAATGATAGGCAAAGTATCTGGCTGATCGAAGGGTACAACGTTCATAACCCATAAAGGTGGATCAATGAGTGATGCCACAAATCTGGTTTAAGAGAGCAACGTTGATAAATATCTCACCATGAAACCAAGCATCTGGCTATGTTGATCATTATTTTTAAGAAAAGAAGGATACTCGAAAAAAAATACTTGGAGTGAAAATGATATCGGCTATAGGAATCGTGTAAACATATCGTCTGTCCTTTGAAGAAAGTTAGATCCTTAATTTCAGCGAGCTAGCCTCCAACCTACAATCTGGGCCTAGAAAGCATTGCTAGCTAGTAAAGAACAATCGGCTACGCTGTCACTTAAGCATTCCAATAACTTAAGCCAAGGTTTGTGAAAATTGATTGTTGAAAACAATTAAACAACAGTGAACAGTATGTTCCTCTCTTCAACAAGCAAAGCTATTCCAGAAGGACTGATGGGCACTGGGTCCAGTACCTTTACACATCAACAATCAGGGCATGAACCAACTAATAGTCTAACAGCATTCAGGAAACATAGGATAAAAAACTTCACAGGGATCAAGCAGAGGGACTGAAAATAGGAAGACAGTGTCATGGCTTATGGAATAATCAATGAGTCTATTCCATAAAGGCACAATTTTTTTTCTTACCCTCCAAAACTACCATTCATGTCCATAACATTGCGACCACTAGACCAATTAACTGCAAAGTCACTGAAATATACTTCTGAAACAAGGTCATTCCAGTGCTTTGTATCGGAATCAAATTTTTCTTGAGGAAACTGAGTAGAAGGGGACCCTTGGTGTCTAAGAGTGGCCGAGGGGTCCTTGGAGAAGGGACCAGTGCCAGGAGAAGTGTGTATGTATTGATAATACCTCAAAAAAGCTTGCCCGTCTTGCATGGGGGAGAGGGCTATTTGTAGCCTTTTGGCGGGATACATGAGATTATTGATCTACCTATAAGAAGGTACTACCCACATAGGGATTGCAATGCCTTCTCATACCCCTACGCGTAGCTTCCGGCCCATGGTGGGCTTTTTTGGACCTAGCTCACTCAGCTGGTGCGTCTGGTCCATGTGTCTTCTCCTCCCTTCGCCTGCTGCGGGTCGGCTCCGAGCTGAGGGGGCCCCGGATGCCCTTGGTATCCACGAGGTGACCTTCCGAGGTGTCGGGTGGCCCCCTGGGGGGAACCCCCTAGGGCCTCTGGGCCTCCTCCGAAGGCCCCCTACGGCCTCGGGCCCCCTTCGGGGCGCCTCCTGCGGCCTTCCGGGGGGGCTCAACCGCGCCTTTCTCCCAGAGGGTCCAGGCACACCGTCCCCTTCGGCCTGGCGAAGCATTGTTTGGACAGGTTTTGGTGTTGCGAAGGTTGGCCTCAGAGTCGTCCCTGCGGTTTGGGGCGCGTGCCGTGGATAGTCAATGCCGCTAGCGCCTGTTCAGGCATGGTGCGCCGGTCAGCATTGATGCTGCCCCTTTGGAGGGTGTGCGCAGTGGGTGGGGGCTGTGCACCATAATGGTGCCAGTAGGGTGGCCTTTTTGCTGCCATGTGTCACGTTGGTATTGGTCCGTGGCTCTTCGGTGCCCCCGCTGTTTTGTCCGTTTGTGGCCCTGGTGGGTATAAATAAGGGGGCATCCCCTCCCCTTGCTCTTATCATGGTTTATTCTGGTTGCCCGTTAAACCTTCTAGTCTTCTCCCTTTGCGGCGCTAGCGAGTTGCGAGGGCTTCAGGTATGACGAAGCGGAGCAAGGAGGGTGGGGGTGAGTCCTTGTACACGAGTGATCTGGGGAGGTCCAACGTAACGGACTTTGTTCTTCAGACCCTCGTGGATGAGGGCAAGCTGGAGACCCTGGCGAAGGTCCGTGCTCCTGGGTCGAAGACAGTGCCTACGCCTTGTCCGGATGAGGCGGTGGTGTTTGTTGCTTTCCTCGATGCCGGCCTTCGGATTCCCTGCATAGAGCTTGTCTTCGTGGTCCTTCGGCTCTACGGGGTGGAGTTCGCGTAGTTGACGCCGAACTCCATCGTAATGCTGGGGGTCTTCGAGTGGATGCTGAGATCAGTCGGGGCCAGCGGCGAGGGGCGCCTGTTCGCCTATCTTCACGATGGGAGCTGCCAGCAGAAGAAAAAGAAAAGCACGGACGAGACACTTAACTTTGGCAGTGTCAATTTCCAGCCCAAGTCACGGTGCCAAATGTATGTCCCTGCCCCAGCCGCGCACAACCGTTGGGAGACGGATTGGACGCGGGGGTGGTTTTACCATACTTGTTCGGCGAAGATAGTTTCCAATCTCGAGGTGGGCTGATACAACTTACCGCCACTCCCGAGATTGTCCTTACCTCCAGGGAGGAGGCCCTCCTCCATCTCCTGCTTGATACGACGAAGCGACTCTCCACGCGGGACCTGGTGGAGGAGTTCTGTACCTTCGGGATCTGGCCTTTGGCCAAGGAGTGGAGGGTGGAGCTCGGGGCTTCGAAGTCCGGGTTCCCGGTCCTTACTGTGGAGGGACGCGAAGGTATGGTTTTCCTTTTCTCTCGCTTCCTGCCCTGTTTTGCGCGGCGTTTTAAACTAATCCGAACCTGGTTGTCCTGGTAGTCGCGCCCATCGTCGAAGCCGCGCGCCCGGCGGAGCTGCTCTTGGGCCCTTACACAGGCGAAGAGCACGCGAAGCGTTGTTTGGTTGTGAGGGAGGTGCGCTTGAATCGCGCGTACGCCGTGTCGGTTCGTCTTTCTGAGCGCCTGGACCCAGATGCGGGGAAAAAGAAACGTGTTCGCGTGCCTGAGGTCGAAGGCGCGGGGCCAATCGCGGCGGCCCCCCTCCGCATCGTTTGCCCTCGTGACACCGGCGGCCCTTCCCGTAGTGCGGAGGACGTGACGGAGCGGCCGACTAAGAGGGTGGCAGAGGGCACCCTGGAGCGAGTGGAGTGCTTCGGGTCCAGCAGCTCTTTGTCCAATGAGCGCGCTGTTTCAACTTTGGAGGGTGCTGAAGCGGAGGACGTCAGGCGTACTATGTCCGAGGTAGACAAGGCGATAGGCACGTTCGGTGTAATGCGCCTTGCTGTTGAGGAGTCCACCAGCGCCGACACCCCGTCGCACATTTATGGAGGGGGGGGCCGAAGTCATCGGGGATGCCCCCGCTACCCTGCGGTTGCCCGTTGGTATGCATCTTGTTTTGTTATTTTATTGTTGGGGAGTGCTAATCTGGCTTCTGTTGGTGGTGCAGTGGTGAGCGATGGAGGTGGCAAGGCGGGTGGCGGTGGCGGTGGCTCCGCTTCGGCGGGTTCCGAGGCGACGCCATCGCCAGTGCTCACCCCAGTTGCTATGGGAGCGGTGGACCTGGGTCCTCGGTGTTTGCGGGGTGGTTGCTGACTTCGCTACCCCACCCCTTGTCCGGGAACTCTTTCGGAAGACGTCGTTGAAGGACATGTTCCGAAGTGTCAAGACAAATGCCGTAAAGGTTGGTTTTCCCCAGTATCCGTGCTTTTCGTCTTCTCCCTTTTGTCTTGACGTTCTGCTGCCCATGTAGACCTTCATGTTGTCGCGGGCCATTGACGATGACATTTCTCAAGGCTTCGCCGAGATTCAGAAGAGGGTTGATGCGGAGCATGCTCGGAGCGGGGCCCTGAGCGCCGAACGCGACTCCCTTGCTGAGAGGGTGAAGACCTTGGAGGCTCGGGTGGCGGGCCTGGAAGCGGAGTGCACCGCCCTTCAAGGTGAAGTGCAGACTCTGTGGGGTGTCCGGGCAGCTCTTGAGGAGGAGATCTAGGCGGAGCGGGATCTGTCGAACGCCGTTGGTCTTTCCGCCTGGGGGGCAATGAAGGCTCTCGAGGGAGCTGTGGCGGAGCTTGGCGCCGTACCTCCCCCAAGGCGTCACCGGTCGGCAGAGATGGGCATAACCTTGGAGCGTCTCCGGTGTGCCAGGGAAGTGTGCTTGCCCTCGGCTCGCGCGTACGGCGATCATTGCGCAAAGGTCGCTTGGTCGATGACCCTCGCCTCTCTTAACAAGGCGGGATGCGCTCATATGGATGCCCTCGCTGCTCGGTCCGTTCGCGATGGATCGCCGAGAGGTTGCCACCGCTTGATGTCGGATCACGGAAGGTTAGCAAAGTCTGCGGCGCAGACTTCAGGTCTTCGCGTGGCCATGAGGCTGCGATTGAGTCGTTCCGGGCGGTCCAGGCAGGAACTTCAGCGGAGGACCCGAAGTCCGGCAAGCGGGGGTCCACCCACGGAGATAAGGTGTGTCCCCCCCTCCCCGCTTGCCTGAAGCGGTTCAAACCTTCTTAGATTTCTGCTGTTAGAAATGTAGGGTCTTTGGTTTGCTTGTAGTTGTGCCCGCTCTGCTTTTGTCTGTTGCGTCTTGGAGCGGTTTTGTAGAGGTTGACCCCCTTTTTGTGTAATGACCTCTGTTTTTAATGAAAATGGGATTTTCGGGCGATGTTCGCGTCCCTGGCTTTGGTTATTTATACTGTCCTGGCGACCTCACGCAGGCTTAACGATTACTGTTTAAATGCCCTTCGGCGGGGCCCCGACCTGAAAGGCGGACGGGTGGGGGACTAAGGCTATGGCCCCCACGCGGGGGTCGAAGGACGAGCGCAGTCTCTTGTCCGTCTAGCCCCTGCGGGTGTGCTACCGGGGTGTAGTGTACCGTGGTGCAAAGTGGCAGCGGTGGAAGAAAGCGAATCCGGGTGGCTCCATGGAGAAATTCTGGCTTTCTCAGAGAGTAAAGCGGAAAGGGCGCACAAGGAGATACGAGCTTTCTGGGGGTTGCCGAGCTGTGCGGCTGAGGGTGCGGATCCGGGTGCGAGGGACTCCCTGGGAGCTTCCCCTAGGTCCTTTCGTGATTGGGGCGTGGAGGGGGAGTACCTTAAATTAATGGCGACAGGGCCCTCCGACGAGGATCTGCTGGAATGGGCAACGCACACGGAGGTGTGGGACTTCGTCCCGTAGTTGTGCCGTGGCCGCGCCGTGTGTTGTGTGCTATACTGAGTGTGGTTGTGCAGCGAGGTTGAGGTGTGTAATCGTTTGTAGACGCTTGATGTGGTCATGTTGTGTCTCATATGCTGTGGGGCTGAGTGTATTTGTAACATATTTTTATTGTATGGGCCACGCTACTTGGCCCTTGTATGCTGTGTATGAGGTTGTGATGAATAATGTATGATTGTTGCTCGTTTTGGCTTCCTTCTTTTTTTGCCAGGGGGGGGGGCTGAGCGAAGCCTCACACCGTCCCTCATACTTTTTTAGATAAGGCTCCGGGGAGCCCTAACTTTTTGCGACAGGGGTGCGAAGCATCGCGTCGCCCCCCCCTACTTTTTTAGATAGGGCTTCGAGGGATCATCATCTTGTTGAAGGCGTCGACGAGGACGCGCCTAACCTCGAAATTCGCGATGTTGGCGGAAATGACGAGGGGGTCTTGGTGTGGGAAGTACACACCCCGGGCGTCCTCAAGGTCGAAAGAGATTGGTATCTCAGCATAGCGAGGTGGGCTGGATACAGGGTATGTTGCGAGATGGTGAATCTGTCGGGCGTACACGAGACGTCTTTTTTAGGGCATGCTGAGTGAGGATCCCCCGGCGATCATGTTTATGATCCTTTGCTGGCGCTCCTCGCAGCTCCCTTCTATGCGGGGTCTCGGTGGTGGGGTGGGCAGTTGGTTGCCGCCCCCCCTGTCATCACGCTCGGCTGGCTGTCGGTCGCGGTTCATGTAGTCCCGCATGGCCGCAATGGTGCGACACTCACTGGTCGTGTGTGACCCTTCGCCGTGATCACAAAATGACGAAGGGTTTCCGGCGCCGGCGCGGTTGTCGGGCTAACGGCCGCCATTTTGCCTGCGGCCACGGCCCCGCGGCCTCCGCGCCTTTCCCCCCTCAGGGGGTGGGCCACCGTCTACATGATAGACGTTCTGGCCCTTTTGCCGGTAGTCGTTGGTCCGTGGCTTGGCAAGTGCCCCAGCTGCGGCGGGTCCTCCTTTCGCGGGTGGCACGCCCGGGTGGATGTTGGGGCAGTGGGGGCTGCGCCTCTCCAAGTACTATCTTCCTCCGCCCGAGCGTACTCTTCCATCTTGTCAAAGAGCTCTGTCATCGTGCGGACAGGCTTGCGAGCCAGTCTCTCCGACAGGGGACCCTTCTGGAGCTAACACGTGGCTGCGTTTATAACGGTGGTCTTGTTGACACCCTTCACTTGACATTTCACCTCCGCAAATTTCTTGAAGAAGTTACGGACGGATTCGCCGGGGCCTGCTTTACTGCGAACAGGTGCCCCGCGTCCTTCGGCTCCATGTAGTTTCCCTGGAAATTGTTGCGAACGAGATCCCGCAGTTGCTCCCACACATATATAGAGCGCGAGGGATGGTGAAAAACCATGTTAGCGCCTCGCCCTCAAGGGTGAGAGTGACGCTCTTGGCCTTCGTAGTGTCGTCTCCTCTGGCCACCTCGATAGTGGTCTTGTACACCCGGAGGAATTCTGAAGGGTCCGTGCATCCCTCGAAGGGCGTGACCTCCGGCATCTTGAAGCCTTGTGGCCAGCGGGCCGTCTCCAGCTCGACACTCAACGGGGAGTTAGGGTCCCCCCGGAGCAGCGAGGCGGGAGGTTCATTGCTGGAGCCGAAGGGGCGGCCTCCGCTTTGGTGGTTGGCGAGGGCCATCTCTGGTGGATGTCGGAGGTCCGCCATCTCCTGGCAAAGGTTCGCCAGTTCTCGTTGTAGGGCTTCGTACGACCCTGGCTTACGTCCGCTGCCCCAGGCGGTGGGCCCACTTGGTGGCTCCCGAGAAGGGATGCCTCGATAGGCCAGGTGTCGCTTCCGACAATATCCCTATGCGTGGAGTTATTTGCCTCCTCCACGGCACAGGCGGGGCCACGCCGCAGGGTCCTACCGCAGCCCTTGGGGTCTTTGAGGGCATGACTGCTGCTGCTTGCTACTTTGTTGAGACCTTGGACTTGGCCCTCTTCTGAGTGGCCATGCTGGTGCTTTGGAGCTTTCCTGCTGGTCCCCACGGACGGCGCCAACTGTCATAGCAAAAAGGACTAGACAGTAGAAAAAGGGGACCCCTAGTGTCTAAGAGTGACCGAGGGGTCCTCGGAGAAGGGACCAGTGCCAGGAGAAGTGTGTATGTATTGATAATGCCTCAAAAAAGCCTACCCATCTTACATGGGGGAGAGGGCTATTTATAGTCTTTTGGCGGGATACATGAGATTACTGATCTAACCCCTAAGAAGGTACTACCCGTATATGGGCTGCAGAGTCTTCTCCTACCCCTACGAGTAGCCTCCGACCCATGGTGGGCTTTCTTGGACCTGGCTCACCCAGCTGGTGCGTCTGGTCCATGTGTCTTCTCCTCCCTTCGCCTGTTGCGGGGCGGCTCCGGGCCGTGGGGGCCCCGGATTCCCTTGGTATGCACAAGGCGACCTTCCGAGGTGCCGGGTGGCCCCCTAAGGGGGGCCCTAGGGCCTCCAGACCTCCTCCGAAGGCCCCCCTGCAGCCTCCGGGC
Source organism: Phyllostachys edulis (assembly GCA_036346405.1). Classification (NCBI taxonomy): domain Eukaryota; kingdom Viridiplantae; phylum Streptophyta; class Magnoliopsida; order Poales; family Poaceae; genus Phyllostachys; species Phyllostachys edulis. The sequence continues at coordinate 40,189,889 of CM070545.1, forward strand.
CCCCTTTGGGGGGGGGGTGGCTCCTTTTGCATGCAGCCTTCTGTTCGCTGGGTCGTGGGGGCCAGTGGGCTGCCCCTACGACATTAGCAATATTGAAGTCACAAAATTTCAACTTGCAGTGATTATCCTAGGAATGCAAGTACACATTTTCTTTTGACCCACCAGGTCTTGAATGTTAATCTTAGAAACATATCATTGAAACACTGAACTTAGGCCGCGAAGTTATGTTACAGTGAAGCAACACCATAAGAGTGCATAAATAGATTGATTATTATACATGTTACGGAAATTATATGGAAATTAATAAGTTTAAAAGTACATAAAGGGCACAAGTAATATATACCTGTTCAATGAATTGAATGTATCTAGTCACACCTGCTTTAAATTGAGTTCCGATTCCAGGGAGAACAAAATAATTACCAGACTTCCTAACCCAATTCTGGTCCTTCTTGTATTCCACTAGATTTGGGTGAGGAACATTATTATACCAAATTTGAAATTTGCAAAGGGAATATGATATCACAAGGTTGCCAGCAATGGTATAGATAAAACACACGCTGATTGCAAGTTTGAGCTTCAGAAGCATCTGTGGCAAAGTCTGTATCTGCAGAAAAAAGACATCAGCATACATGCATGAATTCTCATCTAATGGACAGTATCCATACACATACACATACACATATAGCCATGTGCCAAAGGGTCCTTTGCCAGAATTGACAAAAAAAAAGGTGCTTTTGTAGGTATTACCACGTGGATATACACAATTCAAAACTTGGCAGAGTATCAAGGCTACATCCCTAGCTAACAGAGCTCTCTATTATGCCTTTTTTAGACGAGTTCTCTATTGTGCTTAACAGGTTGGTTTGTACAGATGCGTTCGTAACAGTAGCCCTTTTAGTGGAGTAACAAAAAAAGAAAGAAAGATGAAACCCATTTTTGCCCTGTTATTCTGTTTGGAGAGTGTTCACACATGCTCATTTGGATCTTACAATCAAGGCACTGGCAATGGCAAACCACATTAGCACAACACTACTTCTTAATCAGAGAATAAGAGCACAGAGTAGCAATATTAAATTGCTACTACTACTGCTACACCATTGTGGAATAAACAAACAAGCAGGAAAGCTGCTTCCTCGCTTACCGAAGAAGGCAAGCAGGCATCCTCACCATGTCACGGCTGCGCGGCCACGGCACGGGAAGCCGGTACCCCGCGGACAGGGGTACGAGGCACCTCGGCCGCGGCGCCGTGGGGCAGTGCCGCTCCCGGTGCTCCATGTGCCGCAGCGACTTGAGCGCCTTGACCGCCTTCACGTTGTCCAGGCACTGTATGTAGTCCGCGGCCTCCACCCCCTTCCCCACCTCGCACACCTCCCATGACGGCACCTCCACCGGTTCCTCCCCACCACCGCTGCCGCCTTCCCCGTCTCCATCTCGTTCGCCCAAGACAGTGGCGGTGGTCTCGTTAGTGTCCACCGATCCAGTCGTTTCGGCAGCGGCAGGGGGCGGCGTGCTGTGATCTGGCTCGGGAGCGCTGGCGGCAACGTCACTGGCAGGGGTGGTGGTGTCTGGTCGAGGTGGATCGGCGGCGCTGTTGTTGCTCCCGTCGGACGTGACGGCGGCTGGGGTTTCGGGTGGAGATGCGTCGGCGGATACGGGAATTCGGGTTTGGGGAGGCGGGAAGGTGGCGATGCGGGCGGAGGAGAAGAAGAAGGGGAGCGCGGAAGGGGCAGGGTTGAAGAGGAAGAGAGAAACGGAAACGACGATGGGGCGCTTGCGATCGGAGAGGAAGGAGAGGGCCGAGGAGATGGCCATTTCTGCTCTGGTTGGGGAACGGGGAACGGGAGGGAGGAATAGAGAAGGGGCAGAGCTCGGCGGACGGCAGGTGTGGGGGGAGGTTGGTTTCAATGAAGGGAGGGGGTTTGTTTAGTTCAGTCAAGTCTGTTTGCCGGGCTACTTTTTGCATGTTGATGGTCGATTGGCTTCATGGTGTGTTTGCTGGGCAAAAAAAAATGATTTTTTTTAGAACCGATACAGTGTACTGGCTTTTATAATTTTTTAAAATTTTTTATCAGTTTTGATTTTTCTCTCGAAAATTTCTAACAATAGTATACTTAAATTAATTTTTGAGAAACATTTAGAACAGATAAAATTTTGAAAAAAAATTACATAAGTAAGTACATGTGAATGTAACTCCAAAAAATTCATATTTTTGGAGCTTATTTGCTATATTTAGAAATACATAAAAAGTATACTTAAATGATTTAAAAAAAAGAAGAATGCTACAGTACCCCCGGCCGGATCTACAGTATCCTAACATGGTGCATAGCCCTAACCCAATACGAGAGGACACCTAAGCCACAGGTCAGTCGAACGTGACCCATCTTGTCTTACGGATTCTTGATCATTTTCGTTCTGGATCCGCTACTAAGTACCCTCCGCGCACGATGGCCGTATGCGGCAGGGGTGCTACAGTGTGATATCCGTATGGTGACTGTGCGGTAGGAGGTTATTTTTGTAAATTCTGTCTAAAGACGGTTATTTTTGTAATTTGGAGGCAAATTTCGTCATTGCGGCCGGTCGTGCAAATGTGCAATATTTGTCAGAGGGCGCGCGGCCGCTCGCAGGCCGAGCACGACGCGGCGGAGAAGGCTGGTAGTCCGGGAATGCACAGTGCAGTGGCCACTGGCCAGTGGGACGCAAAAGGACAACTTTTTAAAGCTCGTCTGCGTGGAATCATCTTGTTGACCGTGGCTGTAACTATTACCTCAGCAGATGCAGTAAACAATCTTCTCGGTTCTTCTGTTCTTGTTCCTGATTCTGAATCTCTGATTAGTAGAGAGCACTAATCATATGGGTAACACATTGTGCTGGTAATAACACATTGTGCTGGTAAGGCAGGATTCTAAAATACAGTGGGATGGGACCCTTGGAACTAGGGTGTCATGAATATGAATCTAGATAGTATCTGGATTTTTTTTATCGAATACGAATATAAATATGGTATGTAGAATAGGCGTCGAATCGAATACGAATGTGGATAATATCCGGATTCGACGTAATAATAATAACTAGCTATTACGTATCTTTTGTATTTGACCTCCAAATTGAGCACATTATATATGTATTTCGATCGTCTTGACGAGGCTGTTGTCATGGTGGACTCTAATTTGGCATTTGAATTTTTTTTTTCCTATTTTGGCACATCCCCAATACAGCTTTTTGTGTGCTCCTTTTAGCCAAATTGATTAGTGTTAGTGGTAAAATAACACCAATGATAAATGTTTACATTATAAAATATAAGAAAAGGGACATAAATATTACTACAAAATCGGTGCCAACTCGTTAAACTTTGTTATGCCGTCGGATGTTCGGCCGACTGAACTGAGTAGGTAATAGATTCATATTTGTATTTGAGCATATTCAAATCCGTATTTGTTTTAAAAAAATACGAATACAAAGAAAACATGTTGGATTCATATTCGAGCCATTGACACCCTTACTTGGAGTGATGGTCTGTGCTAAAAGATGGTTAGCTCAGCAATAAGTATATGACTAATGACAATCCCATGCAATCATCAGACACTCCAGAACATGCTCTTCTCTCAACTCTGAGGGTGCGTTTGGTTGACAGAATTCTCCAAGAATTACCAGGAATCCTTTAGTAACCCTATTAGATTACCTTGTTTCGTAAAATATCTAGTAATCTGAACCAGAAATCTAAGATTACCTTGGAAAACACATTACCATTAATTCTAGGAATCTATTTCCCGTAGAAAAGGGTGTCTATCTTAGATTACCAAGGGAAATGAATCTTTGTTATTGTGTTTTTTGTCATATGCTTTTGATTCATGAGAATCAAATTTTGCACTTTCAAAATTCAAAATCCAATGTATGGATTTTTTTTTAAAAAAATTCAAAATATGAATTTCGAAACCAAAATATCAAAATTTGATCCCTAAATTTTGGAATCTTAAATTCAGACAATTTAATTTGAAAATTCAAAATTTCAAGGTTGGATTTCAAAAACAAATTCAAATTCTGGATTTCAGATATTCATATTCCGAGAATTTAAATATTAGAATTTAAAATCCAAAACTCAAAATTTAAAATATCAAAATAAAAAATTTGAACTTTTGAATAATAAAAAATGAATTTGGAATGTTGGAATTTTAAACTGTAAATTCAAAATTTATATACGTTAACCTTCATGGTTTGAAATTTCAAATCCTGTAATTTAACTCTGTGGACTTGGTGGTTCAAGTTATGAAATAGTTGAACTATAGTAAAGACTAATGTGTAGTGTCATTCAAATCAACCAAACATTAGAATTTTAGATTACTGGTAATGTGTTTACCAGTAACTAGATTGAGAAAAATATTAAATTACAGAGGAATATGAGCTCATTTACTATATTTAAAATTTCATACAAAAGTATACTTAAATGATTTTTTTAAAAAAGAAAACAAAATGCTACAATACCTCTCTCGCACGGTGAACATGCGGTAGGGGGTGCTATAGTGCAGTGTCCACATGGTGGCCGTGCGGGAGGCCTCCACCGCACTTGGCCGATCTTGGCGAGGCACGTGGCGGCCAGGAGAACTGGCTTGCACGATGGTCGTGCGGCAGGGGGTCATTTTTGCAAATAAAATCCGGTGACGATAACTCTTGTAAATACGGGGCGAAAATATGTTGTCGGTGATCTAGAACTGATCTTATGTATGATTTTTTGATTTGGGGGAACTCCTGGATCTAAAACCACACAGAGGATAACACAGAGATTTTATACAGGTTCGGGCTTTCTCCGGAGAGAATAACAATCCTACGCTTGTGCTAGTGTATTGAGTGTACCGTTTACAGTTAAGAGAAAGATTAAAGCCTAATGTCTTGTGCTCCAGATTGCTCCGCCCTCTGCCTACTTCTTCATCCCTTATATAGTGTACGAAGAGGTAGCAGTTCCTCCAAATTAAGAGACGTCCCAATGTTCCAAATGATAAACTGTTGGTGGAGGTTATTGTTAGGGGAATAACTCCCACACGTCGCTAGGTAGTTATTGTGAGAGACAAAGATATAAATAGTGTAGTTAATAACAGAGAATAATAGCATATGTTAATTGCCCCGCGGGTTAAACGTGGCGCATAAGACTCTCTAATCAAGTGGGCCCACATATCTGTAGACTCCATTGATATAGGGTAGTCGTAACCAACTAGGTTGTGGAGGAACTTACTACCACAAAGTGCTCGTAGAGAAAGCTCACAACCTAAAGCTAGTCGTAGGAAAGCTTACGACTAGAGACTAGTCGTAGAAAAGGCTTACGACTAGGGGGTGGTCGTAGCAAGACTTATGACCACCTGGTTAAGCTTCTCCCTTATGAATGGTAAGGGGTATACTTGCGAGTAATATAAAGATATTGCTATCTATAATATAATATGAATTACAGATAAATGATTAAATGAGGATTAGTAGATCCTCATCATCTAGCCCCCCAATCTCAAGTGAAAATAACTTACTTGGTAAATGAGTCGTAGAATGATGGTCGGAAGCAGAACCTTTCTGACTAGTATTTCATTTGACCATAAATCGACTTGGTCAAGGAGGTAATTTAGCTTGAGTTGTAAAGACATAATCGGCTTTCTCGAACAGACACATTAAAGAATCCCAAACGACTCTCATAGACCTGTCTGTTGGAGCAGTTCCCGAAGAGGTGGTAACCATTGAGTTCCCACGAACTCAAGTGTGTGGCTATAAAAACTTACCGCGGGTGTGATTTTTATGGTTCTTACTTTTCCTCATTCGCTTTAATTGTTCCTTGAGCCCTTGTTCTTCTTCGTCGCCAACCAAATTGCACTCATTCTTGAAACCTTTCCAAACCTAAATCCACCTCACTTAGAGAAGATGTCCGGAACTACTTCTAAGTGGGCAGAATCGGAGAAGGATGGGGCGACATTGAAAGCTTTGGTGGCAGCCGAGGAGATTCTGAATAAGGAATTCGTGAAGTGGATCGAAGCTGCGGGCAACATTGGCCGTCAGGAGAGACTGGTTAGATTCCAGTCTTCCAAGCATACTGTGAGTGTATCCTCCGATTGCCCGCTCACCCCTTTCTCAAACTTGTACTCGAACACTTTGGGGTGGAGTTGGTGAACCTTATTCCCAATTCCATCACAATGCTAAGTGTGTTCATGTACTTGTGTGAGGTTATTTTGGGATTCTACCAAACCTGGAACTCTTCCAGTACTATTATAGGATGAGCAGACATGCTAGGATTGCAGGGATTGTGGTCTGAAGCTCTATGACGGGAAGACAAAGGAGTACATCCAGATGTTTACCTAGTCGTCATGGCCGGGATGAAGAAGTGGTTCTACTGGGAGACGATCAGCGAAGACAGCCTCTCCTTCATGAGAAAAGCCGTAGAGAAGAGCTCTTCCTGGGATTTGACTCCCAAGGACCTCGACCGGATCGCCCCCTACATTCAAGCTATCAAAGACTTGAAGGAAGAGGGACTGACTGGATGACACATGGTGAAAGATTTCATCACACGCTGCATCAGCCCCCTGAAGAAACGAGCATATCCCATGTGGAGGTACTCGGGGGATAAGGATCCGACCAGAGACTTCGAGGAAGCTAAATAATTTTTCAACTCGGCTCTTCTTGGTTAATTTCGAGTTTGATTTTTGAACATTTTATTTACCCGTGCAGGCCTCTCACGAACGGAGATTGACACTCGAGTCAAACTCGTTTGTGAAAAAGCCCCGCCACCTGATGCAGTGGCTCCTCGAATCCTGGCGGTCATGTCTGCGAAGAAAAAAGAGGAACGCCTAAAGATAATTGAAGATTGATTTCGTCTTTAGGGTCTCGTGCTCGTAGAAAACAACCACTAAGTAATGTTTCTTTTTCAGATCTTTGCAGAAAGTAGGCATGACAGACCGTCAAGACAACCAAGAGGTCAAATTGATGGTCGTCGAAAAAAGGGCAAAGGAAAGCAAAGCTCCTTCGGCCAAAAGATGTCACCTTGTGAAAGGTGCGACAAGACGATTCGAGTAGACACAATGCATGGGCGGCCCACGGCCGGCAAACGAGCCGACCATGTCGGGCCAAGCTTGGGACAGAAATCTGGCAGAAGGAAGCGCCCGACCGAAATCCGGTAAAAACAATTAAAAAATAGAATTCTATTTATTTAATGCTAAAATGAATTAAATATTAGTTTTTATTAGAAAATGATTAAAATAATACATTTTAAACAAGATAATTCGTTTTTACGAGGCGGGCTCAGACCTCTTTTTTGGGTCGGGCTTGCCTGGCATTTGAACAGGTCTAGTCGGAAGCTCAAGCTCAGCTCCTCCGACCAACCCCGTTTAGAAATTCTTTGCAGATGTAATCGCTGCAGAGAAAAAGAGGCCGGTCGAATTGCCTGCTCCCAAAGCCCCCAAGACCAAGGTACCATTATACTACGACAACAAGATCTTTTCAGTTTTCGCTTCTCGTGGTTTTGCCAAGCAATTAGAAAAGAAAAACTGGAAGAGTTTTGTGTCTTTTGTGAAGGAGACTGCTGCATCAGCGGAAACCATGGTCAAGGCATGTGCTGCCCCTAAGGTGATCGAAACAGGCTTCAACCACCAAGAGGGGTAGAAAGCTTCGGGAGCTTTGGGTCTCATTCAAGACCTACGACCAGACATGGTCGTAGAGGTCCCTCAACAAGATATTTGAACAGACGTGGTTGAAGAAGCCCCGGTCACTCAATCTCATGGCACCGAAAGCCCCCCAAGGGTTGAAAGTGTCGCAGGAGTTGAGGCGGTCATTGAGAAGAAGAAAAAGAGGCCTTTCTTAGGGAAGGTCTCTTCTGGATTCACAATTAAAGACAAAAAGCCAAGGTATGTAAAAAATTAAAGGCATAAGGATAACGTTTACCTTCTGTTTTTTTACCATCTTGACATGTTTCCTCTTGTCTGAAATTTCAGTCCTGCTTCTCCATCTCCCAAGGACACTTCTATCGAGAAGTTCACTGTTGTTCCTCCTATAGTCGAGGAGATAACAGTGGAGGTGGTCGAAGGATCAACTACCGTCTCTGTAGTGGAGGAAGGCATTGCCGCTGAAGCAACTGCAACTGCCGGAATGGTCGTAGAAGCAGAGTCGAAGATGGCGGAGGATTCGGTCGCAGCGATGATTGAGCTAGTTATTGATGATATCAATAATCGGACAAGGGACCTGTCATAGCAGGGCACCAAGGGGTGCCCCGCACCCTAGGATTGTTGGGAATACCGGTGTACCGTCAGGGATGCTGTACATATGTAAACCTAATCTGTATAGTGTATTTTAGGCAAATGTACCTAAAATGCCCTCTCTCTCTCTCTCCCGCCTATGGGGGCAAGAAGGTAAATGTCCCTTCTTGCCCCCTATAAGTAAAGCCCTATGGGCATGTAACAAGGGGGGATTCCTCATTCTACCCACATGAAGCAATACATACATACATGCTTGTCTTTAGCTTCTCCTCTCTGGTCCTTCTCCCAAGACAAAGGGTACGGGGTACCCTCCGTACCCACTGTCTAGTCTTTTAGCTACGACAGTTGGCACCGTCCGTGCGGCCCGAACAAAAAGCTACATGGGAGCGAGAAGCGAAAAACACGGCCGACAAACAGCCGAAGCCCCACATCCCACCTTCGGCCACCCTCGGCCAAGAAAAATGCAATGGCCGAAGCCCCCATTCCCCCACAACACCTTCGGCCAAACTCATCCCGCCACCAGCCGAAGAAAGCCAGACCATCCTCATCCCTAGACCACCTTCAGCACAGACCCGAGGCCCCCCGGGACCTTCGCCGTTGCTGCCGCCTAGGGAGGCCCTCCACCCGGAGCCCCCCCCTGGGACCCCTCGCCGTCGTTGCTGCCGCCTGGGGAGGCCCTCCACCCGGAGCCCCCCGGGACCCCTCGTCACCGAAGCTGCCTGGGGAGGCCCTCTAGCCGAAGCCCCCGAGACCCTTCATCGCCGAAGTCACTAGCATGGAGCCGTACGGGGAGACCCTTCATCGCCAGCACAGAGCCGCATGGGGAGCCCCTTCGTCGCCAGCACGGAGCCGCACGGGGAGCCCCTTCGTCACCCAAGCCCCTTCGTTGGACACCCTTCGAGCCGACCCAGCATCGCCGCCGGGGGCCACCACGAGACTTCGACCGCCGCAAGTCGTCATGCGGAGCAGCCCAAAGACTCCACCCCCTTCGTGCAGCCGCCTCCAGCTACGACAAACCTCGAGAGCCCCTTCATCACCGAAGCTCGCGCGGAGAACCACGCCTGGAGGACCTCAGGCTCACTGGCCGGGCCCCGCGCGCGCCACCGCCCGGAGCACCTCACCCAAAGACCCTTCATCACCGAAGCTCACCGAGAGAGCCACGCCCGGAGCACCTCGGGCTCGGCCAGAGCCCCGACGTTTGCCGCCGGAGCACCTCGCCGGAGACACTTGGCCGGAGCACCTCGCCTCCGCCACCGCCCGCTTCGGCCTCAGGACCCTTCGATTTTGGGATGTCTCAAACTTCACCCCAAGCTCACCGCCTCAAGATTGGGGCCTCCAGACAAATATCTGCTTCGGCCAAAAAAAGAAAGGAAAAAAAGAAGGAAAAAAAGAAAGAAAAAAAAAAGAAAAACCCGCGGCACCTGCACCACCTTCGGAGCCACCTCATCGCTTCTGGAGCCCCTGCGTGGCCCATTGGCACCTTCAGCCATCTGCGGAGTGAGACCACCGCTGGCCATCCTCGCGTTGCGACACCCCGCTCGGTCCACCTCGCCTGGAGCAGCCCGGAGCACCATTCGGCTTCGTCGCCCTCCGAGCGCCTTTGAGCCCCTTCGCCTTCGGTCCAGAGCCCCTCCGGAGCAGCCCCCACTGTTGGCATCCTTCTGCTTCAGGTCCGGTCCGCAGCACCGCACCCCCGCTCGGAGCCCCGTCGGCGCAAGACCCCTCGGCGACGCCAACATCTTCGCCTCCGGTCTGGAGCCCCTAAAAAGCAGCACCCTACCGCCGGCATTCTCCTGCTTCGGGCCTGATCCGAAGCACCACACACTCGGAGACCACCCAGAGACTCCACCCTGGCTCCTTCGACGTCTCCGCATCATTCGCGCGCGGAGCACCCTCCGGCACTAGCTCCGGCCTCGGACCACCTTCACGTCAAGCATCCTCGGTCATCCTCGCATTTGGCCGCATCAACATCAGCAAGGCAGCCCGGGCGCAACCCCTTCAGATTCTCACCGGAGTGTCCACCTTTGGGGACCCCCTCGGTCTCCTTCAACGACTCCCTGCACCTTCGCATCCGGCTACGGCCTCCTCGGCGCCCGAAGAACCCCCGGGACCTCGCCTCCACGTGGCCTCGCTCCGGCCTCGGGGCCCCCTCGGCCACCTTCACCTCCGGCCCGGGCTGCCAGGAACACCCGTAGACCCTTCGTCGGGTCCGCTCCAGCCTTCTGGAGCCGCCTTCGGGGCCTCCGCGCGTGCGCCTACTCCGGCCTCGAGCCACCCCCTTGGCGGCGCGGCGCCCTCTGGAGTCCCTCCTCCCTCCGGAGCACCACCCGGAGCACCCACGGGACGCCTCTGGAGCTCCGTCACGGCCGCGCATGCGTCGCCTCCACAAACTGGTGAGACCCCGCGTGTTTCCTGCGTGGCTTCAAGGTTCCCTCTATTTTTTGCTTCCTCGGCAGTGTGTTGTCTAGACGATGCAGGCATTTAGCTCAAAAATCAGTTACAACTTGCTGGAGTGGTCAATAATACTCAGCATGGACATTTCATCATTTATACCTCATGATTATTTTAACATAGCCATCAATAGAAGTATGGTACCATTTATTGATATGCATAGAAGTATAAGCTATCCACATGGAAAACCAGACCAATAAGCAAATGCCTCCATTCAGAAAAGAAGTTTGGTCCTTAAAACCACATAGTATGGCATACATCATTTCATATCTTATTTACATGAGAAACTAGCTGGTCCTATACATACTAATATTTGAATCAGGTAACAAGAATAGAAGAAAGACGCCACGAATGGCCGGAGAGCCCCGGCGCACACCTCGTAGGCTACGGCCTCGGTGTATAAGCCCACAAGGATGGCAACATCAATAAGCCCATCACCGTGGCAACAAGACACCGCGCATGGCCTCGAGCCCCAGTGCACACTGATGATCTCTGTGGGCATGAGTGTATAAACTAAGACTCCGCGCATGGCCTCGAGCCCTGGTGCACACTGATGCTCCGATGCCCCCCGTGGGCATGAGTCTATAAACTAAGACACCGTGCATCGTCTCGAGCCCCGGTGCACACCGATGCCCCCTATGGGCATGAGTATATAAACTAAGACACCGCGCATGGCCTCGAGCCTCGGTGTACACCGATGCCCCCCCGTGGGCATGAGGGTGTAAACTAAGACACCGCGCATGGCCTCGAGCCCCGGTGCACACCGATGCCTCCAGTGGGCATGAGTGTGTAAACTAAGACACCGCGTATGGCCTCGAGCCCCGGTGCACACCGATGCCCCCCATGGGCATGAGTGTATAAACTAAGACACCGCGTATGGCCTTGAGCCCCGGTGCACACCGATCTAGCTCACCCTCACGGGTTTGCAGTGCATAAGCCCACCACCGTGGCAACAACATCGCACTCAAACGCACACCCCTAGCTGTTCCGGAGGCCCCGCCTCGGTGACTAGGGAGTCTCCTGCCGCGAGGGCCTCGCCCCAGTGGAGAGACATTTCAAATCGCACTCAAACGTGCACCCCTAGTTGTTCCGGAGGCCTCGCCTCGGCGACTAGGGAGTCTCCCGCCGCGAGGGCCTCGCCCCGGCTGAGAGACGTCTCATATCGCGCTCAAACGTGCACCCCTAGTCGTCCTAGAGGCCTTGCCTCAGCGACTAGGGAGTCTCCCGCCGCGAGGGCCTCGCCCCGGCGGAGAGACGTCTCATATCGCGCTCAAACGCGCACCCCTAGTCGTTCCGGAGGTCTCGCCTCGACGACTAGGGAGCCTCTGCCATGAGGGCCCGCCCGTGGGAAAGATCTCATATCGCGCTCAAACGCGCACCCCTAGTCGTTCCGGAGGCCTCGCCTCGGCGACTAGGGAGTCTCTCGCCGCGAGGGCCTCGCCCCGGCGGAGAGATCTCATATCGCGCTCAAACGCGCACCTCTAGTCGTTCTGGAAGCCTCGCCTCGGCGACTAGGGAGTCTCTCGCCGCGAGGGCCTCGCCCCGGTGGAGAGATCTCATATCGCGTTCAAACGCGAACCCCTAGTCGTTCCGGAGGCCTCGCCTCGGCGACTAGGGAGTCTCCCGCCACAAGGGCCTCACCTCGGCGAAGAGATCTCAAATCGCGCTCAAACGCGCACCCCTAGTCGTTCCAGAGGCCTCGCCTCGGCGACTAGGGAGTTTGCCGCCGCGAGGGCCTCGCCCCGGCGGAGAGATCTCATATCGCGCTCAAACAAGCACCCCTAGTCGTTCCGAAGGCCTCGCCTCGACGACTAGGGAATCTCCCGCCGCGAGGGCCTTGCCCCAGTGGAGAGACATCTCGTATCGCGCTTCAACACTCAATCCTACTCGCAAACAACGGCAAGGTCAGCAAAGGTCAGGCAGCACTTAGAAGCTAGCCTAGCTAGGAATGATTGCTGCTAGTGATAGGGAGTGCACACGGGTTCAAACAGTTCGGTGGATCAGAGCCCAATGCGTGCGCACCCATGTGTTCCTCTTGCTTCGGGTGAGCGTGCATCACAATAGGGCCCTCTCCCCAACACGCTTATCCAGGAGCTTTCAAAACCACCAAAGCCACCTCTCGTACCACCACACACGCGCAGAGCGTAAGGCCGAGGTGGCGATTGGCTTCGCCTACCCCTCGCTAGCTTTTGGGGTCTCAAACGAGCCCAAGCAAAGAAAGTTGGGGGATGGCGATCGGCTTCGCCTCCCCCTCACTAGCGTCTGGGCTCTCAAGCGAGCCCAAGCAGAGAAAATTGGGGGATGGCGATCGGCTTCGCCTCCCCTCCCTAGCTTCTGGGCTCTCAAATGAGCCTAAGCAAAGAAAGTTGGGGGACGGCGATCGGCTTCGCCTCCCCCTCGCTAGCGTCTGGGCTCTCAATCAAGCCCAAGCAAACAAAGTTGGGGGACAGCGATCGACTTCGCCTCCCCCTCGCTAGCTTCTGGGCTCTCAAACGAGCCCAAGCAAAGAAAGTTGGGGGATGGCGATCGGCTTCGTCTCCCCCTCGCTAGCTTCCGGGCTCTCAAACGAGCCCAAGCAAAGAAAGTTGGGGGACGGCGATCGGCTTTGCCTCCCCCTCGCTAGCGTCTGGCCTCTCAAGCGAGCCCAAGCAAAGAAAGTTAGGGGACGGTGATCGGCTTTGCCTCCCCTCGCTAGCTTCTGGGCTCTCAAACGAGCCCAAGCAAAGAAAGTTAGGAGACGGCGATCAGCTTCGCCTCCCCCTTGCTAGCTTCTGGGCTCTCAAATGAGCCCAAGCAAAGAAAGTTAGGGGACAGCGATCGATTTCGCCTACCCCTCGCTAGCTTCTGGGCTCTCAAACGAGCCCAAGCAAAGAAAGTTGGGGGACGGCGATCGGTTTCGCCTCCCCCTCGCTAGCTTCTGGGCTCTCAAACGAGCCCAAGCAAAGAAAGTTGGGGGACGGCGATCGGCTTTGCCTACCCCTCTCTAGCTTCGCAACCTCAAACAAGTCCTGCAGTAACTCCTTAGGCAAGCGGACAAAACCCCTTCGCGCCCCTCCAAGTCGTGGTCTTCGACTAGGATTGGCCAAAGGGGGACGGTACTAGGTCCCTAACAGGAGCATCACAAATGGTCACACCAAATTAGTCAAATACGAAGGCAGCGGCGGCTGCCATGACGCACCGCCCACCTCGAGGCCCATGCCTCGGTGGGGGGCAAGACCGACGCCCACGCAGCTCGACGGCCTGCCATCGCGCCTCGATGCTATTACCTCCATGGGCGCCCTAACGCGCTTTGCCTCGAGGCCCATGCCTAGGTGGGGCAGTTCCACACCGACTTCACCCACGTAGGCTTCGACCAAGCACACCCGCCTCGAGGCCCATGCCTCGGTGGGGCGAAGACCGACTTTGCCATGTGCAGTTCCATCGCTGCTCACCACCGCCTCAAGGCTATCGCCTGGTGGGGCTGACGACCGCCCGCCTCGAGGCCCGTGCCTCGGGTGAGGCGGCTCTACTCCAACTTCTCTAGGGGTATCCTGACTCCTGAGGGGCTGGGGGCGACACGGTTGCGTCTGCTCGCCCCTCGGGACCGTGGGACCTGTCCTCGCGACCTCGAACCACGCAGATGAGGAAGTTGTCGTAGTAGGGCACCAAGGGGTGCCCCGCACCCTAGGATCATCGGGAATACCGGTGTGCCGTCAGGGATGTTGTACATATGTAAATCTAGTCTGTATAGTGTATTTTAGGCAAATGTACCTAAAATGCCCCCCCTCTCTCTCCCGCCTATGGGGGCAAGAAGGTAGATGTCCCTTCTTGCCCCCTATAAGTAAAGCCCTATGGGCATGTAACAAGGCGGGATTCCTCATTCTACACACATGAAGCAATACATACATACATGCTTGTCTTTAGCTTCTCCTCTCCGGTCCTTCTCCCAAGACAAAGGGTACGGGGTACCCTCCGTACCCACTGTCTAGTCTTTTAGCTACGACAGGACCTGACCCTTCAATCACCAGAAGCTTCCCGCCAAGATGGTAGAGGAGCCTCCGACCACCGTGTCGGGAAGGAGGTCATAGAGGGCACTCTTCTCGGTCCTCAAGGAGGAATCGTTGCCATTGCCAATAATGAAGAAGGAGAAAGAAAAGATGAAAGCTTCGTCGACCTCTTCCCCAAGTTCTTTGGTCCACCAACTACCGGATCTTCTTCATTCAGATCTAGCGACCAAGTTCCACACCCTAAGGACATTCCAAATAGGGAACATACTTTTGATGACGAACGTCTTCAAAAAGTATAGTGGAACCAAGTCGAACAACTCTCTGAACTTCAAGACTCGGAGAGGGTATATGGCAACTTTGCCTGGTCAACCATCAGGGTAAGTACTCGATACCAAACATTGTCATATTTGGGATTTTTCCTGTTTCTTACTGTCTTTCTTTGTTTAGAGAGCTCTCGAATAAATTGCCATTGTTGGTGAATACCATAGGCAACATGTCCTACTGAAGAAGCAGTAAGCTGAGCTCTATCAACTAGCAGTGAAGTCGTAAGTATTTGATTATGAGGAGTCTTTATCTTATTTCGACCATGCCATCAATACTCATATCAACACTACCCTTTTGGAGGTCTAGGGATGACGAAAAGACCTTAACTTCCGCACTCAACTATGCCAAGGCTGACGCACAGAAGCTCAGAGATGAAAAGCAAGATCTGCTGAAGAAGCTTTAAGAGGCAAATTCTACAACTCATGAGTTGCAGAATGAAATAAACAATTAGTTTTGAACTTGAGACTGTTTATATTAATGATTGTCTTTTCTTTTTCTAACTTTTATTCGTTAGAAAAAGAGGTTGAAATGGGTAAGCTCAAAATCGAGGTTGAATCAAATGCCTTAGTTGTCAACAAGCTCTCTTGTATCGGCAAAGAAAAGACTAGAAGATAAAGTCGTGGGAAGAGCAATCTGCAAAGAAAGATGCCTCCCACGACAACGAGGTTAAGAAACATGATTCTCAACTAGCAGGTAAGTAACTCTTTACCTATGACCAGTATTGCTTACTAGTCGTTTAGGGATATGTCTCTGACTGGTCGAACTCTATTGCGGAGCAAGTAGTCGAAATCAAGCGACTCTACGAAGCTTCGACTCGTAGTTAGGAGGAGATGAAGTCGATGAAGATCAACCTTCAAGACAAAATATCTCTCCTGAAAAATGTACTCGGAGGACTTGGTGCTAAGGAGATTACTTCTCTTGAAGACACCATAATCACCCATACGAGTGTCACTGGAGAGCAAGTCGGAGTTGTAGATGAGCTGATAGCCACTCTGAGGACCAACTAGGCTGACTCGATAAGAGAGACGATCGAAAGTGCAGTAAGTTATGCCTTGGCAAAGCTTAAGGCAAGTGATCGCAATCTTAACCTTCAACCAATCGAAGCCGATTTCGACTGCTCTGAAGTAGAAGCAACTCGGCTGATTGAAGAAGTGAAGCCAGTCAGCCAGAAGGTCGTGGAGGTCTAGAGGAGATGCAAATTGAATCTCCTTCGGCGGAGTAGTTTGTAATAGGAAACTTGTAAAGACAAGCTTTTGGTTATAAATATATACTTTGTTTTCCTGCAAATCATCTTGTCGAGTAGTTAGTAACTCATAAGATAAAATAGAAAGAGGAAATTGAATTAAAGACTAAGAATTGAAGTCATATTAATAACTTTATCCTAGCCCCGACTATTTGCTTAGTTTATTTAGATAAACTAAGTAAATAGTGTGAAAAAGGGTTTACTGAAAAAGCAACTTGTCCAACTTTTGTTGTCAATCTCGATCGTCATGTTCTGGTCGTAAGAGTTAGTAACAGATAGACACTAGGAAATTCCTTCTAGTGGGTAGAACCACGTGCAGAGAAGAAAGACTTCGACTAGTGAAGCTACGCTCTCTGACCATAGTAATTGAATCAAGAGCATCAACATGAGTGGGATAAACTTTTCGGAGTACCTTAAAAATCCGTTCAACCTTTTCTAGTAAACTCATTTGGTTTGCACTGTAGCAAGATTAGAAACAATACGATGCTAGGAAGTTCCTTCTAGTGGGCAAGACCACATGCAGAGAGAAAAGACTTCGACTAGGTGTTGTGTCTTTCTCTGACCAGTTTGAACGTATTGAGTGTACTAAAAGCAGTCGAACAAACTATAAAAGTATACTCCACTTAGAGAATTTTTCAAAAGTAATGAAGAAATAAACTAAGGTTTAAAGAGTTGGCTTGAGAATTTTTTGACCAGATTTATTGAACCCAGTCTCTTCATATTGGCAGTAAAAGTTAGGAATGACTCGACACTAGGAAGTTTCTTCTAATAGGCAGGACCACGTGCAAAAAGGAAAGATTTCGACTAGGTGATGTTACCTTCCTTCGACCAGTGTAAAAAAAACCGAGTGTGTAAAAATGATAAAAAAAACCATTGAAGCGCTACTCAATATAAAACAATAAAGATTGAAGAAAACTGAAACTTTATTTAGAGAATAAGAAGTTACACATAAAATTTGCATAATTGGTCGATGTTCCAAGAATTAGAGAGGATTCTGTCGTCAACTTTGACCACTGTGTAAGGACCTTCACACCTAGGGGAAAGTTTGTTCCGATTAGACTGGGATTGAATCTTTTTCAATACCAAGTCACCTACAGCAAGACTGCGAGGTTGGACCTTACAATCGTAATATTTGCGCAACGCTTGTTGGTAGACCGTTGAACGGATCATTGCATGATTCCTCTTCTCCTCGAGTAGGTTGATGTCATCCGCTCAAAGTTATTCTTGATTAGAGTCGTTGAAGTTTTCAACCCATGTCGACCTGATCTTTAGTTCTGGTGGAAGCATATGACTTTGGCTCTAAAAACTAGGGGGAAAAGGTGTCTCACCTGTAGCCCGACTAGCAGTCGTACGAACTGCCTATAATACTAAGGGTAATTCTTGTACCCAAGCCCCCGAGTGCTTTACAAGCTTATTGAAGACTCGAGTTTTGATTCCTTGCATTATTTGACCATTCTCTCTTTCGACTGCCACATTGTTTTGTGGGTGAACGACAGAGGCATAACACAACTTGGTACCCAATTCGTCGTAAAATTCTTAAATTTTTGCGCTCGAAAATTGTTTACCGTTATCTGTAATTATTCGACTCGGAACACCAAATTGAGTAATCACGCTTCTCATCATGAACCTTTTAGCGGCTTCCGCTGTGTTCCCAGTCACAGGTTTGGCTTCGATCCATTTTGTGAACATATCAATAGCCACAAAAAAAATCGAAGCCCCTTGGTGCTTTTAGGAATGGTGCTAGGATATCGAGACCCTATGTCGCAAAAGGCCAAGATAGAGGTATAGTTTGCAATGCCTGAGCTGGTTGATGTATTCGCCTGCTATGAAACTGGCATTGTACACACTTTTTAACCAACTCTTTTGGCATCATGAAGGGCGGTTGGCCAGTAAAAATCTTGTCGAAAGGCTTTACCGACCAGTGTTCTGTAAGAAGCATGAGTTCTACAGATACCCCTATGTATATCATGAAGAGATTTAATCTTTCCCTCTACGATATGCATCACATAAGAACCTCTTGAGTACCTCTTTTGTAGAGGACTCCTTCGACCAAAGTATACATTTTGATCTTATGAGATAAGCGATCTACCTCGAGATCATCATCGGGTACTGTACCCTTCTAAAGATACTCGTAGATGGGATTCATCCAGGTATCCTCGTATTCTAGAGATGATATTTCAGTAGGAGATGTCTCTAGTATTTCAACCAGCGACGACTTCTGGAGCTGCTCCAAGACGACTCCTGTTGGTACTTGAGATTGGGAACAAGCCATTCGAGCTAACTGGTCAGCGATGAAATTATCGTTTCGAGGGATATATTGTACCTCGAAACAGAAAAAATGCTTTTCGAGCTTTCGTACTTCCGATAAGTACCGAGACTTGGTTGGATTAGAGCACTAGTACTCTTTTCTGACCTGATTCACGACTAATTGAGAGTCACCTTTCACGAGTAGTCGTCGAATTCCAGGCGCTTTCGCTGCTCGTATGCCAACCAACAAACCTTCGTATTCTACCACGTTGTTAGTGGCAGAAAAGTGTAATTGAATGCCATACTTTAAGGTCTGTCTGGTAGAAAATTCTAGAACCACCCCAGCCCCCGAGCCACTTATCATAAGCGACCCGTCGAAGTACATCGTTCACTGGTCGTGAGAATCGTACTGGGGATCCTGAACAGGTTTAGGATTTGTCCATTCGACGACAAAGCCTGCTAAGATCTGGGATTTAATGGTCGTTCGGGATACGAAATGGAGGTCAAACTCTCTAAGTTCTACTGACTATTTTGTCATACGTCCCGCTGCTTTCCTGTTCTGGAGGACCTCTCCGAAGGGAAACTCAGATGACACAATTATCTAGTGCACCTGAAAATAATGCCACAGTTTCCTCGAAGACATGACGAGGGCATAAAAAAGTTTTTGGAAATGGGGGTAGCGCTCCTTAGGCTCGTGTAAAACTTCACTTACGTAGTAAACTGGTCGTTGAATGTTTTCACGTTCGGCAACAAATACTGTGCTTCTGTCTATGGTGTGGTAGCTAGATATATTAAGAGTGTCTCTTTTGATTTTGGAGAAACCAGAATAGGAGCACTAGTAAGATCCCTCTTGACATCCTCAAAGGCAGTGTTTGCATCTTCTGACCACTCGAAACCCTCGTGCTTCATGAGAAGCTTGAAGAAAGAAAGTCCTTTTTGTTGGAAATATGCCCTAGAGGCAATCATAGAGATGATTATATTTCGTTATGTTCATAATATTTGATAATATGTTATCTTGTTCCTAGAATAACATCGTTAATATTTATTATCAAGTATGTGACTTGATTGTGAAACTCTGTATTTTTGTGATGATTATTCTTAAGCGTTCCCTAGTCGGAAACATATGAGAACACATATGAATACACTAGCATATGTATTGGTTGATGGCTATGTTTCACAGGTCATAGATATGGAGATATCAAACCAATAATATGGACACATGTTAAAGAACATGGTGTTGGATAAGACTCACCTTGAGACACTTTTGAGATTGTTATAATTTCAAGTGTCATTAGTTGGTCTCAAGCAATGATGATGTATAATCCTTAGACCTAAGATCAACATGGTTTTCTACATGTGTAATAGTACTCTTAGGGGTTGCCAAACGCTACTCCGTAACTGGGTAGTTATAAAGGTAGCTTTCGGGTATACTATGAAACATGCGGAGGAATATGGCTAGTCGGATATAGGATTTGCCCCTCCTATCATAACAGGAGAGATATCTATGGGCCCCTCGTTGTGGTCGAACAAAGTAAGTGCATGGCCATGCCACTAGTGGTCGAAGTGTTCGACTACGTGAAGTTATCCGACACTCGATCGAGAAAGTATTGAACAGTTCATAGATGACACAACATCTCACCTAGAGTTCAACCAGATATCATGAGGCAAAGGGAGAATACACGAGAAGGTCTTTCAGTTCGATCAGATACGGACTAGTCGTATGGAGATACAAGCTGGTCGTAAGCTGGTCGAACATGATCACTAAGTGGTCGAAACCTGATCGTAAGGAGTTACGAACTGGTCGAGACCAAATATGAACTAGTCGTATAGAGATACAAGCTGGTCGTTAGTGATATGGACCTGGTCATAGATCATATTGCATTAAGGTTTGTCCGATATATTCTATGTGTATTTGGAAATCGTTATGTGCTGCTAGGTAACGCTACCGACTCGTGGTCAGAAAAGAGTTTCCGAGTCACAACCAATTACACATGAACCTACAGGGTCGCATGCTTAAAGGGCTAGGATTTGATTTGGATAGTGATCCGAATTCTTATAGGCCACGAGTTCCTAATGGGCCTCACGTTCGAGACCCATCATAGATGCCTATATATAGAGGGGCGGTGGCATGGGGTGGATGATTGATCTTTTGGAAGAACTCCCGAAACCCTAATAGCCACGCCTTCCTAAACCACGCCGCATGCGCTACCACTCCAACGCGTGGTGTCCTTGCCCTGTATGTGTGGATACCTTAGAGGTGTTGTTGCAAAGCATTAGCACTAGGACGATCCGCAACTCGTGACGTGCAAAGGTTGCTGGAGGAGACGATCGACTCGCGAGGACACTGGATGATTGACTACATCGCCGTGCTCGACATTGGACGATAGACTACGACCACTTCATTGACGCGCTCTACGTTGGATCAGGCTTCTCCAACTCTTCTTCCGCTACACTACACGTCTAGTGGTAACGATCTGTGATCTTCTACTTGCATGGCTTCCTGGTTTACGTGGTAGAATTTTTGAATTGTTAGCTAGTGTAGCCTACCTGTATCCCTTCACTTTTTCTCCCAGTCGTGCGATGAAACGACTTAAAGCCACCATGCACCCTGTGAGTTTCTGGACTTCTTTCTTCGTGGTCGGAGAATGCATTTGTTCGATGGCCTTTATCTTTTCAGGATTTGCTTCGATTCCTCGTGCAGAGACAAGAAGTCCAAGCAAGTTTCCTGATGAGACTCCCAACACAAACTTCTCGGGTTGAGTTTCAAACGGTGCTTTCTAAGTTTGTCGAATGTTTCTTGCAGATCGGAAATATGATTAAGTCGTTTGATGCTTTTTACGACTAGATCGTCAACATTGACTTCCAAATTTCAGCCTAGTTGAGGTGTAAAAGTCGTTTGCATCAAGCGTTGAAAAGAAGCGTCAGCATTTTTTAGACCAAACAACATCTTCACGTAGCAAAATATTCCGAATGGTATAATAAATACGGTCTTTTCTTCATCTTCTAAACACATACTAATCTGATGATAACCAGATATGCATCTAGAAAACTTAATGTTTCGCAACCAGTAGTAGAATTAACCAACTGATCAAACGAGGAAGAGGAAAATCATCTTTTGGATAAGCTTTATTAAGATCAGTAATGTCTACACACATACACCACTTACCATTAGACTTTCTAACCAATACAGGATTAGACAACCACTCTGGGTAGTCGACTTCTCTGATAAAGCCTGCTCTAAGTAGCTTGTCAAATTTTGATCTAATAGCCTCTCGTCGATTAGGTGCAAATCTCCGTATTTTTTGTTTTACGGGTTTCTTGTTAGGCTGTATAGCTAGCCTGCGCTCAATTACCTCCCTGGAGACTCCGGGTATGTCGGATGCTTGCCACGCGAAGACATATGCGTTAGCTCGAAGGAAGGTGACGAGGGCGTCTTCCTATTTGAGGTCGGAAGTATCCCCGATGTGAACAGTCTTTGAAGGCTCCTCTGGATCCAAGGGAATTTCTTTGACTTGATCATTCGGCTTTGACGCAGCTTTAGGCTTCGACTGCTTGGTCGAAGGCTGCCCCATGCTTGCTTCTCGAGTAGGTATCTGACCAACCATCTCAAGGGATCGAAGGTCGTATGTAAGCGCCATCTTTTTATCACAGTGGCCTGTGATCACTCCTTTGGGACCTAGCATCTTAAAACATTGATAACCATAATGAGCAGCCATTAGGAATCGTGCCAAAGTTGGTCGTCCGAGTATGGCATTGTATGCCGTGTCAAAATCGACCACATCAAAAGAGATTTTTTCTATCCTGAAATTGCTTGGAGAACCAAACATTACAGGAAGAGATACTTGGCCAATTGGTTTGGCTAGACAACCTCGTACGATCCCATGAAATGAGTATCGTACATATTTTATTCTGGTCTAAGGTACTTGCATCTCGTCCAGGGCACTTGTAAATAAAATACTTAATGAACTACCACCATCACCTTACACTCGATTTACTCGACAGTTGTTGATGATGGGCTCGACCACGATCAGAAACCGACCTGATCGAGTAGAAGGGATCAGGCAGTCACCTCTCTTGAAAGATATGGTGACTTCCGACCACTTCGGCAATTTATTGAGAAGAGGGGGGGTTCAATGGAGTTTACCTCGCGTTCGACAGCCTTAAGCTGTCGCTTTGACTCGTATGCCGAAGATTCCCCATAACTGTGATCGATGGTGTGCTTCGGATCTTGAAACGACATCTCCTTATCGTCATCTGACTGCTTTCGAGCAATTGTTTGTCCTACCTCCTCGAGTGTAGAAAGTGATCCCTTGCTGGTGTAATAGTCCTCGAGCTTTCGTTGGAAAACTCGGTAATTGCGAAGGTCATGTCCTTCCTTTTTATGGAAAGGACACCACCTTAGCTTATCATTCTTTCGCTCGGGGTGTTTGCCTTTGCTCCGGTTGGAGTATGGCTTGGAATTCTGAGGCTCCTTATCGCTTACGACCAAGACTTCCTTTGAACTATTGGTTTAAGGCTTATGGCCTTTGGTCTTGTCCTTAGATTTCTTGACATTTTTGTCCTTCTTCTTGCTACTTTCGCCAGCTTCTTGAGGAATGTTGTCGTCTCGATCGATGGTTTTGTTCCACTCGACTACTTCAGCAGCAGTAGCATATCGATCGGTCATCTCAAAAAGCTCAGCGACAGTAGACGGAGGATTTAAAGCGATGTCCTCCATGATCCTTCTACTTCGGACTCTTTGCTTAAATGCTCTGATAACAAAAGAATCAGAAACCTCAGGTATGGAGTTGCGAACTTGGCTAAAACGCCTGATGAACTGGCGTAGGGTCTCGTGGTCATTCTGCCTTATCCTGTGCAGGTCGTCCTCCTTCTCTGGACGAAGGTAAGTTCCTTCGAAGTTGGCCAGTAGAATGTTGTAGAGGTGTTGCTATGAATAGATCGGCTCGAGTGGTTGATTTAACAACTAGGACCGAGCAGATCCTTCGAGCACGGTAGGAAGGTAATGTTGGAAATATGCCCTAGAGACAATCATAGAGATGATTATATTTTATTATGTTCATAACATTGGATAATATATTATCTTGTTCCTAGAATAATATCGTTAATATTTATTATCAAGTATGTGACTTGATTGTAAAACTCTATATTTTTTCGATGATTATTCTTAAACGTTCCCTGGTCGGAAACATATGAGAATACATATGAATAGACTAGCATATGTATTGGTTGATGACTATGTTTCGCAAGCCATGGATATGGAGATATCAAACCAATAATATGGACACATATTAGAGAACATGGAGTTGGATAAGACCCACCTTGAGATACTATTGAGATTGTTATGATTCTATGTGTCGTTAGTTGGTCTCAAGCAATGATGATGTATAATCCTTAGACCTGAGATCAGCATGGTTTCCTACATGTGTAATAGCACTCTTAGGGGTTGCTAATCGCTACTCGTAACTGGGTAGTTATAAAAGTAGCTTTTGGGTATGCTCTAAAACATACGGAGGGATGTGACTGGTTGGATATGAGATTTGCCCCTCCTAACATAACATGAGAGATGTCTCTGGGCCCCTCGTTGTGGTAGGATAAAGTAAGTGCATGGCCATGCCACTAGTGGTTGAAGTGTTCGATCACGTGAAGTTATCCGACACTCGATCGAGAAAGTATTGAACAATCCATGGATGACACAACACCTCACCTGGAGTTCAACTAGATATCATGAGACAAAGGGAGAATACATGAGTAGGTCGCTTAGTTCGATCAGTTACGGACTAGTCATATGGTGATACGAGCTGGTTGTAGGCTGGTCGAATGTAATCACAGAGTGATCGTAACCTGGTCGTAAGGAGTTACGAACTGGTCGTGATCAAATACGAACTGGCCGTATAGAGATGGGAACTGGTCGTAGATCATATTGCATTAAGGTTCGTCCGATATAATTTGTGTGTATTCGGGAATCGCTATATTCAGCTAGGAACCGCTAACGACTCGTGGTCAAAAAGGGTTTTCGAGTCACAACTGATTACGCATAAACCTAACGGGTTACACACTTAATAGGTTGGAACAAACCAGTACGGATATGATTCGTAAAACATGTTCGGATAGGATCCGTCATGGGCACTATATAAGGAGATGCTTGAGGCTATTGGGAGATAGACGAGTTGACGTGAGTTGCTCAACCGAAACCCTAGCCGCCACGTTCTTGAGAGCTCTGCCGTGCGACTTAGTGCTAGCACATCGGCGTATGGTTGTTCCTTCCCTAGACGTGTGGATACCGTAGAGGCGCTACTGCGGTTGCTGTTGCGCTTGAGGACGATCCGCGATCTTCATAAGGAATTACAGAGGTTGCTGGAGGAGACGATTGATCAACGAGGACATTGGCCGATCGACTACGACCACTATATCGATGTGCTCAACACTGGACAATCGACTATGACCACTACATCGATGCACTCTACGTTGGACCAGGCTGCTCCAACTCTTCTTCCGCTGCTCTATGCGTCTGGTAGTAACGATTTGTGATCTTCTACTTACATGGCTTCCTGGTTTATGTGGTAGAATTTTTGAATTATTAGCTAGCATAGCCTACCCGTATCCCAACAGGTAATTTGCCATCATGTGCTCTCCTCCTCCTGCTGCTCGAACAACGATCGTGTAGATCTCAATTAATTCTATGGGATTCTGAAACCCATCAAATTTCTCCAGCGGCGGTCAGCGAATTGCTCAGAGATCGGGTGAAAATGCCTGACATCCGGTAATGACATCGTGATGCTTTCTTTGCGGGAAAGAAGGGTTGATGTCCACAGGCGATCGTACACGACGATATCCAGTTGTAGACGGACCCGACCTATGGTTGGTCTTAGTCCTACGAGGGTAATACTCCTGATATTCTATCTACTGCTGCAGATTCCTAGGTTGGAGTAGTGAACGACCACCTCCCCTCAGAGCTTGTCGATCATCAGATGTCTGAAGAACTCTTCTCCGACTGGAGTTATGGTTAGGAGAGCAACGCGACTTGTTGTCGTTCCGGTCTCCACAAGGTGAGTTGTTCGAATGGCTGGTGTTTGATGGAGTCGTCCCAGTACGGCTTCCAGAATGGTGTCGGCGAGGTTGCTCGAGTCTGGCTATCGTGCTCCGAAGCCTTCGTGCACTTTCCTCCGTGAAGAGGTCATATCTCGGCGCTCAGGCAAGCTCTTGAGTTGGATTCTCGAGTAGGTCATTTATATGATGAAGTTCTCGAGCATCCTCGGACCGAAACTGAATGTGCTCAGGCAGGGTTCTCTAGGTGGCAATTCTCCTCCTCCGGACAGTCTCAGGATCTTCCACATCTGAAGTCGCTTGAGCTCGCCTTAATGGAGAGCGATCATTTATAGAATTTCTCCCACGTTCATCAGAGTGTTGATCCTGTTCATCGCCGAAGGACTCCTCACCATTGCCACGAGAGGTCGGAGTGTATGATCGGCTGGGAGCATCCTCAGTCCTGCCTATAGGAGAGCGACTATGATTTGAGGGGAGGACAAAGACCTCCTGGTTATGACCTCCACTTGAGCCTGAGGCCTCATGGCTTGAGGTGTAGTCGAACGACAGCTCCTCATGACTTGGAGCAATCCCTCCAAGAAGGGGAATTCTGGATTATAACTGTCTTTGTCAATAGGTGAGCCCTCCGTGGGTGTGGTCAAACTCGCAGGAAAAAGCGTGCCCCTCTATATCCTTTGTGGGGGTAACTGAAGAGTTATGACCACCAGATATTGATGGAGTCCCAGAATGATGGCTTCTAGGACTTGTCGCGCCAGGTCGGACTGCCTTAGGCGGACTCGAACATTTGGAGAGGGAACCCTTGCTATGTTTTGTGTCCACCCTGGTGTAGTCCTGATTGTGGCCGGATAGACCCTTGCTTTCTGAGGAAACTAGTCCCTCATTCGGACGTACTATTGTGGGGGGAAAAGATTCCTCCTCAACTCCATCGGTGGCATGGTCTCCTAGATCCGGCGAATGATCTTTGGAGGCAACATTACCATCGGATGAAATGATACTCTGCTCATAGTCGTAGCAGGCATCCATGTCGAGGTCTGCGTGGTCGGCCAGGTCGAATCAATTCTCCTCGTTCCATTCTCCTTCCATGGAAGCATTAGAATTGCGAGAATAAAGAGAACCCGTTGACGTGGAATCATCGGAAATTCCCCACGATCGGCGCCAACCGTCGGTGATCTAGAACCGATCTTACGTATGATTGTTTGATTCGGGGGAACTCCTGGATCTAAAACCACACAGAGGATGACATAGGGATTTTATACAGGTTCGGGCCTTCTCCAGAGAGAATAACAACTCTACTTTTGTGCTAGTGTATTGAGTGTACTGTTTACAATCAAGAGGAAGACTAAAGCCTAATATCTTGTGCTCCGGGTTGCTCTGCCCCTTTGCCTAATGACTTCAACCCTTATATAGTGTATGAAGAGGTGCTAGTTCCTCCAAATCAAGAGACGTCCCAACGTTCCAAATGATAAACCGTTGGTGGAGGTTATTGCCAGGGGAATAACTCCCACACGTCGCCAGATAGTTATTGTCAGAGACATATATATAAATCGTGCAGTTAATAACAGAGAATAACAACGTATGTTAACTGCCCTGTAGGTTAAACGTGGTGCATAAGACCCCCCTAATCAATTGGGCCCATATGTCTGTAGATTCCATAAATATAGGGTAGTCGTAATCGACTAGGTTATGGAGGAACTTACGGCCACAAAGTGCTCGTAGAGAAGTCTCACAACCTAAAGCTAGTTGTAGGAAAGCTTACGACTAGAGACTAGTCGTAGAAAAGGCTTACGACTAGGGGTGGTCATAGCAAGACTTACGACCACCTGGTAAAGCTTCTCCCTTATGAATGGTAAGGGATATACTTGCGAGTAATATAAAGATATTGCTATCTATAATATAAATTACAGATAAATGATTAAATGAGGATTAGTAGATCTTTAGGATCGTATGGCACAATCGGGGGGGGGTGAATGATTTGCAATGATTTGTCCTTCAATAATTTCAGCCGAAACCTTATTGCTAAACCTTTCTGAAAGCTTCTTTGAGATCACCTCAAAAACCTCTCGATGTCTTCAAAAGACCTCCGTAAGAACTTCTCAAGACACTATCAAAACATAGCGTAACAAAACGAAACTCCGGAGACAATATTGAATCAATCTAAATTGTATTGCTCATCGACTTTGATTCAGTGGCTACAAGGTGCCCTTCAAGCACCCTCACAATCTTCCTCAAGACCTCTCAAAGTTTCACCAAAACGTCAGAGCAAAACAAAGAACACAACCGAACAGCAAAAGCTACTGCCAAAACTATCTCAACAGATTCACACAACTCTCAGGTTAGCTCCTAACTCTCCTCTATTTATACCCTAGAGTCCTATCCATGTCCAACACGACACCGACACGGACTCTATCTCAAAAACGTCCAGATTTGGAATTCCTTCCAAACCTGTCACCCTTTCCAAAACAACCACGCCGCAAGCCTCCAGGACTCCATCTCGTAGCTTCCAGCGCGCACCCCTTGATCTCCACGTGCTCCAGCACAAGCTCAAATATCTCGCAACATCCACGACCACCAAGACCTCAGATCTCCCCAATCCTAGTCCGAGTCCTCGTCACGACAATAGTTGCCTTCACG
Source organism: Phyllostachys edulis (assembly GCA_036346405.1). NCBI lineage: Eukaryota > Viridiplantae > Streptophyta > Magnoliopsida > Poales > Poaceae > Phyllostachys > Phyllostachys edulis. The sequence continues at coordinate 40,218,028 of CM070545.1, forward strand.
CTCAACCTGCACATGCAAAGACCAAAGAAACCAAATCTTAGCACAAGTTCTCCAACTTGACCATCCATTAGCTCACACACACACATCTATAAACACTATCATGCAACCTGCAAGACTCACGAATTTAACAAACCCTAAGTCAAAACCTCAAAGCGGCAACTTTCCAGAGTACAATCGGTACTACCGCCATTGTACGTCCGGTACTACCGCACACGCGGTTGTACCGCTCAAGACACTGCGGAACTACCGCTCATTGAGAAATCTCAAGATCTTCCAAAAACATGCTCTCTGGAATTTCCATACCGCAACATTGCGGTCATACCTTTTAGGCGGTACTACCGCCGCTCAAATCATGGATATTACCGTCCTACGGTCGTCTGCTTTCACAATTCGCGTACTACCGATTTTGACTTAACAGTACTTGTCAGAACCAATCTCTCTCTTGAATAACAAGCACGGTACTACCGTCGGCAAACCCACGGTACTACCGGCCAACGCGGTACTACCGCGTTCATCTTACGGTATGAATGTATGGCAAAACATTTTACGAACCTCAAAGCATTTACTATTCAAAGTCCGAACGTTCCCGTGAATATCAACCGTTGGATTTCAAAACAACGACTCACAAAGCTTTCGTCTCGGACGGTCCGAACATTACAACAATAACAGCCGTCATATTTCAGATCAAGGGCTCACATTCCTTGAGACGTTCGGATGGTCCGAACGTTCATCTCAATATCAGCTGTTAGATCAAGATCTAACGAATCGAGCAAAACACACCAGAGAAAATAACTTGCGGTACTAACAGAACTACTCATGTACTACCGCAAAGCGGTAGTTCCGTGAAAACAACGCCGGTATTACCACAACACGAAAAAGGTCAAAAACTTCAGAACAAAGCCCTTTTTGCCACGTGGACACTCCAGAACAGGATCTAATGGTTCGAGCTAAAACACGTTCGAAAACAAGACCTGCGGTACTACCGCTGCACACCCACGGTCATACCGCACTTCGGTAGTTCCGCATGTACAAAGCCGGTACTACCGATAATCCTGACAAGAACTGTTTTCAACAGAAACTAACAGAACTCAAATGCAAGTCAGTTGAAGAGCACAAATAAGTTCCAGAGACAATGTATGCAACTTAAAACACCAAGACTAAGTTTTCCTTATTGTCAATGTGTTTATCATCAAATATCATGACCAAAAACCTCCTGGTCTTACAAGATCCTCGTCATGCATCAAAACAACTAAAAATTCAATTTTGTTTGCCCGGGTATTGCACATACTACAGCTACACATGCCGATGTCGGCAAAATCCACCGTATGTTACAAGTTGCCAGCTACCGCAGATCTAATCAGGGGCAATCCATCAATGTGTGGGATCATGCAGAGTGGAAATCTCAGTTGCTCGCGTTGAAGTTAAAGCGCATTGAGTTGAGCTCGTAGCAATTCACACAAACAATTCCACTTCGAAGACTCCAGTTCTCAGTTTATTGTTTACGGTATCAAAACTTGTTCTGTATAAAAGGCCTAAAAGAACAATACTACAATAGGTGTGAGTGACTATCCTGATCTGTTCTGGGTCAGTGAATGACACTAAGTTTTTTTTCTGACAAGCAACAAAGAACAGAAAAAAGGCAACTTTAAGGCGTATACAATTTGATGAGGATCTAATAATCCTCAATTATTTATTTGTAATTCTTATTATAGATAACAATATCATTATATTGTTCTTAAGTATACTCTTTATTGTTCATAAGGGACAAACTTAATGGAGTGGTCGTAAGCCTTTCTATGACCACCTCATGGTCGTAAGTCTTTCTACGACCATGATATGGTCGTAAGCCTTTCTACGACCATCTTGTGATCGTAGGACTTCCTACGACAAGGTCAAATACGACCACCCTGTAATTGATAAAGCCCGCAGACATGTGGGCCCAATCAATTAGGGAATCTTATGCGTTGTGTTGAACACACAGAGCAGTTAGTATATGTCGTTATTCTATGGAATAACTGCATGTATTACGTCTCTGTCTCTGATGATAATTGTCAGGCGACGTGGAGGTGTCATAACCCTGATAATAACTCCCATCAATGTGCATATTACACAAACGTCAAGGCGCCTCTTGGCCTGGAGAAACTGCTACCCCTTCATGCGCTATATAAAGGCTTGTTGATGATCTAGTATCGATCTTGCGAATAAATATTCGGGGGTCTCTTAGAATTAGAACCACTTAGAGAATGATACAGGGATTTAGACAGGTTCAGGCCTTCTCCGAAGAGAATAACAACCCTACTCCTATGTTCTTGTATTAACTATACGGATTACAATCAAGAAGAATAAGAATTATATTTAATGTCTCCTCCTCCTGATCCTCTCCCTCATGTATGCTGACTTTAGCCTTTATATAGCGCACAAAGTGGTGGCAGTTTCTCTAGGCCAAGAGGCACCTTGTCGTTTGGTGTAACACACACGTTGGTGGATGTTATTGTCAGGGTTATAATACCACCACGTCGTCTGGCAGTTATCGTCAGAGACAGAGGCATAATGCAATTATTCTAGAGAATAACAACGCATATTAACTGCCCTATGTCCTAAATACAGCGCATAAGATTCTTCGATTGATTAGGCCCACATGTCTGCAGACTTTATCAATTACATGGTGGTCGTAGCTAACCTGGTCGTAGAAAGTACTACGACCACGAGGTGGTCGTAGAAAAGCTTACGACCATAATATGGTCGTAGAAAGACTTACGACCATAATATGGTCGTAGAAAGGCTTACGACTATGGGGTGGTCGTAGAAAGGCTTACGACCATAATATGGTCGTAGAAAGACTTACGGCTATGGGGTGGTCATATGAGAGTAATACTCCTTGTATTCCATCTGCTGTTGTAGATTCCTAGGTATAAGTGATGAACGATTATCTTCTCTAGGAGCTTGCCGATCACCAGGTGTTCGAAGAACTCTTCTCCTACTAGAGTTATGATTAGGGGAGCGACCAGACCTGTTGTCGTGTCGCTCTCCATGAGGGGAGTTATTCGAACGACTAGTGTTTGATGGTGTTGTCGCGATACAACTACCAGAATGATGTCAGCGAGTTTGCTCAAGTCTGTCCATTGTGTCCCGAAGCCTTCGTGCGATCTCTTCAGTGAAGAGGTCATAGCCTGGTGCTCGTCCAAGCTTTTGAGTTGGATTCTCGAGCAGGTCATTTATTCGTTGGAGTTCTTCAGCTTCATCCGTCCGATATTGAATGCGTCCGGGTAAAGTTCTCTGGGTTGCAATTCTTCTTCTCTGGATGGTCTCAGGATCATCCACATCTGAATTTACTTGAGTCTGCCTCAGTGGAGAGCGATCATTTCTAGGATTTCTCCCATGCTCATGAATGTGGTAATCTTGTTCATCGCCGGAGGCGTCCTCGCCATCACCACGAGAGCTCGGAGTGAATAAGCGATGGGAAGTATCCCCAGTCATTCCTCTCGAAGAGAGATTAGGATCTGAGGGGAGGACAAAGACCTCCTGGATATGATTTCCACTTGTGTTTGAGTCCTCCTAGCTTGAGAAGTAGTCAAACGACAATACCTCGTGACTTGGAGCAATCCCCTCTAGGAAGGGAAATTCTGGATTATAACTGTCTTCAATCAGAGGTGAACCTTGCGATGGTACAGTCGAATTCGTAGGACAAGCGGGCTCGACCACACACCTCGTGGGGGTAACTGAAGGGTGACGATCACCAGATGTTGGTTGAGTCCTGGAATGATGGATTCCAGGATTTGCTACGCCAGGTCGAACTACCTCAGACGAACTCGAACATTTAGAGGGAGAACCCTTACTATGCTCTGCACTTGTCTTAGTGCAGTCCTGATTATGGTCGGTTGGACACTTGCCCTCTGAGGAATCAGTTTCCTCGTCTGAACGTAACGTTGGGGGGGGGGGGAGATCCCTCATCAACTCTATCTACGACATGGTCTCCTGGATCTGGTGAAAAATCCCTGGAGGCGGCATAGCCGTCGAATGAAATAATGCTTTGCTCGTAGCAGGCATCCATGTCGAGTTCTGCGTAGTCGGCCAAATCGAACTAGTTCTTCTTGTTCCATTCTCCTACCATGAAAGCATTAGAGTTGAAACAAATTAAGGGAACTTGCCAAAAAGGAATCATCGGAAACTCCCCATGGACGGCGCCAACTGTCGATGATCTAGTATCGATCTTATGAATAAATATTCGAGGGTCTCCTGGAATTAGAACCACGCAGAGAAGGACACAAGGATTTAGACAGGTTCAGGCTTTCTCCAAAGAGAATAACAATCTTACTGCTGTGTTTTTATATTGACTATACGGATTACAATCAAGAAGAAGAAGAATTATGCCTAATGTCTCCTCCTCCTGATCCTCTCCCTCATGTCTGCTAACTTTAGCCTTTATATAGCGCACAAAGTGGTGGTAGTTTCTCCAGGCCAAGAGACGTCTCGTCGTTTGGTGTAACACACACGTTGATGGAAGTTATTGTTAAGGTTATGATACTACTACGTCATCTGGCGGTTATCATCAAAGACAGAGGCATAACGCAGTTATTTTGGAGAATAACAACGCATATTAACTGCCCTGTGTCCTAAACACAGCGCATAAGATTTCCCAATTGATTAGCCCCACATGTCTGCAGGCTTTATCAATTACAAAGTGGTTGTAGCTGGCTTGGTTGTAGAAAGTACTAAGACCACGAGGTGCTCTTAGAAAGACTTACGACCATAATATAGTCGTAGAAAGGCTTACGGTCATGGTTTGGTCGTAGAAAGGCTTACGACCACCCAGTTAGTTTCTCCCTTATGACCATTAAAGGGTATGTTTAAGAGCAGTATAATGATATTGTTATCTATAATGAGAATTACAAATGAATAAATAATTGATGATTATTAGATCCTTATCAAGGCTGAAGTCAATGGATATCAGGGTAGAACGGTAGGAGACATTAGACATTAGTTTTCTTCTTTATTGTAATTAGCATAGTTAACACAACAATATAAGAGTGGGGTTGTTATTCTCTCCGGAGAAGATCTGAATCTGTATAAATCCCTGTGTCAGTTTCTGCGTGATTCTAATTCTAAGAGACCCCCGAATATTCATTCGTAAGATCGATACTAGATCATCGACACAATATTTCTGTTTTGGTATGTTGTTACTACTGTTTGTTAGTTTACTGGGCTAGCTTGATCTGCTTTTGAAGAGTTCCACTTGATCTCGACGAAATGGCGCTTCAGAAATCAGAACCACAGGGCGATACAAAAGACAAGTGCAATGGCCAGCTCATGTGGATTCCTCTGGATCATAAGAACATGTAAACCAATCAGGAACCAGGATTCAGGCATGTCTCTGTGAATAGAAGAATGTGAAATGAAATATGCAAAGCAAAACTACAAATCACGCGTAGATTCTCAACAAAGCGGATCTCCTAGAACTGAGAGCAAATTCTTGTCTTGCAAATGCAAGATGCATCAAGCTTCATTGCAATTCTTTCAGTAGAAGCTAGATGTTTCCTATTGCAAGTCCACAACACTACTAGTTCAACTAACTGCAGAATACATCTAGACCTAGTAGGACGGTAGAAATTCAGAACCTCTTAAAACAAAATTCTAACTTTTCTTCGCTTCATCGAAAGATTTATTTCTCGTTCGTGAATTAGCTGACAGTTTTGCTAGATGGGCACACCTTGTCTCCTCGGCTTGTTTTCGTGTGTTGAGCAACTGCCAGATGTTTCCCCTTGCATGCCTCTGGAAGTTCGCCATCATAAGCGCCGCAGATGTAGGCTTCGAAATTCATGTAATCCTGCAGGAAATTGTCATGAAATTCTAAATTAGACTTAGATTTATGAATACACAAAAGAACTTCTTCAGTTTCAGAAAAGCTGCAACTTACATCACCAAGGGGTCTCCCGTTCACGATCACCCAAGGTACAAATTGATGAGGAGGCTGAAGAGCATTCGTCTCTGCAGCATACTGGAGTAGAAGCTGCACATTTAATTGATTTCTTATCAGATTACTATCACAACTCAAGGAACATATCTATATGACTGTTCTGCACAAATCTTCAGCATACTGGAAGAATCAAATCCATTTTTTGGGGTGAATTTCGTACCATAAAGTGTTTCCAGATTGAAAATTTCTGAATTCAACTACAAAAGTAATGCAGTCAATGTTTCAAAAAAAAGAAGTAATTGAGTCATCATCTAACACGGTGTTGAGACTTGAGAATCTAAACAGCCGCCAATAGGAATTAAAGGGCATAATTGATTTTTTAGATAATGGAAGAGAAAACCTCTCCCGGCCTCTGTATTAAGGATGCACACGGCCTATTTTATTAAAGAGTTTAAAGTACCAAAGTAATCAAAGCTGTTAAAAGTGGCTTGAAGCCTTATAAGCAAGCGACGACTAAAAATTAAACTCAATCATTACAAATCTGATGAGTAAACTGCATGATTGATGATTATGTAGTTCATGGGAACTGTTAAAACAGCGTTTGCTACCACTACGAACTACTTCGTTTCCTTTTGAAGTAAAAGAATCAGTAGTTTTGAATTTTGATAGTTCAATACATTAGTAGAAAGTACAAGGTGTAAAAAAAATTATAGAAAAAAAAGTAGGGGGGAGCAGTATAAAGTATCAATTGCAATAGGAAGACAGTTTCGATAGGAAGGCCAATAGCTCACCTGCCTACCGTATCCTGAGTTATAGCAATCTATAACAGATTGAGAGGCCACACCAGTTTCCTGAAAGCAAGACTGCCATGCGTCCCATTTTTGAGTCAGAGCTAAATGCTCAATGCAACGAATGAAAGGGAAATGCTGTTCCTGCATTCAGAAGAAAACATAATAACACTTAATGCACTGCCTTAAATTCAATTGATCTGAGAATGGGCTTGGCAGATTTATCATATATGGATTGATAAATGTCAGTATTCAGTACATCACATAACTGAATCATCACACACTGAAACATAAATTATAGGAAATTGAATTATCAGAACCATTTTTGTTTTGTTCAAGGCACTACCGCATCAGGCCATAGTCTGATCACGCAAGCTTCTATAGCGTTGAGTTGGCATTCATCCTCCCCATGCTGCAAAATCAAGCAACTAGAGTAAGCAAACAGAAGCATACATGCAGCAAAGGTAAATACTTCAGTCCCTTGATGTACGAATTATAAAATTTATGTTTCGCAATATGTGAAGAAAAGCTTGATACACTCAATTCAAAGTACTAAGGCACTACAAACATCATATTATTTCCCAATTGCTTTAGCACTCGATTAACGGGATGGTAGCTGACTAGTTGCAGTGTTCCAGTTTCATATGCAATGCAGTACCGAATTTCACCAACGTTCTCATCGTCCAAATAATACATTTGAACGAGAAGAATCAAACGCACTCCAGTAGCCCAACTATCACAAAATTACAATTAAGATTATTGCGAAAGGACATCCATTTCAAGAAAGAGGAGGCATAAAAGAAATGGGTCAGGAACGCAGGCTACGAGGGAAGGCAGACCTGGCAGGTAATGGATCCGTCGGGCGAGACGCGGCCATTGCCGAAAGGGACGAGGCGGAGGTCAACAATGGAGGACAGGCCATCATGGAAGATCCTGGCAAGGTCGTTCACGACGTAGCCGGAGCAGAACGGGCACAACGTTTCGTAGTAGACTGACACCGAGACCCTCCTAGCAGCGCATGCCGGGGAGAGGCAGAGCAGGACGATGAACAAGACGAGGGTGTGAGGAAGAAGAGGCTGGGAAGCCATCGCAATGGAGAAAAGCCGCCGCCTTTTAGTTTCAGGCTAGGCTAGGTATGTGTGCATCTATGCGCGAGATATGCTTTTCTTTGTCGGGGAAAGGAGAGGGAGGAGGAGATGCTCTTGATCTGCTGGAAGGCAGCTTTTGTTCGATGATCCCTTTCCCAGGTTGCGCGGGAGGGAAGTTTTCAAGAAGTGTTGCTTCAGGTCAGGTCACTCAGGCCGGCGTATCAAATCAAGTGACCCAACTTTGAAGCTTTGCCACTTGCAAGAGTGCCGTTTCTTTTGATGCTGTGGGGCTCATCTATTCCAAGTTCCAAAACTCCACACTCCGATTTCTCATCAAGAACATCAGATGGCTTTATGCCGGATGTCACAATCGAGCTGTTCCTACGGGCTCTGTCACTAGAATGTTGATGACTATATATCTGAAGATTTAAGTTTTTGACCTATGCATCTAGCTCCAGGGTGGCATTTTTTTTGTTCTTTCAGAAAAATGAATGAAGATGCATGGTAAACTATTAAAGGGGTGGACCCTGAGAGAGATTTCTGATCTGCACTTCTTTTTTCTTCCTTTCTTTTCTTTACTCTCCGTTTTGCGAATGCTTTTGTTCCTTTTCTATCCACTTCATTTTTCTAGCTTTTCCACTTGTTGCTTTATGATGTTTGGTTCCTTGTTCTTTCACTTTGTCGTAGTAAAAAGACTAGACAGTGGGTACAGGGTAACCTTTGTTTTGGAAATGGACCGGAGGGAGAGGAGCCAAAGACCACTGGATATGTATATGTTGCATTGTATGTATGAATGGAGGAAATGAGAGCATCTCCCTTGTATATGCCCTTGGGGCTCTATTTATAGGAGGGCAAGAGGGACATTTACCTTCTTGCCCTCACAATGTTAAGAGAGAGAGGGTATTTTGGGTACAATGGCCTAAATATGCTATAGACTTGTACATGTACGGTATTCCTGACGGCACACCAGTATCTCTGACAACCCTAGGGTGCGGGGCACCCCTCGGTGCCTTGCTACGACAACTCCCTCGTCTGTGTGGTCCAATGTCGCGAGGGCAGGTCCCACGGTCCCGAGGGGCGAGCGGACGCAATCCTGTCGCCCCCGGCCCCTCGGGAGTCGGGATACCCCCAGGAAACGTAGGTGAACCAGCGAAGGGACTCCGGGGACGGCCGAAGGCGGAGCACCGAGGGGACTCCGGAGGCGGCCGGTGGTGGAGCATCGAGAGGGTGCCGAAGGAAGATCCGTGTTGGGGCCGCCTCACCTAGGCGACGGCCTCGAGGTGGGCGGTGAGTAGTCGGTGGAGCCCGTGGGGGCGAAGTCGACGCGGGGCCGCCACGCCGAGGCGATAGCCTCGAGGCGGGCGGAGTCCGCGGAGGCGAAGTCGATGAGGAGCTGCCACACCGAGACGATAGTCTCGAGGCGGGCGGAGCGCGTGGGGGCGGTCGTCGCGGAGCCGCCACGCCGAGGCGGCGACCTCGAGGCAAAGCGGTGAGCAGTGGGGCGAGCCCGTGGGGGCGAAGTCGACGCGAGCCGCCACACCGAGGCGACGACCGAGGCCGGGTGATGCGTGTGGCGGAGCCTGTGGGGGCGAAGTCGACGCTGAGGCCACACCGAGGCGACGACCTCGCGGCGAAGCGATGCAGTGGCGGAGCCGTGGGGCGGTCAACGTGGAGCCGCCACGCCGAGGCGATAGCCTCGAGACACAGTCGCCGTTGTCCTCGTATCTGATTGCTTTGGTGTAACCGTTAGCGATGCTTCCGCAGGGGGCCTGGTACCGTCCCCCCCTTCAGCCTCTCCTGTTCGAGTGTGCCCGTGACTTGGAGTGGCGTGAAGAGGTTTTGCTTTCTCTTCTTCTGTTTTCTTCCTCTTCTATTTTTTTGATTGGGCTCGTTTGCGGAGCCTAAGGCTAGCGAGGAGGAGGCGAAGCCAAGAGCGCCGTTCCCCAACTTCTTCCTGTTTTTTTTGATTGGGCTCGTTTGCGGAGCCTAAGGCTAGCAAGGGGGAGGCGAAGCCGAGAGCGCCGTCCCCCAACTTTTTTTTGATTAGGCTCGCTTGCGGAGCCCAAAGCTAGCGAGGGGGAGGCAAAGCCGAGAGCGCTGTTCCCCAACTTTTTTTTGATTGGACTCACTTGCGGAGCCCAAAGCTAGTGAGGGGGAGGTGAAGCCGAGAGCACCGTCCCCTAACTTTTTTTTATTGGGCTCGCTTGCGGAGCCCAATGCTAGCGAGGGGGAGGCGAAGCCGAGAGCGCCGTCCCCCAACTTTTTTGATTGGGCTCGCTATGAGCCCAACGCTAGCGAGGGGAGGCGGCCGAGAGCGCCGCCCCCAACTTTTTTTGATTGGGTTCGCCATGAGCCCAAAGCTAGCGAGGGGGAGGCGAAGCCGAGAGCGCCGTCCCCCAACTTTTTTTGATTTGGCTCGCTTGCAGAGCCCAAAGTTAGCGAGGGGGAGGCGAAGCCGAAAGCGCCGTCCCCAACTTTTTTTTTTGATTAGGCTCGCTTGCGGAGCCCAAAGCTAGCGAGGGGGAGGCGAAGCCGAGAGAACCGTCCCCCAACTTTTTTTTTGATTGGGCTCGCTTGCGGAGCCCAAAGCTAGTGAGGGGGAGGCAAAGCCGAGAGCGCCGTCCCCCAACTTCTTTCTTTTTTTGATTGGGCTCGCTTGCGGAGCCCAAAGCTAGCGAGGGGGAGGCGAAGCCGAGAGCGCCGTCCCCCAACTATTTTTGATTGGGCTCGCTTGCGGAGCACAAAGCTAGCGAGGCGGAGGCGAAGCCGAGAGCGCTGTCCCCCAACTTTTTTTGATTGGGCTTGCTTGCGGAGCCCAAAGATAGCGAGGGGGAGGCGAAGCCAAGAGCGCCGTCCCCCAACTTTTTTTTTGATTTGGCTGCTTATGAGCCCAACGCTAGCGAGGGGAGGCGAAACCGAGAGCGCTGGCCCCCAACTTTTTCTTTTTTTTTTATTGGGCTCGCTATGAGCCCAAAGCTAGCGAGGGGGAGGCGAAGCCGAGAGCGCCGTCCCCCAACTTTTTTTTGATTGGGCTCGCTTGCGGCGCCTAAAGCTAGCGAGGGGGAGGTGAAGCCGAGAGCGCCGTCCCCCAACTTTTTTTTTGATTTGGCTCGTTTGCGGAGCCCAACGCTAGCGAGGGGGAGGCGAAACCGAGAGCGCCGTCCCCCAACTTTTTCTTGTTTTTTTTATTGGGCTCGCTTGTGGAGCCCAAAGCTAGCGAGGGGGAGGCGAAGCCGAGAGCGCCGTCCCCCAACTTTTTTTTGATTGGGCTCGCTTGCGGCGCCTAAAGCTAGCGAGGGAGGTGGCCGAGAGCCGCCCCCAACTTTTTGATTGGGCTCGCTATGAGCCCAAAGCTAGCGACGGGAGGCGGCCGAGAGCGCCGCCCCCAACTTTTTTGATTGGGCTCGCTTGAGCCCAACGCTAGCGAGGGGAGGCGGCCGAGAGCATCGCCCCCAACTTTTGATTGGGCTCGCCATGAGCCCAAAGCTAGCGAGGGAGGCGAAACCGAGAGCGCCGCCCCCAACTTTTTGATTGGGCTCGCTTGCATGGCCCAAAGCTAGCGAGGGGAGGCGGCCGAGAGTGCCGCCCCCAACTTTTTTGATTGGGCTCGCATGAGCCCAAAGCTAGCGAGGAGGCGGCCGAGAGCGCCGCCCCCAACTTTTTGATTGGGCTCGCTATGAGCCCAAATCTAGCGAGGGGAGGCGGCCGAGAGCCGCCCCCAACTTTTTTGATTGGGCTCGCAGGAGCCCAAAGCTAGCGACGGGAGGCGGCCGAGGCGCCGCCCCTAACTTTTTGATTGGGCTCGCTATGAGCCCAAAGCTAGCGAGGAGGAAGTCGAGAGCGCCGCCCCCAACTTTTTGTTGATTGGGCTCGCATGGCCCAAAGCTAGCGAGGGGAGGCGGCCGAGAGCGCCATCCCCAACTCTTTTTTGATTGGGCTCGCTTATGAGCCCAAAGCTAGCGCTGGGAGGCGGCCGAGAGCGCCGCCCCCAACTTTTTTTGATTGGGCTCGCCAGGAGCCCAAAGCTAGCGAGGGGAGGCGGCCGAGAGCGCTGTCCCCCAACTTTTTTTGATTGTGCTCGCTTGCGGAGCCGAAAGCTAGCGAGGGGGAGGCGAAGCCGAGTGCGCCGTCCCCCAACTCTTTTTTTTGATTGGGCTTGCTTGTGGAGCCCAAAGCTAGCGTGGGGGAGGCGAAGCCGAGAGCGCTGTCCCCCAACTTTTTTTTTAATTGGGCTCGCTATGAGCCGAAGCTAGCAAGGGGAGGCGGCCGAGAGCGCCGCCCCCAACTTTTTTGATTGGGCTTGCTTATGAGCCCAAAGCTAGCGAGGGGAGGCGGCCGAGAGCGCCGCCCCCAACTTTTTTTTTGATTGGGCTCGCTTGCGGAGCCCAAAGTTAGCGAGGAGGAGGCGAAGCTGAGAGCGCCATCCCCCAACTTTTTTTTTGATTGGGCTCGCTTGCGGAGCCAAAAGCTAGCGAGGGGGGGTCTCTCCGCCGGGGCGAGGCCCTCGCGGCGGGAGACTCCCTAGTCCTTCACTTTTTTGCGTTCGTGCTGCCTTGCTTCAAAAATTAGTAAGTACAGGGCCAGCTAGTTTCTCATGTAAATAAGATATGTAACCATGTAAATAAGTACAATTCATACTTCTATTTACATCAGAAAATGGTACCATTCTTCCACTGAAGGCTATATTAAAATAAACACGAAGCATAAATGATGAAACGCCCAGGTTGAGTATTGCTAACTGCTCCTGTAAGTTGTAACTGAGTTTTGAGCTGCATGCCTGCATCATTTGGTAAGCACACTGCCGAGGAAGCAGAAAATAGAGGGAACCGTGAAGCAACGCAGGGAACATGCGGGGTCTCACCAGTTTGTTGAGGCGACGCGCGCGGTGGCCCCGGAGGCCTCTTTGGATGGACGGAGCGGACCCGGCGAAGGGTCTCTGGGTGCTCCGGGTCTGCTGACCTTGAAGGCTGCTGATGGCAAGGAGGCTCCGGAGGTGGTGCTTCGGTCGACGAAGTGGGGCCGGTGGTGGCTTCGGTTTTGCCCCGAAGGTGCCGAAGGGGCCGGCGGTGCGGGCTGCTCTTCGCGGGGAACCCCGAAGGTGGTGGAGATGCTGAGGGCTCGGGGTTCCTCCGGAGGTGGCGAGTGCTTGCTTCATGCGAGGGTGCTTCGGCTAAATGTTTTGTGACAATACGGCTGGCTCTTAGAAAAACGCCTTGTTCTCAGAACGCACAAAAACCGAAGGTTGCCTTGGAGGCGACGGAATGGCAGGTGCGCTGCTGGTCGACGAGCCCCGGAGGATATCGAGGCCGAAGGTGAAGGGGGGCTCCTGCGGTGGCGTTGAAGGGTCGGGCTGAAGGGCCTCCGTGGGGACTCCGACTTGGTCGGAGGAGGCCCCCGCGGGAGGCGTCTTCGGTTTGATGTGGAGGACTCCGAGGGGTCCTCCGGGCGGCGTTGAATATTTAGTGCCGGAGGTTTGTTCGGAGGTTGTCTCGCCGATGCCGAAGGTGCGACGCGCGGAGGCTTCGGAGGCGGCTCCGGTCGACCAGAGACACGCAGGTGGAGGCTTAGGAGGCCCTCCGGAGGTGGTCGCGCGACCAGGCGTTCAGAGCCGGAGGTGGCGCTCCGGAGGATCTCCGAGGGGGGGGGGTCCTTGCAGGTGCGAGGCGTGGGCTGGGGGTGCTCCGGTTGGGTGCCTCGAACGGCATGTCGGAGGCGAGGTGGTCCGGGGGCTCCCGCGGTGGTTCCGAAGGGGTTTGACGCCGCGCTGTGGTGGATGTCCTCGGAGGTGCTGTGGTGTGAAGGGTTCCACCCGAGGGGTGCTTCCAAGTGGGGCTGCCGGAGGTGACGGAGATGCGCCCCGGGCCCCGAGGTGGTAGGCCGCTCCGGAGAGCGGACAGAGGGGGCCCGGCGGAGCTTGCGGAACCGAAGGAGCACCTGCGGCGGCCTCGTCTTAGGGTCTTGGGCTTTGAGGAAACGCTTGCGCCAGGGGGGCTTCGGGTGTAGGTGAAGTGTCCCGAGGCGGCCGGACTGGTCCGGGCAGAGCTTGCGGAAGCGATTCCGGAGGAGGTACGCGTGCGGCGGTGCTCCGGGGGTGGAGGTGGCCTCCGGGACCGGTGGCTCGGGCAAGCAATGAGGTGTCCTTAAATCTCCGGGTGCAGCGGGGGGTGGGGCCTCGAGGCGGGAGGTGGTGCGTGCACGAGGGTACTCTGGGCTTTCGAAGGTGCCGAAGGGGCCGGAGGGTACTCCGGAGGCGGAGAACACTCCGGGATTGGTGCAGGTGAGGGGCTCCCCTGCGGCGGTGAGCTACTCTGAAGGGAGATCCGAGCGGCGGCTTCGGGCGAAGGGAGGCTGCTGCGCAGGTGGGGGTGCTTCGGTTTGGCCCCAAAGCAGGAGGGCGCGCCACAGGCTCCGGTTGCTCCGAGTCGGACGCCGGGAGCTCCGGTGGTTGAAGCGGAGGAGCGGGGAGGCTCCGGGTAATGGCTGAAGGTGTGAGGCAGCTCCGGGTGAAGGAGCTGCCGAAGGGTGGTTGTGGGCGGTCTTCGTTCTTGAGCGAGGAGCCGGCCGAAGGTAGTGCGAGCCTTCGGGCTGAGGACACGCATACACCAGTGGACTTCGGCTGGTGACCGAAGGTGAACCGAGGGTGACTCGGTCCTTCGGGCTGAGGGTGGGCTTCAGCTGCGTGGTGTCTCTAGTTGATCCTCTTATAAGTAGCTTCTTGTTCGGTCCGCACGGACGGCGCCAACTGTCGTAGTAAATAGACTAGACAGTGGATACAAGGTACCCTTTGTCTTGGGAATGGACCGAAGGGAGAGGAGCCAAAGACCACTGGATATGTATATGTTGCATTGTATGTATAAATGGAGGAAATGAGAGCCTCTCCCTTGTATATGCCCTTGGGGCTATATTTATAGGAGGGCAAGAAGGGACATTTACCTTCTTGCCCTCACAATGTTAAGAGAGAGAGAGGGGGTATTTTGGGTACAATGACCTAAATATGCTATACAGAGTAGACTTATACATGTACGGTATTCCTGACGGCACACCGGTATCTCTGACGACCCTAGGGTATGGGACACCCCTCGGTGCCCTGCTATGACACACTTTTCAGTTCAAGTAGAAAAACTATTCAAAGAAGCAATGGAAAACAAACATTATTGATCAGGAAGACATGTCTGCATTACGGCAGTTTATTGAGCTGAAAAACTGTCAACAGCAGTTTCTGAACCTGGCATACAAAAGGGTATGTTCACAGGCTAGATGGGTCCTTTGCTCCTCAAGCAATCCACGGTGTCCCTGATGGTTTTGTCGAATGGGGTGAAACTAACACCCAAATCGATCAATTTCTTGGAGGCAACCTTTTCCCTCACCACCCAGCCTTGTTTGTCCTCCTGGATTCTGATGTGAAAAGAAGAAATCAGCAAGAGCAGAACACTGCATCTGATGGAAAGATGGTGCTGCCTATAGATGTATCACCTGTGGACCGGGAATTCAGGGTAAAGATTAGCAAGTTTATCGATGAAATCAACCAGACGTTCAATGGACTCCAGGCATAAGTGGCGTCCCTGTGCCGATGGGTTCTCATAAAGCACTATCAGAGACTGTGCCACATCTCTGACATCAACACAGCCAATGTAGAACGCGTCCATGTCAAGCCTCTGGCCTGGGTAGTTTGCATTCATAGAAACTACATATAGCCTGATGCATTGCAAGTAAACAGAAGACAAAGTGCAATGTGGTGTTGTGAAGGACTGACCTCCCAGAAGCTGCACCAGCAGACGGAGACTAGGAGTAGCTGATGGTGTCAACATTGGGCCCAATACCAACCCTGGATTGAGCACAACCAGCTGCAATCCCTCCTCTGCGGCAAAGTCCCATGCAGCCTTTTCTGCCAGTGTTTTAGATACGTTGTACCAAAGCTGCGCCTCAAAGAGAATAAATTAGCACAAATTGAAAAATAGTATCTAAATTGGATCCTGCAAGTAGTTACTAGTTAGGGGACACATCTGCCACGGTAGAATCGATCAAGCAATCAGGGTGCCTATTCTACGTAGCTATCAGGTGCTGCTGTCCTGTTGCGCATTCAGAATACCATGTATAATTGCATCTCAGATCTTGCTACAAGCAAAATAAGCAAGAAAAATAGAACTACTTCGCTTCTGCAAAAATGTTCTCCCCACCTGTCATGTACACTTAGGACTTAGCAGTTTATTTCTACAAGGGGTTGGTGTTTATATCTGCAGTTTATTTCTACAAGGGCTTGTAGTTTATTTCTGCTACTAACACTAACAGGCAACAGTGACAGTCACCAAATAACGTCAACATAAGAAGGTAACTTAACTAAAATTACCCAGGTATGTAGACATAATAGATCAAAATATCTCTGCATCGAGTTCTCAGGCATCCTACATTCCCTCTGAGTCTCTCATACTCATGTCTGAATCAACACACTTAAATATGAGTTCGGCGACGTGATTCACTGACTACTCTAAACACTTCCCTGTGTATCTACAGAATGCAGTTGCAAATTGGGCAGTTTATAGCTGTCCCTCAAATATGCTGGAAGCAAAATTGCACAAGTTTCATGCTGCTAAAGTGTACTTCTCTTTACGTGGCATGTACATTGGTGTTGACATTATTATGAATAGCGTTTGTATTCATCATGAGGTCAATGGGATAATATATATACAAGTACAGGTGTGGCATATATGCAAATAGCTCCTTATACAATGGGAAAAATACACAGTGAATAATATACATCTAACACCCCCCCTCAAACTTAGGGTGGATCAACAACATGAAGTTTGGAGAGATAGAAGCTGTGCTGGGCTCTGATCTGTGCCTTTGTGAAAAATCTGCCAACTGAAGTTTTGAAGGCACATACTGAAGAGCAACAATCTAGTCTTACACCTGTGTCCGCATGTAGGAAGCATCAACACCAATATGCTTAGTAAGCTCATGCTTCATCAGATTGTAACAATGCTAATAGTCCCTGTACTGTCAGATAAAAGAGGAGTGGGTGCTGAAACTGAAACACCAAATTCTCAAGTAACTACCGTAGCCAAGTAACCTCCGCTGTCAACAAAGCCATAGCTCGAATCTCACCAAAGACTTCGAACGAGAAATCGTTGTATCCGCTTCTTAGTCTTCCAAGTAATGAGAGAACCACCAAGAAAAACACAATAAACAGAGAGAGACCGGCGATTAGAGTGATCACTAGCCTAGGTGGCATCAGAATATGCCTGGAGCTGTAAAGAGCTGGAGTAAAGGAAAAACAGACGATGAGTGATGGTTCCACGAAGATATCGTAGAACACGAAGAAGATGACTATAGTGGAGCTGAGTGGGAGCAGAAACAAACTGACTCAAGATATGCACAAGATATGAAATGTCAGGACAAGTGACACCCAGATAAATAAGACTCCCAACAAGGTGACGATAGCAAGTAGAATCAGCAAGAGGCTCACAATCAGTGGGCCGAAGATAGACATTAAGCTCTATAGGAGTCTCAACGGTGTGCTGATCAGTAAGAGAAGTACGATTAAGAAGATCCTGAATATACTTTTCTTAGGACAGATAGAAGCCCTCAGGAGTAGAAATAACCTCAACCCAAGAAAATAGCGAAGAGGACCCAGATCAGACATGAGAAACTGCTCATTAAGACGCTCCTTCACAAAGGTGATGTACTAAAAATCATCTCCAGTAATGATCATATCATCAACATATAAAAGGAGAAGCATCCGACCACGAGGCGAAGTGTGAATAAAGAGAGCAGGATCATGAGCACCGGTAGAGAAATCAACTGCAGTGACAACAGAAGAGAAACGATCAAACCAGGCACGAGGAGCTTGCTTGAGGCCGTAAAGAGATCGGCAAAGGCGACAAACCATACCCTCAGGAGCAGAATACCCCGGTGGTGGCTGCATATAAACCTCTTCACGCAGCTCACCATTGAGAAATGCATTCTTCACATCAAGCTGAGAGATGGACTACGCTCGAATAGACGCCACTACAAGAAGATTGTGAACAGTGATCATGTGAGCCACAAAAGCAAATGTCTCATCAAAATCACGACCATGCTCCTACTGAAAACCACGTGCCACAAGACGAGCCTTGTAGCGCTCAAGAGAACCATCAGAGCGGGTCTTAATCTTGTAGACCCACTTGCACGTGATAGGAGTAACACGCGCGAGAAGAGGGGCAAGATCCCACGTACCAGTACGCTCAAGGGCAACAATCTCCTCTGCCATCGCATGCTGCCACTCCTGATGAACAACAGCATCACGATAAGAAGTCGGTTCGGCAAGAGCCGCTAAACAAAAGCGCGCAAGAGGCCAAATAGACTGGCGATCACGAAGAGCATATCGAGGGGAGGCCGAAGAAGATGAACCATCAGAAGAAGATGGCGTATCAGAAGAATCCTCAACTCACGGACGTCGAGTGTAGCAGAGAGGATAAGAAGGATGAAGGCCGGGAGAAGCCTCTGGAGAGGGTGACGGTAGCAAAGGAGCCGGTGAAGGAGGGACCGAAGAGGCCAAAGACTGTGATGGAGGTGTGGTGACTATAGGGGTGGCAAGAAAAGTCAGGAAAGAAAGCGGCTCGACAAGAGATGCTGGAGTAGTGGAAGGAGAAGGACGAGTATAGAAAGGACGAGACTCATCAAAAGTGACGTCCTGAGAAACCCGCATCCGTTGGCCAACAGGATCCCAACAACGATATCCCTTATGCTCAGGACTATAGCCCGTAAAACGCACTCCACGGATCGCGATCGACAGTGCGCCACGAGGGCAAGAAGAACGTGAAGCACACACCCAAAGAGGAAGAGACTAGAATAGTCGAGTCTTGCCACAGAGAAGCTCAAGCGGGATCCCACGAAGAGCGTAAGAAGGTGAATATTAATCGGGAAAGTGGCGAGAAAGCGCCTCGGCCGAAGTGTGGTGGGACAACGAAGCAAGCATAAGAGCATGGGGCATCTCAAGAAGATGACGATATACATTACGCCACACCGCTTCGGGCATGAGCACCGTGGCAAGAAAAGCGAGAGATAATGCCCCTTTCGGCAAAGAAGAAAACTACGAAGGACTCCTGACAAGTATTCCCCAGCAGAGTCAACACGAAAGACACGAATAGGAGAATCAAACTGAGTACGGATCATGGTGGCAAAAGTCTTGTAGATGGATAAAACCTCACTATGAGATGACATAAAGTATATCCATGTGTGGCGAGAAAAATCATCAATAAAAATTATATAATATCGATGACCTCCTTTCGAAACAAAAGGAGCCAGACCCCATACATCAGAATGAACAAGATTAAAAGGACATTGTGACACTGAATCACTGGAAGGATACGGAAGTTGAAGCTATTTACCAAGCTTACAACCCTGACAATTTAGAGAAACATCACCAGACACAGACTCTAAAAGACCACGACGAAGTAAAGAAAATAGACACGACCCACAAAGATGTCCCAAATGATGATGCCACTGAGCAAAAGACGCAGTGGAGGATGCAGCAGAAGCGGCGACGACGGTGGAGGTGGCAAGACTGGCAGGGGCAGCGGAAGGAAGATGAAGCCAGTCAAGCTCCCAGAGCCGCTATGAGTCACGACGGCGAGGGCCAGTACCAACCAGAGTCCTCGTGCGTCGATCCTAAACACAATAAGAATCAGAATCGAGAATAACACGACAACCATGATCAGTGAGCTGACCGGCAGATATGAACTGCATGGTTAGTTTGGGAACATGAGAAATAGCAGAAATATGAAAAGAGGAATTCGAAAGAGTGCCTCGTCCTACGACAGAAAGAGGGGTACCATCTGTTGTCTAAACTACGATAGGAGTAGCTAAAGGACGAATGGAAGTGAGACTGGTGGAATCAGATGTCATATGAAAGGAAGCACCAGAGTCAAGAATCCAAAGTGATGCACCTGAGGAAGAAGTAGAAGGTGGTCTCTCACTAGAAGACTGTGCAGCAGAACCAATAGAACCGGACAGTTCAAGAGCAGCCATGCGATGCAGCAGTGTAAGAAACTCCTAAGAATCAGAAGCACCAGAGCTCCTCTAAGAAGAGGAAACGCCAGTGCCCTTTGGAGGATGGACACCACGACGTAAATCCTTCTTCTTGTAGCAGAACTGTGCCTGATGTCCATCCTTGTTGCAATAGGTGCAGCGTACCCTACCAACAGCAGCTATCACTGGTGAAGGCACCACTGATGAAGGAGGAGTTGGAGACGTAGCGGGTGTAGAAACTGAAGGAGCTGCCAGAATCAAAGGAAACGACGGTGACGACAGCAGACCTGCAACACGAAGGCGAATCTCCTCAGCACGAACAGCGGCAAGGGCCTCCAACAAGGTCACACGAGGGTGGTGTGCCAGCAACTAAGCACAAGTCTGCTCATACTCAGCCCAGAGACGAGTCAAGAAGTCGTAGATACGACGAAGCTCCAGGTGAGACTGTTGATGCTGACAACACTGACACGTGTGACAAACATCCGGTCCCAAAGAGTCAATCTGATGCCATACTGCAGACAATTGGGCATAGAACTCATCAACAGTTGCATCTCCCTGCTGCAGCGATTGCTCCTAACGCACAACAGAAAGATACAACGAATTACCAGACGACTCGTAGCGGTTGCGCAGATGTGTCCACATCAACTGTGCTGAAGCCAAACCAACTAATCCCTAGTGAATTGCACCTCCATACTAGCAACCAGAATAGCTGAGGCACGAGCATCCTCATCAACCCATGTCTTGTAGGCAGCATACTGAGTCTGAAAAGTCTCCATGACATTCTCAAAAGACTCAAATGCCTTTGTACGAGCGTCTTCGGAAGCATCCTTCAGGAGTACAGGCTCAGCAGGCGGAGCAAGGCGAGGCGAACAAGGCAATTCGCCAGTAAAAAAAAATCCCAAAGGCGTTGACCACGCATGCGGAGGCACATATGCTGAAACCAGTCCCGGTAATTGAGAACATCGAAGATCACCGGGCAGCGAGGGACTGAAACAGTGCCCATTGATAGGCGGTGCTGGACGGCGCAGCGACCAATGCAACAAAGTCTAACAGGCGGTGCTGGACAGCGCGGTGGTTAGAACGACGTTTTTTTTTCTCCTTTTTTTTTCTTTTTCCTTTTTTTTTTCTTTTTATCGGGCCAGCCCGCTCACACTAAAACCGTTGGCCTGCTGGCCGAAGAACACCGATGCACACTAGGGTTCCCCTTTCCCCTTCTAGTGGTGGCGGTGGCGGCACTGGCGGTGGGCGGCTCCGGCAACGTGCGACTCTCCTGCAGCGAAGGGGGTGCCAGCAGCGGCCCCAAGCCGCTCCCGAGTGAAGAATCCCAAGCAAAGACAAGCGACGCCGACGGTCGGCGAGGCGGTCCCGAGCGAAGAATCCCGAGCAAAGACGAGCGACGCCGACGGCGGCGTCGGCGAAGCGTCGAGCTCGGCGGGCGACATCTGGCCGTTCGCCGCTGGGCGAGATTAGAGGCGCGGCGCAAATCGACTCCGGAACGGGAGGCGACAAGGAGGTTGACCTCGTCAAGGAGCGCATGGCGGTCGACGAGGCGGGAGGCGTCAGGCTCGGGTGACCTGCAACGCTCGGTTGCAGCGAGGATCGAAAGGCGGAGAGCACAACGGCCACCTGGATCACGGCGGCGGCGACAAGCAAGCGGCGGCAACTCAACAATGATGAGCGCAATGGAGGGCAAAGCCAGGCAGCGGTGGCTGGAGAGGATGAACCAGGCGTCGATCACGTGTTTTCACGTGAGAAAATCCTAACCCTAGCT
Source organism: Phyllostachys edulis (assembly GCA_036346405.1). NCBI lineage: Eukaryota > Viridiplantae > Streptophyta > Magnoliopsida > Poales > Poaceae > Phyllostachys > Phyllostachys edulis. The sequence goes on from CM070545.1 coordinate 40,239,595, forward strand.
GTGCTCTGATACCATGTTATGAATAGCGTTTGTATTCATCATGAGGCCAATAGACCAATATATATGTAAGTACAGGTGCGACATATATGCAAGTAGCCCCTTATATAATAGAGAAAATACACAGCGAATAATATACATCTAACAGACATTATGTACCTGAAGTTTCTTGAGGAGCTCAACGTCGGCCCAGCAGTCATCCTGTATGACCTGATCAGCAGGCCAGTTGGGATTTGGCACTATAGCAGTCTGCGACGAAACCAGCACAACACGGCCGACTCCGCAGTCTTTCGCGGCACGGAGGACGTTGAGCGTGCCGTTCACCGCGGGTTGCAGCAGCTCATTCTGCAAGCAGCAGAAGCATCACACAAGAATTAAAATTGCCTATTTAAGCTATGCCATGGGGACTGACTGTGAACTATGCAACCGTGGAATGATCATGAAGAAAGAAGTCAAAGAACTGCCTCGGGATCTTGTGTCGGCTGCAGTATTACAGGGGAGGCCAGGTGGAAGACACCGTCGACGCCCTCGACCGCCGGCCTGACGGAAGCAGGGTCAAGGAGGTCCATCTGGAACAGCCGGAGCCGCGTGTCCGCGTCATCCAGAGCTTGCAAGTGCTTCGTCTCGCCCTCGTCCTCTGCAAGAACTCAAAATCTTGCTCTCATTCGATTCGATCTTGTGAATGCATGCAAATGACTTAGGTAGTTAGGTGCTGCGCAGAGAGAGGAGAAAGAGCATGTTACGGAGGTTCTTGACGGTGGCGTGGACGGTGTAGCCGCGGTCGAGGAGGAGGCGGACGAGCCACGACCCGATAAAGCCGCTGCCGCCCGTCACGCAGACGAATCCACGGCGGGCACCACCGCCGTCTCCGGCCGCCGCCGCCATCTCGTCGGTAGCCTGTCTGTCCATCTGGTCTGCCGCTCTTCCCACAAGTCAAACAAACGCACGGCTCGGCACTCCCTAGCCCTAGTGACCGCGCAACCGAGGTGGAAAGAGACCGGACGGCTGTTTGGCGCGTTGCGAGACCAGGTGGCGCAGGCGCAGGCGCAGACGCAGACGCAGACAGCAGCTGAAGATAAGACATGTGTCGTCAGATTGGGTCCTCCCGAATCCAACTATTCCGGATCTCTTGTTATCACTCGTCTAGCTACATAATTTAATCATGTCAAGCGCTTAATCACACCATCAATCATACATCGGATCGTCGTCGTGTCATGTGGCTGCAAGGACAGCGTACCAGCCTCGTTTTTTTGGACCATCGAGCCTTTTACAATCGTCTAGGTATACAGTTGTGAAGTAAATAACATCTCAAGTAAGCTTTCAATTACAATAAAAATTAAACTTTTATTACACAAGATTAAGACTTATCAACCTGTTTTAACACCGACATGGGCATCCAAGCTCAAAGTTAATATATTACAAGACAAAAGACCTTCCAATCCACAGGCACGCTTGAGTGCAGTCGAGATCTAGTAACAGTAATCATCGCCTTCTGGGGATCCACCAAAATCTTGCTCATTAAGATCCTCAACATTTTCCCAGGTTTCCTCTGTAGTTGATATTGCAAGAATAAGTACACAACCATACTCAGCAAGCCATATGGAAAAGCTAATTAATTACATGCTAGGAGTTCAATGGATTGTTTAGAGTTTACCATATCAGGCATATGTAGATGCATTTTGAGTTTAAAGTAGTTTATCTTTAAAATAGTAAAATAATAATAAATATAATATCAAGGGTTTACTCAACAATTGCAATTACACACTCAATATCTCAAAATCTCTACTTATGTCTCATGTATTGGAATCACTCATGAACACAACTTCATTAACCGGAAGGCGGAAGCACAGCGTATTCGAATACCTTTGATTATACTCTGCAGAGTTGCCCAACTTTACCCACAAGATACCTCAAGCTCATACTGTCAGATCATAAACACACAACACGTTAGCGTGCGACTGAGCTAAGATAACAAAACTTTTTCACTGCTCAACTTTTCTAGCCTCTACCCGGTAGGACCTTGGACCATACAGCCCTCGGGAAACCACCGACCAACAGTGGATCTCGCGGTCCGATGCTGACGGTGCTTACCGTTGTATAGACCAGTGAGTGTCCCTTCAGGCCCACTCCTGTCCCACCCCCAAAACTACAACTGCTCTATCACACAAGAGCAGGTATTCACCCTGTAGATATTCAATTGGAGGAGCACTGTACTAAGCTAGGTTGGAATGACCAAGCCTGTGGTTGAGCGATTTCTGCGTCTGTTACTTGGCACAAAGTTCTTGTCCTTAACTGTCTTACAGTGAGACGATGGACCAATGTCAACTCGTGGCTATCCATCTCCAGATCTCACCTTCGACTCACTTTTATCAAGACTATTGTGTTATCCATCCTCTTGGTCTCAACCCTCAACATTTCACCAAAAACCTATTGGCGTAATGCCAACCTTTCTTATCAGTGTTTAGAAGAAAGCTTTGTGTGATATTGTTGAATACTTACTATTATTTTATGTGGCGTAAACTTATCAAGGTGAATATGCCCTACAAGGAATATGCGGGTTTGTATGTGGGGTAATAGGAATATTTAAAGTAATAGGCACAAATACAATAAGTAATAGGCACAAATACAATAATAAAAGTAATATTATAATTACATGAAATATAGGCTCAAAATGATCAAATGAATGCGACTTACCTCCTTGCACAAAGCCTTCTATTAATTCGTCTTGTCTGGTGCTCTCTAGAGCTTGGTCGTCGAAGTCGTGACCTAACACGAAATAAAATAAAATAATCCAAATAAAAACACCCGACTTGACAAGGAATGAGCTAGGAACAACATGCAAGGAAATACAATTCGGAAAAGAATCAAAAGAGAAAGGTGGTGTGAAGTGGTAGTGATTTATTTGGTGCATAATTTGGCGAAACGGAGTTAAAAATTGGATTCACGGGCTCGAAACAATCGAAATGGAGGGCAGGGCCGAGGAGTTTGACGAGGCAGCGGTGGAGGAGCTGGCGCAGGAGGTGGTGGCGGAGGAGGGCTTGCGGCTGAAGCTGGTGGAGGGGTTCTACGAGATCGAGGCCAGCCAGCCGCCGCCGCAAGGGATTTGTGCTGTTCTTGGCTTTTTGGGTTGCATGTGAGGTGTGGTTTTGGTGTGCATTAGTTGATTCTTGGATGGGGATAGAGATTTCAGAGGGAGTTGCTTGTGAATTCCTCTGGAATTTTTTTCCTTGACATTTTCATAGTTCATTGATTGCATTTTCTTGTGTCTTGTATAATTTTGACTCTGCTAGTGGATTCTTGGACTGTAAATAAAACAGCATGCCTAGTGAGTGGCCACATTGATCAACAATGGTTGCATGCCTACTAATGTTGCTCAAATCTTCTTCTTTTTTTTTTGGCCTATGAGTTCTGCTCGTTCTTGAAAAAGTTGATGGGGGAAGTGATGAACGGATGGTATCAAATCCATACCACATTTCTGCATTCATTATGATGATCAATTTACATCATGCACTACCATCTGATCTCCCATTGTTATGTTCATTTAAGTTCTTAATTAGTAGAAAAACTTTTGATAAAAGTAGACAGAAGGTATGCAATGTTGAATTGATTTTGTTTATGCACGAGCTGAACTGATTTTGCTGATGACCTGATGTGCGATTTGTGATACAAATAATCCTATTTGCTGAATCACTGATTATTACAATCAAAATCATCATCTTTCGGCTGACATTGCACAAACAGTGCAATGTTCAATTGCTTGGCTCGCGAGCCCCTCGAGCCTGATCACGAGCCGACCTAAGCCTCCATTCTGGCTTGTTTTCGAGCCGAGCTGACTGTTCACCCAAGCCAAAACGAGCTTGGCTTGTTTCCACCCCTAGCTGGTAAGGTGTTGATGGGGGCGAGGATGAAGGCAGCGCGGGGAGATGACGCTCGAGAGGATGATGCAGGGGGAGAAGCGCCCGGGGAGGAAGGCGTTTTCGGTTGAGAAAAACGGGATGGCCGAAAAGGGAAAGCAGAAATGGATAGAAGATTTCCGAATTGGGAAAGAAACTTGAATTCAAGCCAAAAACGTAAAAACTTTTGAAATTTCGAATTTTTTGGGCTGTTTCAGACAGCACTGGCCAGTACAGAGTACAGACAGCAATCACGTTGAGGTTAAGTTTGGAACATGGGAATTCCATAGGAATTTTAGAGAAAATTGGACATCCGCTCTCACCAGTGTTTCCAATATAATCCCTATGAAATTCCTACATTCCAGACATTAAGGCTTAGATTGTATTCAAGCAAAGTACACACCCGCAGGTTAGGCACAAAGCTTCAAGGGCTTGAAATACACTGTCAAGAAGTGTACATATGGAGGGAAACTGCCAAAATTTACAGATCACGTTCTATCCCTGGTTCTGATCAGTGAACGCAAAGGCTGTATCTTCCAGGGTGAGAGTTTGTCACCCTACAGTGACAACCAACAGTCTACTTCAAGGATCAAGACTGACCCAGCTTTTGGTACAACTGCAGGTTTCAGTATAAGTTACTCAGACAGCAATCCATGGCTACAGTTATCCGAAAAGCACAAGCATTTCCCCTTGAATCTACTATATACTCTTTGCACATTTCATATATAGAGGTCAAACCTGAAAGAGAAAGAAACACATGTAAATATGAGCTAACACCAAACGTTATGTGGAACTTGCAGTACTCTAAGGAAAAGGAAGGATCTAAATTGTAGGTTATGTAGCAATTTGTAAGGGATATGAACAGGAAGTCATCCAACGACACATGCACCCAGGCTTGCAATTTTGGAATAGTAGTTTAAGGATTTCAGTTCTCCAAACTATGACTAGAAGAATGAAAGCTATCCCTCATTTCACATCACAAATTATATGTATGCCTGCTCAAATGCCTCTATAAATCTTTTTTCTATGTCAAATTGTCAACCAATTCAAAAGACTATACTTCTACACACTATAATGACACAACAATAATGTCCACTAAATATGTAATTGTTTCGGAATTTATTTTGAGTACTGAAGAGGAATATACTACACCAGACTACTTGATCACTTTCAAGTTTCAACGGTGCCTTTGTCAGTTAAAACATCCAAAACTCATTTTTCATGATAAATTTGCAAGTTTCAGGTGATCACTCGTGCAGTTATTCTACCTTCATCTGAATGAGACTTTTGCAGGCAGAAAATAAAATGTAACTGTGTTGTGATGGCATTATCGTAATTAAAAAAATGCAGTACTTTCTTCAGTATCTTGCCCACTTTACCCAATACAATGCTGGAAACATTTCTTACACTATATACACTACATGATATTTCTTATCTGATATTTCAATTGTTCATATTGGAGTTTGTTGGCTTTGGCTGCAGCAATCCGCTGCTTGATCTAGGCCTTCTAACATCAGGTTCTTCTGATTGGAGGCACTAAAAATTGAGCTCCATGAAACCGTCACAGGATCTGAGACAAACAAATTCGCTAATTCTGAGCCGTAGGAAACACTGTTGTCCTCATTGTTATATATATGGAAGCAGACTTAATGATGTATAAATAGTTACCACAACGAAATTTAATCGATCCACATGGTATACTTATAACCATACGGGAACTGGATTATCATTTCCGTAGTTCAAATCAATCAAATCTAGCAAGCAAAAGTTCAAATAATTTTCTATCCAAACACAAATTTAAGAATTCTGTTTCTGAGGGCTATTTGGCTGCACTCCTTCCTTAACAGAAGAGCGGTACAATGACTTTTCAGATTTCTCTTGATAACCGTGCAAGACGCAACATCTGATTCAGACATCAAAATTTTAGCAAAGTTATATGACAGACTAGACACATCCTGCAGTTGGCGGAACGCAATGCGTTGTGCATTCGCTCGCTTTCCAACAGCACTACTATTATGACTTTTGTTCATCACGTTTCCAAAACTACAGACGCAACTCGCAAGTCAAAGCATAAACGTACGACACAGTGCGTGCTCTACCGAATCTGCATTCTGCAGTTGGAAATTCGAAATCCCTAATCCCTATAAACCAAACTCTTGAGAAGTCTCTTTTAGGGTGCAATTGAGAATTTTTTACTATTCTAGCCCTGTAGCAAATTTTAATTTAAAAAGTAGCCATCTTTCCCTATAATTTACAAAATTGGTCCTGAGCGAACAAAGGCACGCATCACAGTACTGACAGCGACTGCCTCCGCCACCCAGGCGCAGCGCCACCCGCCCCGAAGGCAGTGCCTCCCGGTGGCGGCGCGGCAGAGGGCGACCACAGGCGTGGCGCCTGGCGCAGCCGAACGACGTGGCGCTTTCTTGTAAAGCAAGCTACTGCGTCGTTTTTGGTTCCCCTTTAAATCGTGTCGAAGTCACATCGTTGTCATTCGTTGTCTGTTTTCTGCGTATATAAACGAACGTGCACGGCCGACGATCGCTCATAAGCCGTAGCGCGCGTTCTGATTAGAGTAGCCAAGTACGTATTTAATTTTGTCTTATTGCAATTTTTAGCGTTAAGTACGTACTTAGATTTCGCTAACTATTAGTTGTTCTCTATTTACAGCAATGGCACGTACTCTACCACCTCTACTTGAGGAGGCATGGGACGCCCAGCATCACTGTCACGCTTGGATCGGTGGCGATGGGCCGCCAACTCTGGTGACACGGGGACCGAGGGAGATCTGGCCGTTGGACGGCGGTATGTTTCGATGCCGTCAATGAAATTTGATTGCGTTCGCCGCATCTTGAACATAGGCGTAACCTCCCGATTGATGCCTCCTTCTTTCGCCTCGTTGATCGTTGGCGTCGGAGACCCACACGTTCCACTTCGGTGGGGAGATGACCATGGCCTACAAGGCGTTAGCTTCATTACCGCCTTCTTGTTGCGGTAGGCGATTGTTCCCCTTCGAGGTCGCCGGATCGAAAGCGCGTCTCAACGCAGGCAGCCTATCCCGAGAGGTCTAAGGCGTTCCACACGCCTAGCTGCGGCGTTCATGCCTTTGCCCAAATGCGCGAACAGAGGAGGTGGTTCGATGCCACCTAATTGCATATTGTTGTTTATATTTGGGTAGGTCATGTTCCCTAGCATGCAGGGGGACATGGTGTACCCGAGTTATATTCACCTTGCGGAGTCCATCGTGGGCGTCGGCGATGAGATGTGCCGCTTGACAGCTTGGGGTTGGTATCTCAGGCGCTATATAGTCATGACTTTGTCTGACGCTTCGCAGCGTCGCCAGAACAGAGCTTCGTGCTCTCGGGTTGCCACACGTTATTCTGTTGTGGTCGTGGGAGCACCAGCGGTTCAGACGTCCGTATACGCTCCCGATCCACCCTTACCCACGCACACAACATTTCTACGGTGGGGCGGACGACGAGGATCCCGTGGAAGGCCCGACCATGGGATCCCGATGGATTGTGGCGGTACTGGGGTGGACTAGGGAGAGAGCGCGTCGCATATACCCCCGAGTTTCCCAATGAATTCGAGACCCTGCACGAGGACGACATAGTATGGGCTCCTTGGATGGATGCCTTCGTGCAGCGCACGGCGCCCGACGGCTTGAGCTTGCTATGCCACCAGGATGCGGCGTACTGGAGGACAACTTGTCATCTAGTGTTCTCCCACATGGTTGAGCCCTACAACCCACAACGGTTGACGAGGTAGTTCCAGTTGCACCAGGAGATCCCCCCTGCTCTAGGGTGACCGCTTGCGAGGCGTAGTCACTTGTAAGTAGATTGCATTGCTTAATAATATTGTAGGTCCTTTAGTCATATCTTATGTCGGTACCATAATTTATTTACTTTGTTCCACCTTCAGGCAGATGAAGAAGGGCCGCAAGAGCGATGACTGGCGTCAGACGCAGCAGATGTGGATAGATGCATGGCAAACGGCCACTAATTCCATTTTGCAGGAGGCACGGCCTTACGATGAAGAGACTTACGACACGTACTTGGAGTGGTACGTACGGCACACGCGGACGAGATTGACAAGAGCCCCCCCGGCCCGACATGCAGATCCTAGCCACACCGAACGCTTGGACTTGGGGCTGGACCCGCACCGTGCAGCCCGCCATGACGATTTGGTACGTTGAGCACGTAGTAGATTAACCACCCTCCGAAATAGGGTTAACTAACAAAATTTTGTTTGTTCGGTAACCATGCAGGTGGACCGTTTGCAGAGCGTTGTGGACCGCGACCACTGGGAACTCGAGCAGGGTACGAACAACACAGTTGAACGCCTTTTTTCGGTCATGAAGACACTTGTTGCAGATGTTAAGCAGGTCGTTCGTAACATGAGCTGTGGAAGGCCCAGCGATGTGGACTTGAGGCATCGGACGGAGCATCGTCGCATACCCTCACCCCCTCCATCTTCCTGTCCGAGCTAGTCGACCCAGTGGCGCAGCAGCATGGGCGGCGGATCGTCCACGCAGTTGCCACGCAAGGACTCTATGCTGATGCCGTCATCGTCATGGAGGGACCCTACACTGATGTCGTCCTCGTCACGGAGGGACCCTACGCTGGTGCCGTCGTCGTCACGGAGGCAGGAAGAGGCCATTCCAGAGAGCACGGACGTGCAACCCGGAACCACGGAGGTTATCCTAGATTCTCCCTCCCAGCCCCACACTGGTGGACAATTTCAAATGGGCGATACGGCGCCATGGTATCAGTCCGGCTACACACCGTACCCTGCGTAGTTCACCCCACAAGGTGAACCGTACCCCGAGTAGTTCATCCCGCAAGCTGAGTCGAGTTGGTGCTCCTCCACGGATCCTACTATGGATCCTACTGCTTGGATCACTGACTTGTTCTCAACGCCACTCCCGCAGGTGATGCCCCCCCTGTACGATGACACGGCGGTTGAGGAGCCCCGCTATGACCTGCGGCAGAACCCACGGTCACCTGATAGGATGACGTTCCCACAGGAACAGATTCGTCAGAGACCTATGGCGAGAACCTGCGCTTGAAGGCGGTCACGAGGTCCTATGCCGAGAAGCGATGGCGGCGGCGTGAGCGATAGTAACATTAGAAGTCTATTATATGTTGTAACTTGTACTTGATTCTTGATTTGTAATCAAGCGAGTGTGGTAATTGGACACTTGTGCCGTTATCTATCTCGGTAGAACAATTTTATTCTCATTCATCAAGGACGTGACCCAAACTAGGCAAATATCCGTACTTATAAGTGGTAACAACAACTTGTTGCAGCGTAGAAAGCAGTGCAGGTTACAACGCAAATCACTACAACACTCACATCACTACGACCAACATGACTCAATACAGCAGATAGCTTATAGATACTAAGTGGCGCCGGAGGAAGAAGGTCTATTCGGGCAGTTCCTGAATGAGTGCCCATGAGTCTTGCATAGCCTACACCTTATTGGTCTTGGTCGATCACGTTGGCTCGCATCCATGTCGTTGCGGATGCACCTTGACTGACGCCTCCCAAGGCCTGGATGTCGCAGTGCTTCATTCGGTGACCACTTCACTGCTCCCCGCCATAGGTCCCTGTAGTGGCCTTCCACGCCATAGGAGTTGAACTCCCCGTTTCAAGTATCATACAAGTGTCGTATGTCATAGTTCTCCGACATGTACATGCTACAAGATTGGTGAAATACAGCACATGCAGCATATACGTGGGAGCAAGGCTTGTTGCAGGTGTAAACTGCCACATCGCCTAAGGTGCAAACATGCTTCCGGTCACCTCTCATGTGGCCGCAAACGTACTTGTCCTGCAGGCGGATCTCGAACTTCCTCCTCACGCCATCCATTGTGATAGCTACATGGAATCGGGCCTTGGTAATCTTCTTGTCCATGTAGGTAAGGGTAACCTCCGTCTCGCTTACCTTCGTCCAAATCTTTGCTGGCCATCATTGCCGATTAATGAAGTAACCGACCGTGCGGTTCCATGTATCGTCGACAACTTATTGCGGTGATGGGCGAGAACACGGACCCCTTTCAACACACGTTGTAGACCTCGGACATGTTGGTTGTCATGATGCGCATCGAGCACCATAGGTGTCGTGAAGAAGGACCATTTCTCATAGTCGGGGCATGCACGCTCATCCACTCGGCGAACTTCGCTTTGTGGTGCGCCTGGGCCAAAACCTCCACTTGCACGCTCGGTTTCAACCTCAAGCTCCTGCCACACGGCATCGAACTTGCGCTTCTGGTTCTGCAAGCAGAGCTTCTTGAACTTCTTCATGAGGTCTTTGCTCCAGAAGCGCGTGTGGAAGTTGGCGGCTAGATGCCGCATGCACCAACGTGTGTGCATGTCGTTTCATTGGAACGGCGGGCTTGTACCGTGCTGCATGGTGTGCAGCGCGGACAACAACCCGGCATGACGCACACATTCGGCCTGTCCCTTACAACATGTTGCTTTATGTTGGCTAGGAACCACAGCCAACTGTCAGTGTTCTCATTCTCTACAATTGCAAAGGCAACTAGGAGCAACTGGTCGTTGCTATCAGCAGCAATAGCGGTGAGAATGGTGCCCTTGTACTTCCCGCAAAGGAAAGTACCGTCCATAGTCGATGGGGCGGCGGTGAGAGAAGCCACGATGCTAGGGCCAAATGCCCAAAAGACTTCGATCAAGGATTAGGGAATGTGGGATGTTGACGGTTGGGGCTGTCCACCTGTTGATGCATGTCCCAGTTAGCATCGCAATTTGCTTGACGTGCAGGGGAATAGGTCGTGCGCATCCTTGTAGGTACCGTACAACCCTTCGAGGACCTTCCGCCGCGCCGGACCTTCAGTAGCTAACAAAGATACCCTCTGTATTCGCTCGTTAGCCATCGGGACCTTGGTAAAGCGGTCAAATTGGCGACAACTACATCGCTTATGATGCTCGCGATGTAGGCGAGGTTACATTCTTATACATTTGCAATGGCTCTGAAGCTCACATGTGTGATTAGTCACATTGTGATGCGGAAGGCCGTTCCGCTTGAGGAATCTCTGCGCCACGGACTTTGCGGGGCAAGAGCTAAGCGCGACTTAACTATATGCGTGCGAGATTAGACATGTAGATAATGGAAGACATATAATAGTTAGCACGACTTCATGTAGATAGTTCAAGATCTGACAAACAACGTTCAAACTCACTGTAAACTCGGTAAGTTATTTGGTCTTCACATGAAACTCACAATAGCTTGCACAGGGGCGACCTTGTGTGGGAAATGTTGCCCCACAAGCAGGGTGTCCGCATCGAAGGCCCACGAAGATTCGTGCTCCTGGGCCAGAACAAGGGAAGAGGCCGCTTGGCAATCCAACCGACTTGGAACATAGTCTGTGTCGATCGAAACAATGCCACCGACGATCCCACCCTCATCGTCGGCTTCATCCTCGCTGGATTGCAAGTCAAAGTCATCCTCATCTTCGGTGGCAGTGCCCTCGGACATGCCATCGATAATCTCGTGACAATCAACACGAGCACCTCGCCATTTATCCACACCTTCATTCGGTTGGAAACTACCAGAATCTCCATCAATTGGAGCATTCTGCCTAACGACGTCTGGCGCTCTCGAGACCTCTCTCGTCGTCAACAAACCGAAGAGGGGGACAAGAGCGTCGCTGCCCCCTTGAACGGCACCCCCCAGAGGATTGAGCAGGATAAACAAAATGGACATACACCATGGGTCGTCGATAGACCGGAGTGTGAGGATTGCTAAAGATCTCCATGTACTGTGCCCACATGGCACTGCTGGTCACCTTCGCCAAGCCCCACAACATCTGCCCGTGTGGTGTTGGCGGTGACCGCCTCTATTACTATCTTGTTCCTGGCGACGTGCCTATTGAACAACTGCCGAATGCACCGTCGTAGCTTGAGCAAATCACCGCCGTAGCTTTAGCAAAGCGCTTGTATTGGACAAATCAACTCCGTGCGGACGATTACACGTTATCGTGGAACACGTCTGATGTCTCCATTTACAGCGAAAATAAGACAATATTTCAGCAAAACACAGCATAAAAACCATCGTGCGTTGCTAAAATGAACTTCTTCATTACGGCGTTACCGACTCTTAACCTCACACACGGAAGGCGCAAATTCAAACATGCATCGCATTAGTGCGACTTAGTAAATGGTGCCAACATACAAAAAAAATGTTAAATCACGGAGAGGAGGCACCTCGAAGAGGAGAAATTCCTGAGAGGAACGATCGACCAAATGCGAAAAATTCCTAACTGAGACCTAAGGCTTGAACAATGAGTGTCTGGCAGTAGCGTTTAAATAGCCGAGCACGGGAGACGCAATGTGAGGGCGCACCCAGTGCGGTGACCTACTGCGCGCTGGCGGAGGCGGGTGACCTCTGGCGCTGGCGGAGGGCAAGTGACCTCTGCGCGCTGGCACAGGCGAGTCCTCTGCAGTGCGCACGCGGTATGCGAGTCCCTCGCGCCCCAGAGGGTCGCTCGCCTGGCGTGACTCCAAGCGGGTTTGCTATGAATGAGAATAAACCAGTAACATTATGTACCCATCAATGAGTTTGTTCAATGCATATCGACGCCTATAACTTAAAGCACGCGACACGTGACACATCGATGCAACATGTCAACTCCATAAAAGACAACCGCAATAACGCGTCCACCATTTAGTTACATGTTTTAGGAGATTGAACATAAGTGCATACAGAAGAGGAGACTACCAAGGTACAAGCTTCTCCATCTGTGCCTAATGGTAGAAGGTGCCTCTCACTACCCACATAGAGTGTTCTACAGGGGGGCGCCTTGGACGTGGCTGGCCGTCGTTGTAGTGGCACGCACATATGCAGCTAGGGTTCGCGCAGCAGCATATGGGATCATAAGAACTTCCTATGTTCATGACCTCCTTGTTGCCCCTCTTGCGCTGCATCTGTTGCCGGAGGTCATCATTTTCCTCGTTGAGATTGTCAATCCGCTCCTCCAACTCAAAGATTCGGTTTCACAGTCTATCCACATACATCACAACATGTCATTCATGGGGAGGATCAATCCAGCGGACAAAGTTGTATTTCACCATCTGCTGTAAGGGACGGTTAGTATGGAGGATGTATTAGCATTAACATGAACAAAACTATTTACCCCATAGTGTGGGCATCGAAAGAAACGTCGTCCGCCATCGAAAAGGTCGTCCAAGACCTACACGACAGCATCCTCCCTGTGTTCACATTTCGGCCATACCGGTTGAGCACGCCTGTTCGGCATCAACTGGTAGTTAGGGCCGAAGTCCTCCCTCCTTTCCAGGGGAAGGTCTTATTTCGGCGACCCCGGCTGGACTGGTCCCTGCGCATCTGCCATCATATATTACTGTACGACGGAGAAGATTCTTCTTCCTACGGTTTCAAGGGTCGAGTGGTCCTACTTTTGAAGCATGGGGCGTGCATTTTATAACTGGGAGGCTAACAAAGCGGGTAATGTATTAGCTTGAGATGATAAGACCAGATAAATTTGGCGCTTTCTTGAGATACAAGACCAAATGGGGTGACTTTAGCGCGATGACAAGACCAAAGGAAGCGACTTTGCACGATAACAAGACCAAAGGAGGCGACTTTTTGCGATGACAAGACCAAGCAGGCGACTTTGCTTGCGATGATAAGACCAAAGGAGACAACTTTGCGCAGTGACAAGACCACACGGGGTAGCTTTGCGTAGTGATAAGACCAAAGGACACAGCCTTGCGCAGTAACAAGACCAAACGGGGTAGCTTTACGCAGCGACAAGACCAAACGAGGCAACTTTGCGCAGTGACAAGACCAAATGGGGCAGCTTTGCGCAGTGACAAGACCAAAGGAGACAGCTTTGCGCAGTGACAAGACCACACGGGTCAGCTTTGCGCAGTGATAAGACCAAAGGACACAGCCTTGCGCAGTGATAAGACCACACAGGCCAGCTTTGCGCAGTGACAAGACCACACGGGCCAGCTTTGCACAGTGATAATACCAAAGGAGACAGCTTTGCGCAGTTTAGGTTTTAGATTTAGAGTTAGGCTTTTCAGATCGACTTGACAACCCTGACCGCCTCGCCAGCTTTTCAAACCGAAAAGATGAGACTCTCTCTGCAAAGTAAGACGTGACAACACTATACCTCGCCAGCTTTTCAGTTTGACATGACAACACTCTACCTCCTCAGCTTTTCAGAACTAAAAGACAGGACTCTGCACGAAATTAACCACACCATGCCAACTGTGGGGCTTATAAAAGGGGGTTGAACCAAACCCAACACTACACAACCAAACCCAACACTACACGAGCTTACATCACCACAGCAGAGATGGACGACGAGCGAGGCAATGGGACGGATCCGCGAACTAGCAAGGGTCTGCAGGGAGCGGAGCAACCGAGCAAAAATTGCTAGGGCCGGTCGAACAAGAGACAGCGATGCCTACATGGCATCTTTTTCGTAATAAAGCCCCCGTAGTAGCAACCCCATGCGAACGTTCCAACCGAAGCGTTAAGCCGCAACACCCGCCCGAGGAGAGACGCCCTCTGTTGGTGCGAGGGACGGATGCAAGTTCTTCAAGTCCAAGCACCCGCTTCGGCTGGGCATGCGTTCTTTGGGGTTCGCGAACTACACCGATGACTATCCCGGCCGGCGTCGGGATCTGAGCAACTATCGGCGGTCGGTAAGGACCGATTCTGATGTGTTCCGTACTATTTATCTTTCAAAGTACGCACTAACAACTTCTAACGTCTACCTGTAGTCCCTGGATCCACTATGTGGCTATCGCAAGTGGATCAACCACGAGATCCACCCATATGACCAGTGGTCTCTCGACATGGACGAGTGGCATGAATAAAGAGACTGCAAGATCTTAGAGGAGCGACGCATAACGACGAACTATGGCGCATCGTCGGGAGACACAAGCTCATCTGAGGCGTCGGCGTAGGGGCGCGAGGCTCGCGAGAGGAGCGCGAGGCTTGCGAGAGGGAGCGAGAGAGAGAAGTGCGGCCAAAGCCAAAGAGGCCGGTGAGGAGTTCAACGCCGAGCTAGCAAGGAAGGAAAATGGCCCTGATCCACGAGAGAGTCGAGTCATTTAAATAGTAGTCCCAGATCCTCCCGCCATATTTTTTATTATCCTCTAAAGGCATGTATACTTATATGGTCCGGATGCTTGTGCCGTAGTGTACCGTAGTAGTAGCGAGGATGACTAAAGCAATTAGCCGAACCATCATGCCATGTGACTACGTGTATCGTGCTTCTGTCCGTGGACACTAATGTACTTCTAGTTCTGTGTCTCGGCTAAGCCATCAAAGCAAGCATATATTGCAAGTATGCCTTCTTCTAGTGGAATCCCATAAAAAAACCATTCGCACCGACATCGAATCCTCCATGTTTTAGGGCTTCTTCATAATCACAACGAGCATTCTCAACCCCTTCTATCATATTCTGTATAAGCTTCATAGAATACTTCATCGACTGTCTGCCTATATATACATTCAGACGACTTCATCGAGGAGAGACTCCAATAGTACTGGTGCCTTTTTATCCCACTTCTAACACACAACAAGTGTTTATTGAGACAAAGTTTGCTTGGGCGACATCCTCAAAAGGTTATACATAAATGCGATATGCTTATCAATTGTTCTTTCTCTGAACAAATAAAATTATACAAAAATTACAGAACCAACAACACTATGACGGGAGGCTCCACCAAAAGTTTCGTAATTTTCTAAACTCATTTGCTATATTTTGAAATTACTACAAACAATAATGAAACCGCTGAGCGAATCACGATTTAGGAGAAAAACCCTAATTTACAAACCTCGGTGCCCTTATTTCTTAATGAAAGTTTTTTTTTTACAAATCTCAGTGTTGATATTTTTTATGAATAAAATAAAATTCAATTCAATAATATTTAGTGTTTAAAATTTTCTAATTTTTCAAAAAAATCGCTTTTTTATAAAAAAAAAATCGGAATTTGCATGGGTGGGCACCACACTTGCCTACCAGGGGTCGGCCTTTCTTGCCGGTGGCGGAGACAGATCGCTACCGCCCCGGTACCCATGATAGATGCACTATTCGAGGCCACTTTTAAATTACAATGAAAGAGGGCTAGTTTTAAAATTAAAAGTTACTACAGGGCTAGAACAGTAAAAATATCACCCATCTGACTTGTCCCGTCACATCTCAAAAAAATAAAATAAAACCTAACTCGCGGCAAGAGTATGAAATGATGGAGACAACTGAATGCAGAACACCAGAACGGTGTAAAGCGGGGGCTCAGGAGAATGAGTTACCTTAGCATGTAGAAACGAGTGGTGTTCGAGGGCGCCGACACCGATGATGACCCGGGCTCACGGGATTTGCGGCTTGCGGGAGTCACCGGTGGGGAGAGAGAGGGCGGCGGAGAGTTGGGGGCGAGGAGAACCAGAGAAGACGGGGCAGGCGACGATGGGCTGGATTGGGCTCCTAGTCCTTCAGCGTGTGGTTTTAGACTGACTTCGGCTGAGAGGTTTCGTATTTAGGCCTAACTAGAGATACCATCTTTCGGTTCGGCCTGCAAATTTTTAAGGCCTAATCGGTTGTGCAGTTTACGAGGGTTTTTTTTTTCTCGAATTCTGCATGATTACAATTTCAGTGGTGGGTTATATCCTTTTTTTAAAAAAGAGTAAAATTGTAGTAGCATCATGGGTAGAGGTGCTAATGGGCTGAAACCCTATCCAAACCCACCATAACCTACTTCTATGTAGCACATCAATCCAACCCAAACAAGGCCACAACTCCACCTCCAAAACCCAACACGACCCAAACCATATACAACTTTAACCCAAACCAACCCAACCTAATTCTCTCAATACGGGTTCAACCCGTTTTCAACCCATTCCCCAACCCATCAGCCTGCTACCCCAACTCCAACAAAAGTGTTGTCAATGTCCACCCCTTCCCTCATTGTTACCAACCTCTCTCAGTTCGTGGTATTTCAATAGCAATCAACGAGTTCTACAAGGGTTCTAGTGAAGTTCAGAAAGAACAGCAAGAGAGGAGAGGAAGTTCAGAGAGAAAGGATAGGCGACAAGAAGATCCTCATTACATCATTCTATTTCAACCGAAAGTAAAGCAATCTACTTATATAATCCTTTCACCATTGGGTCTGCTCGGTGGGCCTTTAGATGGATGTGGCCCAGGCTGTTGCTAAATCACGTCTCCCATTCATTCTCTGGAAACCTCCCAGTGGGCTTCCGAAGCCGCTTACCTCCCTGACCTGCAACAAAATCCTCAGGACTGCACTGTGTACTATCCGACAATGTAACATTCCCTCCCCCTTCAAAAGCGGCTTGACCCCAAGCCGGCGCATCAGGAAATCGGCTCTTGAGCTCCACGAAGTCCTCCCAGGTAGCATCTACTGGTGAATCCTGAGACCATTGGACAAGCACCTGAGTTCCTGAGACGGATCTGGATTTCTGCAGCCGGCTGCTTAGGATTCTTTCTAGTATTCCACTGTCAGAAGTGCAAGGTAATTCTGGTTGCACCGTCTCTACCGGAGCCAATGCTGCCTTTAACTGGGACACATGGATTATTGGATGCACACTAGAGGTCAACGGTAATTTGAGTTTGTATGCCACTGATCCTACAGGATAGTCAATCTGAAAAGGCCCAAAATACCGGAAGGAAGGCTTGTGGTTTGCTCGATTGGCTACTGAAGTCTGAACATACGGCTGCAGTTTCAAATAGACCCAATCACCCACAGAAAAACTTCGCTCTGATCTTTTCTTGTCTGCTTGGAATTTCATTCGTTGGCTGGCATGATTGAGATGTTGACGGAGTAATTTGGTCATCAACTCCCGATCCCTCAACCATGTTGCTAATTCCGGAGATGTGCAGTCGATGGCATCCACAATACCACCAAAGTGGCGAGGGCCATGACCATACAATACCTCAAATGGGGACTTGCCAAGAGTAGAATGGTATGAAGTGTTGTACCAAAATTCAGCGAGGGCTAACCATTCAGACCACTTGCAGGGACAAGCATGAACAAAGCACCACAAATAAGCTTCAAGGAATTGATTCACCCTCTCCGTTTGACCGTCGGTTTGAGGATGATATGAAGAACTCATCTGCAACTGGGTATTTGCCAACCGAAACGATTCTCTCCATAGGGTACTTGTGAAGATACGGTCTCGATCAGATACCAAGGATTGCGGCAACCCCTGAAGTTTGAAGATATTGTTAATATAAGCTTGAGCGATTTGAAAGGCTGTAAAAGGATGAGCTAAAGGAACAAAGTGTGCATACCGCGAAAATTTGTCCACCACCACCATAATACTATTGTAACAAGAAGACCGAGGTAAGCCTTCAATAAAGTCTAATGACACCATTTGCTATGATTGATCCGACACGGGAAGAGGCTGTAACAGGCTTGGGTACTTAACGTGCTCAGTTTTGGCTTGTTTGCAAATTGCACAGGAAGATACAAAAGTCTGAATTCCTTTTTTCATGCCTGGCCAAGCAAAGAGTTTGCGCACCCTATTGTATGTGACTTGAAATCCGGAATGCCCACCAATTGCGCTAGCATGCATAGCAGTGAGAATTTTCTGCTGCATAGGGATATTGTCACCCACCCATACACGCCCAGAATACCTCAGCAGCCCTTCATGTAATTGAAATTTTGGATGTTCAGTACCTTGTACACTTAATTGAGCCACGAGACATTGAGTCTGAGCATCCGAAGCATAACCTGCCACCACCTTAGCCAGCCAAGAGGGCACACATGTTGACATTGCCATTAAATTTCTGTGCCGAGAAGGAGGTTGACGAGATAACGCATCAGCTGCCTTGTTCTCCACCCCTTTCTTGTACATCAATCAATATCGCAAACTGGACAACTTGGTTAAAGCTTTTTGTTGCCAGGGACTAGTTAGTCTTTGATCATCTAGGTGCACTAGGCTCTTCTGATCAGTATGTATTGCAAACTCAGCGTGCTGCAAGTACTGCCTCCATTGGTCAATAGCCAAGAGCCCAAGATAATTGCTAGACTCTCCTTCTCATATGTGGACAGCCCTTGATTGCGTGGTCCCAAAGATTTGCTGAGATAAGCCAATGGATGTCCATCTTGCATTATCACGACACCAATTCCTTTGCCCGATGCATCAGTTTCAATTACAAACTGCTTGCTGAAATCTGGCAGCGCTAGCACTGGGTTAGTGACCAGGGCTTCCTGGAGAGACCGAAAGGATGCTTCTGTCTCTGGAGTCCATACAAATGCAGAATGTTTCTTAATCATATCAGTGAGTGGCCAGCTGATCAAGCCAAAATGCTGCACGAACTTATGGTAATAGCCGGCCAGACCAAGGAATCCACGGACTTCTTTGGTATTAGTAGGAGTTGGCCAATTACACACCGCGGCAATGTTCTTTGGATCTGTCGCCACTCCCTCCTTGCTGATAACATGCCCCAAATAAGAGAGTTGTTGTTGCGCAAAAGAGCATTTAGATCAATTGATGATTGTCCAGAACTTTCAGCACCTTCCTCAGAGTAATGATGTGTTCTTGTAATGTCCGACTATATATCAATATATCGTCAATGAAGACTAATACTCCTTTCCGTAATAATGAAGCCAATATGGTATTCATGAGCCCTTGAAATGTAGCCGACGCATTCGTCAGGCCATAGGGCATGACCCAAAATTCATAATGGCCATGATGAGTCTTGAATGTCGTCTTGTTTTCATCTTCCGATCGCATTCTAATTTGGTGATACCCCGCTCTTAAGTCCAAGCTTGTAAACCAGCAAGATCCCGCAAGTTCATCCAATAGCTCATCAATAATTGGCAAGGGATATCGATTCTTAACTGTGGTAGCATTCAAGAGGTGGTAATCGACGCAAAAACACCATGTATAATCTTTCTTTTGGACTAGCAAAACTGGGGATGGGAATGGACTTGAGTTGGCCTTAATTATGCCCTGTGACAACATATCCCTCACTTGCCTCTCGATTTCATCCTTTTGAGCAAGATTGTATCTATATGGTCGGAGATTAACGGGTGCATATCTAGTGCACATAGTGCATTTGGTGCACATATGCACAAACTTTTTGTTTGGGAATCAAACAAGCATAAAAAATTCTGAAAAAAATTCTAGATGTAGTTTATGGTGTTTTGTTCCACCCTTTAAAATTTCAAGTTCAAACTCAATGTATGTTAGAAGAAACAAAAAAGAGAAATTCACTGTGAATAGTAACATTTCCTGTTTTCTCTTTCCTCTTTCCATACTATTCACAGTGAATTTCTCTTTTTTTTTCTTCTAACATACATTGAGTTTGAACTTGAAATTTTAAAGGGTGGAACAAAACACCATCAACTACATCTAGAATTTTTTTCAGAATTTTTTATGCTTGTTTGATACCCAAACAAAAAGTTTGTGCATATGTGCACCAAATGCACTATGTGCACTAGATATGCACCCGAGATTAACAGGTTTAATCCCAGGAAGTAATGGTATTACATGATCAAACTCTCGACTAGGTGGCAATCCTTTGGGTTCGGCAAACAAACGATCAAACTCATCTAGCAGAACTTGGATGGACTCAGGTAAACTATCCACTGAAGTAGCAGCGAAACATACCAGCTGTCCCACCTCTGAAGTTGGTATACTCCCCGAGCTTGAACACTGCTGCAGCCAAATTAGGCAACACTGTGGTGCCTTTCCTTTGATCCCATGCAAATAGATGTGCTTCCCAGAATATCCAAACGACAAGGTCTTTTTCATCCAATGCACATTCATGGGGCTATGTTTCTCCAGCCAGTCCATACCAAGAATGATATCATAACAGCCCAAAGGTAACATTCAGAAATTTGTATGGAAAGTGTGACCTTGAGTTATCCATTGATAGTGAGGAAACTCCTCAGTACATTGCAACACTTTCCCATTAGCAATCCGCACTTGAAGTGGGGCAATTGACTTGCTGTTGCCCTGGACCAAAGATGCCAAACTGGTGCTGATGAAACAATGGGAATTGCCTGAGTCGACTAGCATGATAACTGGTCGCCCTTGGATTTCCCCAAGCAATCGTATTGTGCGAGAGGGTTCATCACCATGGAATGCTTCTTTGGAAATCACCATTAAATCAGCCTCAATTTCATATTCTTCCTCCATAGCTTGCACAGAAGTAGTATCAGGAAGACGCAACATGTCCCAGAGCTCCTCAACCACATGCAACTGCACTGTTGGTCCACATTTATGATCTCACGACCACTTTTCACCACAAGTGAAACACAGTCCTTTAGCTCGCCGATAAGCACGGAGGGCTATGAGTTTCTCATCAATCGGGGTCGATCGGGTCCCTTCTACACCTCTTCAATCATCAAGCCTTCCAATCGATGTTGTTTTTGCTAGCAGCAGAGGGAGGGGTAAAGCCGTACGTACTAATGAATGAGTACCTGACAATTGCTCATGGCGACGTGAATCCTTCCTCGAGATTCGATACTTCTTCACCAATCTGACCAAAAAGCAGTAGTATCCGTCGGTGGCGGTGTAAGACCCTTCTTGATCGAATATCCCCCTTCAACCCATCCACAAAATTGGGTGATAAAGAAGACCGGATTCCACGATGTATGGTGAGCCAACATATTATGCATCAGTTCATTAAACCTTTCAGCATATTCAGGTACTGAATTAATCTGGCGCAAATGATAAAATTGCTGAACTAATTGCTGCAACTCTTCACGGCAAAAGCGATTACACACGGCCTCAGCAAAAGTTTCCCAAGTATTAAACTGAACGTGTGCATTAGAAGATTGCAACCACCGCAAGGCTCCTCCCAGGAAATACATGGTTGCTATGTTGACCATAAATTCAGGATGCACTGAACAAACTCGAAAATAATTCTCATATTTGAGTTGCCAAGCTTTGGGGTTTTCACCGTTGAAAGGAGGAAAATCCAATTTCGGTGGAAAGGGATGATGATGATATGAACCTTGAGGTCTATATGAGGCAACAACACCATCGTGAGAATGAGAAAAATCAGCATGATCAGACATACCATTGGTTGGAGGTGATCTGAAAGAAAAATTTTCCCCAGTGGCCTTCCCTCTAATAGCAATTTCATCACGGTGACATATCGACCCATTGTCTTGATTCCCTCGAACACTAGGCGATTCCTCTTTCCACATGGGTGGTAGATTTCCCACCAACACGGAGTCAAGCTTGACATCTAGTGCCGGCAGGATGGGAGGTAGATCTCCCATACGACCTACGGGTCCAGTGTTGCGGGAGATGCGACCAACTTGTGATCACAGTTCGAGCATCTCCGCTCGTAACCCATCCACAGATTGCTCCATCTGAGGTTTCCATTTCTGAAGATCAATCACCACGGGCTTGATCTCCTCCACCGTCGTGTGGATGGCTTCACTCCTTGCTTCCAGTTTCTCGAGGGATTCTCCTCGGGCCATGATCGCCTTGGTCAGTTCGACGAGTTGCTGGTCCATCTCTTGCGAGCAAATTTGAGCACGGGTGCGGTAGCGTGGGATCTCCAGGGCTTGGAGATGGCTCTGATACCAATTGTTACCAACCTCTCTTAGGTCGTGGTATTTCAATAGCAATCAACGAGTTCTACAAGGGTTCTGGTGAAGTTCAGAAAGAACAGCAAGAGAGGAGAGGAAGTTCAGAGAGAAAGGATAGGCGACAAGAAGATCCTCATTACATCATTCTGTTTCAACCGAAAGTAAAGCAATCTACTTATATAATACTTTCACCATTGGGTCTGCTCAGTGGGCCTTTAGACGGATATGGCACAGGCTGTTGCTAAATCATGTCTCCCATTCGTTCTCTGGAAACCTCCCAGTGGGCTTCTGAAGCCGCTTACCTCCCGACACCTGTGAGAATCCTCGGATCGACTTGTGTACTATCCGACAATGTAACACTCATTCCCTGAGCAACTCCTCCACCCCGGTCGCGTCCCCCTGGCACACCGCGAACAGTAATCGCATCATCGCGTCTAGGTTCTCCGGCACGACCAGCAGCGCCCTTGCCCCATTCGCCCTATCCGCCGCCGGCCCCACCCCACCGCGCGGTGTCGGGTCGAGGTTCCTATTTCATTCACTTGGATTCATTTGCATATGCTTTCTTGGCCTCTCACTAGTATTCAGAAGTGCTGTTTCGGTGGCTCAAAGGTGAGGTTCCTGCATTTTTTTCTTTGGTTTGCTAGCAATCTTGGTACATAAGTGATGATGTGGTAACTTGATGATATATTTGTTTCTGTGGTTCTCTTGCTAGTTCTTGAAGGAAGGAAGAAAATCTGGTGAGGTTTCTGCAGGGAGAGGAACTAGGCATTGACATTCGATGCTTTCTTGCTTTGGGATGAAAAGAACTAGTGGTCTACTAGTCAGATCCCTGTGGAGGATTGGACATTGTGGCACATTATTTTTCTGGTGACTAGTAGCTATCTTCAATAACCATAGTTCCTCTCAGCTTAGCTTTTTTGAGTTCAGTTGCTACCTTTGTGTTCTCTTGCTGATCTTTCCGCTCCTAGCATTCAAGCTTTAGATTTATTTATTTATTGCTTCCTAGCATTCAAGCTTTAGATTTATTTATTTATTGCTTCCACGCCACAACTCCAAATTCTATCATTCTAGCACTTTTGTTTCCCTGCTCATCTTTTCTGCTCAAGTTGAGAAAAAGGTTGGTGATTTCGCTTCTTTTGTTGATCATTTCTGCTTTATTGTTGTCCTACATAAAACTATTACATTTCCACATTAGAATCCATCGAGAAATCAGAAGGCTGAAGAACTCTTTCTGGTAACAAAAAATGGCTAGATATCCTAGCCATTTTATGTTCATCTACCTGTCGGTGGCACTAGCATTGGTCCCAGAAACCACAGAGCTGCAGTCCTCCCAAACCTAGTCTCTCCTCAAGATCCAGCAACTATCGAATGTGAAGGTGGGTGCGTTTGGGGATTGGGGATGGTTTGATTGGGCGTCAATATGCATCGTTGTCCCTCACTAGGATCAAGGATAACCGACTAGAGGGGGGTGAATAGGAGGTTTAAAAACTTTTTGACTAATTAACAAATTAAGTCAATTATGAACTAAGTCTAAACTAGATACAGTTCTAGCTAAACAATTCTACACAAGATAATTGCTAGAAGTGTAAATGCGAAAATAGTAAAGACAAGAAATAACCACAATTGAGACAATGGAGTTTTTCCCGTGGTATCGAAGACTTGCCGGTCTTCACTAGTCCACGTTGAGGAAACTTGAACTAATCAAACTGGCTCCATAAATTAAGCCTTCCCTCGATCACTAGTGGTTGTTCTTCCTCCACTCCGGAGATGGCGAACACCGAACCACTCACAATTTGCACCGGGCCTCTCACAATCTTCTTGGAAAGATCACCGTTCTAACTCCGCCAAGCCGTCTAGGTGTTTGGCAAACACCAAGAGTAATGAATCACGGTCTTTGCTTGACGGCAAATAAGTGCAATAGATCAATCTAGAATGAATGCACTTGAATTTTGCCTCAACTACCTCACAATGAATGCACAAGTGTATTGGAGGTGTAGAGAGGATGCTCAAGGCTCAAAGAATGTTAAATGAAGTCTAGCATGCTGTCCTTGAGCAGGTGGAGGGGTATTTATACCTCCCACCAACAAATACGACCATTGGGGGAAAAATCCCCAACTTTTCAGCAAATGTGGTAGTACCGCCATGTAATGGCTGGTACTACCACACCTTACCTAACCACATAGAATGGCTATAACAGACGCATTAACTGTTCTGACATAGCCATTGAAAAATTCAGCGTGGTACTACCGCCATGTAACATGCAATAGTTCCGCTGGCCGATCATACTGAAAAATACGAGCGATACTACCGCTTCACCTCAGAGTCCAAAAGGGCACTCTCTAGAAAATACGTACCGCTGATTTTTTTGTAACACCGGGGTGCGGTAGTTTTGCTGAACAAATACGGTCATACCGCGCTGTGGTAGTACCATTGAGGAAACTCCGGAACTACTACTCTCAGAGTTAGTAACCAAACCAAAATGGTGTCACTCTGGAAATTACGTACCGCCAACTATTTTTCGGTACAACCAGGTTACGGTAGTACCGCACCACCATCCCGGTCATACCGCTGAGCGGTAGTACCGCCGACACAACTTCGGTACTACCGATTATCCTGACAAAGCATAGTTGGCTACCAAATCAAATTCTAAGTGCATGCATGATCCTAAATTGATCCAAATGGCACAAGAACATGCTATCAAGCTACTAGTCATGATCCCTCTTAATAGTACGGTATTTAACTTAAAATCCAGTCTTCCATTCTTTTCTCCTAAGACCGGTAAACATAAAAATGATCCTAGACTACTTGTACCTTGTTTTTGAGTCATGTTGATCTTCATTTTGTCCTTTAGCATGCATCTCCAAGTTGTCATATTCACCATTGGGACTTCACCTTGTAAATACTCAATAAACATGTTAATCCCATATTCACATATTGTCATTAATTACCAAAATAATTTTTAGGGGCCTAGATGCTTTCAATCTCCCTCTTTTTGGTAATTGATGACAACCCAATTAATATGTAAGAAAGATTGTTTTGAATATACTACATGTTGTGAAACGAGTTGTGTATTCTTTTGATAACTTAATAGAAATAATTCTTACAATAAGCTCATGAGAGTTTTGAGAATTATTTTCTTGTTAAAGTCATTACAAAGAAAGCTCCCCCTAAACATGTGCATATGAATAAGAGGATATTTTTACAAGCACAGATAGAGTTTTTGAAAATTTTGGTGGAGTTTCTTTTGCTTGATGGGACTTGAGGGAATATGCAATACTATTAAAATGACCAAGATATAAAGATTGCAATTCATGAGAATATCGTAATCATAATATCAAACATCAAGTTCAACAAGATATCATTAAAACTATAACAAAGTTTTAAACTATTACAAGCACACAAGTAATTAAACATAACAAGTTCCACATAGAGTATATAATATAATAGTAGCAGTGCCCCCCCCACCTTGATCTTTGTCCTTGTCCTTCTAGCTCCTCCCCCTTTGGCATCCAAATACCAAAAAGTCATCATGCAGCTGGATCCTGAGGGGGAAGTGGAACTAGAGAAGTTGAGGCCCTTGGATGTGTGTTAGGGCGACGACGAGAGAAGTGCTGTGGAGTAGTCAAGATGTGCTCAAAAGAAGACACGCTCTCTGATAAGGCAGCCAACCTATTTTGGGTCTCAATTTGGAATTTAAGCTGAGCATTCCTCATCTCTTGCTGAGTACTCTTAATCTCTTGCTGATTATTGAGAATCTCCTGCTGAGAATTGTTCATCTCCATGATAGCTTAGTAAAGCTGAGCAAGAGATACTTGTCCTTCTTCTGCAGCAGCTTCTCCTTAAGCATCTTTCCTTTGCTCCCTTTGCTGAAACTGAGCATGAACATTTGCAGGGAGAGGAAGACCATCTCGTGGCTTGTATGCCTTATGGGTAGATCCCAAGCCTCCATGATACTCAATCTTACTGAGAATCAAAGCCATAATGTAGGGAGCATAATATACCCTCTTGACTCTATCATTCTTGTTAGAAGATATTCCCCTGATGATGACATCCACCACATCAAACTTTCTTCTATTCATGATATTATCTATTATGTTCCATGCATGTCCTCTCATAGCATCAAAATTTCCACTCTTGGGAAGAATAGTGTGATTAATAATTCTGTTAATCAAGCTAGGAATAGGTTGGAGACCATTTATCTTCCCTGGAGTGTACCTGACATTCTGATCATAAAAATCTGTCCAGGCGGGAGCTAACAGAGCAGGCATGCCATAGATCTTCTCATACTTGCTGGATGTTGTCCTCAGGACACGCTCAAATTCTTGCTTGTTGCTGTCCACATACCTGGTCCCTGTCATCCATGATAGCTTGGTGAAGTCTAGAGATATACAAGGTGGCATAGAACTGCCTGATAATCTCATCATCGTAGTTATTTTTTAGAGCTACGAGATCATGAATACCAGCTCTTTGAAAAAGCCGATATAAGTCTTGCAAAAAAAACCTCTATGTGTGTTTACTAAAAAAAGATTTATTGCATAGTTAAAATTGATTTACTACAGCCTCCACATGACTTTACTGCTATATTAGTCAACTAGTACAGACAAGCAGACAACTAACTAGCAAACAATCAGTTTCTTGTTTTATACATGAATGTTTCTTTTCTTATTTTCGCAAATAACGTTTGATAGGAAGTGTCGATTCACGAACGGTTTTCACCGGTAGCTTGCCCACGACGAGGATAACAAAATGATATAAGTCTTGTAAATAAAAACCTCTCTGTGCGTTTACTAAAAAATATCTGATGTATCGCTAAAAGAGATTTACTGCAGCTTCCACATGACTTTATCGCTCTGTTAAAAGATTTACTGCAACATTCACATGACTTTACTGCTCTGTTACAAAAAAAAAGATTTACTACAACTTCCATGTGACTTTACTACTCTGTTACAAAGAGATTTACTGCAACCTCCGCGTCACTTTACTGCTCTGTTACAAAGAGATTTACTGCTCTGTTACAAAGAGATTTACTGCAACCTCCACATGACTTTATTGCCACCTTAGCCAACTAGTACAGACAAGTAGACAACTAACTAGCAAACAATTGGTTCCTTGTCTTGTACTTTTGATTGGAAGCTTGATTCACGAACGGTTTTCACCGGTAGCTTGGTGACGACGTGGGTAACAAAATGATATAAGTCTCACAAATAAAAATATCTCTGTGCATTTACTACATATGAAAGTAGTACAAGCGCTGACCAGCAATATGCAATTAAAGTTCAAGCAGTCAAACTTTAATTTGGAAATTGCAGTCCATGGGATGATACTTGTGGGCCATAGCCTCGCGCAACATGATAGCTGTAACGTCCCGTTTCCTTTAAGTTTTTACCAAGTTTCCAAAATAAAAGTAACCATTTGGCTTTATTGAGAATCCAAAGCTTAACCTGATATTTTGAAAATTTGGAGAGTTCAACTGGAATTAATCCAACCTTAACTAAGCTCTTTGTTGGTGTTCCTTGCCAGTTGTGGCTCTCTGTTGTGTCTTTGCTGCCCTTGGGCTGTTGGTTCTCCGAAGCTTCTCTGTGTGCCTCTGGTTTGTCTCTTCTCTTTTAACTTCCTTTGTTGGTTTGAATCTCTTTGAGACCCAGATCTCTCTCTCTCTCTCTCTCTCTCTCTCTCTCTCTCCCTCTGTTTGAACCTGCCCCTTGCTTGGGGGGGGGGGGTTTCCTGTTAAGGACCCAGCTCAGGTTTGTGTTTCAAAACCTCTTTGGTCTCTCCAAGCCACGCTTGGCTTTGCTTCTTTTGGACCTCCCCGTAGACTTCTCCACGCTCTCTTGGAACCCCTGAGTTCTCTTGGGCGCTCCAGAGTTTCTCTGGACCTCCCAGTGCTCTTTTGGGACCTTCCTAGACCTCCTCGTGGCTATTTGGACCTCCCTTTGTCCCTAAGCTGTGTTGACTATGGTGTGAGACCACTTGATTAAAAACTGTTGTGCCAAGGCGGGTGGTCTTTTGGCAAGGGTAATTACAAAAGGTTTCACGAGGCAAGAAGGCGGAGGAGAAGTAGGAGTGCTATGCACATTTGGGTTTGTGGAAGTCTTGCCTTAGCACAATTAAGGACTTAACATTGTGTCTATTGATCTAGGCCAACAAGTGCAACCACAAGATCATTTATGGGAATGGTCGGGGCTGAATAATTAGCAATGAGATGGCTTGGGGCTGTTGTGGTTGAGCGTGTGATTCGTTGGCGTCAGAGGGGGCACCCCATGAACCTGCGGACTTCTAGACCAAAGGGGATTATGAAACCTTAGCGGGCAGCCCGAGTCAGTTCAAAGCTTTGTAAAGGTCTTGCAGCGCTCTCTAGACTGCTCACCTTAGGAAGTGAGCAAGGGTGACCGGAACCCGTCCCGCTAGAGAGATCGTGGATTGTGGGTAAAGTTGTACACCTCTGCAGAGTGTAAGATCTATTGAATAGCCAAGTCCTTGGTCATGGACATGCTCGATGAAAATGGTGCAAGGGTAGTTGTTTCAAATTTATGCCATCGACACTTCAGCGAGGTGCCTTGGCTTTGCCTCAAGAGACCTTGGCCGCTCAGAGGGGCCGGGGTTGGCTCGGGTGGTGGTCAGAGGTGGTCTGGACCTCCGAGTGGGTGCTCTAGAGTGGGTTTTGGGTGAGGACACGGCCTTTGGTGTGACCAGACCTCCCCATTTTTGTTGTGGATGTGAGTTGGTGCTCCTCCACTTTTTCAATCATCAATCTATTATGTACTATGGTTTTACCTTGTCGCTTTTCAATCTATTATTGTTATTATTGTCAAAATTTGGCTTTATAAACTAACCATACTGACTCTCACTTGGTAAGCCCTTGCATGAATATTATTGCATAATTGCTCTCTGTGACTTGTCGGGTACATTCAAAGTACTCATGGCTTAAGCCTGTGGTCAAAGCAGATTATGAGGATGATCAAGTGCGAGCGGTCTGAGACCTCTTTGAGGAGGAGTTCTTCGACGACTAAGTCGCTTAGGACGCCCTCCACCCGGCGACTGTGGTGCTTGTTGGATGGGTGCTTCGCTTTTGGTGTTGGAGCCTTAGAGCTCCTTGTTGCGGTTGTAAGTTCTTCTTTGGTTTTGTAAGCCCTCGGTGGCGGACCTCTTGTTAACAAGC
Source organism: Phyllostachys edulis (assembly GCA_036346405.1). Classification (NCBI taxonomy): domain Eukaryota; kingdom Viridiplantae; phylum Streptophyta; class Magnoliopsida; order Poales; family Poaceae; genus Phyllostachys; species Phyllostachys edulis. The sequence goes on from CM070545.1 coordinate 40,269,211, forward strand.
TTGACCATAAGGTCCAGCTTATATAAAGTTTAATTTGTGCGCTTCATCTTTGTTTGACCTCGTGGTTGTGATATTAGCTTGTGTTCTTGTGTGAGCTAGCTCTGTTGTCCCGGGACTAGCTCGGATGCACAGGCGGGACCTCCGGGATGTCCTCACGGGACTTAGCTCGAGGTCCTGCTGACCTCTCTAGTGATGTACCTGGAGGTGTTACCGAGGGTTGCGGGCCAAGACCTCCAGGAGGTCTTGAAGACCTCCTGGGAGGTCAGTGGCTGGCCAAGACCTCCAGGAGGTCTTGAAGACCTCCTGGGAGGTCCTGGCAGACCTCCTCGGGAATGCACCGTGCGGTGCTACCACTCCTTTCCGTGGTGGCTCCGCAGCGCAAAAAAATGGTCCTCTCGGACCTCCTGCGGTGCATCACAGGGTGGGACGTCACAAAGTGGTATCAGGGCCCTGCTCGGCTGTAGGATGTGACCATAGGTAGAAAGGTCGGTTTAGTTTTGATTCAAAAAGCTATTTTCTAAAGCAAAACAACTTAAAATTTGTTTGGTGGTTCTTTCCTTGTTCTGGTTCTATGCTGCCCTTAACTTGTCTAAATCTTTTCTTACCTTATTCTACTCCAATCTTAACTCCTTCTTAGTTCCTTTATCTTGCCTCTGCTGGAACCTCGATTTTAAGTCCAATTTGACCTCCTTGCCTTTATAATTTCTATAGGGCCAACTGTAGTAAGGTTAGGGTTAGTGGTCCTAGTCTGAGTTTCGCTTAGCTTTGGTCTCTAAGACCTCTGTTTTGAAGTTTTGTTGCCTCTTTTTGGCCTCCTGGCCTTTTGGTTCTCTCTTGGGTTTAACCAAGTCACCCCTAATAGACGCTCTATCTTTATCTCCCTGTTCTCACTTATCTCGATGCTTTATCCCTCTTACCTATTATGCTTCCTTTCTTACCTTCTAAACCTTTAGAGTTTTGTCCAGATGGTGCAGACTCGGCAGCCCACAAGTCAGGGTGAGCCCCTAGAACAATTGCCCCCACCTCCACCTCCTCCAGTGGCAGCAACAGACCCGGGCTTTGGGCAGTTTATGGCAGCACAAGCTCAAATGATGAGTTTTATAATGCAGAATATGAACCAAATTATGGCTCAACAAAGCCAGACCACCAATGCTTTACTTGCCATGATGAGCCAGAATAGTCAAGCTACAACAGTGCCACCACCTCCATCCTCAGCTCACCATCAGTCAAGGATGTCAGAGTTCATGAAGACGCGCCCAGCTACATTTTCAAGCTCCCCTGAGCCCTTAGATGTAGATGATTGGCTGAGGTCAACCGAGAAAAAGTTGGATATTGCTCGCTGTGAAGACAGGGAGAAGGTTCTGTTTGCCTCACATCAACTGGAAGGACCTGCAGCTGAATGGTGGGATACATTTTGTGCCTCACACGCTGACCCCCAGAGGATCACTTGGGTAGAATTCGTAGCTACCTTTCGCCACTTTCATGTCCCTGATGGAAAGGTAGAGATGAAAAAGAATGAGTTTAGGGATCTCAAGCAAGGCAGCATGTCAGTGAGTGAGTATCTCACTAAGTTCACCCAGTTGTCACGTTATGCCCGCGAGGATGTGGCTACGGATGATGCACGGCAGAAGCGCTTTAAGCGAGGCCTCCATCCCAGTTTAAAAGTTCAAGTTGTTGGCAACGATTACCCTGATTTTCAGCATATGGTGAACAAGGCAATGCTCATTGAGAAGTCTCGAAGAGAGCTTTCTGAGTCTTTCAAGAGAAAGGTGCCGCCTTCCAGTGCTCAACAAAGACCTCCCCAGCGCCACAAAGCTTTTGTGCAAGACCAACCAAGCGCCAAGGACCTCCTGACCTCCCAGACCTCTCGCTAAGACCTCCCGTGTGCCCCAGTTCCAACAGATCACTGGCAAAGACTAAGTCAACCCTAACGACCTCCACAAAGAATGGGATTACGCTTCAAGTGCCACCAAGTGGGGCATTTTGCCAATCAATGCCCATCAAGATCGAAAGCAAGCCGCAAGGACCTCTACTTCAGACCTCCTCGCCAAGACCTCTCAGGTAGCAGGACCTCCTCAAGCTAGGACCTCCCAATCTTTTGGAAGGGGGTGTGAACCATGTTGCAAAGGAAGAAGCTCAGACCTCCTCGGATGTGGTACTAGGTATGTTCCTAGTAAATTCAAGACCATTGCAGCTTTGTTTGACTCAAGCTTCCCATTCGCTTATTTCTAAGTTTTTTGCAAAACACTAGTTTCGAAGTTGTTGCTCTTAAGTCTACCTTGTTGGTTCAATCCCTGCTCGAATTAAGTACGAACCGGGGTTGTCCACAAGTGAAAATGGTCATAGAAGGAGTAGACTTTCTAGCCAACCTTATCCTTTTGGACACCGTGTCCCTAGATGTGATCTTGGGCATGGATTGGTGGTCGACCACCATGCCATGTTGGATTGTAGTGATAAAAGTATCTCTTTGACCACCCTAGTGGTGCCCTGCGTGAAGTTTTCGGCCTCCTCGGAAGCTCCAAGGAGCCCTATCTTGTAGTGCTCAAGTTCAAGCATTGGAAGATGTCCTCGTTGTTAAAGAGTTTGTGGATGTGTTCCCGATGAGCTCCAGTGAATGCCTCCTGCATCGAGACCTTGAATTTGTCATTAATCTTGTTCCAGGACCTCCCTATCTCCAAAAGGCCCTCTGATTGCATGTTGATGATCATGTGGAGTTAAAGAAACAGTTGGAAGACTTGCAGAGCAAGGGTTTTATTAGACCTAGCTCCTCACCTTGGGGAGCCCCAGTGATTTTTGTGTCTAAAAAGGATGGTACACAAAGAATGTGTGTGGACTACAGAGCTCTCAATGATGTCACCATCAAGAACAAGTATTCTTTGCCAAGGATTGATGATTTATTTGACCAATTGAAGGGAGCTGCTGTGTTTTCAAAGATAGATTTGAGAACAGGATATCACCAACTCAAGATTCGAAAGGAAGACATCCCTAAGACAGCTTTTTCAACTAGGTATGGGTTATTTGAGTTCACTGTCATGTCTTTTGGGCTGACCAATGCCCCTGCCTATTTCAAGAATTTGATGAACAGGGTGTTCATGGAGTACCTAGACAAGTTTGTCATTGTCTTCATTGATGACATTCTTGTATATTCTAAGAGTGAAGAGGAGCATGCAAGGCATCTCTTTTCGGTTTTGGAGAAGCTGAGAGCTCATCAGCTCTTTGCCAAGTTTAGCAAGTGTGAGTTTTGGCTAAAAGAAGTGGTCTTTTTGGGGCATATTTTGTCAAAAGAAGGAGTGTTTGTCAACCCTAGTAAGGTTCAAGATGTGCTCAATTGGGAACCTCCTAGATCAGTGCCTCAAGTTCGAAGTTTTCTTGGTATGGCCGGTTACTACAGAAGGTTTATTGAAGGATTTTCCCGAATTGCATGACCTCTAACTCAGCTGTTAAAGAAAGAAAAGAAGTTTCTTTGGACCTCGACAGATCAAAGCTTCCAAGAGCTCAAGAAAAAGTTGACCTCTGCCCCAGTTTTGGTTCTTCCAGATGTTAGGAAAGATTTTGAAGTCTTTTGTGATGCCTCAAAGCAAGGACTTGGCTGTGTTCTAATGCAAGACAAAAGAGTGGTAGCTTATGCTTCAAGACAGTTGAAGCCCCATGAAGCAAACTACCCTACTCATGACCTAGAGTTAGCTGCTGTGGTTCATGCTTTAAAGATTTGGCGCCATTACCTCATTGGTAATAGGTGTGAAATCTATACTGACCACAAAAGCCTAAAGTACATCTTTACTCAAGCAGATTTGAATTTGAGGCAGAGAAGGTGGCTAGAGCTTATTAAGGACTACAATGTGGGAATTCATTACCACCCAGGCAAGGCCAATGTGGTGGCAGATGCTTTGAGCAGGAAAGTTTATGCCAATACATTGATGATCAAGGAGAGCCAACCTACTTTGCATGAGGAATTCTTGAAGCTTAGACTTGAGTTAGTTGAAGAAGGGTTCTTAGCAGCACTTGAAGTGCAACCTACCTTGCAAAAACAGATCAAGGCAGCTCAAGTTGGAGATGCTGACATCCAAGAAATCAAGGCCAACATAAGAGAAGGGAAGGCTGCAAGGTTTGCTATAGATGGTCAAGGTGTGGTTTGGTTTGATAAGAGGCTCTGTGTGCCCAATAACACAGAGCTCAAAGATTTAATATTTAAAGAAGCCCATGAAGTATTGTATTCTATACATCTAGGAGCTACAAAAATGTATCAAGATATCAAGGAATTGTACTGGTGGCCGAAAATGAAGAAAGAAATAGCAGATTTTGTAGCCAAATGTGACACCTGCCAAAAAGTTAAAGCAGTACACCAAAGACCGAGGACTTTAGTGCCTTTACCCATACCCGAGTGGAAGGGAAGAGGTCGGATGGACTTTATAACTGGTCTACCTCGCACTCCAAGCCGGTTTTGATTCTATTTGGGTAATTGTGATAGGTTAACTAAAATGGCTCACTTTATTCTGTGAAGACTACCTATTCCAGAGACAAACCGCGTAAATTTACATGTCAAAGGTTGTATGCTTGCATGGTGTTCCAAAGAAGATAGTCTCTATGATGAGGATCTCAGCCACCTCCAAATTTTGGCAAAGCTACATGATGCCTCGGGCACAGACCTTAATTTCAAGACAAAGATACCACCCGCAAACAGATGGCCAAACCGAGAGAGTTAATCAAGTCCTTGAGGACATGCCGAGGGCTTTGTGCTCGAAAACAATCTAGTTGGGACAAGATGTTGCCGTATGCGAATTTTCTTACAATAACAAACTACTGCTTAGCCTTCAAATGTCCCCTGCTTAGCTATTTATGGAAGGAAGTGTAGAACTCCTTTGCATTGACTTGAAAGGTGAGGGCCAAGTTCTTGGTCTTGACCCGCTGAAGAAGTCAAGATCAAGTGAGGTCAATAAGGGAGAAGTTAAAGACCGCTCAAACCCTAAGGCAAAAGAGCTATGCAGATATTAGACGACGAGACCTAGCTTTTGTCCCAGGAGATCAAGTCTACCTTAAAGTATCATCTCTCAAAGGTATGCAGCGGTTTAGAATCAGTGGGAAGCTTGCTCCAAGATTTATTGGACCATTTCCAATTCTTGCCCGAAGGGGTGAAGTGGCCTATAAGTTGGACCTCCCTCCTCAGCTTGCTGGAGTCCATGATGTGTTCCATGTGTCACAGTTGAAGAAGTGCTTGCGAGTGCTAGAGGACCAAATGCCTTTAGAAGCTGTGGACCTCCAAGAAGACCTCACCTACAAAGAGCACCCCATCAAGATCTTGGACGTATCCGAGAGAGTTACAAGGAACAAGACCACCAAGTCAGGCAAGGTGCAATGGAGCAACCACTCTGGTCAAGCAACTTGGGAATGTGAAGAGGACCTCAAAAAGGAATTCCCCCACCTATTCCCTAGCTCAGCCTGAATCTTGGGGTCGAGATTCCCTTAAGGGGGGAAGGTTTGTAACGTCCCGTTTCCTTTAAGTTTTTGCCAAGTTTTCCAAAATAAAAGTAACCATTTGGCTTTATTGAGAATCCAAAGCTTAACCCGATATTTTGAAATTTTGGAGAGTTCAATCGAATTAATCCAACCTTAACTAAGCTCTTGTTGGTGTTCCTTGCGGTTGCCAGGCTCTCCGCTGTGTCTTTGTCGCCTTGGGCGTTGGTTCTCAAGCTTCTCTGTGTGCCTCTGGTTTGTCTCTTCTCTTTAACTTCCTTTGTTGGTTTGAATCTCTTTGAGACCCAGATCTCTCTCTCTCTCTCTCTCTCTCCCTCTGCTTGAACTCCGCCTTGCTTGGGGGTTTCACATGACCCACCAGTTTGTGTTTCAAAACCTCTTGGTCTCTCCAAGCCACGCTTGGCTTTGCTTCTTTGGACCTCCCAGAGACTTCTCCACGCCTCTTGAACCCCCGAAGTTCTTGGGCGCCCAGAGTTTCTCCGACCTCCCAAGTGCTCTTTTGGGACGCTCCTAGACTTCCTCGTGGCTATTTGGACCTCCCTTGTCCCCTACAGATCTTTCTTTGTCCCACGGACCTCCTCGGCCCTTAAGACCTCCCTTGTTGAGATCCGCCGTTAGGACCTCCTCTCTCGAGATCCTAGCCGCATGAGCATTCTCCCTTGTTGAGATCTCGCCGCTAGGACCTCCTCTCCGAGATCCTAGCCGCATTGCACCTCCCTTGTTGAGATCTCGCCGTTAGGACCTCCTCTCGAGATCTTAGCCGCCCGTGTCCTCCCTTCGTTGGATCTTAAGGTTCCGACCTCCTTAGGTCCAAGACCTCCTTAGCGCTTGGACCCATCTTTGACTCTCGTGGTCAGACGCTGAGGCTTTGCCTTCATTACCTTAGGACCGTCCGATGTCGTTCGGATGGCTCGATCCTAAGGGCACGTTATCCTCGTCCTAACGCCCTTTCTTCCTAGCCGTCCGATTTAAATCGACGCCTAGTCTCGTTGGTTCGTTTCGCCGTCCGAACGGCCCCTTTATTTTTGCGCCATTCGATCTTGATCGGACGGCTCAACCGCGAGGTAACGCTTTGATGGTCTCAACGCTCTTTCTTCGGGCCGCCCGATTCCAATCGAACGGCTCATGGTCGCTTTTCCTTTGTTTCCGTGACCTCTTCCTCGTCGCTTTGTAAAGACCACCTCTCGATCCTTCTTTGGTCTTTTGTAAAGACCACCCTCCTAAACCGTAATATCCCTACTCGTCAGACCTCCTCGCACCTTTGATCTCGGACCGCTGAGGTCCTCCTCTCGAGATCTTGACCGCTAGATCTCCCTTTGGAGATCTACTCGCTAGACCTCCTCGCACCCTTTGATCTCGACTGCTGAGGTCCTCCCTTGAGATCTTGACCCTTAGACCTCCCTTGTACAACTCGAGTGTCGACCTCCTCACAGAGCTTTGAGGACCTTTTGTCCAGACCTCCTCTTGAGTCCTTGGACCTCCTATCCAGACCTCCTCTCGAGTGTCTTGGACCTCTTGCCCAGACCTCACCGTGGTCTTTGGTGGAGATGACCTTGCGGTGGGGCCACCTCTTGACCATGGTGCACCCTTTGACCGGCCCCACTTGCCAGCCTCTCCACCTTGTAATTATTGCTCTTGCCTCGTAACTCAGGCGATTTAATAGGTGTCGGGTCACATTAAATGCAACACATCCGAGGTACTTTATTTAAATTCTTTTTAGGCAAGCCCCGCCCTAGTTGCCCGGACACAACACGCCACCGAGCTTCCTTGTGGTGCACTCCACCAACTCGCTATATATAGCCCGGGCAAGCCTTTGTAACTCGTTGCTCATTTCTTCCTTGTCTCCCCACTGCTTCTCCTTGCACCTGACCTCCTGTGAGCTCGTTGAGGTCAGGCTTTGAGTTTCTTGGTTTTCCTTTCTTGTTGAGTTAGTTTGTGTTCCTTGGAGTCTTTTGAGGTTCTTTGGCTTAGGGTGGTTTTGCTTATTTGGTTTTCTTGCTAATGTGTAGATCACGAGTTTGAGGAGACCTTAGACCCAGCTCTCTCTACGGAAGGCTCTCACTACCTTGACCAAGGCAGCCACAAGACCTCCTTTTGATCATTTTGAACCTAGTTTTGCAAATGTATTTTGGTTTTACTTTATCATGCATGGCTATGTTTATAAGAAAAGGTTTGGGCTGTAGTTACTTTCCTACTTGTTGTTATGCCTCCTTTGTTCTTTGTCCTTATCATGTTGTCATGTTCATCTTGTGAGCCCTAGGATGGTTATTTAGTTGGTATTTCTTGTTACGTACAACATGGGGTCAGAGGTCTTTATAGCCTTGCGTAGAAAACATGGTTCGAACATATCATGTTTCATCTCTTATAATCTTGTCTAATGACTTATGAATGTGTGGTTGGTACCATCGTTGGAGCAAATGGCATATGTGATGCCTAAGTCAGGTTGACTATGGTGTGAGACCACTTGATTAAAAACTCACAGCCAAGACTGGGTGATCTTTTGGCAAGGGTAATTACAAAAGGTTTCGCTGAGGCAAGAAGGTAGGGAGTGAGTAGCGGGTGCTATGCACATTTGGGTTTGTGGAAGTCTTGCCTTAGCACAATTAAGGACTTAACTTTGTGTCTATTGATCTGGGCCAACAAGTGCAACCACAAGATCATTTATGGGAATGGTCGGGCTGAATAATTAGCAATGAGATGGCTTGGGGCTGTTGTGGTTGAGCGCAGTGATTCGTTGGCGCAAGAGGGCACCCATGAACCCCTGTGGACTTCTAGACCAAAGGGGGATTATGAACCTTAGCGGGCAGCCCGAGTCGCCTCAAAGCTTTGTAAAGGCCTTGCTGGCTTTCTAGGTCGCTCACCTTAGGAAGTGAGCAAGGGTGACCGAACCCGCCCCGCTAGAGAGATCGTGGATTGTGGGTAAAGTTGTACACCTCGCAGAGTGTAAGATCTATTCAATAGCTAAGTCCTTGGTCATGGACATACTCAGTGAAAATGGTGCAAGGGTAGTTGTTTCAAATTTGTGCCATCGACACTTCAATGAGGTGCCTTGGCTTTGCCTCAAGAGACCTTGGCCGGCTCCAGAGGGGCCGTGGTTGGCTCGGGTGGTGGTCCAGGCTGGTTCGGACCTCTGGAGTGGGTGCTCTAGAGTGGGTTTTGGTGAGGACTGCACATCGTGTGACCAGCATTCTCCCCATTTTTGTTGTGGATGTGAGTTGGTGCTCCTCCACTTTTTCAATCATCAATCTATTATGTACTATGGTTTTACCTTGTCGCTTCAATCTATTATTGTTATTATTGTCAAAATTTGGCTTTATAAACTAACCATACAACTCTCACTTGGTAAGCCCTTGCATGAATATTATTGCATAATTGCTCTCTGTGACTTGGCCGAGTACATTCAAAGTACTCATGGCTTAAGCCCCGTGTCAAAGCAGATTATGAGGATGATCAAGTGCAGGCAAGGCACTCTTTGAGGAGGAGTTCTTCGACGACTAGGTCGCTTAGGACGCCCTCCACCCGATGACTGTGGTGCTTGTTGGATGGTCAGGTGCTCGCTTGGTGTTGGAGCCTTAGAGCTCCTTGTTGCTTGGTTGTAAGTTCTTCTTCGGTTTTGTAAGCCCTCGCAAGTGCACCTCTTGTTAACAAGCTTGACCATAAGGTCCTGTCATATAAAGTTTAATTTGTCTACTTCATCTTTGTTTGACCTCGTGGTTGTGATATTAGCTTGTGTTCTTGTGTGAGCTAGCTCTGTTGTCCTGGGACTAGCTCGGATGCACAGGCAAGACCTCCGTGATGTCCCACGGACTTAGCTCGAGGTCCGCTTGACCTCTCTAGTGATGTACTGGAGGTGTTACCGAGGGTTGCGGGTTAAGACCTCCAGAGGTCTTGAAGACTCTGGGAGGTCCCGCACTTCCTCGGGAATGCACCGCGCGGTGCTACCACTCCTTTCCGTGATGGCTCCAGCAAAAAAAAGGGTTCTCCCGACCTCTCATGTGCATCACTGTGGGACGCCACAATAGCCCACGCTTCAAGGCCACGTCACGTTAGCCGCCCGCCCCCACTCGAGATCGACAGTAAAACCCTCACGTGTGTGTCCAAAACGGTAATAAACACTCACACGCATGTCCAAAATAGGAGTAAACCTCACGCTGAAGGCCAAAATGACAAGAAATCGCCGCGCACCGCCCGGCCGAGATCAATGGTAAAACCCACGTGTGCGTGAGTATCGATGGTAAAATTCTCGGTATCGCCCAATATGACAGTAAAACCCAATATCAAATCGAATATCGGTAAAAATCGACTGTAAAATGAACATCGCACATCACCTAAATCGACAGTGAAAGGGCTATTACTACCGGAATCGACGGTAAGACCAAAGAATCACTGGTACTCCGCGGGTCGTACTGTATTTGATAGTAAAGCCACTTCGGGGGGCACTGGAATGGTTGTAACAAAACTACCAGTAAACTAACGTGTACCCAGCTAATTTTACTGCCGACTCACTTATTGTTTACTGTCCTCTCTCCTGTTTGTTGTGTTCAACGATGTTTGCTATTTTTTCCTTGCTGAATTACTGTAAGTGCGTGAATTTTTACTGTCTTGGATGTGTGTCTAATTACTGAACCTATTGGCTAGTTGTACTTCACACAGAAATAAGTTTTACTGTAAACGCGCTCCCTACATAATCGATCATAAGATCCGCCCCCACCTCTGTCAGGGCCCAAAAATGCAATTCTGGACCCTTTGTGTATAATGCACTAGTCCAGGATCACGCTAGTGCACATAGTATCAACACAGGTGAATATTGATCCACATAAGATGAAATAATAGAATAAACGAGTAATTTGGATAACAAATAACTGTTGTGACCATAATGTCAAGTTTACATTTATTAAGCCTCGCAGGGCTGGCAATAATGAAACAAGCAGTAGCAAAACAAAATAAACTTCAGCGGAAATCCATCGATTCACCACATGCAATCAACTGGGATCAAGGCCTAGCAATCAGATTCATATTTGCAACTTACATGAAATAATGACTTGTGGCGTGGCCAAGCAACTGCTCGTATCTAACCAACCCATGTTAGAGCTACGATAATACCAACTAAATAATGAATCAATCTAGGGTGACAAAAGATTATGACATAACAATAGACAAGGTGGATATAAAGAATTTGGATTGATAACTAAACCCAAAAGCTTTCAAATAATTACTTAAAGTAAATGCATTAATTGACTCAAAGTAATTTTAAAATTGGGTTCAATATGATCAAAGGTACAACTTGCCTTGGAATAGATCCTGGCACTGGTCTTGGTCTTGATGCGCTCCTTCTTCTTCAAAATTCTCCGAAGAATCAATGTCTACTCGCAAACGAAGCAAATAAACAAAATAAATAAATAACAGAGAGAAAGCAAACTCCAAAAATTAAATAAAAATCTCGGATAAATGGATCTCGAATTTAGATGAATTTAGAAATTTGAAAGGGCTCAATCAGAGTTTGGATGAAGACGATATGACTTTTGGAAGATCTAATCTAAAGAAAATACTCAAAAAGCAATTCGAGTACTATTTATCGAGCACTGTACATCGAGTACTATTCATCGATCTCGACTGTACATGGTCATAGGAAGTTACGACTACCTGGTCGTAGGGGGTTACGACTACTAGTCGTAGGATGTTACGACTAATGGTCGTAGGATGTGGACGCCGACCAGGATGCCACATCAACTGGTGACGTCATCGCTCCGGTGAACCTACGGGCTCCGGCAACAACGGCGCACGGTGTTGTCTCATTAGCAATGAGTGATACCAACATGTAGAGAACGCTATGGCGAACTCATTGGTGCACTTATGGGTGCTTGAGGACAACGGTGGTGGCTGGCGACGAGGTTTTGGCGGCGGAGAGGTACGGGTGTTGTCGGATTCCAACTCTGGCGACATGGAGAGGTTCTGGAGGTAGCCTGGGTGACACTAAAGATGATGGTGCGGTCGACAACGTCGGCGGTGAAATTCGAAAGACAAGAAGCTCGGCCGAAACCCTAAAACCTTGGGTTGCGATGGCGCTAGAGCTCTAGGGTCGATGTGGCTTGAGGGTTTGGGATGAGGGCGATGAGGCGATCCTCGGGGTACTATTTATAGGGTGAGAGCGTGGCCGAGAGGGCGTATAGGCGGCGGAGTCCTTTTCAAAACCGAAAGGGGATAAGAAGATTAAACGAGATTTGATCGCGAATCGGATGAGATAGCTACGAAATTTGGTTGCAGAGAGATATTGCTTCTAGAATATGAGATCCATGCGAAGAATTCGGGCTGAATCGGCCGTTGTCGAATAGAACTTAAGGTGGCAAAGAATGGTCAAGATGACTCGACGAAGCGGGCCCACTCGACGGGGTGCGAGCGAACGTCGTGGTGAGTCTTGCGAAGAGGCGTGAGAAAGGTGAGGCCACGAGGCAAAAGGAATGGGCTGGAGGGATTGGGTTTCGGCCCATTGAGGTTTTCTGAGATTTTAATAGATTTTCCTTTTTGGAAAATTCAGGGAAAGCAAAATGCAAATAGAAAATAGCAAATGAACTCGGAAAAATTCTAGAAAATATATCCAAGCACATAGAATACAAATAAAATATTTTTGACAATGTTGATGTTGACATTAATTATTTTAAATAGTTTTGATACTAAAAGTCCATGTTAAGCTTTGAATTAAAATCCAAATAAACTCAAAGGTGAATTTTTCCAACTACTAACTAGTCAAAAGGTTTTTAAAGCTCATAAACATTCGGATGTTATAAACCTCCCCCCACCCCTTAAAGGAATCTCGACCCCGAGATTCATGCTAGCTAGAAAAAAGGCTAGGAAACTCGGCTTTCAGCTCTCTTGACTGGTTGCTCTTTATAAGTGAGATCTTCTTTTAACTCGATTGAATCCAAAGGAGTTTGCTCTGTCGGTACACGGAGACACTTCTTCAACTAAGAGACATGGAACACATCATGCACTCATGCTAATGACTGCAGCAGTTCAAGCTGGTAAGCAACTTCTCCTCGACGACTCACAATCCTGAATGGACCAACATACCTAGGGGCAAGCTTTCCTTTGGCATGAAACCTTTCAACCCCTCTCAGCAGAGTAAGTCAAAGATATACGAAATCCTCTAGTCCAAAGCTGAGGTCACGACGACAGTTGTTAGCGTAGCTCTTTTGCCTAGACTGAGCTATCTTCAATCTTTCTCTAATCATAGACACGTGTTCTTCTGCTTCTTGAGTAATATCTGGTATGAATACCTTACGCTCGGCTGTTTCTGACTAATTCAGAGGGGTTCTACATGCACGACCATACAAGGCCTCAAATGGTGACATTTGCTTACTAGCTTGGTAACTGTTGTTGTATGAGAATTCAGCATACGACAAACTTTTGTTCCAACTGATGGCATTAGCTAGAGCACAAGCTCTCAACATATCCTCTAATATTTGATTTACTCTTTCAGTCGGTCCATCTATCTGAGGGTGATATGCAGTATTGAAATTCATGTGAGTTCCCAAAGCTTCATGCAGACTCTGCCAGAAACGAGAGGTGAACTGAGATCCTCGATCTGACACTATTTTCTTAGGCACACCATGCAAACTGACAATTCTTGACATATATAACTCTACAAGGCGATCTCTTGAGTAAGTGGTTTCGACGAGCAAGAAATGGGTAATCTTAGTCAAACAAGCCACTATCACCCAAATCAAATCGTAACCCGATTGAGTCTTGGCCAAATAGGTAATGAAATCTATTCCGATTTCTTCCCATTTCCATTCTGGAATCTTCAGCGATTGCAACAAACCTGCTGGCCTCTGATGTTCTACTTTTACTTCTTGACATACGTCACACAAGGCAACGAGCTCTGCGACTTCTCGCTTCAGATTTGGTCACCAAAATTTATTCTTAACATCCTGGTACATCTTAGTGCTTCCAGGGTGAATCGAATACCTCGAGTCATGAGCTTCCTTTAAGATTAGCTGTTTCAAACCGTCAACATCTGGCACACAAATACGTCTATTGATCCAAAGTATATCTTTATCGTCTTTGGTGAAGTCATTGAATTTACCTTCTTCCATTTTGAGCTTGATATCCTTAATCTCATGATCATTTGGTTGGGCTTCACGAATCTGTTTCTCCAAGGTAGACTATACTTCTAGGCTGGCCACAAATCCTTCAGCTACCACCTCTAGCTTCAGCTTCTGAAATTCCTTATAAAGTTCTGGTCAATTCTCTTTTACTCCCAAAGCATTGCAGTAGCCCTTACGACTTAAAGCATCTGCAACGACATTGGCTTTTCTGGGATGGTAGTAGATTCCAAGGCTATAATCCTTTATTGACTCTAACTATCTTCTCTGTCTCCTGTTCAGATCAGACTGAGTGAAAATATACTTCAAACTTTTATGATCTGTGTATACCTCATAGCGATTACCGATGAGGTAATGATGCCAAATCTTTAAAGCATGCGCTATGGTAGCTAGTTCCAGATCATGGATATGATAATTCACCTCATGAGCCTCAATTGCCTTGACGCATAAGTGACAGCTCTTCCTTCTCGTATCAGGACACATCCTAATCCTTGACGCGAAGCATCACAGTAGATATCAAAATCTTTTCGGATATTTGGCAGAGTTAACACTAGGGCTGAAGTCAAACGCTTCTTCAATTCTTGAAAACTGTCTTCACAAGCTGGGGTCCAAGTGAACTTTTTCTCCCTCTTCAACAACTGCGTAAGAGGTTTAGCAATCATTGAGAATTCTTCGATGAAGTAACGATAATATCCTACCATTCCTAAGAAACAGTGAATCTGAGTTACGGTATTGGGCTATTCTCAATGTAATATTGCTTTAATTTTACCGGGGTCAACTGCTACTCCCTTGGCTGTCATCACATGACCAAGGAAATCAACTTTTTTTTTCTAGAAATCACACTTGCTGAACTTTGCATACAATTGATGCTCTCTAAGTTTCTCTAGGATTAACCTCAAGTGCTCAACATGTTCTTCTTCTGTCTTGGAATAAACCAAAATATCATCAATGAACACAACAACAAACTTATCCAAATATTCCATGAATACCTTGTTCATCATGTTCATGAAATATGCAGGGGCATTAGTCAGGCCAAAAGACATGACTAAGAACTCATAATATCCGTACCGCGTAGAGAAAGCGGTCTTCGGTGTATCCTTCGGGAAAATCTTCAACTGATGTTAACCTGATCGCAGGTCAATCTTTGAGAACACTCTCGCTCTTTTTATTTGATCAAACAAATCATTGATTCGGGGCAGTGGGTACTAGTGATTTCATTAAGAGCACGATAATCAATGCACATTCTCATGCTTCCATCCTTCTTCTTGATAAACAGAATTGGTGCTCCCCACGGCGAGGAACTAGGTCTCACACAACCTTTCTCAAGAAGTTATTCTATCTGCTTCTTCATTGCTACTAGCTCATCGGTTGGCATCCGATAGGGTCTCTTAGAGTTTGGTGCTGTTTTTGGCACTAGATCGATTACAAACTCAATGTCATGGTCCAGTGGTATCCCTGGTAACTCCTCTGGAAACACATTTGGATATTCTCTGACAATAGGCACATCTTCCAAAGCAACGATCTTCAAGCTATTGACTAACGTATGTCCATCACGCACTGGGGTGGCTAGAAACTCCACCTTCTTTCCCTTGGTATCCTCAATTGTTACGGCTCTTCAGCCACAATCTAGCACAACTTTGTGCTTTGTTAACCAATCCGTGCCAAGAATGATATCTAAGGTTTTGGTGTCTAGAACATTAAGGTTGGCTAGAAACTCAACTCTAGTTATAAGTAACTTAGCTCCTAAATATCCCACTCTAGAGCTTAACTCTGCTCCAGGCAATTCGACTAATAGAGTATGCTTAAGATGCATAAATTTCAAATTATTCTTGGTTGCAAACACTCCAAAAATAAACAAATGCGAAGCTCCAGAATAAAACAAAACTGATGCATATACTGAGTTAACAAGAAACTTACCCAGTATGACGTCGGGTGCTTCCTAGGCTCCTTCCAGAGTAACTTGGTTGACACAACCTCTGACCACCGACTGCGGAGCTCCTCTGGATTGACCGGTAGCTTGAGAGGCTCCTTGGTTGTTGCTTGGTGTTGGTGTCATGGCCGGTGTAGCTCCAAGGTTGAAGCGTACTTGAGTCATTGTTCCCTTCTGAGGACAATCATTGGTGAAGAGTCCTGGCTGACGACAGTTATAGAAAACTCTAGGTCCATTTTGCTTATTGCCTTCGGGATTGGGGTTGACTATCACATGGTTGCGGAAGTTCTGAGCAGCTAGACGAGGTGCTGAGGTTGGTGCAAGTGTTCTGAAAGAGCTCTGAGATGGAAAATGAGTGAACTGCTAGGGAACTCTCCTCGGCTTCTACTGAGCTTGATGACTCCCTTGCTGAGCCATTCTGCGCTTTCGGTTGTCCTCCAACTCTTTGCACTTATCCTTAAGGATCAAAGCTTTCTTGACTAACTCCTGGAAATCTGAAAAGGTATGGGCGATCAATCTGACTTGCAATCCAAAGATTCATCCTTTCAAAAACGATCAAGTAGCCTTATCAAGGATTTACATCTTCCGCGACATAGCGGGCTAACTAAGAGAATTTATTGAGGTAGTCGGTCACTGACATACCTCCTTGCTTGAGGGCACGAAATTCATCCTTCTTCAAATCAATAATTCCTTCTGGCATATGATACTGGCGAAAAGCCGTTGAAAACTCTTCCCAGGTAATGTTTGTGGCGTCTCACGTGCGGCACAGAAGTTTTCCCACCACTCAGCAGCAATGCCTTCCATCTGGTGGGTGGCTTATAGAACCTTCTCATGATCGCTGTATTGGGTGATCAGCAGTTTCCTCTCTATAACATCCCAAAGTGCTGTTACCAAAATAAAAATTAATAAAGTTATTATTTTGTTCGATTCTCTGAAATTTGAAAGAGTTTTATTGCTTTATTTGAATTTTTGAAGTTTTAAAACCAAAAATAAAGTTTATTAAAGTGTTTGAAGTTTTATTTGAGTTAAAGTTGAAAAATAAAAACTTAATTAATTTTTGAAATTTTCTCGAATTTTAAAAAATTCCTAATTATTTCAAAGATAAAATAATTTATGTGCAAAAACTATTACAATTTTATGTTGGAAATATTTTATTTAAGTCCAAAATAATTCTAGGAATTTCTGTGAATTTTTCTAGAATATTTGGATTTTATTTGCTATTTTCTAAAGCTTATTTGATTTAACCGGATTAATTAAAAAGAAAAATCAAAAGAAATTCTCCAACACTGTTTTGGGCTGAATCTCCTCCTCTGGCCCACTTCCTTCTACTGCGCTGTCTGTTCATGCTCACTCGCCTCGGCCGTCCGATCTAAATCGACGGCCAATAAGCACGACGCTGCAAACCACAGAATCTCTCCACCAAGACGACTCCGCGCCATCGGATCGAGATCCAACGCTCGCCGCGCGCCCCTCACTTCTCACTCGCTGCCAGTGGGCCCACCCACTCCTTCTTCCTCCTTCCCTCTTCTCCCTCGCGCAGCCGCGCCCTTCGCCGCCATTAGCGCCCAAACGAAGCTCAATTGTCACCATGTTTTTCGCCCCTTTCCTTCACGGTTGCGTGCGCATTCAACTCCCCTAATCACGCCACCTCTCTCCCCGGCATTTCCCCTCCATCTCTGGCCTTAATTACCCCTAATCTCGTTGGTGACCTTCTTGCGCCGCACGCTCCCTCGACCTCGCCTCGCCCAATAAAAGCACGCCCCAACCACCCCATCGACACCGCCTCATCACGAGCCACCCCGTGCGCGCATTCTTTTCACCGGAGAGGCACGGGAACACCCTCGCCGCCATGAGCCCATGTGCGCCACCGCTCTCTCCTCGCTGCTGGTCGCCTCCGTCCTTCTCCGGCCATCCGAGTAAGCGCCCTCAGCTCCCCTTCTCTTCCTCTACCCGAAGCACACCTCGCCGCCCTCCGCCGTGCCGCTCATCGCCGGCGCCATCGGGTCCCGAGTTGCGCTCGCCGTCGGCGCTGACTAGGCTAGCCAGGTGTCGCCAGCTCAGCGACGGGTCAGTGCCACGTCCGTGCATGAGGCCACGTCATCGCCTAGGTGGCAGCCCAAGCCAGCCCAAGAAACCTTAGGGGGCCCACATGTCATAGGTAGAGGGAGTTTTCTTTTAGAAATTAATCTCAACTGGAAATTCAAAATGCCACTGACATCATCAGTGCGCAATATTTCGATTTTCCTATAGAAAAATAAATCAAGAAAATCTATAAAATCTGATTTTAGGTTTTAAACTTCCCGGAGTTCGTTCTCCTTCATACAAACTCCGATTTCGTCGATTCAAATTTCTAAATTCATATAAATTCAAGATCTAGCTGTCTAAACCAAAATTATTTAATTTGGAGATTATTTGAATCTTCATTTGAATTTTGTTTGAATTTGACTTATTTTCGCGTATAAATTTCGACGACTTCGAAGAGTCGGATTTCGACGTCATTTGAGAACAACTAATTGAGCAAGGCAAGTTACATCTTTGATCATATTTGATCCCATTATTTTAAATTATTTAAATTCTATTTTAAATTATTATTGCATGCGTATTTCTATTCAATGTAATTTAAATACCTGTTTTAAATTGTAGTTATGCCTAAATCCTTTGTACTGCCAATCTTGATATTGAAATAATTCATACCTTGTCACCTTAGATTGAAATCTAGTTCATGCAATAGTATGAACTAGAACTTTTTGGGAAAACTTATGCTTAGTCATGCTTAGACCCAAAATTATTTGATTTGGGAATTTTTAGCCAAAAGTCAAATGTTGTTTAAATTGTATTCATAGCATCGGTGTGCCATGGAAGTTTGCAAATGATTTTGGAAAATAAAATCAAATTGAAAAACTGGTTTGGACTTGGGCAAACCGGATAGTTGGTGTTTGCAAGTTTATGCACGGGCTCAATGCAGTGGATGGTTGAGGCCCATGGATTGTTTTGAAAGTCGCCCAGTCAATTAAGGACCGATCTGCGAGCTGTGGATTGTTAAGACAAAATCGTACTACCACATGTCTCAAATGGACGGGACCTGGCTAACTAATTTGCAAGTTTCGATGTGGTTGTGCTATCCGGTTGTGTGGGTGTCGTGAAGACTTATTGTTAATACTCACATGGCGCAAGAGGGGGTTATCATTTGGTACGAAGCCTACGATAGAGAAACCTTAGCGGGCATAACTACTTTGGGATGACGCATTGTAAAGGCCTTGTGAATTGTGATAATCACTTAGTCGCACACCTACAGAAGTGTGTGAGCGGACATTAAAAGTTGATTATATCTTATGGGTAAAGCCGTACAACCTCTGCAGAGTGTCAATCTATTCGAATAGCCGTGTTCACAGTCATGGACATGTTGAGCAAAGCCTTTCGCGGATTAGACTTTGGTTTTATTTTTAAAAGGTTTTGTAAAACAGTTTTTGGCATGGATTGGTGTCCATGAGAAAAGTTATGGGTTGAATCCCCGGGTTGGTGCCCATGTTTATGTTGGTGTTAGGTTGGTGCCTACACTAGCTTTATTAATTCAGCTAAAACTCAATTTTAGTTATTGTAAAATTTGAGCTTTTGAACTTAGTATTGTATTTAAATTGTCAAATATTGCTTTTGCGCAAATAACCCTATAAGCCATCCTTTGTTACATCCATGCATGCATTAACTCTGTTATTGGGTGTAACTTGCGAGCACGGTAATTGTGCTCATATTTGCTTTATGCAAACAAATTTTAGAGGAGAAGGACTTCACTACCGGTGTGGATATCGACGACTATGTCGCTTCCCCAGTCGATTGCCTGTGGCAGATCAGCTGGACTCCACCACTTCTTCGTCTTTCACTGTGTTCTTTATTGTTGGTTTGTAAGCCTCTTTTGTAATAAACTATGTTGTTATTTATTAATAAAATTGTGTGATTTATGGATGTTACTATAGCTGTTTACTGTGTGAACTAGCTACTGATTATGGGACTAGTTCAGAAATGCACAGAGGATTTTGGGGTGTTAATCCCGGGTCCAACACTCTCGATGAGACGAAGCCAGTCATCGGCTTCTACCGGTGAGACATGCCCAGAAAAGGTGGGTAGGCGAGTTCTCATGAACTCTGCAAGCTTGGATGGTCCATGATGACTACAGTTGACGAGTGCTATGCTACTGTTGTTGTTGTTGCTCTAATTATTGTTCATAATCTAAATCTGGTTCATCATCATGTACATCATCTGCATTTCAGCTGCCATGAACGCTCCAAAATTCTACAAATCAATTGGAGGTGCTTGCGGTGTGACTGCTCCTGCTGGTGTCTGCTCATTCTCTTTTGATCCAGGGGTTCCGGATCCACTAGAAGCAGCATGACAAGTCTGAACCATCTGGTGGAAGCTCCATGGGTTAGATAAGGTAGCAAACACAATATAAGTTAAGAACTAATCGGGGGTTAGATTAAACCCAACAAATATAACTTCAAGAAACCAGCTGAAATACTTATATTAATAGGGTCTTACAATTGCTGCAACAAATATCTAAGGGCCTTTGTAGCTCATACTCACACACAAGAAAAACAAATGAACCTAACACACAAACTACCGCCTAAAGGGCGACACTTCTAATTTTAAGCCGACGCGGCTCAAACACACTGAGCCCCACTGACTTAACCTAAACTTGAGCAAACTATTCAATGAGATAACCACCACAGCCACGACGGTGCTCCCACCTGCTGTAGACTTGAAACTGTGCTGGCATCCTTGCAAACTGGTCCTGGTGCTTCGGAACTGGTGCAGCAGGAATAGACGTCCCTAGTGCAGGCACAACTGGCTCCTACGATGCTTCGGGCTCTGCTGGATCCTCAGCCTCTTCTGGGTCTTCCTCTGAATCTTCTTTTTCGGGGCCTTCCTCTTCATGGTCTTCCTCGTGCTCATGCTGGCCATAGAGAGCTTCTTCTAAGGTGGCGACCCTTTTCTCTGCTATCTACAGAGTCTCGTAGATGCACTCTAACTATGTGGCAGCCAACTCCAACCACGGTAGCGTTGCGCTCTCCATCTGTTGACGGGTATCATGCAAGAAGATCCACTGCGGAGGCACGGGGATGGTAGCAGAAGACGGTATCCTAAAACTCGCGAGCGTAGATGTTGTAGATCCTCAAGATAGCAAGGCGCGAGGACTCCTGAATTTCTTCTGAAAAGACCATCCTCCGAACAGAGATATTCAGAGGATGACTTGCTTTGGTGTCCTTCCAAGTATAGATGGTTAAACGACAAAGCACTCCATGGATTCAACCATTCACCACCCAGTCGGTGCCCTTGTACAACGGTCGGTCGAATCCTCCGATCTCTTGCAACAGCTTCCATAGCTCTGCAGTAAATCCTCCCTTGCGCTCACCATAGTTCTGGAAACGCGGCATCTGCTAGGACAGACAAGAGGGTAAGAACCAATTTAAAACAGCGTGGTGAGGAAAAAATTTCAGTAATAGTTGAGTCAAGAGAGACATAAGTGGAGTTAAGCAATTCAATTAATCTTACAAGTTAATTTTGCTTTAGAAAATAGTTTAGACACTCTAAAGATGGCTAATCTGACTATGGTCAAGACCTACTGTCAGTATGGCTCTGATACCACCTCTGTCGGGACCAAAAAAAATACAATTCTGGATCCTCTGTGTATAATGCACTAGTCCAGGATCACGCTAGTGCACACAGTGTCAACACAGGTGAATATTGATCCACACAAGACGAAATAATAGAATAAACGAGTAATTTGGATAACAAATAAATGTTATGACTTTAAGGTCAAGTTTACATGTATTAAGCCTCGCAGAGCTGACAATAATGAAATAAGCAGCATCGGAACAAAATAAACTTCAGTGGAAACTCATCGATTCACCACAGGCAACCGACTGGGATCAAGACCTAGCAATTAGCACCTTCATAGAACTCCTCCTCAAAAGCAGGCGAAGAATCCTCCACTTCTGTTGATTGATTATAGCAAGCATGAGTACACAACCGTACTCACAAGTCATACGGCAGAATGCAATGTATACATGATAGCTTATTCCAAAGGAATGGCTTCTGTGGTTCTTTTGCATAAATGCAACATTTGCAATTGAATACGAATAATAGATTAAAACATAATTTAAAACAAATAGACAATATTAATTTAACAATTATTTTCACAAAGGACACAAAGTCTAATCAAATTATTCACACAGTCGTATGACTTAGATCACACAGTTCCCTGCCCAGATGTTTTATGAAAATCTAACTCTCGTGTGAAATCCCCGAGCATGTCCATGACCGCGGACGCGGCTATTCGAATAGATTGTTTAACACTCTGCAGAGGTTGTACACTTTACCCACACGATATAACTAGTGTAGCAAGCACTAATCATAACAAAACCTTTCAGAAACTTCATCTCAAGCATTGACACTCCTGATGTGTTTTACTGACGAAACTAACGCCCACTGGGGAAATTAGTCCATCGCACATCGTTGGACAGGAAAGCGGTGAACCGTCTCGCGATGTGATCTACTTGGTAGTCCATACCTCCACCCATCACTGAGCACCTAACCTACAACCTGAGTAGTCAATGTCGAGACTCCATAACTTACTAAGTTAGGCTCGTCCCATACTAGACATGTGGTCGTACAGTTGTGGCTCAGTTCAATGGCGCACAAAGTTAAGTTCTTAATTGACTAAGGCAAAACTTCCAATTTCTAACTATGCCACAAAGATTATCATTCTTATTCACAAAGCTCCACCATATCACACAGTATCCACCACTTGCTTCAGTCTAAATCTTTTCCTACCCTGTTGGTTAACTACAACGCATGCCATCAACGAGTAATAGCACACAACACACACAGTTTTATCACAAAGGTCCATATTCACTTAGTCATATTCATATTTGCAACTTACAAGAAATGATGACTTGTGGCGTGGCTAAGCAATCTACTCGTATCTAACCAACCCACGTTGGTGCTACGATAATACCAACTAAATAATGAACCAATCTAGGCTAGCAAAAGATTATAACATAACAATAGACAAGGTCGATATAAAAAATTCGGATTGATAACTAAACCCAAAAGCTTTTAAATAATTACTTAAAGTAAATGCATTAATTTGAATCAAAGTAATTGTAAAAACTGGGTTCAACATGATCAAAGGTACAACTTGCCTTGGAATAGATCCTGGCACTAGTCTTGGTCTTGATGCGCTCCTTCTTCTTCAAAATTCCCCGAAGAATCAACGTCTACTCGCAAACGAAGCAACTAAACAAAATAAATAAATACCAAAGATAAAACAAACTTTAAAAAATAAATAAAAATCTCAGATAAATGGAGCTCGAATTTAGATGAATTTAGAAATTTGAAAGGCCTCAATTGGAGTTCGGATGAAGAAGATATGCCCTTTGGAAGATCTAATCTAAAGAAAATGCTAAAAAAAGAATTCGAGTACTGTTTATCAAGCACTGTACATCGAGTACTGTTCATTGATCTCGACTGTACGTGGTCGTAGGATGTTACGACTACCTGGTCGTAGGGGGGTTACGACTACTGGTCGTAGGATGTTATGACTACTGGCCGTAGAAGGTGGATGCCGACCAAGATGCTACGTCAACTGGTGACATCGCTCCGGTGAACCTACGGGCTCCGGCAACAATAGCGCACGGTGGTGTCTCATCAGCGATGAGTGATACCAACATGTAGAGAACGCTATTGCGAACTCATTGGTGCACTTACGGGTGCTTGAGGACAACGGTGGTGACCGACGACGAGGTTTTGGCGGCGGAGAGGTACGAGTGTTGTTGGATTCCAACTCTGGCGACACTCCAGTGACAATGAAGACGATGGCGTGGTCGACGAGGCGGCAATGTCGGTAGTGAAATTCAAAAAACAAGAAGCTCGGTCGAAACCCTGAAACCGTGGATTGCGGCGGCGCTAGAGCTCTAGGGTCGAGGTGGCTTGAGGGTTTGGGATGAGGGCGATGAAGCGATCCTCGGGGTACTAATTATAGGGTGAGAGCGTGGCCGAGAGGGCATATAGGTGGCGGAGTTCTTTTCGAAACCGAAAGGGGATAAGAAGATTAAACGAGATTTGATCGCGAATCGGATGAGATAGCTACCAAATTTGGTTGCAAAGAGATACGACTTCTAGAAGATGAGATCCACACGGAGAATCCAGGCGGATCGGCCGTTGTCGGACGAAACTCAAGGTGGCAGCAATGGCAACCGTGTGAGGATGACGAAGCCGTGGTTGAAGACGACCTAACGAGGCAGGCCCACTTAGCGGTAAGAAGTGACGCACAGACGTGAGTGGTATCACGAAGAGGAAGGCCTAGCGGGCTGGGCCGCGAGGCAGAGGGAATGGGCCGGAGGGATTGGGTTTTGGCCCATTGAGGTTTTCTGAGATTTTTATAGATTTTCCTTTTTAGAAAATACAGGAAAAGCAAAAAGAAAATAGAAAATAGCAAATGAATTCGAAAAAATTCTAGAAAATATATCCAAGCACGTAGAATCCAAATAAAATAGTTTTGATAATGTTGATGTTGACATTAATCATATTAAATAGTTTTGATACTAAAAGTCCATGTTAAGCTTTGAATTAAAATCCAAATAAACACAAAGGTGAAATTTTCCAACTACTAACTAGTCAAAAGGTTTTTAAAGCTCAGAAATATTGGGATGTTACAACCTCCCCCCCTCCCCACGTTCGCCTGGTCATTATCTCTTCTCCCCACCCTTCCACCCCCTCAGCGATCCCTTCCGATGACTCCCTTCTAACGACAATGATTACTGGACGTCCACCCCGCTGGTGCGGAGGAACCCAGCTCGGCGGACGGCGGTGCTCGTTCTCTATCACCAGTGTCGGTCAGATCTTCCTCCAGCGCATGTAGATCCCCCCCAACATTTACTGCCATGCCCGGTAGAACAGCGAATGACCCAGGGTTCTCTACACAAGTGGCTACGCCACTGGTAAATGTTGTACCGCTAGCTGTAAGCCCCCCGACAACCGAGATCCTTCCTCCATGCCTCGATCCTCATGCCACCCCCGCTGTTTTTCCGAGTGAGATGAGGACACCCGACGCCAATAGGACGTACACCCACGATGTGTGTTTTACTAGTCTTTGCGCGTCATTTACGTAGTAAAGGAAAAAAGAAAAAGCTTCGTTGGAATGCATAATTTTTTTCTCGAATCCAACGTGAATTGAGCTGTTTGATGCGGAATTTTTGTGTTCCAAACGCTCCTAGGATGAAATTGAAGAGAAAACTTAAAAACTATACATTCCATAATGGGTTTGTCTAAACAGAATGTGACAGTTTTCTCTGTAAAAAACTGTCACATTTTGAAAGTTGATTTACAACTCTATTATACATAAATTACAGTATATTATTTATGTAATTTTGGTTCTTGGTCACTGTAATTATTCTTGAAAGTATTAATAACTCATATTTACATCACATGATTCAAAATCTATCCCACATGTACTTTGAGAAGTTGAGCAAAAACAAAGACAAAAAAAATTATATACCAACAAAATACAGCAATGTGATGAACATGTTATGTTCTTCACATGTACTTTGAGAGGTTGAGCAAAAACAAAGACAAAAACTAAAATTATATACCAACAAAATACGGCAATGTGATGAACCCGTTATGTTCGAATAAAAAAGTCATAATAAATTCGGACCCAATTCATCATATGGGAAAAAGTACAAATCTCAAAGCATATCGGACGAATGAAAATCTCAAAGCACATCAATTTTGTGTACATGTGTGTGCATGTGCGATTGGTCCTATTAACTTGGACTGCATCTCATGAACATATGTGCATGTTGGGTGCAAAGACAGACAATAACCTGCGGTTCCTGCTGCAGAAGGTGTTAAAGCAGAGCGACGTCGAAAGCCTCGGCCGCATCGTTTGAAAGAAGAGAAAACAGGGGAATTGTTATATACAACACTAATCTTATAGCACATCTAATGAACAAAAAAATGACAGTTTTAGCTTCAAAAAACTGTCAGAAGTTATATAGCAATACCCTTCCATAATCTACCCATTCAAAGAGGAAAATTAGCAGAAGAGGTCAATAAAGAAACAAGAGAACCCAAAAAAACAGCGGCCCAACATGGTGTCCAGCCGGGCGGGCATCAATTGATGCGCGGCACTACCTGCGCGAGCTGCTCAGCCGTGCGCCCCAGCGAATGGAGGTTGCATCGCACGATGGTGTCCACGAACATGCGCAATTCTTCAACATGTCTCACAGACTTGAGAATTAGTAGTGTACCATTAGCTGTCTCCAAATGCACATCTCCCTTTCCAATGATTTGAGCACAATCATTGTTTCCCATCTTCACAATGCCAAAATCACCAGCAACATAATTTGTGAAGAGCCTTCTATGAGATGTAGCATGTATGGTAGTACCACTAGCAGGTATCCAAGTCATGTCATCATCACCCACAAGGTTGATGGTTGCATCATCAGAAACAACAGTGATTCTTTCTTCAACAGTAGAACCAATCTTGTCATCATCATTTTTAGTAATGACTACCATCATGTCCTCAACCGCTGAAGTAATGCAACCAACATCACTGTCATTGTCACTATCTTGCTTCTGTGCCTTCTTCTTTTTCTTCTTGTTCTCCCGCTTGAGCTTTCGACAGAACTTTCTAATGTGTCCCTTCTCATGGCAGTGATAGCACTCAACATCTGAAAATTTTCCTCTTGACTTGCTTCTACTTTCAGCTGAATTCTTCGAACCTCGGCTCTTGCTTCTCCCTCGTGACTCGGTGAACAACACCTCGGATTGTGAGGAGGAACTCTCCCTTTCAGCAAGTCTTCTTGACTCTTCATTTATCACTTTGGTCTTCACAAGGTTCCAAGAGACAGTACCGTTTGGAGCTGAATTGCACAAAGTGACTTTAAGAGTTTCCCAAGTATCCGGCAAAGAATCAAGTAGTAGCAAATCCTTGACCTCATCATCGAATGTGATGCCTATGGAAGATAGCTGATTTATAATGCCTTGAAATGCATTCACATGATCAGCCACAGAAGTGTCATCTCGGTACCTCAAATGCACAATTGCTTGATCAAGAACATCTTATCGGTACCTTCCTTCATGGCATACAATTCTTCCAATTTCTGCCATAAGAAGCGTGCATGTGTCTCATCACTGATATGGTTCAACACATTGTCATCGACCCACTGTCGAATGAACCCACAAGCTTGACGATGAAGTACCTTCCACTCATCATCAATTTTGTCATCCAGCTTCTCGGTGGCAAATACTGGATTGTAATAATCTTTCACATAGAGCAAGTCCTCCATATTACCTTTCCAAGCTTGGTAATTTGTACCATTCAGAGATATCATCCTGCTAGTATTCACCTCCATCTTTCACTGCAAGACAATCACCAAAGTAAACCCGAGCTCTGATACCACTTTGTTGGGGCTAAACAATGCAATTACCAAAAGTTCAGCACCTCTACTTGTAGTGAACCCATGAGGATAGCTTCAACCAACAGATAAGCAGCGGAATTAACAATAAAAATATGCACAAAGTAACACAGCGATTTACGTGAAAAACCTCCTCGATGTGAGGAGTAAAAACCACAGGGCTTGCACAGTCCACTCCTAAATCTTCCACTATAATCAACAATGGGTACAAGAAGTCTTCTCTAGAACATCTAGAGGTACAAAACAGAAGCAACAACATCATCAAGATATAATCTTGATATCATCATCAACAACCATACACAATTAACAGGAGGTATACTAATAGCCAAGCAGAGAAAATACAGTTTCTGTCTCCTTCAGTTATCAGCTCATATCTCACAAACCACAGATCCAAACTGCATGAAACTTGGCAGGAATGTGGATCCACAAGTCCCTAACAGGTTATCCAAATTTCAGCTAAATCAGACAAAGTTTCACCACTCAAATAGAACTTCTACCAAATCTGCTCAGGATCACCCGAGATAGAACAGAGCTCCTCTTCTCCTTTTCCCTCTTGTCTCTTGTTTAGTTGTGTGCATATGCTTCTCCCATCCAGCCTCCCCTTCCAGCAGCAGCTCAAGGAAATAGTTAGGGTTTTTCTTCCCCTCACCAAGGAGGAGGCATCTCAGCCGTTGATCAATGGAGAAATCAATGGTTCACAAGCTTATAAGTTTATGGGCTGATCTTAGGCTTCTTCTCCATATGGAGGGACTCCAGCCCAACACGAACGGCCCTGCGGCCGACGCCGCCTCATGCACGGTGGTCACAGTGTGGTAGTTGGCGAGTCGGGGCTCGCCGCCAATGATCCAGAAGCTAAGCACGCGCCGCTCGTCGTCCGGGATCTCGAGCCGCTCGCGACTGCTCATGGCAGGAAGCCCGGACACCACGCGCACCTCCCGCACCGACCCCACTGTGCCGCCGTTGCCGTCCACGAGGTGGCAACTCTTGATGAAGTGCTTATACGCCTGCGGCCGGTCGAAGCACCGCACTACCGACCACACCGCGTCCACCGGCACCGCGATCGCCTGCACCACGGTCGAGCAGCACTGCCCCGCGCCCACCGCGTGATCGTGGTACCGCGCCACCTCACCCGGCACCGCCGCGCACACCACCAAGGCCTTACCGCCGGCACCGATCCGGCTGTGCTGCTGCGGCGACGGCCGTGCAGCTGTGTACGGCATTGTATGAGCCTTGAGTTCTTTTATGTCTGTAGAGAAGAAATTAAGAGTAGTTAGGATTAACAATGAGAGTTCTAGGCTTTGGATGGTGTCATATATGCGAGACAAGAGGTGGATGGTTGCAAGTTAAATAGTTAATTTTCTTTAGGAAGCCATCTACTTGCTTTCGTTACTGTGTGGTTGGGTAAGCTGATGCGATAGTTTAGGGTTACTTGGGAGATCGAGCTGGCCCTGGGAATAGTTAGCTCAGTTAGGGGATGGGAGTGTTTTGACCTCTTGAGGTTTGTTTCTAATGAATGGGTGGTACATATGGAGAGTAAAATGCCTAAAAGTGGTAGTTGGTTTGCGCAATTCATTAGGGAGGTATACCCAAAATCAAAATGGAATGAGCTAAATTGATGTGCATCTTGGTCTTAGACAATAAAATAGGAGCCATGTTGACATGCATGTTGTTGAATTTGGCCATATATATAGCAGCTTGAAGCATCGGTCATCTATGGCAAACTAATTAATATGACGTCAAATATATCGATGCAAAGTTTCATTAGCATGTTGTACATGGATAGAAGAATTAGTAAATCAATCCTTAGCCACTTGGTAGTGGAAAAATATATAAGCAATGTGAGCATCGTTTGGTATTGGTGGTGTTAATCCGTATATATATTGCACCATTTTTAATCGAGAGTGAAATGCATGCATGGATGGATGTCCATGGAAGCTTTGTCTAACCTATTAATGTCCTTATGCAGCATGACATGCAGTTTCCGCACAAGCCTCCCTGTGCTCCAAGCCCTCCAAGCCCAATATTGATGCCCCAGCAATTTCCCTCCGCTACTCTCCCTCATCCCTCCAGAACGGTGGCTTTTCAACTTCTAATAAACTCTTCTTTGCCTTCTAACCCTAAACCAACAATCCAAATCCTTCTCACTCTCATGTAATATATGACAACTACAAGTAAATTCGATCTTGTAGTTGATCTTATGCCCTGTCTTCATCCAATCTGTATAGCTTCTGAACTAAACTTTGCCTCACGAACAGCTTCACAAATCCTTTTCCCCCGAAAATAAGAATTTTCATCTTTTGTAGAATCACTTATTTGTCCATCCACTCAAAATCTAGATCACGTTTGGAATGCCACAACATCTAATTATTTATAGTTCTGTGAACCACTCTTGTACTTGACGAAGTAATATCAATAAGATGAAGGCTATTCTCATCCAGACATGAGATATGTTATTCAGTTCTTCACAGGCTATTGGAATGCTTATGGCCATCAGTAAACAACAAACACCTTAACTGAAAACACAAGCACCATCCGAGCATATCCATAGAGCACAAGTTCTGCCCATATAATAGCACATCCATGGCACAATAGTGATGAGCTCGGCAAGGATGGGCGGAGCTTCGCAATGACTCCAACGGGTGGTGGTGGTGGCCTCGGGGTTGTGGACGAGTTGTTGGGATAGCCTCATATTGTTGTGAGATGCACATAGCATGATTTATAAAGGTGAAAGTATACTCATCTATCAGACTAGTCTTTTTAGAAAAGTTGGCTCAAGACCCCTTGGTTGTTGCTCTGTAGTTGAGCTTGTAGGTATAGCGGCTCAACGACTTGGGGCTGGGATGCTGGTTTAGCAGGCCCGGTATCGAACGTTGGCTTAGCGGTCTGATGACGTTGTGCAACAATTAGTATCAGAGCACAAGTATCCTGGATACATCTCAGCCTTCACGGTTGCCGGAGCACACCCGATGTGTAAATGGGAGATTTATTACGATAGTCTCACATCAGTTGTGGGACAAGACAGCATGATTTATAAGAGGGGGTGTACCCACCTATCAAACTATTCTTTGGGGAGGAGGGGGGGATTGGCCCAATACCCTTTGGTTGTTGCTATGTAATTGAGCTTACAGATATAGTGGCCTAATGACCTAGGGCCAAGACGTTGGTTTAGCGAGTCTGAGATCGAACGCTTGTTTAGCAGTCCAAGGACGCTGGTTTAGTGATCTAATGACGCTGCACAGCGCGAATGCAGGGGGCAGTGATTTAGGACGAATGCAGTGCAGCAGCGGGACCAAGCGAGGTAGTTGTGTGATGCGGCCGCTTCGGCGACAAGAATCACCGCGACGGCCGCGGCAAGATGATGGCCAGAAAGAGCTGAGATCAATGGAGGCTGTCATCCTAGGCTTGGACCGGGATTTGGATTTGAGGTGGGATTGGATTCCTTGACTTCCGAGAGGGACCAAATACTTGCCGAGAGAGGGTTCTCACGTGCCACGTTAGGTCATACGAGTGTCGTACGCTATATCGTCGTACGTATAGCAGGACTATTTTCGCTCCTTGCAGTAGTTACATATGGGGCGATGGAATTAGCTAGCCTTTGGCCAATGAATGCACCTCCTGAAACTAAAAGAACGGAGCTTATAGCTTGCGAAACCCCAAAATACCCATGAGAATTGGACCAATCGAGCACGCAGTCGATCATTGGGATGTGTTTGATTGGTGGGATGATGTTGAATGAGATAGGATGGTCCTATACCATGTGGTTCTATTGTTCTAGGTGAATGAGATGTTCAACATCCAGAGAGAATATTTCTTAAATTTGTATCCCACCATCTAGGATGTAATTGTTCAGTTCAAGCAACCAAACACATGAATGATTTTTTCCTTAAATCATCCCATATATGTACCACTTGGTACAAATAACCAAACACATTCTAGAAGTAGCGACTTGTCCGACTCACGAATGTCACTCAGTCCCAATAGGAGGCCGAGGGCTACAATTTATGTTGAACTGGTTGCAATTCGAACGAGGATTCCACCATGCAAGGATAACCTTTCCTTCTATGAGTCTTGCTATACACACGACGGTAAAATAAATCGTTGTACGTGCTATTATGCACGTGGCGACTGGGCCCACGCCGCTCGCAGGGCCGTGGGGCGGTGCGGGCAGGGCTGGCGCGTGAGCAGTGGGAGGTGCTGCCAGGGCGGGAGGAGGAGGCGCGGCCAGACGCGAAGGAGAAGAGGTGACACCACGGCGCCGGTGCGGAGGAGGAGGGGGCAGACGGGCACGGGCGGAGGAGGAGATGCGAGAGGAGGAGGGGGCGGCCGGCCACACGCGTATGACGAATAATGTTGTACGCGAAGCATTTCCGTTTCTTCGATATATCAGAAAACTACTATCTCCGGTCCAATAGGAGTCAAAATGTGGTTATACATATACATGATGATATATTATGTCTTTGAATTACTGAATCCAAAAGGGATATTTTTTAAACTTGATGTCAGAAATTCAATGACGGTAAAACCCCTCAATCGTGAATGGTCTACGTATTCATCCGCTGGTTGGTTTCATTATTTCATACCCCAAAAATTTGACTTGAACCTGGCTCAAAATTCGAACTTCCTTTGCTCGTGCATACATGAAAAGTCAGACGGGATTCACAGCAAGGATATATCATCAACCGAATTCTAACGTTCATAGCACGAAATATCATCGGTGCATGCATGGAGCTAGCTGCCATCACGTAATCGGGACTCGGGAGAAATAAATAATGGGCGCAGGGTAACCACACAAGTAAAGAAACAGAAGTACAGAACAGTTCATGAATCATGATGCCACCTAAGTTAAACAACTTCAAAATAACCCGGCACAATTGTTTTTCCCTTTCAGAGAAGCCTTGGCAGATGCCCAACATGGGCTGGCTATCAATAGTCGATACTGGCCTGCGAGTTCTCCGTGGACCGATCCAATATCAGTATCAGCCCAGAGACATGATAGGCTTGTGCGGTTGTGCCGTGGCGCGACCAGAAAGGAACAAGCCGCACGCGCGCAAGGCTCGCAAAACTCAGTCCAGGTCGAGAAAAGGCCGCCGCCTTTCTGGGAACGCAGGCTCGGGTGGAAAATGCACCACAACTATTGAGGCGGAAGGCGGTGGGCGCTGAAATCAGCGGGCCGAGCCGAACCTGCAAGGTGCCCGCGGGTGGGAGGCAAGCGCAGAGGTGGGGGCAAGTCGATACTGGCCTGCGAGTACAGCGGCCTCCGGACGTATGCGGGGTATGCTCACCTCGAATCTGTGGGCGAGGGCCTTCCACGCGCCGCGCACGTCTGGACGCCGAAACGGATCAGCGCCCAGGTGGCCGACGCGATCACCGAATAACGGCCCAGTTGCGCATGCACGGTCCGTCCGTCAGCCGAAGCACGATCCCGTCACTATGGGGCTGATTGGTTTTTTACCTTGACTAGCTATACCAAAATCTGATAATATCTAAAAAATTTGACCAGTATTTGTTTTGTTTACTATATTTGGTGTGCCCTTGAAAAGTTTGGCAACGCCAAATATTGATAATGACCATAAAATTTGGCTAGAATTTGATTTGTTGTCAAATTTTAGTACTATCAAAGAAAATATGGTAAAACCAATTTTTTCTTCACAATTCCTAGGCAATATTTAGGTGGCCAAAAAATTGGCAGGACAACTAGCCTATGAGTTTACTAAGTGGCATCATTTCGTTGGATGTGAATAGGAACATATTAGTCAATTTCGGTATTATCCGTGGGTCCCATATGACATCAATTTTCTTTTGCCCCAAAATATGTCAACTCGGATCTTGTTTTGTTGATAAAATGACAAGGAACACAACGGTTCAAACGGATCATAAATTGGATACCCGGTTTAGGAGATATGATCATTTGAAACAGATAAATCAATCTAACCATGCAATTAACATAACTATTTGTATCCAACCAAAACTCATTTGAAACAGATAAATTGGTATTACCAAATTTTTGTCCATATTGGTGCCAAATCAAACACTATCTTACTACTTTTTTTTACCCATACTTTGATATTGCCGAGATTTTTGTATTACCAAAATTTGGTTTGGCTCATGTCAATCCAAACAGCCCCTATCTGCCATCCGCCGGTGGTGCGCCCGAGCCAGATCAGGGAGGGAACGCTGGTCTGTGCCGAGCGCAATGCGGTGTGCTCGCCCTGGATGACGTCTAACCAAACCAAAAATTCTGCACAGGTCAATTGCCCATTAATTGATTTAGCACGCAGATGCAAGTGTATATGTAGCAGACACCTGCTTCTGCCTGCCTGCCGGTTACATGAGGAACGGAGCTAGCTAGACAGTTATGTACCAGCCGTATCAATCAATCCTCGTTGCCGTCAAGAAGGCCTGCTCGGGAGTGCAGCAGGAATTCATATTTCTTAATACTGTCACCAACGAAAATTCTGGAAGGATTCTACATTCCAACAGCCCGTGAATTTGCGATTTGTCCCGATTCCTGACCAACCCATCATAATCTCTACCAATCATCAACAGACAACAGGATACCACAAATCCATTATCCATATATCTATCGTCGTTCATATGGCGTACAGTTCCGTCTCACATCAAATATTGATCTGTATATCTCTTGTAGCATATATCAACACTACTTTCTCTGTTCCAATCAAAAAATAAAAAGGATTTATTTCAGTCTTTGAAGGGTAACCATGAGTTCATGACTAGCTTTTCGAGTATCATGCGTATCACCAGAACCACCTTTTCATCCAAACACACGGACATAAGAACGAAAACAATTACCTGTCTGTCACTTGAGCAAACCATATTGGGATGCTCACATCATATAGAAACTTGGCATCACACATCTGAAAAGCAGATATCATATAGACGTCAGTGGAGTTACTCCAAGCTCGATAGTACTACTACCACCATACAATGCATCAGCATGCTTGCTTTGGAGTCTTTGCCTGAAATGGCCTCTATCTAAGGAAATAACAAAACTAGCCCCGCCTCCTCCGCGAACGAAATGATTAAAATGACACCCTTACCATGCTATTTTGCTACAGAACCGACATTCCATACACCCTGACCGTGGCAGGATGGCTGCCGCGTGGGTTTGTGCACTGGCACGCTATCCTGCCACGATCTAAGTGCGCGAAATGTCGGTTCCGTGGTAAAATAGGGCGGTAGGAGTGCTATTTTTGTCATTCGTTCGCGGATGGCTAGTTTTGTTATTTTGTTCCCAAAGAAGGCTAAATGAGCCAAAAACTCATTTGCTCTGTGCCAAACTCTGCACAGTGCACAGTTCAGTAACCAACAAATACTTGCATTCGGTCCATCTAGAGTAGGATACAAATTCTTCAATTCTGCCAAAAACAACCAAATCATGAGTCAAGAAAAGGACATTAAATTCATGCAATAGATGCTAGAGAACTGATATCCAGAAGATATACATTAGTTACACCGAATCACCTTAATATTTCCCAAATTTATTAGGCGTGCATGCCCCCTCCAGAAATATAATAAGAACCAATTGGAGCATTAAAACCCAGGCAAGCAGTTCCTTCTGATGGCACACCCTGTTCTTCTCCTAGTGCTCCTCTTTTCCACTGCCATTTCTACCTCCAAGAGTATTCAGCCGAAGTTCTCGGCTATCTTCGCGACTCCGTTCTTGACATTGGCAACAACAATCATATCCCGACTTTGGCTATGGCAAACCATTTTCCTTATGGGAGGGACTTCCCAGGAAAGAAGCCGACAGGGAGGTTCTCTAATGGCCGGCTTGTTCCAGACCTCCTCAATGAGAAGCTGCAGCTCAGAGAATTCTCACCACCATTCCTGGACAAGAAGCTGCCCGACAGTGATGTCATGACAGGGGTGAACTTCAAGTCGGCTGGTTCAGGGTTTGATGACCAGACGTCGCACCTGTCCAATACTCTGCCAATGTCGAAGCAGGTGGACCTCTTCAAGGACTACCTCCTCCGACTCAGGAACAATGCTGGGGAAAAGGAGGCTTCCAGGATCATTGCCAACTCTCTGATATTTATCAGCTCAGGAACCAATGATTTTACACGTTGCTACCGTTGATCAAAGAGGAGGAATACGGACATTGGTGAATACCAAGAAACTGTGGTCCGGATGGCACAGGCTTATGTCAAGGTGAAAATAGGCATTGTCTGAGTTGTTTCTACTAAACTATTTTGATCCAATTCTCTAACGTAGAAACTAAGCATAACTCTTCTCTGATTTCCCTAAACTGGATTGCAGGAATTGTTTAACCTCGGGGGGCGGCAGTTCTGCTTGGCAGGTCTTCCGCCATTTGGTTGCACACCTATTCAAATCACATTGAGTGGAGACCCTGGGGACGAGAGGGCATGTGTGGATGAGCAAAACAAGGATGCCCAGGTCTACAACTCTAAACTTCAAAAGTTACTTCCAACGTTGCAAGGCTCACTCTATGGAAGCAAAATTGTGTACTTGGATGCATACGAATCTCTCATGGAGATCCTTGATGATCCTACTAAATATGGCAAGGTTTTGCATTAATGTCATGGTCAAGGATCCAAAACCCGTTTCCGGTGGAAATCCCGGTTGCCGGCCGGAAACGGGCCGGTTACCAGATTTCCCGGAAAAAAAATCCGGATGAAGTTCTCTTGAATTTACTTAAAAACCAGCCAATATTCGAAAATTGGAATTTGAATTTGCTAAACTGAGAAAAACAGGCCAGTTTTTCCATTCCCGGTCCCCACCAATAAGACCGGTTAACCGGCGGTAACCGGCCGTTTTTTTTTCCCCGGTCATGATTCACAATTTATCTAGTAAATCAGTAAATGCATTCACTTGTACGAGATCACTTGAAGTTGAGAAGCAAAACACCAAGAGAGCGTATTAACTCTTAATCCTAGCTAAAGAAGAATTGGTAAACAACACGGTGCTAAACTTGTCCGCCAACAACTATAAGCTGGCAGAAAACCAAACAGCTAACAACTTAATGGCAAAAGGCAGATGCATCAGTTTGCAATTTATTCATGTCAACCTAGACTGCTTTCTTGTAATTATAGCAGTTCTCACCAAATGTTTGCCACGATATCAGGATTTACAGAGACAACACAAGGATGTTGTGGGACTGGGCTCAGAGAGGTCGGACTGTTTTGCAATGCATAGACTCCTACATGCACGAATGTGTCATCCTATGTATTTTACGATGCTGTGCACCCAACAGAGAGGGTTTATAGGATAGCAACTGATTACATACTGAAAAACGTTATTCCACAGTTTTAATGAATCAAATGCTCAAATAAGGGGTTAAAAAAAGCTCAAATAAGGCTTTCCTCCTTGTATTAGAGCTCTTTTACGATACACTCAATTTAATACAGGTTATCCATGTGATCCTGCATAGTGCAGCTCCTCCTACAGTGGGTCTCCTGCAGAGTGCAGACATGTGATCCACAATGGAAATTGCAGTGGGGGATTAACAAATATATATAATGTACCAACAGGAAGAAATGGAATCGCAATGGCTCATAGTATTAGTCGAGAACGCTGAAAGGAAATTTCGCATATTTTTTTAATATTTAAATGGAAATGTTGTAGATCCAACTAAGGATCCCTCCTAATCAAAAGGTTAACAAGGCCCTCAAATTCCTTCAATACAAATAAATAAACAGAACCCTCATATGGATTCAGCATGAAAAAGATTATAAATCAATCGTTGAAGAACAACTTGTGGCATACATATTGGCCATTATTTTTAAATGCTTGTTCATATATTGGGAAAGTTTAATAGTGAACATAACTTCTCTTTAATTATAGTAGATAAAAAAAACCCTGACTAAATCAGTACAATAGTATATCAGCATCAGTTGCTACAGGACTTCACATGATCCTAATTAGTAAAACATTAACCACTATAACACATATATTGTGAAAATAATAGAGGTGACAGAGTTGCGGAGACACACCTTACACTATTCTCCCTGAGAAACATTAAACACAAATCAGCAGTAGCAGCCAGAAGAGCCACACTTCATCACCTGGCCATTGCTTTGAACAACTGCTGAATCTGTGACTGCACATCCTCAGGTCGCATATATGACTCCCTTCCGGCCCCTGTTGCCTTTAACATCTCAACTATATCCCTGTAGGCTGGAATGACCAGATCCTCCACCAACATGCTCAAATCCACTGCTTGCTGCTTCTCCACCAATACCCACCGTGACTGCACCTGGCAAACTGCTTCCACAAAGTCATTGAAATGGTTCAGCTTCTGCATCGTAACATTAACATTGCTGTCAAACCTTTTGTCCATCTCAAGTATCATAACAGCCTTCCCCCAGGTAGCATGTCGATATTCCAAAACCCATCGGCGAACCTTTGCAGATATTACCCTGGTCCAATCCTCACCCAGCAAGACCTTAAGCTCACAACCATTGACTTTCTTGATTATATAGATCCCGTTGTTAATTAGAAACACGCAGCTGAGAGGGACATGACGATAAACCTTGGATTTGGACTCAAGATTCTCCATGAGCACATCCACAATCCAAGCAAGGCGGACCGCCAGTGATGATGTTGGACGGTCAGGGTCTATTGGACATGTTTCAGCACAACCAAACTCCAACAACATCATTTCTTCCAAAGTATGGCGAGATACACATGCTGCCATAAGGTAGTTCATTACATACCTTGTTATCGGATGTACTCCACCATCTGGTGGAGAAGACTCACTTGGATCACGGCGTATCAGATTTTCTAAAGCCGTAAAGATGCCCTTAATTGACAATCCAAGGCACTCACGAAGAATGGTTACCTCATGATCAAAGACTTCATCAAGGACAGGAAGTATATCACTTACGGCATCATACATGTCAACTATGCGGAAGAGACATTCCGGATTCTGTCCAGCAGCTGCAATAAATTTGGCGAAGGACAGGAGTTGAAGAATTGGCTCACAAGCAGTGGCAAAGGCAAGGCCATTGTAGGATGTGAGGTCCTCGAAAACGCAATCACATAGGTGGCGTTCGCTTGGGATTAAGATTTGGAACACACCACGGATTGCAGGGATCCAGCGCGTGATCTGAGTCTCAAGTTCCTCCCACGATGCTGACTGGAACTTCTCTGCCAAGTGAGCATGAACACCAAAGCGGGCAATGCTCTCATCAATGAAGTTGCGGCGTGCAGCAGCATAGTTCTCAGCACATGCATTACCAAAACCAGCAGCAACCATCCTTCTTGCAATCCGGTTTGCCTCAAAGATCACACCCTCTGGTAAGGTATCAACGATGATGTCAAAGTTTCTAACTGGCAGTGCTACAAGGGTGTGGCTGTCATCATCATTATGGTTTTTCTTGATATTGTGGTAACCACTGTTGGCATCGAAACCAGAAGTATCAATCAGATGCTGGAACTCATCTCCAAGCCTCGAGGCACAACGCTCTAGAAGGTGATCAAAGCTCTCAAGGAGGGTATGGTCCGCTGAGGTGTTGTCAAGGCTGTGGATGGTGGAAGTTAGTTCATCCACAGCGTCTAGGAAGGCATTAGCATCATCAGAGCTGGTCCAGAGGGACCGATCCAAGCTAAGGAACTGGGAAATCAGATCATCGAGTGCTTGCAGAGTATCCTCCATGCCAGTCATCAATGCTAGGTAGTAACCAGTCTTAGCTTAAGTCTCTTCAGATCTAGAATTTTGTGAATATATGGACCTCCTGAGTCTTCAGTGCAAGTAATAGAAGAGGATGGTGGAATCCAGTCCAATCATCTGCAGCTGACAAAATCGACTAGTTCAAACATTTCATAATTCATACTTAACGTTCTGAGAAATGAGATTGCAAAACATACCTCCATGAAGGCGAATTCGAAATTAAGGATGAAAAAGATTGTCTAGCAATTGTCGCACTGAGATACATACAACTTCATCTCCATGAAAATGAGCTCTTGATGTTCTAAAATAATACACAATCTTAGCGGACCACCAATTATGTAAGAGGGGCAAGGGGCTGTGCATATGTGGACAAAGCCAGAACATAATTTCAACAAATAATAAAGCTGTTTGTTGGAGGGTCAAAGGAGCTTACATCAGGATAGCAACATCCAACAGTTTCATTGAAGAATATAATTACACCGCGTTATTTCTCGGCAATTGCACTCTTTTGACTTTTCTTGAAACCAACACAGCAAGTTATTGAAAACTAAAAGGCAAGCTCTGACAAATGGCACATACGTTTTAAAAAATAAGAGCAGATTTGCTATACGGGTAGATGCCATCTTTTACAAAAAAGTACATGATGCACTGTTCCAAAATTGTGATAAAATTCAGGGATGTGCTACATACCTGCAAAAATTTAAGATCAAATTCATCCATAGTTGCAGTAGCCAAAAGACTAGTGCACATATATATTCATAAATTGTGTGTACTGTTACTTGTCTTTTTTAGTTATCTCAATTAGTTATTGAACTCTTGAAATTTGCAGGTATGTACTATATATTGGTAGCTGTGCATCTACAGTGTTTCCACATTTTGGATGTAGTACATGCAACGCGTAATGCACCACATGTAAGTGGGGATAGCTACCCATATGGGCAGCAGGTTATTTCTATAAAATAGTCAATTTGCAGGTGATCGAACACGCCCAACATGTAGTTACAGAAGACAGGAATACGCATTTGCTACATGCTTGGCTGCTCCATACTGCTTCACCCAGTAACATTTTTCCACGAGGAGCCTAAAACTCTATATTTGAATTTTGAACAAGGAACCTCGGTCAACCTTAGATTATGCCTGATTTATTAACACAGTTTTTCCTTATCTTCTTCTAACTGTGTTAAGAAAACTGAATTTTTAAAAGTTGCACTAAGTAACAAAATTCCTAATTATAGTCTCATCCATAACACCTTTTTCTAACAATTTTATGACAAGACTTTATTTCACAAATGGAATAAATAATAATATTGAAGATTATATATCGATGTAAACATAATACAGGAGAAATATAAATCTGTTTGGGGCATCGACACACAAGAGAGAGTAAGCAGATTAGCTCGCCATGCTTTCTATGATAGGGCTCTTAGTCTCTTACTAGTTACTACTCTAACCATCATAAAAGTTAGGTCCACAGTAGCTAAAGCCTGATGGATCTGAAATCGAAATAGATGTGTCTCCATCATCACTTGAGCACATACGCTGATTTTGAAAGAAGGTAACTAAACAAGTATTTGAAATACACACAATCAGCACACTTGATTTGTGAAAATTAAAGGAGCAATTAAGCCAAAAAGGAACTTATAACATTGCAAACAAGATTTACCATTACCAATTGATACAGAAACACCTACAACCCATGATTTGCTCATCTAATATAAAGCCCAACCTTAAGGCATAATACCATCAAACCCAGAATGTCATCATTGCCAGTGTTCAGATATCTGCCATAATAGAAATGACACCAAAATCACAGCTATAGCAGCATCATGCTATAATTAACTAATCACTTGGCCACTCCTTCAAACAAATGTTGGATGCATGCCTCGACATCCTCTGGGGTATGCTTAATGAACAAGTCCCGCGCAGCTTCTGGAGATGATCTCAACCTCGCAATTAAGCCTGTATATGCCGGCTTCACGGAATCTGCTATTGCTGCCCTAACATCCGCACGCAGCTGCTCGTCTACGATCACCCACTCAGACTGCACCGCACAAATCTCCTCCAAGTAGCCGTTGAACATCCGCAGTTTTTGCAGCATGGCCTTCACAGGGAGACTACCAATGCCAGGACCTCCTGTCTGCAGAACTGAAATGACCTTTGCCCAAGCCCCGCGCTGGTACTCCATACTCCACCGGCGTACTCTACTCAACATTTGCTTCATCCACTCATCACCAAGCAAAACCCCAAGCTCACTGTCATTCACCTTGTGGATAATGTACTTGCCATTATTCATCAAAAAGATGGAAGCAAGCGGCGGGTCCCTATATATCTTAGACTTGGTTTCCAGATTTTTGTGAAGCACATCCATGATCCACGCAATGTGCACGGCAAGTGACGAAGTGGGGCGATCAGGATCAACAGCAATAGCCGCCCCGCCAACAGCACCCAAGTCACCTTCCATCACCTCTTCCAGTGTCTGTCTTGATCCACATGCAGCTCGGAGATAGTTCATGACATACCGAGTGATTGGGTGTATGCCACCACCAGGCACCGCAACACGGGCTGGGTCACGGCGGATGAGATTTTCCAGCTCCATGAATATACCTTTGATAGAGGAACCAAGGGTGTTGCATACCGCGGAGACCTCAGCGCGAAGTGCTGCGGAGTAGGGATCAGAGAAGACAGGGTCGAGGTCAGGGACGAGGTCACGCACTGCCTCGTACATGTCGATGACACGGAAGAGGCGCTCTGGCGCGCGGCTGGCAGAAGCAACTGCGTCGCCGAATGAGATAAGCTGCAGAGCCTGGGTGCGAACTGCGGCAACAAAGGCGAGGTCGCCATAGGGGGCGAGACCGTCGAAGACACGGTCGCAGAGGCGGCGCTCGCTGGGGATCAGGATGCGGAACACCATCTTGAAGGCCGGGATCCATCGAGCAATGTCGAACTCGAGCTCCTCCCATGATAAGGAGTGGACCTCGTCGGCAGTGCGGGAACGGATGCCGAGGCGTGCGACGCTCTCGTCGATGAATCCGCGGCGCGCGGCCGCGTAGGCCTCGGCGCACTCGCGGCCAAAGCCCGCGTCCACCATCCTCCGTGCGATCTGGTGCACGTCGGAGACCGACCCCGGCGGGAGAGCGTCGATGACCACGTCGAAGTCCGAGACCGGCTTGGCAATTGGGATTGGCTCGTCGCCGTAACCGTCGTCCGCGTCGTAGTCCTCGTCCTCACTCTCATCAGACCCGAAACCGCCGGGCGCCGCCGGCGCCGCGTCGTCGGGACGCTCGATGAGCGCCCGGAATTCGTCCTCCAGCCGTGCCATGCACCGGCTCAACAGCTCGTCGGCGCGGTCGAGAAGCCCGCGGTTGGTCCCTGCCGCGTCCAGCTCCTGCACGGTGCCGATGAGGTCGTCCACCGCCTCCAGGAACGCGTCTGCGTCCGCGGAGTCGGCCCATATCAGTCTATCCATGGTCACGAACTGCGAGATCTGCCGGTCCAGCGTGCGCACGGTCCGCTCCAGCGACGTCACCGGCGGCATCGCCGCCGCGGCCGAGGGCACCGCGGGCGGGGGCGGAAGCGGCGGCGAGGCCGGCATCGAGTGCTCCCCACCCCCACCTCCGGCCGCGGCCGCGGCGGCGCGCGTGCCGTATAGCTTGTCGAGCGAGAGGCGGCCGTCATAGTTGGAGAAGACCTTCAGTATGTCCTCCGTCATCGTGTCGGTGCGGCCCAGGGTCTTGACGATGTGCTGCACCGTGGCGAGCAGCTTCTCCTCGCCGTCCTCCGCCATAGGCTACGCGAGGAACCCGTCGCCCGAAGCCTCTC
Source organism: Phyllostachys edulis (assembly GCA_036346405.1). NCBI lineage: Eukaryota > Viridiplantae > Streptophyta > Magnoliopsida > Poales > Poaceae > Phyllostachys > Phyllostachys edulis. Next base: position 40,311,661 of record CM070545.1, read on the forward strand.
CCGGCGACCTTGCGTGTGGTTTGGACTAGGGTTTGGCGTTCAAGCCGTGCGGCCGTGGAGCTCCTTCGAGTGGTTGCGGGGGGAAGACGCGGTGGCGGTCTGGCGGACAGCGACAACGATGGACTGGTCGCTGAGCGCTCACTGGCTGTGCTAGAGTGGCACCGTTGTAAATTGTAACGTTTGTTGAGAAATTTACCGTCCGGCCGCGGGGTAAATTGCGGTGGGCGGTGGATGGGAGGGTGGGTTGGTCGGGTTAACGGTCGGATGAAGACGTGGAGGTGATGGTAACAAGGTGTAAAAACTGCGGGCACCTCGGAAGATGAGAAAGAAAGGAAGGGGGATACGGGCAGACGGCCAAACGGGTGGTGGATAAAGCATAAATGCAGACGGCAACGCCGCTCGGGGAGTAGCTGAGAATTTAAATTCTCACTGACAGGTCGGGCCACAGGCGAGGGAGTGGAGTTTAGGTGTCACGTCGAGACGGAAAGGGTTTTTTTTTTGAAGGCGGAAAGGTTTTGGTGATAAAGTGGGACGGGGATGGCGTGATTGACGCGGAAGTGTAGGGAGGCGGACTCCTCAACTTGGGCTCGGGCAGTAGGGCACTAGGCATTAGGCAGCCCCGCATGGTGGCTCCGGGCCCAAACCAAGGCGAAGTGTGACAACATACATTGACAGCACGGCCTGCCGATTTGCGGTTAGGTCTCGGCCCACTAGCGATAAAGCAATGACGTGTGGGTCCCAAGTTAGTCCCGCATCCACTGTTGTGAAGTGGAGACGGGCGCAGAACCACCAATCTGCGGAAGCATAAAACAGCTTTCTCCTAACGGCCTTATCAAACCCGACTCATTTGATTCCCCCACAACAAACGCCATGGCCTCCGCACCGACGACGCCGCCCTTGCTCCCCGTGACCAACCACGCCGCAGGCGGCGGCGGCTCCGCGCCGTCTTCCAACACCGGCCTCTCCGACGCGCCGCTCTCCACGCCGGCCTTCCGGCTCTTCCTCGGCCGACTCTCCGACACGGCACGGCGCTCGCAATCGGACCGCCGCCCGTGGACGGAACTGCTCGACCGGACGGCCTTCTCGCGGCCGGACTCCCTCTCCGAGGCCACCTCGCGCCTGCGCCGCAACCTCGGCTACTTCCGCGTCAACTACGCCGCCGTGGTCGCTTTCTCGCTCGCGGCCTCGCTCCTCGCGCACCCCATCTCCCTCCTCGTCCTCCTCGGCATCCTCGGCGCCTGGTGCTTCCTCTACGTCTTCCGCGCCTCCGACCAGCTCGTTGTGCTCTTCGGCCGCACCTTCACCGACCGCGAGACGCTGCTCGGCCTCGTGGTCGCATCAGTGCTCGCCTTCTTCCTGACCTCCGTCGCCTCGCTCATCATCTCCGGGCTGCTCGTCGGGGGCGCGATCGTCGCCGTGCACGGCGCCTTCCGCATGCCCGAGGACCTCTTCCTTGACGATCCGAGCGCTGGGTCCAATGGCAACCCTACCAACAGGCTGTTCTCCTTCCTCGCGTCGCCCGGATCTGGGGTTTGAGGCGGCGCAGGATCTGGGCTCGTCGAGTTTATTTTGAGTCAGAATTGGTATAGATCTGGTTTGTTAACTGTAGCGAATTGCTTCTCACTCCGCTGGTACTTAATTGCGATTAGTTATGGATATGCAGATCTGATTTTGGTTTAATCCGTGCCTCGAATTATGCAGAGATCTGCAAGAGTTGTACTTCTCTAAGTTCTCTTAGATTTGATCGGATGTGGTGACTGACCACTGTCAAAGTGTTAGCATGTACTATCTCTGTGCTCTTTGAAGCAATTGAACATCATGACAGATTTATGGTTCTTTGATCACTCTAATACAACAACTAGTACATTCTAATATAACAAAGCTTTATATTAGCAAACGAAATTAACAAATTAAGATTTACAGCCTGTTTCGTTCCTAGGGTTAGATGTATGTCCAATTGTCCAGAACTTAAAATGCTAGTTTATTGTAGTGAGTGCACCCCATTAACATTTTAATGAATGTGCTTAGCTGCAGTTATGACATGTTCTGCAAAGTAAAATTGTTTCAATCTAAAATTTTGACATTGGTTATGTAGAATGTAGTACTTTCCAGTTTACTTGCATCAGATCAATATATTGGTTGAAGCTTGTTGGATAGGCATTGCTTTGTTAGGTTCTCTCTTTGGTGCATGGATTTGAAGAAGATTAATGACCTGTTTGCCCAGAGCATTGCAGTAATAGATTTGGCTGTAAATGTGTCAGGATATATAATTTAAGGGGTGCTTCCTGCGATATGATGTTAAAATTGTTTTCCATCAAGTAACCATGAATCCCCGATTGCCATGGTGAATTTCTGTGTAGTTCCTGTTGAATCAAGTCTTGCATAAATATATTCTTATCTCACAACATGCAATCACAGTATTGTAAGTCTAAACTATGATGGTGGTTTCATAGTTCTTGCCTGTTTGAACTACCCATGACCATGGTATGTCTGATAGTTACTGGATCATGTAGATTGAGATAGCTTGCTGAACACAATTGATGCTGAAATTGACTGTAGTAGGCGTTCTGTGGTGGTCGACCTGACTGTGATCGAAAATGTCTGTTGAGAATTGAGACTAATGTTTGCACAGCATTGTCATATATTATGTTGAATCATGGAGTAATCTATATATCGTTTTAGAAAATTGTATCAATCAGTGGGATTTTTGAAAATTGTATCAATCAGTGGGATTTTTGAAAATTGTATCAATCAGTGGGATTTTTATGGTCTTGCTTTTGCTGTTTAAAGGAATGTGTGGTTTACAAATAGTCATCTGTTTAGTGTCTGATTTTATCACTGGTAATGAAGGCAGGGGTCTGATTCTGAAGCTATATTTTACTAGCCGGTCACGATTATCAAAACTTAACGCCGTGTGCCAAAATTTCTTGATTTTTGTATGTTGGAAGTTGGAACATGGAGTAGAACTTTGCTCTATTGGACCTGTGTTGAAGAGAGAGTCGATCAAATTTTGCGGCCATATCGGCCTTAAGAGTTATTCTAGGTATTGTCTAATGGTTGGGACTGAATTTTCCTAAACTTTCCTAAGACTTGGGCACTTCATAAGAATTTTTTCGGCGTTCTTGGAGTTGGAGATGTTTGACGGGAAAGGAATTTACGGGTTGTGAACTGTGATTCTACTGCCAGAAGAAACTTTGCAAATTGCAATCTTGTCTCACTTGTGTTTTCTTTCTTACTGTACTTGAGTAGTTTTTGCTTAGTTCATAACTTCGACGTATGAATGGCGACAAGTCGTTGATCTCGCATTTTTCTTCAGGATTAGCATTTCAATTTGCGTCCTACTTCTGCAGTGGTAGCTTGAATTACACTTGCTACAAAAAAAAGGATTTATTCCCAAATAATACGCAGGAAATCACTGAAAATTACATAAATTTACAGGGGCAAGTTCAAAACCGAGCTGAAAAATCAACCCCCCTAGTACTCAAGATCACAAAATATCCCCCAAAACGCAGCAACTGAAAAATACAACATCAACAGGCTTCCATATTCTTAAACGCAGTATCTTGTGCTGATAATTAGCACATTGGAAGATCAACTGGAGGCGCCTCCAGGGCATCCAGTTTGCCATACCCATCCTCCACCAGGAACGCCATTGCCAGGCCCCAGGTTATGTGCACGTCGAGATGGCAATGCATGAGCCACACCCCCGGGTTGTCAGCTACGAACCGGATGACCGCCCAGCCGTTCACCGGCACCGCCACGGTGTTGCGCTGGGGTGGGTCAACGAGGTTGAACTTCTCGGCGTCCTTCTTAGGGTCGAAGTTGCCGAAGCCCTCCGCGAGAATGTAGAAGTCGTAGCCGTGGAGGTGGATGGGGTGGTTCTCCGGCGTGACGATGCTGGTGTCCTGCAGGACGATCTGCACCACGGAGCCGAACCTGAGCTTGTACAGCTTCGTCGCCGGGACCGGCTGCCACAGATCGCGGCTGACGCTCTGCGCCGTGTAGTCGAACTGCACCGGCGGGTAGGCCGGGAAGTCGGTGGTGAACACGCCGGGGATGCCGTAGTAGTGCGCATAGAGGAGGGAGGAGGTCTGCGGGAAGACAAAGGAGACGTTGTTCATGCTGGCCGTGAAGCGCGTGTTGTTCGGCCCGGCGCATTGCTGCCCCGGCATGCAGTTGAACAGGCCGAGGCCGACGGTGAAGAAGAGGTTCTCGTCGACGGGCCCGGGGACCTCGACCTTCTGGGGGCTCTTGATGCCCGCGGCGAAGGCGGTGGCGGTGGCGGTGTCATTGAAAGCCGGGAGGACCGGGAACGCCGGCGGGATCGTGGGGCCGAAGTCGTTGCTGCAGCCGCAGTCGTACTCGATGACGGCCGTGGTGGTGGTGTTGTCGAATGCCACGCCCTGCCCGCTGACGTAGGCACGCGCGGCGATGTAGTACCGTGTGGGCGCCTGGTCCATGGTGACGAGGACGTCGGTGGTCTGGCCCGGCGCAAGCATGAGCACCGAGGTGGTGAAGGGCTTGGTGTAGGACGCGTCGGCGGCGACGACGGTCATCCTGTGTTGCGCGATGGAGACGAAGAGCTCGTGGTTGAGTGCAGAGTTGATGAACCGCAGCAGCGCCGTCTCGCCGGGCTTCACCGGGATAGCGGTGGTCTCTGCCGACCAAAACGCGCATACATTGTTAATCGTGTGTGTTACATTACAGAGAAGACCGTGATGCAGACTGACATGCACGTGAGATTAGTACCTTCTTTGGAGCAGTCGTAGAGGTCACCGGGCTGGCCGTTGATGGTGAACGCATCAGAGACGTTGGGTGCACCACCGGTCCTCTGGGCCTCCCGGATGACATCGATCGGGTTCGCGTCCCACCATTCCCCTGTCCATCCATGCATCATCGTCAAGATTTTCAGTGCCATTTCATTCAGACAGTAGTAACAATCTAGTATCAGGTCACTGTTAGCCTGTTACGTTCTGATCGTTGGTTAGATACTTGGATTCGAAAAAACTATGGAGGAGAGGGAAGAGTCGAGACCGAGCTGGATGGGGACCTCTCGCGAGGGCTTGGCGAACGGGTAGGTCTTGTTCTCCCTTGGGCGGATGATGAGCGCGCCGTAGACGGTGGCCCTGAGCCAGGAGCTGTGCGCGTGCCACCACAGCGTGCCCTCCTGCCCCTCGATGGTGAAGCGGTACTTGTAGCTGCCGCCCGGCTTGATCGGGCACTGCGTCACGAGCTCCGGGCCGTCCGCCCACCCTGTCCTGAACTGTCGGATGCCGTGCCTGCATACATGTCGCGTCGCGCGCCATACGTGCACAGACACACGAGAGAACTCAAGTTACTAAAAAGCGCGCGCATTTACCATTCGCGGTGATCGATCAGGAGCTAGACAGATGCCGTGCGAAACCGCAAATCAAAGTAACTGGTACCAGTGGATGGTGACGTTGTACTGCGCCTGGTTCACGACGTTGACCACGAGGGTGTCGCCTTCCCGGACCTCCAGCGTCGGCCCCGGGAACTGCCCGTTCACCGTGATGATGTTGTGCGTCTTGCACAGCCTCTTCACCGGCGTCTCTTGGACCTTAATCAGTCGTCGCCACCCAACACAAACATGGCACGCAAACGATCAGAACTGTACCCAAAGCAGCAATACCATTGCTAGGAGAGGCAGAGTATATATATGATCACGTACGACGAAGTCGTGGTGGTGCACTTTGGCGTTGGCGAGCAAGGCGGACACGAGGCAGCTGCACGAGAGCAGAAAGAGCAGCCGGGACGACGCCATGCCGATCGAGTGTTGCCGCATTGTTGTCGGCGTCCGTCCGCGCACCGTAAACCGAACGAGGGCTGGTAGCTTTCGCCTGAAGGCTTCCGAGTTGGCAATGAGACTTCCACAGTGAGGCGACGGTATATATAGCGTTTCAAAAGAGCAGGATTCACGTGTCTGTCATGTTGCTGCCCTGGTTGGTCGATTAGGTTTTGATTTTTGCATGGAGATAAGGTTTTGCAGCAGCCGTCAAAGTGCCTGCGCCGAGTGCGTGTGTTTCAACCCTGCGGATGGCTTGGTGCACCCACTGGCCTGCCCCCGTTGGCGCGGTGGTTTCACTAAACAGGCTAGTGCTTCTTCCACACGCTTCTCTGTAAAGCCGTGTTTGCGCCCTGCTTTTTGTTGTCATCTCATTCGGTTATTTACTTATTTGCATCGAATCTGTGTACTTTATGATTCATTCAACGGTCCGTAAATCGGGAATACCTGTCGATGGAACAGTAGATTTTCACGAACAAGTTAATAGGGAACCTTTACTCTTTTGATCTGTGATTTCGCGGGGAACTACTGTATGATGTATGATGCAAATGAAGTATGGTTCTGTGCCTGCGGTCTACTGCTCTGATTTAGGATTTGCTCCCGTTGATCCTTCTACATGCATCTCTAAATTCAAACGGTGCAGGGGTCAGGAGTGTTTGTTGACCATCTATCTCGTGATCGGTTAGTCTGCCACAATCAGAAGCTAGCTTGGGAGCAGTATATGTCCCTTTCCATATCATAGTTTGCTAAAACTTACGGACCAAGGAACTTGGTTTTGAAACACAATGATTAGGAGTTAACTGTCACATTTTTTTCTAACGTTTGTTCCTGCCCTGTGAGTTGTTGGCCAGCATAAATCTAATACATTGAGCTTGGTCATTATATATGCCTGTGCTTATACAATTGAATCGGATTGTGACGACTTTCGTACTAAGGAGGTGGATTTGGTAGCCTATATTGCAATCTTCCGAATCAATCTTCTGACGATGAAAATGTCACCGAATCTGATTGCTCAGTCCAATTCTAGCTGCCTCGTGCCTGGTCTTGCTTTTTATAAAATGAACTTGGAAGCTAAGAAATATGCAACACCTCAGCCGCCGTGAAACGAACTCTCAATCTCCCATCCATGAACAGCTACCCCAAGAGATTGGTAATTTGGTATTGATCAAAGTCTATCGCATTAGCCTGAACCATATGAAACAATGAAACGCTTCCTCTCTATTGAAAGTTCTAAACCGAATGAAGTTCTTTTGAATTCATTCAGAGAAAAATAATGAATATCGCTTTGTTTCAACAGTTGACATGAGCTCTGAACAACATTAGAAAAGCACTGCGCTCGAACTTTGCAGGCTTTGCGTTTCGCCGTCGTGGACCGGCCATGAGGTAGGTTGGCTACGTGGTGCATCCAAGGTCTTCCACGACCAGCCTGCAATGCGTCAGGATATCTATCTGGTCTCTCTCTTCTCGAGTTAGGAACGGCAGGTGAGAACAACAAAATGGACAAAACAACAACTCCGATCCACTCCCAAAGCTCCGATCAATTGGAGGAGAATTTCAGACAAGTAGTTGGACATACAATCATTTCTGAAATTACTTGTCACTTGATGATTGCTGTCTTTCTCTATGGCCATGCTGCATGTGCCTAATGCTTTTTTGGCAGAACAGCTTTGGAGGTTGGAGAAAAGTGCCATGTCCATGCTACGTCAGAATTCTGAACCTTATTTTAGTCAGGATTGGATAAGGCATGCTCTTCTAAAGTTCTAAGTACAACTGCGATTACAATGCACTTTACTTTATCTAGTCTGAACTTCAGGATTGAACTGATCCTTTTGCTTACTGCATGCTGCAAATGGCGTTCTGGTTATGTAGATTTATTTTGAGCGTGTTTTTTTCGATGATTTGTAGTTCTTGTAGATCTCATACGGGCACTATTATTCTCTATAAAATTGTTCAGAAGTTTTTTTGTCCTGCAATAGTCCTGCACAATCAGGGATAGATCTAGGACTAAATTTTAGATAGAACAGAGTTGCAAGTGTAGAACAAAGAACCTTGGTTGGCTTGCCTTACTGGCCCATAGCCCGCGTCTCGCCTCGCCCGCTGCCACTTGGTTAGGGTTAGAGAAGGAGAGGACTAAAGAGACGTGAGTGAGAAGCAAAGGAGTTCGTGAGCCTGTGAGGAAAATACGGTACGATTGTAGGTTATGGACAGTACCTTTTAATGGGCTGAGTAGGCCAAGCCCAATCGAATAAAGCTCATGAGGCCACGATCACGAAACAACATCCTCTTCAACCTCCGCTGAACACTCTGTGCTTCAACAACCTCCTCCTTGCCTATCGCGGGCAACCAGTGTCGTGAATGCTAGGATCTGAGATCTAGCCACATGGGTAGGGGTCCGGACGGAGGGGGGCTCGGCGGCCATCCGACTATGGACGAAGGAGGGTCCGCCCTCGCACAACTACAGTGGAGACGCTATGTAACCATGTCAAAGTCAAAGGAAGAGATACTTACCTTGGCCTCACCTGCCATTGAGTGTACGATACGAAAAGGTAGGCGTAGCGTACTCGTGGGCCTCGCGGCTAGAGCTGACCAAATGGGCGGCCCGGCCCGGCCCAGCACGGCCTGGGCCCGTCGTGGCTCGGCTATTATTCGTGCCGGGCTGCGGTGACGACCTAGGCACGACCCATCGCCCTTTCGTGCCGTGCCGGGCTGGCACAACCCGTTTAGCTCATTTGGCCCGACAGAATGAAAAATTCAAAAAAACCAAAAAAAAATCCAAAAAATATAAAAATGTGTAGAATTCAGAAGTTGACATGAAAATTGGGAAAAAAAAATAGACAACCATATTGAAAATGTAATAGAATTTTATTAATGTTCAAATAGCTAGTTCATTAAAACATTTGTCATTTAGCTCGTAAGACATGAAAAATTAAAAAACAATCCTAGAAAAAATATATATATATTTAAAAAACCAAAATAAATTTATATATACTTATAAAACGAACTATATAAAATTTAAAAACTACAAAATAAAACCATATAAGTATTGAAAATAGAAAGAAAATCATATAAATATTAATAAATAAAAATAAAATTATATATGTATATTAAAACAATGTCAGATCGTAGGGGGCAGACTATTCGTCTTGTGTAAATCCGCACTACCGTCAGATCGGGTGTCGATCCAGACACAGTTCGAACTATCGTGCTGTACCGATTCGGTCCGTAAATAATATAGTACCATACCAGTCCATATCGTGCTTGGTGCTGGTCGCCACGGCCTGTTTGGCCAGCTCTGCTCGCGGCGTATCACGAGTTCACGATGGCACGACGCTCACCTCTCCTTCCCCCGACTCGACTCTGCGACGGCTTTCCCACCAGATCTCGCTTTTCCCCAACCCTAACCGCCGGCGGCAGCAATGATGGCCGCCGAGTCCTCGACGGAGGCCAGCTCCGACGCCGACGAGGATCTCGAAACCCTCGCTTTCGATTCATCCTCCATCGCCGCAGCCGCTGCCTCTACCGACCCCCTGCTCCACCCCGCTCCCTCCCCCTCGTCCACCGCCTCCTCTCCCACCGCCGACGCGAACCACGACGCATTCGTTGACGATGACGGCGAGGATGACCTCGCGCCAGTCCCCACTCCCCACGCCCCGGTCATTTCCGGAGAGGCATCCCCGGACTTCGCCCAGATCACCGTTTCCGAGCCTAAGAAGCACGCGGAGGCTGCTGCCGGAGTAGCAGGCGTCATTCCTGGCTCTGGAAGCTACTTCTCCTACCTCATCACCACCCGTGTCTCCGACGGCGGCGAGTTCCGCGTGCGGCGGCGCTTCCGCGACGTGGTGGCCCTCGCCGACCGCCTCGCGGACACCCACCGCGGCCTCTTCGTTCCGGCGCGGCCCGACAAGAGCATCGTCGAGGGACAGGTCATGCAGCGGCATGACTTCGTGAACCAGCGCTGCGCCGCGCTCCAGCGTTACCTCCGCCGCCTTGCTGCGCACCCCACCGTCGGCCGCAGCGCCGACCTCCATGCCTTCCTCACTGAGCCTAGCGGTATCCCCACCTCCGCGGGTGAGTCACCCAGGTGGAGTCCCGCGACTAGTGCTGCCACGTCCGCGGCTGTTACCACTCCAACGGCGCCTGCAAAGAGCCGGAGAGATTTTTTTGGGATGTTTAAGGACCTGAAGCAGACGGTGGCGAATGGGTGGGTGGTGTTGAGGCCGCCTCCAGTGGAGGAGGAGACTGACACAAAGTTCCTCGCACACAAGGCCAAGCTCGAGGACTTGGAGCAGCAGCTCACGAGGACATCTCAGAAGGTAATTATGCGTGTTTGCACTGGTTTAGTTGCATGGCGGAGCACTCATGTTACTCTTCTGCATAATTAGTGTAATTGTGAATTGTCATTGTGGACACAGGACAGAAACACAGGATAAATGAGGCAAGTGACTAAATTCTGCCTGCTTGTTTTGAGAAGTACCTGGACTACACTTACATTGCAACTTGATCAGGACATATATCTTGTGCATCATAAGTTTTTAGTACTATGCACTAGTGTACAAAAGTACACCGGCTAAGCTTCTACTTTTGCATCCTTTGTAGGCAGAGGCATTTGTTAAAGCTCATGATGATCTTAGAGCAACAACAGCTCACTTGGGAATGACATTCGTTAAGCTGGCAAAATTTGAAAGTGGGCAGGCTACATGCAGTTCTCAGAGAAGCCGAGCTGCTGATATTAACAGTTTTGCAAATGCTGTTGTTAAAGTCAGTAGATCGCAGACAAAACTAAATGCTGAAATTGTGAAACATCTGGTACGTGGGAAACTAGAATGAAGGAACATTTGCTTGAATATAGGTTTTTACGATTATGTTTTTTGTTTGAACTGTAACGTTATTTATGCTTTTACAGGGCACTATCCATGAGTACTTGGAGACGATGACTTCTGTTCAGAACGCATTTACTGATCGCTCTAATGCTTTGCTTCATGTGCAAAGTCTACCAGCAGACTTATTTCTCTTGCACACCCGGGTGGCAAAACTCGAATCTGTGTCATCGAGAGGAATTGACCAGGAGAGATCGAGGTATCAGATGATTGAAGAACTGAAAGAAACAATTAGAGCAACAGAAGACGAAAGAAGCCATGCACGTAAAGAGTATGAGCTTATCAAGGTAAATCACCCAGACTTATGAATTAAAGTAAGCGTGCAATTTGTGTTTTGCACTTATCATAGTGGCCTGCTCAATGTTGAGTTACTATTCATAATTGTTCTTTTTTTAATTGCATAGTTCAAGATTGCTGTGGTATTAACTCAGATGACAAAATTAACTAATATATGGTTGATGTTCTTGCAATGGTTGCACAACATATTTCTCTATTTTGGGAGGAGTAATAGATTCATACCGCTGGATACCTAACATGACTATAGTCAGTTCAGTTTGCATTACATTAGAGAGTGCTGTTTAAGTTTTTGTTTAACACATTACCTGGCACTAGTTAAATGGCATGAAACATGAGTCTGTACTCTATATATGCAGCATTCATTCACTCACTCAGTCTGAACAAATGTTTTTTACCATAGTGATGTGTGCTATGGAATGGTCAATTGCTAATTAGCGAACAGTGTTGTCTAAGTCAAATTAGCATTATTTTCAAGTTAAGCACTCAGGAGTCAGAATGAATTTAGAGCTGCGATTACTGCAGCATGGGGATAGTAGCTGACATTTTGCTAAAAGACCAAGAGTTAAGATTGTCAGCTCCTAAGTATGGTCATGTTTGAGCTGTGGTGAAAGTATTCAAAGTACATTAATTGCTACTGAAGTAACTGAAGTTGCTATGTACGGAAGTACAGATTGACCTTAAGTTTTCAAGACGCAGCTTTCTGCAATTTAAATGATGATAGTGCCAGGTATGACTTAGGTATGCTAGCTTATGTATTGACATATTGGGACCAGATTTCTTCAAGAATATACAAGGCCTTATTTTTCATGGTGGAATTTGTGCTGTCATGACAATATTGGAGGGTGGTCCATGACAATATTGGAGGGTGGTCAAGCATGACGTTCAACCCAGATATCGGGGTAGCATCCGTTTGAATTGATTGTGAAAATATCAGGAGGCATAGCTACGTCGGTTATCTAGCTTTTCTTTCATGTCAAGTAAACTGTCATGCCCCTTGTAGAGCTATCAAACCATATGTAGGATTTTTGGAAATGCTAGGGACATGACTCTGCTGTTGAATTTAAATTCCAAATTTGTTGCTTGGCATGGACTGTTTGGTGCTTTTCTGATATATCCTTTTCTGATCCTGCAGGAAAACAACATGATTGAAATTAAAAGATTTAACAAAGAGATACGCGAGGATTTGGTGGAGATGTTGAAAGGTTTTGTAACAAATCAGGTAGAAATTTTAACTTTGATTAGTGATTACAAAGTTATTCTTCTGGCTGCTGATTGTACGATCATTTGAATGAATTTTTTAACGAAAATCAAAGATAAATAAATCAGTTACTTGTCTGCTGTGTTACTTCTTCATTGATGTTTGCTGTAGATCTACCTTCATAGCTCCATTTCTTTTTTTTGGAAAAATTATTTACCTGCTATTTTACCCAAAAAAAACCAAATACCACTACTTAGTGTTTAGATGGAACGGGAGTTGTTCTGATTGTATAGAGTAGTATCCAATTTTAAATTAAAAGCTAGTACATGATGCCTAGTTGCTCGCTTTTCTGTTAATGTGCAAGCAAATACTATGAAATTGGTATGTGGTGACCATGATTGTATGAAATTTACCTTGCGCAACTTTGAATTATTTATCTGTATCCATGCAGAAGTGATTGGTCGGTACAGTTGTTCTTTGCGGTCTCAGCTTTGGTTATCTTTGCGGTCTCAACTTTGGTTATCTTTGTCATTATCAACCTGAGGGCTTGTGAAGTGTGTGTTTTTTATGTTGCTACTGGTAACCCTAGAGCTTGAGCACCACCACCTAAACACTTTCAGAGCTCGCAGAAACCATGTGCACCTAGCAACCTCTGAGGTTGTATAGGAGGGGGTCAAATTGCAACAATGTTGAAACTAGAATTAGCAAGGCCCATGCAGTGTTACACGGGATTGGCTATAAATGATCTAGTAGATTGTTATTTGTTGTGTATATTTCTATAGCCAAAAAAATAAACTGATTAACTGGAGCAAAACAATGTTCATATGCTTAACGTGCGTAATTCACTGTATTCTTCACGTTAGTAATATGTGAAATTCCACATTGCAAATAACACCACTTTGGTAGGCAAAATCTAGATTAGATGGAAAGGGGAATATACCACACTGCTGAAGAGGAAACCCTCTGATGCTACCACTACAGGATACTGGGAAAGCTATAGAGCTGTAAAACCATTTGAAATGACAACTAATGTAATGTTTGTTTGGATACAGTACACAACGTCGAAACTCTATGTTGGTCCGCTGAAGACAATCATTAGTGCATTTGCGATAAATATCGATCGCCCTTTTGGCCAAGAAAAATGCATTGCACGTGATAACTGTTATGAATAGCGTTTGTATTCAACATGAGGCTAATGAGCTAGTATATATATACAAAGTACAGGAGGTGAATATGCAAATAACCCCTCATAACAATAGGGAATAACACACTATACATATATCTCTAACACCTCCCTCAAACTCATGGTGGATCAACAACACTGAGTTTGGAGGTAGAAGCCATGCTGTGCTCGAGTCTGGGCCTTCGTGAAGAAATCCGCTATCTGAAGCTCTGAAGGCACATACTGAAGAGCAATCACCTGATCATGCACACAAGACCTCATGAAGGAAGCATCAACACTAATATGCTTGGTGAGCTCATGCTCCACAGGGTCACGGGCAATACTGATAGCACATGTACTGTCTGGCAAGAGAGGAGTCGGTGTAGTGACAGAAACACCAAAATCCTCAAGTAACTAGGAGCCAAGTAATCTTTCTTTGTCAAGAGAGCCATAGCTCGCATAACTCGACCTCTGCGCTCGAACAGACAACTGCGGTTTGTTTCTTCGTCTTCCAGGCAATGAGAGAACCACCAAGAAAAACACAGTAAGCAGAGATAGACCGGCGATCAAAGGGATCGCTGGCCCAAGTAGCATCCTTATAAGCCTGAAGCTGTAACGAGCTGGAGTGTGGAAAGAAGAGATGGCGAGAGATAGTCCCACAAAGGTATCGCAGAACTCGAAGAAGGTGGCTGTAGTAGACCTGAGTGGGAGCAGAGACGAACTGACTCAGAATGTGGACTGGATAAGTGATATCCGGACGAGTAACAGCAAGGTAGACAAGACTCCCAACAAGATGACGATAGCGAGTCGGATCAGAAAGAGGCTCGCTATCAGAGGGTCGGAGGTGAACATTGAACTCCATGGGAGTCTCAACAGTACGCTGATCAGTGAGAGAGGCGTGATCAAGAAGATCCTGAATATACTTCTCTTGGGACATAAAGAAACCATCTGGAATGGAAGTAACCTCAATCCCAAGGAAGTAACGAAGAGAACCATGATCCGACATAAGGAACTGCTCACTAAGACGAGCCTTCACAAAGGCAATGTACTCAGAATCATCTCCGGTAATGATCATATCATCAACATACAGAAGAAGAAGAGTTCGACCACGAGACAAAGTGTGGACAAAGAGCGCAGGATCATGATCACTAGCTGATAAGCCAGCAGCAATGGCCACAGAGGAGAAGCGCTCAAACCAAGCACGAGGGGCTTGCTTAAGGCTATAGAGAGAGCGTCGAAGACGACAGATCATGCCCTCAGGAACAGAATACCCAGGTGGCGGATGCATGTAGACCTCCTCACGTAACTCGTCATTAAGAAAGGCATTCTTGACATCAAGCTGAGAAACAGACCAGTGGCGAACAGATGCCACCGAAAGAAGAGTGCGGACAGTGGTCATGTGGGCCACAGGAGCAAAAGTCTCGTCGTACTCATGCTCTTGCTGAAAGCCACGAGCAACAAGACGTGCCTTATAGCGCTCAAGAGAGCCATCAAAGCGAGTCTTAATCTTATAGACCCACTTACATGTGATGGAACGAGAGTGAGATGGAAAAGGAACAGATCCCAAGTACCAGTACGCTCGAGGGCAGCAATCTCCTCGGCCATGGCATCTTTGCCACAGGGTGAGTAACAACATCTGGTAGGAGACATGCTCATGAGTAGCGGCACCGGCAAAAAGCAAAAGCAAAGGCGGGGGCGAATCGTGGCGATCGTGGAGGCGTGGCGAGAGAAGATGACCCATCGGGGAAGATGGAGCATCGAGGAGAAGATGGTTCATCTGGAAGATCCTCAATCTGAGGTCGACGAGTGTAGAAGAGAGGGAAAAGGCATCAGGGGAGGAGCCGCAGGAGAGGCAAGCGGCGGCGACTTGGCGGAGAGGCCACAGGAGGAATATGTGGAGACTCGATGGGGCCGGGTGGGCGAGGCAAAACAGAGATATAGGTGTATCTGGAAAGGTCAAAAAACAGAGACTCCAGAGAGGAAGCCGAAGGAGAGACAGGGCGTGGGCGTGGGTAGAAAGGGCGAGACTCGTCGAAAGTCACATCCCGAGAAATCGCGTCCGTCGACCAACAGATCCCAAAGACCGATAGCCCTTGTGCTCGTGATTGTATCCCGTAAAGACACACTCAACAGGTGGCGGTTAGTTTGGTGCGTTCTCGAGGCGAGGAAGCGTAGCAAACGCGCCAAATAGACGGCGGCGAGTAGTCAGGAAGAAGACCACAAAGATGCTCAACAGGGATCGCGCCTTGAAGAGCAGAAGAGGGCTAGATGTTGACGAGGTAGGTGGCAGTGGAAACAGCCTCGGCCCAAAAGTGAGGTGGACCGCGGAATAGAGGCGGCAATCATCAGTGCACGAGCCGACTCAAGGAGGTGACGATGCTTGCGCTCAGCGACACCATTCTGAGCATGAGCATCAGGACAAGAGAATCGAAGCGAGAGTGCCCTGCTCGCCAAAGAAGCTAGCGCAGTAACGGAGAGGTACTCACCAACAGAGTCAGGACGAAAGACACGAATAGGAGTGGAGAACTGTGTGCGAACCATAGTGGCAAATTGTTTATAGATAGATAAGGCCTCACTATGAAAAGACATGAAATATATCCAAGTGTGGTGAGAGAAATCATCTATAAATATGATATAATATCGATAACCCACTTTCGAAACGAGGGGAGCCGGACCCCAAACATCTGAATGAATAAGATCAAAGAGACGCTGAGACACTGACTCACTATGAGGATAAGGAAGCGAATCATTTACCTAACTTACAATACGACAATTTAAAGACCGTCTCTGAGGCAGACCCGAAGACCACGACGAACTAAGGACGACGAGCGAGATCCACAGGCGACCAAGGCGGTGATGCCTTCTTTGGAAAGAGCCGGTGAGCGGAGTGGCGAAGCGAGAGGCTGGCGGCGGCAGTGGCGGCGGAAGGAAGGTGAAGCGATCAAGCTTCAGAGACGCTATGATTCAAGGCGCCGAGGGCCAGAACCAACCAGAGCTCCCGTGTGACGGTTCTGAACACAACAAGAGTCAGAGTCAAGAATGGTCCGACAACCAAGGTCAGTAATCTGCTCAGCAGAAAGAAGCTGCATGGTAAGGCGAGGAACATGAGTAACAGAAGAAACATGAAAAGATGAGTTGCTAAGAGGTCCTCGACCAGAGACAGAAAGAGAGGTACCATCAGCAGTAAGAACACTAATTGGAGAATCAAGAGGTGTAATAAAAGACAGAGTGGAAGAATCAAAAGTTATGTGGAAAGATGCTCCAGAATCAAGAATCCACGGGGAGGTACCTGATTGTGTAGGGGGTGGTTTCGCGATGCTCAAGAGTCGATGCGAGAACTGTCGAGGAGAACACGAAGCGGCAAGCGGCGTCGAAGTCTGGCTATCTCACCTTTCGAGAGAAACCTGAAGGAGTCGATCTGACGTCGATGTAGAAGCACTAGTGCGGTGCTAGTAGAAAACGGTGTGAAAGATGCCGCCGCTTCTTATAGCACTGGACTCAATGTGGTCGACCTTGTCATGATAGGAAGCGATGAGGACGGCCACCGCCAGATGGGCGGCCACCACCACTGTGGCGGCCGTGAAGGAAGCGATGTCAAGCGTGGAAGCGGTCGGTGTAGCAAGTGGGCGGCGGCGAAGCACGGAGGAGTGGCATCGGACTAGCACCACTCAGCGAGTCTCTCTGCGGCGTATCTCGGTAAGAGCCTCGGAGAGTGACATGAGGTGGCGTGCAAGGAGTGGGCACGCTCTGCTCGAACTTCGGGGCGAAAGCGAAAGTAACGAAATCGTGAACACGCTGAAACTCCTGTGTCAAGACGTCTGACCAGCGCAGACGGACAGAGCGCGGCCCGATGAGTCGCGGAGAGAGTCTAGCCGACGCCTGACAATGAGCTCGGCGTAAAAGCGTCAATGATAGCATCACCTGCTGAAGAGAGTGCTCTGGCGGACCACGGACAGGTAGAGGGCATCACCAGAGGGCTCGTAGCGCTAACGAAGGTGAGTCCACATCTGGAAAGCCGAAGGGAGTCCCACAACCTCATAAGAGAATTGAGGCTGGACACTGGCGATGAAGACAGCAGCAGCCCGAGCGTCGTCGTCGTACCACTGAGTATAGGCGGTTAGTCGATCCTTGTAGGAATCTAGAGCCTCTTGATAGGTAGAGGCAGCCTCATCATCAGCAAGGCGAGCGGTCTCAGCAGCAATCTTGTCGACTGTCGGGGGTAACGCGACAGGCGTAGGATCCGTCGAAGGAGTAGGGCAAGGCGTGCAGGTGACATCACTAGAGAGGACGCCCCAGAGACGAAGACCACGCATGTGAATGCGCATGTGAGACACGAAGTTGGTGTAATTAACACCATCGAAGATCACCGGGCAGCGAGGGAGGGAAACATTACCCATTGGTAGGCGGCGTTGGGCGGCGCGGCGACCAAGGCAACGAAGTCTAACAGGCGGCGCTGGACGGCGCGGTGGTTAGAACGACGTTTTTTTTTCCGGTCGACTTAAAAAAAAGAATGCCGGCCTGCTCACGAAGCAACAGGGCCTGGCCTGTTAATCCGAGCGGGGGAACTAGGGTTCCCCCGAGTCTCCGCAGCGACGGCGGCTTCCTCAGCAGCGACGGCGGTGAAGAACCTGAAGAGCTCGAGCACGCGGGCTCTTCAGGCACTCCAAGCGGCGGCGGCGACCCAAGCATCAGAGTCCCAAGCGGTGGCGAAGCAAGAAGGCGGGGCGGCGAGCTCGAGCGCTACTGGCACTCAAGCAACGGAGGCGCGTGTCTGGCGGCGGTCCCGGCGGCTCCGGCAACGCGTGCAGCGGAGGAAGAGGCTCGGGCTCGGGCGAAGGAGTCGCCAGCAACCGAGCTCCGGCAGCACGATGAAGACGAAGATCCGGTGGCGCGATGAAGACGAAGATCCGGCGGCGCGATGAAGACGAAGATCCGGCGGTGCGATGAAGATAGGATCGAGACAACGCCGGAGAAGGAGACGCGCGGCGGTCGTCAACAAAGCCGCAAGCGCGCCAGTGGAGGTGACGCTAAAGCAAAAGCGAAGTCCAAAGCGACACCGAGGCGGCGGCGGAGGTAACGCTAAAGCAAAGCGTAGAAGTCCGGCGACACCGAGGCGGGAAGGACAAACCGCATGACTCGGCGAAAACAAACACTAGGTTTGCTCTGATACCATACTTATGAATAGCGCTTGTATTCAATATGAGGTCAATGGGCCAGTATATATATACAAAGCACAGGAAGTGAATATGCAAATAACCACTCATAACAATGGGGAATAACACACTATACATATATCTCTAACAATAACCATTTTTGTTTTGCAACACTTTAACTGGGAAGAAACAAATTTCTGAAGTTCACATCAGACAGCTTAGGTGGAGTGGTATGAAATTTATAATAGTAGTAGGTCTATAGGTGTGTACAATATATTGTTGGGATACCATCTCCTTTTGAACACTTATCAGAGAAAAAGCTTGCAAGCAAATTCCATCAAGGTTCATTGCTATCTCGTATTTCTTTTTGCTGCAAAATTCCAAGCTATACTCTTGTCATCAGCAATGCATTTCGCAGTAGTCAATAAATGTAATCATGGCAAAGCTGGTTAAAATTCTCATCATTGATTTTTTGCAATGTGCAGGTTGCATACTCGGATCATATTGCTAGTATATGGGCAAAGGCAGCAGAAGAAACAAAAGGATACGCAGGCAGGATCAGCTGAAGTAGGATGTGTAAATATACTAGTGAATTTTGAGCCGTTTATCAGCAGCATCAATATCAATTACAGCAATTGAGAATGGTGTTATAAATCGGCGGTTTAGGCTATATGTGCAGACAGTTTTCACTATCCAAGGGGCATTGGGTCAAGGATTTTTTCTGGAGATGACTGTGTCCGGTTGTGTACCTGAAAATTTCTCAGGAAAGAAAGAACCAACCCACGATCACAAAACCAACACATCTATTTTTCCCAGTCTTTTTTCCCCACCCTGGGCTCCACTGTAATGCTGAGTTTTTTTCTGTACAATTACACGGAACTAGCTGACTGGAATCCCCTGCTTCCTGAGAGAGAACTATATACATGAGATTTCTTTTTGGTCTTTCAGAATTCAGATGGCTTGCAGGCTTGCGCTTACCTGTTAGCTACCATATGCACGCCTTTGTTTACCTTTCAACATCTTATCCTATATAGATACACCAGTAGAACGACTGAAAGGCGTTGTGATGTACTACAAGGATTTGGCTTGATATTATGTCGGGCAGCACCAGGCACAAGGAGCCACGTTTGCGCGAAAGGTGAGCCACCATCTCGCGCGCTGCTGACTGGACATGCTCGTGAACCACTAGTTAGGTTTTGCACCTATTGGTGGCACTGGCAGCACCAGGCACAAGGAGCCACGTTTGCGCGAAAGGTGAGCCACCAACTCGCGAGCTGCTGACTGGACATGCTCGTGAACCACTAGTTAGGTTCGGCATCTATTGGTGGCACTTTTGGAGTTTTGGAGGTATCGGTATCAGCACCGCTGCTTAGGGCTTTTATAGTTGTCTCTAAATATTTTAGCTCATCTTTCAACAACTTTACAGACAGCCTCTTTAGCTATTTATTTATAAAATCATTTATTTTCACCACAATTTCTCGCTTTAACATTCATCACATTCATTTTCTCTGTAAGTTTGTCTCTTATATAAGAGATGATATATCCTCTCTCATCTAACTAGAATTTTAAATGATATGACAAACGAAAGACTGGAGATGCTCTTATCCTCCTCCTCCTCGGCTTTCTGCTCCCTGGGAAGAACAGGTGCACAGGTTCAAAAATCAAAATCCCGCCGCCGCAAACGGAAAAAACAAGAGCGACCGCCACCACTCGAACTCTGCCATGGGAAGTAAACCCGATTTCCACCACAACAAATTTCCCAAAAAAACTAGATTTGCAGGACGAAAAATTCTCTGGGACGGGGCCTCGCAGCCGTCCTCCCGAGGCCCCGTCCCGATGCTCACCACGTGTCCAACAGCACCAATCTCAAAGCCCCTCTTCTAACTCCCTTCCGAACGCCTTCTCTTCCGGTTTTCCGCGCGAAGCATTCCGGTTCCTTCATGCTGGTTCGCTCGCTTGTTCTTTGCTTTCGCAGCTGACGTCTTGCGACGCCGGGTCCAATCCGCCACCGCCGCCTCACAAGCGATCTCGTGCAGCCAAGGCCGGCCGCCGCCGATGGAGTCCACCTTCGGCAGATCGACGCGAAGCGACACGCCTCTCCGCCGGTCAATCCGCTGCCGCTTTCTCCCCACCGACGATCTCGTGCGGCGCTTCGCGCCGGGTTGGCAAAAATGGGCGGCGAGAAATTGGATCACGATGGCGAGGTTTCGGGCGCGAGGGCGACTCCGAAACGGTGGCTAGATCCTCGGTTTCTTCTCCGGCCAAAGTAAAGAACCGAGCGGCTTAGCGGTGAGGAAGAAGACGGCTGACAAGGCGGCCCCACTCGTCACGGCGAAAAGGAAAAGCGCGGTGAGATGAGATCGAGTGATTTGAGCCGTCGATTATAACGGAGGTCGAGATCTGGTGAGTTTGAGGCGTCCTCGAACGGCCAAATCAACATAAGCCGTCCGTCGACAAGATCGGACGGTCCACACGATAGGATGTTTCGGACGGTCCGAACGGCGCTTAAGATCAGAGCCGTTGAGATTGAATCGGACGGTCCACACGATAGGATGTTTCGGACGGTCCGAACGGCGCTTAAGATCTGAGCCGTTGAGATTGAATCGGACGGCCCACAAGGACTAAGGTTTAGAGAAGGATTTAGGAATTGAATTTTGATTTGACCGAACTAGAGCAAGTTTGACCTAGCCGTTTTGAATAGAAATAAAATTCTAAAATTTTTTGTGGACGCTCTCAGGTTCCACTAGAACTTACGAAAAATAATTTTGGCCACTTTTAAAATTTCAACTAACAGATCTAAATCCCTTTTTAAATCTGTTTTAGCAACTTGGCTAGAATTTTAATAAGGTCCAAATAACTTCTAAAAATTTGGAAAAAAATTATGTTAATTCGTGATAAATAATCTAGTATTTTACAAAATTATTTCCAGCAACTTTTGTACACACATTTTTCTGAAATAAAAAAGAAGCTTGTTTTCAATTGAAAAGTTCAAAATTTTCAAAACAAAATCAGAAATCAAGAGCAAACTTATGAAATTCAATCAAAGGTTTTTAAATTGTTATAATTTTATACATTTGAAACACAAACCTAAATTAAAAAGAGTATTATCAGTGGATATCATTGGAGTTCAACCATATATGAAGATTAAAAAGAGTATTATCATTGCATATGTACGTAAACACACTCTCGACAATGTTACTGCCTAGGTGGCTTGGTGTGACAAGTTTGCTTTAGTTGCAACTTGCAAACCACATGGAGTATAATTAATATGAATTCATGGAACCATATGATTTCATTTAGATTGCAATAAGCCACTGCAAGTAAGCAATTTAGATTGCAATAAGCTATTGCAAGTATTACAATACAACAATGACTACAACAGAATCAAATATTACGAGTAAAAGTGCAAGGCTATAGTTTGATTCAACAATGAAGTTTATATGAATAACAAAGATCAAAGTTTACAATATAGTAGATAAAGGGCTAACTGGACATCAAACTCGTTAGTTCCCTATGCAATTAGTATTTAAATATTTGAATAACATGACTATTAAGGAATCATATTTTACATCATGGCAAAAGCAGGCAATTACAACAGACAAAACATTTCCTTTTTCACGGTTACATTAATCTGAAATTTGAAGCGACCTATTACCATAATAGTATGTCAGATCTCCATTTTCACACACATAATAGAAACAGATTAAGTGTTTAGCAGGCAAACAAATAGAAGATAATTGCTCTAACTACAAGCAATGCTGCACAAGTTTGCAATTAGAATAGGAGGAAACATATATTCCAGACAATCTATGCACTGTTGATCCCATATGCTCTTCACAACTATGAAAAAGATTCCTTGTCACAGTGTTAAGTTACAAATACTTGCCAATAGCCCAACAGTCCCAAATTCAATCAAACAATGGGCTAATCAAGAGTCAGCCCACTTCCAAATATATAGTATAGGGTACAAAAATTTTGAAGATAATATGGTAAGTTTCTTGTCACGATAACATTACAAAAACAAGATAGTTCACTGTCTTGGTTCCAAACAAATGTAGAAAAAAGCCTACTACTTGAATATTGTAGGATTCACTACATCAAAATCTAATCTTCGAGAGGTGGACAACAATTCAACATATTGATCAGCTCCAAGTAAGAGATCTATATACTCTCCTCGGATCAACGGATCAAACATGGTCGAGCAAACATCAACTGAACTATTGTTTGTTACTTCCTTTGGAGCTTCTCCTACAGGTTGTACATACAAAAGAGTCAAAAAATTAATGGCTATACAAGGATGAGAAGAGGGGGTGGGGAATTAATGGGGGTAGAACTACCTTTTTTCCTCCCACTGTTTGTTTTCTTTCCTTTCTTTTTTTCAAGTACATTTCTCATTCTTTTAGACTTTGGACCTTTTAACACTTGTGGAATTCGAAATGATACTTTTCCTTTTGTTATATCTTCACCACACTCATTACAATTTAGAGACACACCACAATGATTAATAGGTCTTCTTTGGCTTAGTGAATTATCTGCTTCCAGATCTAGCGTATCTATAGATTTCTCCAAACTTTCAAGAAGTTCTTTCGAAACAGAGCACTTAATTGCAATAGATGTTGCCTTCGAGAGATCAGCAAAGCATGTGTTTGTAAAGTTTCCTTCTCACATCCTTGGTTTCCATAAAATATAGCTCTTTTGGCATATTTTGTCCACCTCTACAGTATATATCGAGATGGCAAAATGAAAACTTCATTGATATTGAACACTCGAATAGCATGCCTGCACAACAAACCTATAAGATAGGAAAAATAATTTAGAACTAGTAAATTGTTAAAATCAACATTATGAACTACTAAATTGTTAAAATGAGCAAGTGTACCTATAGATTCATATTTTCTACAAGAACATGATATGCTCATATCCATAGAATTAAACATTACTTGTGCCTCATCTTCAAATTCCATAGGCATCACCTGGTATGTTTTGATTGTCCCCTCACTAAGTGACAACTTGCATGATATTGAAAATTACTCTTTAAACTGCTCCTCAAAATTAGAATAAAGCCTCCTTGTATATGATTCAATTTGCAGTCTTCAACATAGGTAAGTTTGTAATGTAAGTAATTGGAATTGAGTGCCGTGATTTATAATCAGCATCCAACTCATTTTCACGGAGATTAGTGGCGACTTCTCATATTCTACTAGGAGTTACGAAGAGATAGTTTCTTACGAAACCTTTTCTTGAACACATTGTTCATACCTTCGCTCCTTTGAGTCGAAGTCATGTCAGCAGAAAAAGAATCACGGCGGTAGATAGTAGCCCACTTCTCACGCAAATTATAAAGGTTTTTGAGCCATGAGTTCCCCTCAAGGTTATAAGTACTCAACAATTCTTGCCATTTCTTGTTAAAGTATGCCACTGACCTTTCTTCATACACACATCTCTTAAAGTCGGAAAGAAATTGAGGATGGTTAGGAATTACATGACTTA
Source organism: Phyllostachys edulis (assembly GCA_036346405.1). Lineage (NCBI taxonomy): Eukaryota > Viridiplantae > Streptophyta > Magnoliopsida > Poales > Poaceae > Phyllostachys > Phyllostachys edulis. The sequence continues at coordinate 40,335,641 of CM070545.1, forward strand.
GATGCTTAGCAGCATTTTGATAAATGTGCCACAAACAAAGACGATGGCTTGTGCTTGGGAAAACAATTCTAATTGCTTTGGACATGGCAAAGACATTGATCTGTGAAAATTGTCACAGGTTGCTTCCCGGACATAGCTGTCAGATATGTGTTAAAGAGCCAAATAAATGATTCAACAGTTTCATCATATAACAATGTAGCTCCAAAAAGAATAAATGCGCTTGTGATGGTTGGTTCCAATGAGTGGAGCAAATGGCATTTCAAACTTATTTATGCAAACGTGGTGTCAAATGACATAGCATCACCAAAGCAAGCATAGTCGAGGATAGCTTGACCATCTGCCCAGAAGAAATTTGCAATCCGGCCATCCACCTCATCTAATTGTATGGCATAAAAAAAAGAAGGATCTTCTATTTGCTTGTTCTTTGGGTATTCCAGTAACGTTTGTGCGTCATTGATTCCCAAATACTTCTTGCGCTCACGACCAACATGATTATTGCAATCCAACCGCAAGAAAGGTACATTCTGAGCTCCTCCATACCACTGCTTGAAAAAGTTGTACACTTCAAAGAGCTTTATTCCGCTTCTCGATCTCGACTAATCATAAGTTTATCGACCTCTAACAAACGACGTTGTGACCTCAAAGATGTGTCTCTTATCCGGACTTGCAAGATAATGATTGTGCTCAAGTATAACCTTTTGCACCGTCCAAATGCCCTCGCGACAAATACTAAACTGAACTCGAGCACCGCAACAAGACCTTGTAGTAGCATTCTCTTTCATGGTGACATGTTTAGAATGAGTATCTCGCTCTCCTTCATTACTGCAAACTATATGCTTCTGATATATAGTGCCATCTTGTCTCAACCTTGAGTGGCTCTTCCGAACACTGAACCCAATCTTTCCAGCATAGCAGTTATAAAAATCATATGCATCCTTCTCTGACTTGAAATTCATTCCAACTTCAGGAACATGTATAGATTCCTTCTCTGACTTGCAATTCATTCCAACTTCAGGAACATGTATAGATTCGCCATTTTTATCATCCACCTGCAAGTCATTCCAACAGAGGAAAATTATAGTTTGCAGTATCTCAACTTGAAAGTCATTCCAACAGAGGACAACTAAATCTTTAATTACCTCCGTAGGTGATAGTGATGTAGTTGAATCCACCAATATGGGCATCGTTGAATCCACTTCAGGCACTCCGTTTTCTGAAGTTGGGTGCAATGGCGTTGATCGGGACGGCGGTCGGGTCAGTGAAGACGAAGGGCGTGTCGCTGGCCGTGGGGGCGCTTCACGGTGGAGATCCGCGTCTGGCTCGGCACCTTCGACTCCGCCGAGGCAGCCGCCCGAGTAGACGACGTTGTCGGCGGGCGAAGGGATGAGAGGAGGCGTGTCGCTGGCGTCAACTCCGTCGAGGCCGCCGCCCGAGCAGACGAAGTCTCGGCGCGGAACCTCCTCGGGCGAAGGGATGAGCAGAACCTCCTCGCCGCCTCCATTTTTGCCAACCCGGGCGCGAGCGTCGCACGAGATCGTCGGTGGGGGAGGAAGGCGACGACGGATTGGACCGGGCGGAGGAGGCGTCGCGTCGCGTCGATCTTGTCGGCGGACTCCATCGGCGGCGGCGGCGCCGGGCGCGAGCACGAGATCGTCGGGAGGCGGGCGGTGGCGGTTTGGACCCGCAGCGTCGTAGCGTCGTCTGCGCGAGCAAAGAACAGGCGGAGCAAGCCACGCGGAAGGAATCGGAAAGCTTCACACGGAAGGAACCAGAAGAGAAGGCGTTCGGGAGGGAGTTAGAAGAGGGGCTTTGAGATTAGTGTTGTTGGACACGTGGTGAGCATCGGGACGAGGCCTCAGGAGGACGGCTGTGAGGCTCCGTTCCAGAGAATTTTTCGCCGATTTGCAGCAGCCTGCGCAGTTCTGCAACATGATGCGTCCAGCAGAAGCAACCGTATATATTCCACTTGTTCTTCTCTTTTGTTTGCGAAAAATTACCGTCCAGTGGAAATTGCGCTTGCACCACCGTCCACCGGTGTCTCTATCACTTTATCCTCTAGTAAATCTCATAATACCGTGTCATTTTCAATCAGTAACTAGCAAATCTCGAGGCGTTTTGCCGTGTCTATGATAAGTTCATCGAAATTTCGAACCGTGCCTCAACACCGCCTGCCTCGAAAGGAAAAACACTTAGAACGAATAGGAGAGAAGCCAACGGCCACAGGCTGCTCCATCTCTAGACTCCCTCCATTCACCCTCGCCGCCGGCGCGTCGGCGTCGCGCCTCCGGTGTCGCCTCGGCACTGGGAGAATGCTGCCCCACGCGCCATCCCGAAACCCGGCCGCCTTCAGGTTCAAGTCCCTCCTCCCCACCAAACCGCCTCTCGCTCCCGCCTCCTCCTCCTCCTCGCGCTGCAGCCTCTGCGCCGCTAACGCCGCCTCCCGCCGCGACTTCCTCCTCCTCGTCCCGTCCCTAGTCGCGGCGTCAACAGCCCTCCAGTACCTCCCCCTCGCGGCCTCCGCCGCGGACGATGAGAAGCTGGCCCCACCGCAGCCGGCCTCTCCTGCCCCGGCCCCGGCTCTGCCCCCGGCGGAGGAGCCCGACGCCTACGCGGCGGCGCTGTCGAGGGTGTACGACGCCACGGTCATCGGGGAGCCGCAGGCCGTGGGGAAGGACGCTCGTGGGAGGGTGTGGGAGAAGCTGATGGCCGCGCGGGTCGTGTACCTCGGCGAGGCCGAGCTCGTGCCAGACCGCGACGACAGGGTGCTAGAGCTCGAGATCGTGAGGAAGATGGCCGCCCGGTGCACCGAGGCCGGGAGGAGCGTCTCGGTCGCGCTCGAGGCCTTCCCCCGCGATCTCCAGGAGCAGCTCAACCGGTTCATGGATGGGAGGTTGGTAATGGAACGAATTCTACCTGTCTGCTGGCTGTGATAAATCTAGCTAAGCTATATACAGGGAGTACAGGGTGGGTTATTGTTGTGATGTGTCCGAAGCTTTGTGTTTAGAGATTTTGAGTCCTGGTCGTGTTGAATTCGAATGCAGTTAGTGCTTGTTAGGCCGTAGTTTGATTTTGATAGGTACAGAGAAGTCGGGGAATATGTTCTGCTTATTTGCTTCTAGCAAAACCGTGAGATTATTTAAAGCTCTATCAAATTGTAGGAAGCTAAATTTTGTGGGGCCCTGCCAGACAGCTAAGAATATATTGTAACAACCTCACCAGTGAAATGCTTTACTCTAGACGACCACCCCTTGAGGATTTGCAATAATTATTCTGTATCTACTAGACTACTACTATCATGACCATGCAGGCTAAGCTCAAGTTGAAGCCCTAATTTTGATAATCTCCTTCACCTTTTTTGGGGGAATATTGTACTTCTATTAGAGCAATTGCAGTTTATAAGCCTTCCAATACTTCCCTTTTGATGAACTTATAACAAGTCTATGCTTTTTTCAGAATTGATGGCAACAACTTAAGGTTGTACACATCTCACTGGGCACCAGAGCGCTGGCAGGAGTATGAACCTCTATTGAATTACTGTCGTGATAATGGAATCAAGCTTGTTGCCTGTGGAACTCCACTTGAGGTAATCCATAATTGTTACTAACACTGTCCAGCAAGATTGCATGTGATCAATTCAGGCATACTTTTATCATCATAAATCTTATTCATTGATACTTCTGAGGTTGTAGACTTGTGACATCGTAGTCATTTCATATTGATCTACATTATTCCCACTGGCAAGCCTTTTCTTGTATTGTGTATTATAGTGCTTTTACCCGCTGAATATGCACCTATTCTACACCCCTTTTTTGTCCCCGTGTCCAAAAAAATGTTCTGATTGCAATATGTTGAAATATTGTGGACTTCTTGGGAATAATTGTTGTGTATCTCCCATAGGATCCCACACCCTTTATTTATAGTCTCGAAGTAGAGTCCAACTCAAATACAATTCGTTATTTAGATCTAACACGAACTCTCCAACACTCCCCCTCAAGATGAGCCGGAGATATCAATCATGCCCATCTTATTACATATTGTAGTATCCTCACTAGGACCTAATCCTTTAGTAAAACAGTCAGCCAATTGTTCACCAGATTTGACAAACTCCAACTTCAATATTCTGCCATCGAGCTTTTCCTTGATGAAAAACCTATCAACCTCAACGTGTTTGGTATGATCATGCGGGACTGGGTTGTTAGCAATGTTGATTGCAGATTTATTGTCACAATGCAATACCAAGAGATTATTCCTCCATATTCGAAACTCAGAGAATAAACCCTTTATCCATATCATTTCACTCACACTCAACGCCATTGCTCTGTACTCTGCCTCTGTAGTAGACCGAGCCACAACCTCCTGCTTCTTGCTTCTCCCTGACACAAGGTTACCTCCCACAAGATGCAATATCCAGAGGTAGATCTCCTGTCATCCATACTGCTTGCCTAATCAGCATCGCAATACCTTTCCACATTCAGATGTTGATTCTTCCTGAATCAAAGGCCTTTCCTAGGGCTACTCTTCAAATACCGTAGGATTCGATAGACAATCTGGGATCATGCATATATCGATTAACCACACCCACTGCATATGAAATATCAGGTCTTCTATGACACAAATAGATGAAACGCCCAACAAACCTTTGATAAGCTTCATTGTCAACTGGATCTCCCGACTTAGCACATAGCTTGTGATTCCTATCAATAGGTGAAGCAATAGGGCGACACCCAAGCATACTTGTTTCTGCCAGCAGATCAAGGACATACTTCCTCTGGGAGAGAACTATACCATTCGAAGAACGGGCAATCTCAATCCCAAGAAAGTATCGAAGAGGTCCAAGATCCTTCACCTCAAATGCCTCTCCAAGCTTTTTTTTTTCAAAGACTTGATTTCCTCGATATCATCTCCAGTAATCACAATATCATCAACATAGACCGCCAATATGGTGATATGTGATTCTCTATGCCTATAAAACACAATATGATCTCCATTGCACTGAGAATAGCCCGTACTATAGACTGCACGCTTGAATCTATCAAACCATGCCCTTGGAGACTGCTTCAGACCGTATAAATACTTCTTAAGTTTACACACCTTCCTTTTAGTCTGTCTGTTCTCAAAGCTTGAAGAAATCTCCATGTATACCTTCTTTTGTAAATCACCATGTAGAAAAGCATTCTTCACATCCAACTGATGTAGGGGTCATCCGATGTTAGTTGCACAGGAGATCAACGTTCTTACTGTGCTCATCTTCGCCACTGGTGCAAAGGTCTCATCATAGTCTATCACATATGTTTGACTATAACATTTGGCAACCAGCCGTGCTTTGTATCTCTCTATCTTACCTTCAGAAGTTTGCTTAATTGTAAACACCCATTTGCATCCTCCTCCCCTTCTGCCTCCTCAGTGGCCACCCCTAAAGGAGGCAACGGCGAGGCTCACGATCATGAGGCGCTGCACGCGGCGGCAAAGAACTTGTGCACAACCGAAGCGGCGCGGGTGGCTCACTGAAGACGGCCCACATGGCGGAGGCGACGACGCCCACACGGCATGGGCGATCGCTGTGGCGCGACGCAGCCTTAGCAGTGGGTGGCGTGGACGGGCAGCGGCGGCTGTGGGTGGACGGCGACGGCGGCTGTGGACATGTGGCGGCGGCTGTGGGTAAGTCTAGGAACTAGGGTTTGGCTCTAATACCATGTGGACTTTTCAGGAAGAATTGTTGTTCGTCTCCCATAGGATCACACACCCTTTATTTATAGTCTCGAAGTAGAGTCCAACTCAAATGCTATTCGTTATTTAGATCTAACACAAACTCTCCAACAAATATATAGCTTAGTTTTCTCTGCATTATTTGGTGAAAGATATCTAATCCATTTCTTGACTAGGTGGTAAGAACTGTGCAATCAAAGGGAATCAGTGGCCTTTCAAAAGCACAAAGAAAGTTGTATGCTCCTCCAGCTGGCTCAGGCTTCATTTCTGGCTTTACATCCATCTCAGGTCGATCGTTGATAGACAAGATTTCATCAACTCGTGGATCTCCTTTTGGCCCAAGCTCATATCTATCTGCACAGGCAAGAGTAGTTGATGATTATACCATGTCCCAAACAATAATGAAAGAAATTACTAATGGAGATCCTTCAGGGATGCTCGTTGTTGTAACCGGTGCATGCCATGTTATATATGGGTCACGAGGAATTGGTGTTCCTGCCAGGATATCTAAAAAGATGCAAAAGAAAAAACAAGTTGTGATACTTCTTGATCCTGAGAGGCAAGGTATAAGGAGAGAAGGTGAAATCCCTGTAGCTGATTTCTTGTGGTATTCTGCTGCCAAGCCATGCAGTCGAAATTGCTTTGACCGTGCTGAAATTGCTAGAGTTATGAATGCCGCTGGTAGGAGGCGTGAAGCTTTACCCCAGGTTATCAATTGCTTTTTCTCAATATACATTGTGTGCTCTTTTGTGTTATGTCTCCTACTAATTTTAACATGCTGTGAATGGAGGTGTTAGTCTAAAAGCAAAATGGAAACCAGCAGTGAAGAAATTGTATATTTGATTAGCGGAGCCATTAAAACGAGTGGTTTTTCGTCAAACAGTGACTGAACTCTTTAAAAGTTATTAATACTGTAAAAAATCTTGGTGCGATCAGGCAGTTCCTCTTTTCTGATAACATCGTATTTTCTTATGTTTGAGCTAATGGAACTTTCTGCTCTGAATTATCACAGGATCTCCAGAAAGGAATAGATCTTGGTGTAGTTTCTCCTGAGATATTGCAGAACTTTTTTGACCTTGAAAAATACCCTGTTATGGCTGAACTGGTTCACCGATTCCAAGTAAGCAGCTTTGTAGTATTTATCTTTTGCTCCTTTCCCTCATAGTTTTCTATTTATGCATTAATGTCTGACCGAATACTACTGCTTTGAAGTATATGCTTTCCTTGATTATCAAAAGAATGTCAATGGATGATGCTGATATATAGGTAGGAGAACTTATTGCATTGTGAAATTATTGAAAATGATCATTTTGTGCAGGGTTTCCGCGAAAGGTTACTAGCAGATCCCAAATTCCTGCATAGATTAGCTATCGAAGAGACTATATCAATAACTACCACTCTCGCAGCGCAATATGAAAAACGGAAAGGACGGTTTTTTGAAGAGATTAACTATGTCCTTACTGATACAATTAGAGGTTCTGTTGTTGACTTCTTTACAGTGTGGCTTCCTGCTCCTACTATTTCGCTCTTATCTATTGCTGATGATGGTTCTGGTGAGAGCTTGGAACTTGTCAAAGCGCTTTTGGGATCACTGCCAGATAATGCATTCCAAAAGGGTATTATGGGGCAGAATTGGAACATCAACCAGAGGTTTGCATCGGTGCTAATGGGTGGTATTAAACTTGCTGGTGTTGGATACATTTCTAGTATTGGAGCTGGAGTTGCTTCAGATGTCTTGTATGCTGCTCGTCAAATTTTGAGACCTTCTGCAAGTATGGAAGCAGGACGCAAAAGATCTCCCATCTGGAAATCAGCGGCTGTTTATAGTTTCTTCCTTGGCACATCAGCAAATCTGCGATATCAGGTACTTCATCAAGATCATCTGTGTAATTTCAACTGAAGGGATTAGATTTTAGATTTGTACATGTAATTATGTATACTGCCGTAAAATTCTAACTTGAAAATTTGTTCGCTTAAGTGGTTCTGGTAATCATGAAGATGTATTTTCTGTGGTATATATCAGGGCACATGGTAGCAATGATTAAAATGCTCTGCAATATAGCATGCTGAGAATGGAGGAGTTAGTCTAAAGGCAAATTGAGGCCTTGCCACTGCAGCTCATATGCTATCAATTACTCACTGATGAATTATCCTGTCCAGTAATTTATCACGAAATTAACTGCAACTCATCGCCCCTTCCATTTTTAGCAAGATTTCTAACTTTTTCCAGTAAATATGTTAAGGTCATTGCTGGTCTGGTGGAGCATCGGCTAGGAGAGGATCTGATGGCCTACTATGGTCAGCCACTCCTTGCTAGCCTGTTGTCCTTTGTTGCACGGACAGTTAATTCATACTGGGGAACACAGGTTCGCTACTTCTGCACTTTGTATTTTTTTATAATGTTTTCAAGATGCATTCTCAATCTGTTTGAACTAAACAAACAAATTTCAATGTACAATCTCTTATTTTTGAGCAAAGGACCAAAGATGGCCCCAAGTCTTTAACTTTCTATTGAAACCACCAAATGAGGTTTATATGATCAATTTGTCCATTCACTTATTTTTCAACTATGGCATTTTTGTTCTGCCTGTTCAACTATGCCATTTCTGATGTCCAGCTGATACTTGTTTAACTGAGATGAAGAGAGAAATCGTCTACCACTAAGTAATCCTCCTTAAGCAGCTTCTCTGTTTGATAACTTTTGTTGAATATCTCCGGGGACACAAATTAAAACCTTACAATTAAAGGACTGATTTCTGTAGTCTACTAGTCAGCTCCATAGAAGTACTCGCACTCTACGTTTCTTTAGTCTTTACTGATAGCTATGTTTGATGCAGCAATGGATTGATCTTGCACGGCATACAGGCGTGCAGACTAGTAAGAAAGAGCTACCTTCTCCTGAGATTTCGAACTCACCTGAAATGCCACTGTTAGAATGTGGAACGACAGATGTACAGAATGTGGATGACATCAATAACCAATCAAGTGACCGGACATAGTCAATGGCCTATTTGATTGTGGTCATTCAACGCAAGGAACAACTTCCTTTGATGATACAATTCACAGTACTGGCATATAGACGAGAAAGTCTTCGTACAACAAGATTGAAGCTCCGCCGTACTGCATTTGTTGGACAACAGGAAATTTTGAAAAAGCAAAGCTTTTGATTTCAACATTTCTTGTTTCTCAATGTTATGGCCAAAAAGCCATTTTTATACCCTTCCAGAGTAAACATACTATTTGTACATCAACAGAGGAAACAATCGAATTTTGAAGCATGTACACGACTGGTATTTACTCAATTGTGAAACTATAGTTTCCTTGTGGGTTGGCTGGGGCCAGGTTTGTCACTTGTGACAAAACAGTCTATGAGTCTGGATTACATATGAAGTTCTGTTGGCTGAATGCAACGTTTGTTTGTGGGACCGGGCCTTATGTTTCAGAGGGTATTTCTTCTGGTTTAATCACTAATTAATCTTTCTCGTTCATTCCTGGCGAGCTATGTTTTCTTGCATATACTTTTGCAACCACGTACGATGTGGCACAGATTTTCTTCGCGGAGCATTGGACAAGTTGTGAATTTGTGGTATCATGCAGTGTGTCCCTGCCCCCTGGCTCCTTCGTCTTAGCTGCATTATATGGAACAATGCACCGCTCCCTTTCCTTTGTGGAAGAGAGACCGTATGAAGAAGAATATGGCAAGTGCGAAACTGACCGTGCGTGCGTGGAGAGTCAGATCGCTTTATGCTCAACGCCACGGTTCTAACTTCTGAGAAATGGATGTCTCGCGCATAGGTTCTGCCCGTTCAGGTGTTCATTCAAGTACAGTGCAGGTATCCAACAGGGCCGGCCTCTGTCCTCTCAATCTGTCGTACGCATCCAATCAAATAAATCCACCGTGCAGTAGCCTGCTGTTGTTGCCACGCGAATCCAGTTCTCTAAGTCTCAACCATCCGACGCAGGCATATTCATTTTCTTTTCCAATAACCTAAATATGCTGTATCACCAACAGATCTCTGGACCACCAATAAACATATCCAAAGTCCAACGACATATTTCATAGGACAGAACGAGAGATCCAGGTAGTATGAACTATGAAGTGTAAGGACCGGACTTTTATCGCTTCAAAAAAGAAGGGAAAAATTGGAACGGTTCAATACTCGTCAGTCTTTTCTCTAAAGCAAGTCCACGTACTGTGCGGTACGAGTGAGAAGCCAGAAGTGCCACATGGGGCCAAATGGCAGTGTACTCCAAGTTCTGACATTTGCCAGGTTAGTTTGCCTGGCCTGCCAGCCAGTGCCGCTGCCACATGTAGAACCTAGCAGCGTGGATCAATCAGTATACTCCGGGCAAGGCGGATAAAATAGTGCGTGCCTGCCTGGCCCAAATGATGGATTGGGGGAGGCGGGTATTGATCGTATGCCATCCAATAGAACGGTCTTTTTACTTTTGCTATTATATAGGTAGCAATCCGTTATTTGACACGTCATTCAATTTGTAATCATTATTTTGCCACTTTAGAGTTTTTATCCTATTTTTCATTTTTCAGCCACGTGAAAAGACCGAAATGCCCCTGAGACACGACCGGGTCAATTGTCCCCCTCTTTCTTTATACTCTTGGGTGCCTCGACGTTCGTGCTCTCCGTGCTCCTACTTGTCTCCATCCTAGTCATTTTCCTCCTCGCGCCGCGCTTGCTCCCGCCCAAGACGTTCCCCGTCAACCCGGACGCCAACGAGTCGGACAACCTCACGCTCTTCCGCCGCGCCATCCTATCCTCCTCCTCCACCAAGCTGACACCCTCCTCCACCGCCTGCTACTTCTTCCGCCGCCGCCCTGTCCCCAAGGTCGCCTTCCTCTTCCTCTCCAACTCCGACCTCATCTTCTCCCCTCTTTGGGAGAAGTTCTTTCGCGGCCACCACCACCTCTTCAATCTCTACGTCCACGCTGACCCCTACTCTGTCCTCGAGCTACTCCCAATGCCCTCCTTCCGCGGCCGCTTCGTCCCAACCAAGGCCACGCAGTGCACCTCCCCCACCCTCATCTCCGCCGTCCGCCACCTCCTCGCCACAACGCTTCTCGACGACCCGTCTGTCGTAGCAGGGCACCAAGGGTTGCCCCGCACCCTAGGGTCATCAGGAATACCGGTGTGCCGTCAGGGATACTGTATATATGTAGAATTAGTCTGTATAGCGTATTTAGACAAATATACCGAAATACACCCTCTCTCTCTCAACATTGTGAGGGCAAGAAGGTAAATGTCCCTTTTTGCCCTCCTATAAATAGGGCCCCAAGGGCATGTACAAGGAGGGGCTTCCTCTCATTCACACATGAGTAATACACATGCATATTGTAAGTTCTTTTGGCTCCTCTCTTGTTCGGCCCCTTCATGACTAAAGGGTACAAAGTACCCACTGTCTAGCATTTTCTTGCTACGACACCGTCCAACCAGTTCTTCAGGGGTTGGTGCTCCAGGCGGCGGAGCTGGCGGCGTAGGTAGGGAAGGATGGGGCGGGAGATCAGCTCGATCTGGGACCAGATCTGCTCTGCGTCGAAGGCGGGGCCCGCAAGGAGGTTGGGGAGTGGAGGTGGCTACGTGGGGGGAGAAGAGGGCGAGCGAGGAGTGGAGGTGCTTCGAGGCCACCCTGGAGGCGGCGGTGAGGTCCGCGGACAAGGAGAGGTTGAGAGCCGAGTCGACGTTGCGCAACCGCTGCAACGCCTCCTCGCCCTTCTCTGCGTCGAGCGGTTCGTCCAAATCCATCGCCATTGCCGTGGACCGTGCTAACTCATGTGCCAGCTCATGTGACCTAGGGGCATTTTGGTAACTTCTGGTGGGGGTAATTGGCTTGAAAAATAAAAAATAGGATAAAAACTCTAAAGTGACAAAATAATGATTGCAAATTAAATAGAGTGACAAATAATAACAAAGGTAAAAAGACCGTTCTATTAGGTGCATATCATCGATTATCCCTATTTGGGGAGAGGAAACGAAACGATGGATTTGATCTGATGCCTAGCCGGTCGGTGGATGGACGGATGCCGAGGCGGTCGGTGCCGGTACGGTGCGGTTGGATAGAGTATACCCCCGAGCGCCCGTGCACGAAGCTTCCTCGCTACTTCCTCTCCAGACTCCAGCTATGGGAGCTACCCTTGCACGTGCACCTCCATGAGTCCATCTGTCACTCACGCCTCGCCTGCGCCTGCCTGACAGGCAAGAGACGAATTAGTCAGTGGGCTAAGGTTTCACACTCGTGTATCTGGATTCTGGAGAACTGCACGTAAATGACATTTGTTGCAAGTTGAAACGAAATTCCTGCCTAATTTGTGAATATCTGTGCGGTTGTCACGTGGACCGTCGGATCTAGGGTTGTTCATACGTTATATTCGATAAATACGATATTTTTCTAAAGTACGATATTTGAAACTAGATACCAAATTGGGTAAATACACAAAAGCAAGAGTGGTTCAAGTAGTAATATGCAATCGATATTGTTAGGTGGTGTACATTCCTCTTGGGTATGGCCCAGTGATGCCATCATGGGAGGCAAGGTCGATGGCGAAAAATGCTTGCATCGAGGTCGTGTGTCGATTTAGGTAATTTTGGGGTACGTGTAACAGCCCGCTTTTTAGACCGTGAGCGGTAACTGAAATTTTTCAGTTGAGTTCAAAAGCTTAAATTCGAAATTTTAGTTTTAGTTTCAAATCTCATTTTCAGATCTCGGTTTCAATTTTCCAAATCCCTTTACTCCTCCCGGGCTCAACCCTTCTCCTCCTGCCTTGTCTCCAGCCCATGCCGGCCTGAGCTGCCTCCTGCAAGCACACGTGCTGGGACGCGCCCAAGCCGCCTAGACTGTGCTCTGGCTGCGCCCTCGCCGCCCTGGCCACACTCTAGAGCACGCCCCAGTGCAGCGTTGTGCGCTCGTCACCTCCTGGCACCTTGCCACCCCCATGCACTCACCTGCCCTCGCTAGCTCCCGTCTGGTCCCATCACTCTGCGCACACTCGTGCTCACGCCCGTGCCGCCTTCGTCACCCGTGTCGCCCATGCCGCTCGTGCCACAGGCTGCCTCGAGCCTCTGTTGTCGCCTCGGCGCCTCGTCTCTCTCAAATCTGCCGCTAAGCCGCCCGGCCACCACTGCTGTTTAGCGCGCGCCTCGTCACTCTTACGCCTTGCTACGCACCATTGCCCATTCCCTGCCCCCAGCTCATCCCGTCTAGCGCCCATGCTGCGCCCCCTTGAGACCATGCGCCGTCGAGCCCAACGGCTCCTCCCCCCTCCTGGTGGCCATATAGAGGACCCTGGCACCTCCCTTCTCCCCCTCCCCACATTGCTTTCCTCCTTCTCGGTCGGAGCAACCGGAGCACCCGAGCTCCTTTCGGCCGTCTTCAACGCCTCCCCGCTCGGCCTTGCACCTCCCTATGGCCTTGCAGGCCGTTGCATGCGCTTATCTTCGCCAAGGCGCCACCGCATCATCGCAGAGCCCTTGACGCCTGCGGGCACCGTCGCCGCGCCGAGCCTTCTCCGTGAAGGGATACGGGTAGTCTACACTAGCTGACAATTCAAAAATTCTACCACGTAAACCAGGAAGTCATGCAAGTAGAAGATCACAGATCGTTACCACCAGACGCGCAGTGCAACAGAAGAATAGTTGGAGCAACCTAGTCCAACGAAGAGCACGTCGATGTAGTGGTCGTTGTCGATCATCCAACGTTCCCGATATCGATCGACTCCTCCAGCAACCAATCGCTTTCCTTGAGAAGTCGTGGATCGTCCTCAAGCGCAACAACAACCACAATAGCGCCTCTACGGTATCCACACGTCTAGGGAAGGAACACCGTACGCTGGTGTGCTAGCACCAAGTCGCACGAGAAGGCTCTCTCAAGAAGATGGCGGTTAGGGATTCGGTGGAACAACTCACGTGTCTCATCGCTCTCTCCTAACAGCCTCAAGTATCTTCTTATATAGTGCTCGTGACGGATCCTATCCGAACACGTTTGACAAATCGTATTCGTACTGGTTTGTTCCAACCCATTAAATGTATGACCCGTTAGGTTCATACATAATCGGTTGTGACTCGGAAACTCCTTTCCGATCACGAGTCGTCAGCGGCTCCTAGCAAAACATGACAATTCCCGAATATACACGAATTATATTGGACGAATCTTAGCCAATAATTGGACACTAGTTTTAATCTGGAATCTTTTTTAATGAAGGGGTGGCCTTATCTTCTGGGCTGACACTATTGGAGCATCTTATATATATTCAAAGCTTAGCAAGTGGGCTGAAATTTATGGTGCCTTGTTCAAACCGTCATCATATTTGGAAGAAAGAGCTAAAAGCGGCTTACAACTGGTACTCTCTCTCTCTCTCTCTCTCTCTCTCTCTCTCTCTCAAGAATGTTTTTCTTTCTAACTGTCAACCGTGTGAATGATAGGTAAAAAAAGTCTACATTCTTATGCAGGTGGAAATGCTAGATCATCAGGACTAATTATTTTTAATCTTGGCTTTGGACATAAATTTGTTTTGTCAGCAGGGTATCTTTCACAAGGTTGCTTAATAGATCGTGGACATGCATTAGTGTAGTATGCTGAAATCTCGAGAAGATTTGTTTCTGTAAAGTCGTCTCTCCAATGCATGTTAACTAGTGATTCATCTGAATATAGCATAGTATAAGTAATTGTTGTTTTTTTAAGACTTGAGAGGAATATGATTTTCTGCAGTTTGCAATCGGTTTTGCACTAATACATTTTAAATAATCATGTGTCCTTGCTCCTTCTGTACCTGTATCCTAACATGTGCAATTTTGACAGGTTTTTTATTTTAGGACATTCAAGTGGTCAATGGTAAGTCCTACCAAAGATTCAAATCAGTTGAATCTTGAAAATAATGCCACAGACTGGCCATTCCTAGCATTAGCAGGCCATAGTTTGGTAAATTTTATTCTCTTTCACTTGTATGGAAATTCAACTACATCTTTTTTAGCATCTTTAACTCTTTCAACCCAAAGAGTTTCATTTCCTATGCTAACCAGTGTTTTCACTCAGGTCAAGTGGAAAAATAATCTTGTGGTTGTAGCTGGGAACACCAGAACAACATCATTGAATAAGGTTTCAGGTATTTCTTTGGAAAACCCTGCAATTATTTTGGTACATACTAAAACATAGAGTAGAAAAATGTTTGGTCATGGAGTTGCTGAAACATATATAGTGCTCAACAATCCACTTAGCACCTTATTGTTTCTAAACACATACTGTACATTTGTTGGTTCACGATTAATAATGATTGGCGGAGAGGATAGCAAGAGGAGGCTTCTGAACGACCTTCATATACTTGACTTGGAGACAATGATGTGGGAAGAAGTTCAAACAGAGTAAGAATGTACTTATTAATTATGCAAGACATACTTATTAATTATGCAAGACATCACTTCATGTAGCTAAACAGTTGCTGAGTTTATTGTTTTCTTTGCTGTTGTGAAATAGGAAAGGTGGTCCAGCTCCTAGGTATATGATCATTTGGCTGTTGTTTATGCTGACCAGTATCTTTTGATCTTTGGTGGTTCCTCTTACTCTACATGCTTCAACGATCTCTACCTGTTTGACATGCAAACTGTTAAGTACTATGTCTCTTCATGTATATTTCGATAAAAAAAATACTCTTCATGTATTGTGCTATACAAGTACACTTGTGCATTGAGTTGCATTCCATAAGTTCGCAATGGCAAAAATTTACTCGATAATTACATTTATATTTTGCTGATCTTTGATAGTTTATTGAAGATTTGCAAACTCCCTACATGTATTAGTAGTTCTAAGTTGTAGTAAAACTTGCAAGTTCAAAATTCTATCCAGTTAATAGTGATTGGAAGGTTGAACTGTTGCTATCCAACGACTAGCATTCAACTCCATTCCACTATGGTTAACACTTGACAGTAACTATTACATATCATAAGCTAGCATGCAGATATGTTAAACAAATTACATTGTACTTTTACCACAGAAGGGAGAAATTGGAGATTTTAGTCCAACCCAAGTTTATCACTTGACTTTTAAGACTCCAATGAACATTGGAAAGAGTTGTTTTCTTTTCATTACCTGCTTATGTAACGCTTAATGTTAACAGTTGGAGTGGTCTCAACTTGCTAGTTAGTAGTTACTACTTGATACTCGTGTACCACCAATATTACCTAAGTCATTGGATAATATCGGTTGTATATTGGTTTCCCCAATTGTTTGCCTATGGAGAGATATGCTCCCCTTCTTTTGTTTCTGTTGTCGCTTTCGCTACTTTTGTAATATAATTCTTTGGCCTGTTCAGCCCATATTGTAAAACCTGACCCGATGCGGTCTAGTGACTCTGATGTTTGTAAATTAATATATGGTTTGATTTACAACATGTATGAATTGATTCAGTGATGTATCTGTGAGTGTTATCTGCTGATTCAGAGAATAACTCAGTATTTTTACAAAGAGTTTGAATTTACGAAATCCGAGTCCGACAGTACGATAGTAGCGGATTGAGTTAGGTTTTGGGGCAGCATGTGGGCAATAGGGATGATGGGGCGCGACGTTTGACAAAGCCACCGAATGTGGCAGAAGTCGCGGTGGTAGGGGCAACAATCTGGTCATCGGAGGCTAGGTTGGAGGGTGTGGCGGTGGTGAAGACGTCGGCACCAGAGAGGGAGAATGACAACGAGGAGTTGAGGACCGCTGCAAGCAGACGGTCGTGGGATAATGCCCCTTTTTATTGAAATAAAAAGTGTAATCCATGATACTCTATTACACTTTTTTAACTACTCTGTTATAGCTTTTCTTTTTATCGAGAGTTGGTGCAGGAAGTTCAACAAAGTTCTTGAGTAAGAGAGCCTACACTCAAGGATGGGCACGAGTCAGGTGATGCGGTCATGCCCTGCTCCGGTTTGGCCTCTTTCTTTGTACCATCTTTAATCGGGTTAGGTCCAGGGGTCCAGCCATTCAAGTATGACATAGACTACCCTGTAAGACTACATGCCTACTATTGAGTAACCGTCGAATCTATTTCGATCAATTATCTCGTAGACAAGTGTAGAATTGTAAGAATAATGAAAGAATATAAGTAAAGAATAGTAGATTGAACACAAAGATATGAGGGAACTTCTTACTTCTCTTTATCATTTTTCTGTAAAACTGTAGTACAATGGTTATGGTCTCTTTTATATAGGCTACTGGATGGATGAGGAGTCCACCATAGACCAGACAGGTCTGGTCTAGGCCCGATTTCTTAACACCTACATCACACTCGTTTGGTACTCGGCTCGTTGGTGTGCCCGACCTGATTATTTTTTTAGATAATAGAAAGGCAAGCCTCCTGACCTCTGCATCATACGATGCATATAGCTATAAATTATTACAAACGAACAAATCGTTTTACAAAAGGCAGACTAAGAACTAAATGATAAAAAAATTATCATGCTATGGCCAGCATCAGGAACAGCCCGCCGCCGACGACAGCTAGCTTCTCCTTCATCTAACACATCCTTATCGCCGGTGAACACCAGCAGCGCAACGACACGAGAACAGTAACTGTGCAACGGGGATGCATATGGGCAATCCGATCTCAAATCTAGCCGAGGTATCGGCCCACGTATCGGAACCGCAGTTCCTTCCCCGCAGCTACACACGCACGGACGCACCAGAGTTTCGCGCGTAGCACGAGGCGGGGCGGCAGGCGTGCAGCCCAACACGCGGCTGCGCCCAAAACTGCCGAAAACGCCAGCTCCCCGGAGATCTGGCTGCTCCCCCGCACGGCCGCATGCCGCCCGCCCAAAATCCTCGGCACTGAGCCACTGAGACGTACGCCCGATGCGACCCGGCCGTGCTACAGCGCGACGAACGTGCGGTTCGCGCAAAGTCTCGCAGCCGGTTGCTCGCTGGTGGCGAAATCGGCCGGCACATGTGCCGAGCCAAGTGTAGCATGCCCGCCAACTTGTCGCGCTGGGTTGGAGCACCACAGTACAGCGCTCTCGACTCTCGGTTAGCCGCGGATTTGTCCGGTTCAGCGAGAGGATGCACCCAGTTGGTCACCGTGCGCGCGCAGTGCCATCCGCACCAGGCAACTTCCGGACCCCGAACGTTTTTTACGTGCCCCGAACGATTTTTACGAAGCTTCGACCTGGAATCTTGGTGGCTTCTTGGAGCTTTGGGGAATGTCACGGTGACATCTTTTCATCAGGTAATCCCTTCTCCATTTGTGGCAAGTATATGTCTGGAATTATTCCTCCGTGTGCGTACTGCTTCGATGCCATCTGGTACTAAAAATGTAAATGCAACATGTATATGGTTGAACTCATTTTTTTGCTCTCTTATGAAGGCCAGGATGGTCATGCTATTGTTGTTTGTTTAGCACTAGTTAAAATATAAGACAAGAACCTTATTCCGTCACTACTACAGAAAAGATCTCCATAGACGGTTCAAAAACATCATTATAGACGTTTTCAGAACCGTCTGAGTTTATGGGTCAATGATGACATGAGGTCATCACAGACGGTTATTAACTCGGAGCCGTCTGTGATATATGACTATCACAGACGATTTGTGTCTAGAACTGTTTATGATAAATATCTATCACAGACGGTTCTTGTTTAGAACCGTCTGTGATAACTGTCTATCACACACGGTTCTAAGCACGAACCGTCTGTGATAACTTTTTATCACAGATGGTTCTTGTTTTAGAATCGTCTGATATATATATAGTCACTTTCCGGGGGTCGTGAGGGAGGATGACACAGTTGCCACGGGCAACCTCTCATCAAGCCTACAAGTTCAAGAAGTAAGGCTGCAAGAGAAAACACGTGGACATACAATTACCTGGATGTCGTCGATAGGTAATTGGACTTGATATCAATGAATGGTTGATTGCTAATACATGATGCCACTTTCTAGTCGGATAGAAGAGGCTTCAGGTAATTGTATGTCCACGTGCTTTCTCTTGCAGCCTTACTTCTTGAACTTGCAAGCGCAGCTATCTCATCCTCCTCATGACCCACCGAAAGGGCTGAGGACTACAAACGATATATATATATATATATATATATATATATATATATATATATATATATGAGGCCGGTTTTAAAGGCACAAGCAGCCACTAATTGGAGGTTTTATAGAGAAGAGATCAGGAATAAAATGGTAGGACGTATGCGTACTTGGGACGCAAGGGAGGAGAACTTGACCAGCATGAACACGGTTACAAATTAGCCTAACCTTTACAAGTTTGAAAAGTTAATTGCAGCCAAGCCCCATCCGAACCACATCGATCCCATGTAAGCCAACCAAGCACAAAGAACCGGCATCAATAACCCTCAGTACCCATTAGAGAGCATTAACTAAACCCACCATTTTGCCACATTCATTTTTGCTAATCTGAACCCACAGCATTAACTAAGCAAGATGCACAGAATGCACATACACCAATAGTCCTCAGTTTACATCACAGAGCAAAGGGACTATAAATATGAACTAATTATCAATTCAATTTCAGCATAAGACTATTAACATCATTGAGCAGTTCAACAGCAAGACAGCAAGACCAAGGGTGTCCAAACCCACAAACACTAGTAGTAGCCCTCGGCATCCATCGCAGAGCACTAGCCATTTTCATCAGAGAGCAAGGGGGGTAGAGACAGAGAGAGAGTAAGATAGGGTGATACCTCAGTACAGCACAACCACGGCGGCGACCCCACCACTAGCACAACCCCCATCCATCTCCTCCACCTTGCATAAATCACACAAACATCAGGATACAACTTAAGACTCAAGCATAAAAATCAAACTCAACAAAAGACATTAAGCTACCAGAGAGGGGAATAGAGGGAGGATAGGGAAAGTAAAGCCAGGGGGGCCAGGGCCCGAGCGCAGGAGGTCGAGCAGGAGAACCAAGCCATGAACGTGGGCATGCAGTAGGTGCAGGTGGCGGTGTCACCGTAGTTGTGGCACGACCCTGACATTGCACAAGACACTCCTATTGTACGAGTGTCATGTGCAGTGCAGAGTGGTGTCACAACCGGCGGCGACGGAGACGGGGTCGGGCGGTGGCGTCGAGGTGGGGAGGGGAATGGACAAGAGTAAGTGCACTGGGGAGTAACGAGTTAGGGCAGGCGCAAACCCTAGCGGCGCTGGGGAGTGACGAGTTAGGGCGGGCGCAAATCCTAGCGGTCGATCGGGCTCCTACTAATAAAGAGAATTATCACAGACGGTTCCATAATAGAACCGTCCGTGATATGCCCCATATCACAGACGGTTCCATTATAGAACCATCTGTGAAATGGTTTTTGTCAAGTATATTATCTTGTATATACACTTACATGATACAAAGAAATTACATATTTATATGTCAATTCTGTCATTTAAATACTGCTGAAAATTTGCTTTAACATATAATTAATATAGTAATTTCATCTCCAAACTAGAATTTTTTTCTTCCATTTTGGCATTTTCATATGGCCAAATAGCGTGGTCAGTCGCTTCTTACAAAGATTAAAAAAAAGTAGAAACATATAAATAAACAAAGTTTTTCTAGTGGCGGAGGTAGGCTGCTATCTCCGTCTTCAATACTTCGTAGGCGGCGGCGACGGCGTCGGACGGTTCGTGATCGAATAAAGCCTGAAATGCGTCCACCCGCTGACGCGCTCGTTCGAGTGTCTCTCGAAGACCCTCGGACCGTCGAACCAAGAAGAATTGGGCCCATACGCTCTCTTTCCTTGCTTGAGGGGTCTCAGCCTAGTCGACTTGGTCACCCGCCGCCTCGATTAAGCAGTCCAAGTCACGGCAAGCCTCCTGGAGATGTGCAACGTCGTTGTGGAGGACCACGTCGATGACGAGGTAAACTCGCCGAAAGTGGGAGATCACCCGGAAGACGCAGTGGAGGAGGATGTCAAGATGGCGGAAGGTGGCCGTCACATGCTCCGGCAAATTCTCGGAGAGAGGAGTGAAGACACTTTTAAAACAGTGTTCTTCTGCAGCATCCGCCAACGTATGGCCGGAGAGTTGCTTGTACAGTACGGCCAGGTAGACCATCAATGCCGACGACAAGGAAACAGAAGAGGCATCCATTTCTGTTTTTTTATAAGTACTAGAGTTATATGCATGTGGGGATGATAATCATCTTCGATGGCGGATAATCATTTTTATAAAACAAGGAATAAATTCGGAGCGTGAGACGAAGAGACGCATTAGGGAGCTGAAGCGGCATTGATGCAACGGAGAGACGCATTGGCGACGAAGAAACTGATCATCGGGCTTTAACTAGGAGCTGTAACGATATTATCACAGATGGTTATAACAAAAAGCCGTCTGTGAGGTTTCACAGACGGTTGTTTGTTAAAAATCGTCTGTGATATGTAGAATTATCACAGACGGTTATTGTTAATAACCGTCTGTGATACTTCACAGACTGATTTAGTTATGAACCGTCTGTGATATTACCTCTTCACAGACGATTTTTAACGCAGACAGTAACACAGACGGTCTCTAAACCAAAACCATCTGTGATTTAATGTAATACATATGGTTTTGGTCAACCGTCTATGATGAAGCATCCAATATTAGTCTTTTTTGTAGTAGTGCATCTAAATAATAGCAAGTTCAATCTACTGAATCTTTTTTTATTTTGGCCCTCTTACCCAAATCAATTGCAAAAATGACTCTCATCCTATTTTATTTGCAAATCTAGACCCCCTCCCTCACCTTCCGTGGTCAGGGAGTGGGGAAGGTCACTTTCCCCACTCGGGGAGCACCGAAGACGCCAAGGTGGCCCAACATGGGACCGACCACTTGTCATGCATGCGTGAGCTGAAGTGACCTTCATGGTGGCCGAGCACGGAAACTCTCCGGTTCCGCGATCGCCATCCATTCTCGGAGATTCATACGATAAGCCACATTCAGGCCACCGACCATGTAAGAGAGGAGGGTCTAGATTTGCAAATAAAACGGGATGAGAGTAATTTTTGCAATTGATTTGGGTTAGAGGGCCAAAATAAAAAAAATTACAATCTACTTTCCCCATATCATCGGTATTCCGTACTATCCAGATGCGTGTATACAACGATTTGGCTGGTGCTTGAGATTTTGAGATCTCTAGCAGTGATTTTTTTAAAAAGGAGTATCACCAAGAATGTATATCGTCATAAAGGTGTAGCTAAGTATTTTCCAACTAAAAGATGTGAATGTGATACACGGCAGAAAGCAAAGGTAATATATATAAGTGAAAAAACCATAGGAAGTGTAGCTGGGGTGTCATCACAGCCATATTTATCATAAGAACATCATGTGAATTTAGAGTGCTAATTAACATCTACTATTGAGCCTTGACCATCCTCTTCCCTATGCTATTAGCCATTAGGATTTAGGAATGTTCTCCATGAGAATCATAACAGGTAATGCAAGGAAGATTATTCCTGATCATTGTAAACGGCTCTTTCGTGGCAACTTCCTGCTTAAGACCAAAGGGCCATGCCCATCCTAATATCCTGACAGTTTCAAATTATTAGGTCTAATAATCTAGCACTGTCATCTCGGTTTTTGGATCGATAGTGAAAACTAGTAGAGATACCTCCAAATGAATCTATGGGAAAGCAGAGAACACGTATCCAGTGAATCAAAGCACTAAAATAAAAGCATGGCCCACAGAACATGATGCAGTCCTACAGCCTAGATATAGTTGAGAAAAAAAGGTTCCCATATTTTATTCCATCAATAATGCTAGACCCACAAGGGCACATCTCCACAGGAATAGGCAAGGATTCTTTCAAAAAAAAAAAGAACGGAATAGCCAAGGAGAAAACAACACTCGTGTTCTACTTATGCATCGGCGAAC
This sequence comes from Phyllostachys edulis, assembly GCA_036346405.1. Classification (NCBI taxonomy): domain Eukaryota; kingdom Viridiplantae; phylum Streptophyta; class Magnoliopsida; order Poales; family Poaceae; genus Phyllostachys; species Phyllostachys edulis. Next base: position 40,358,196 of record CM070545.1, read on the forward strand.
TCTATTGCTTTTTAGATTTTGATTAGTTATTGTATTAAGTTTGTTGCTTGTAAAATTTGTACTAAATTGTAACTAGACAAGAAAATTGAGTCAAGATCAACTACTCTTTTGGTTACAACATGGTGCATCATCTAATAAGCGATTTTGAAATATGTATAGCTCAGCGCAATCATTTTAGGTCTCGTTTGGAAGGCATGGATTTTATAGTATTTTTGCGAGAATTAAATTGTTCCTTATGAAGTTCCTAACTTCCTACCCACCAAATAGGACCTTAAGGAGAAGTTCAAACCTAAGTTTTATTTATAGTCTACACTACGAGAGTTTTATGCGTTGTGTTAGACTGTTAGAACCACACCATCCAGCCCAAACCGAGCATACTTACCTGTAACTTTAGCTTTACACATTTTAATAGCCACAAATATAGTTATGATTGTGATGACACCCCAGCTCCACTTGGCGCGCTATATATGGGCACAGCTAGCCTTTGCCACTCCCATCAAACTCACAAGGAGGAAACACAAACAGCAACCAATTAACAAGCCAAGCTACACCTAAAGCGATCAATCGAACAGCACCACCACCAACGACGACGACGACGACATGGGCAACAGCCTGCGGTGCTGCCTGGCCTGCGTGCTCCCCTGCGGAGCGCTGGACGTCGTCCGCGTCGTCCACCTCAGCGGCCACGTCGACGAGTTCAGCTGCCAGATCACCGCGGCGGCCGTCCTCGCCGCGCACCCCAACCACACCCTCACCACCGCGTGGTCCTCCGCCGGCGTCGGGTGCCCCACCAAGAAGCTCGTCATCGTGTCGCCCGACTCCGAGCTCAAGCGCGGCCGCATCTACTTCCTCATCCCCTCTGCCACCGTGCCGGCCGACAGGAGGAAGAAGAGCCGGCCGTGCTCCAAGAAGAGCAAGCGGCCGAGCCACCAGCCCAAGAGCAGCGGCGCAACGGCCGCGAGCACGGCGGAGCAGGACAACTACCTGATGGAGCTGCTGTCTGAGAAGACCGCGTCGGGTGCCCACCGGAGGCGGCGGAGCGGCTGCCGGGTCGGCGTGTGGCGGCCGCAGCTCGAGAGCATAGTTGAGGAGCCCTCAGATTAGAGAGCTCAAAGAACTCTCCCCCCTCCCCTATTCTTTTGGTTTTCTTTCTGATCTTCCGATGTGAATACGACGAGAGAACGCATTTCCGGTTCTCACCTTTCGATCCCCTGAGCCTGACACATGCATGTATCGTGATGTCAACGGTTTAGCGGTTTTTAGCTCGGGAGATGAGGGGAAAATTGAGACAGAATAACTGTAAGAGTCCCAACCTGTACAGAGATTTGGTCGAGTTCATTGAAACTTTTCAAACAAAAACGTCCTTCATTAATGTGTAGTATTTTGCTTTACAACATCGTGCTACTGCAATATCCTACTGCTCAAGATTTATGCAATTTATTTATTTTTAAATGCAAACACAACGGGGGAAATAAAATCAAAGTTGCAACCATAGGCAGATCCAAGTTTAGGGAATGGAGAGCGTAAGTTATGAATCTCTTTCTTGAATATAAAAGATGTTTCAAAATCTTTTAGATTTTCTAAGAAATATAAAAGTCCCTCCTGCCAGGTTGCCAACAAGGTGACTTATGGCTTCGTTCACTAGCTAGGTGGTGGTGGTGTCATGGAGCGCCTCTTGTGTTGGTTGCAGCGACGGACTCATGATTGTACGAAGAATCAAAAGCACACTACTCACCGCTAGTTGTACGTCCTGCGCGATGCACAAACATAGTTATCTGGTCGTCGGTTGCACATCTGTCGCCGCCACCGGGCTCGACTGCGGCAAACCCACGACGCACCAGCGGCCAGCGCCTCGTCTGCTGCTTCCGTACTTCTCCGCTGCCTGCTGCCGCACAATTGAAGTCATTGTCTCGCTGAGTAGTATCGTAACTAGTAGTAATAAGCAACAGCGAGACTTCCAGATAGACCTAACCTAACCAAATTGGGTTGGTTGTGGACTGCATACATACTGTTAATTTTTTTCTTTTGAAATGCTAGGGACCACGGCCCAAGTTGGCCGAGCCAATCCTCCGTCCCTGGTTGGTTGGATTAGACGAAGCGAGTACATCGTGATGTTCGTATGTGCTTTCGTGAGCCATTTTGGTGTCACGGCCAAGTTTGTTAAAATCTCCATTTGACCTTACATTTATACGATAGTAGAGTGACTGAACTGATCCTATCCTAGGTATTGCTTTAATTTGGTAGAATCTTAATATTATTACGGTTCTACCAAAAAAATCTATAGGACCGTGATAAAAAAATATATATGATTCTACCTGATTCTAGTGATTTTATTATAATTAATTAATTGTATATGTCCTTTTAATTGTAAAATTTTAATCTTTATCTCCTCGTGTCCATTATAATCTGCATAAATAACAAATGATGTTTCCTTTCCACTATATTTTTGTAAACAAAAATTCTAAGTGTAGTGTTAAAAATGTAGTAATGTTGAAATACATGGCATATTTTGAAAAACGTTTCTCTAGAAGAATCGGGTAGAATCTTACCAAGGAACCTTCGATCCGTTCATCGTCGCGATTTTGACAACTATGGGACTCGTGACTCATGATGACTGGTGCATGCATAAAGATCCCATCAACGTGAGAAATTCTCATAGCATAACAAGGACATAAGTATTTTTCTTCTTCTCTTAGAATCATTAAACTTCTTGCGATGCCGATTGATATTATCATTGCGCATGCTATTCCTAAAGCTTATCGATGTACTACTGGTAGCTAGGATTGGAACTTGGAAAGGGAGGGAAAAGGCCGGGGTGCTTCTGCCTAGAGGCCTTGTTGGACTGAGCGCAGTAGTAGTACCTTTTATCTTGGACCATGTATATGGACCTAGTTGAGTGGACAGAAGGCGGCCCTATAACCTCAAGGTGCTCTCGAATAAGGTGAGACTGAAGGACAGACCAGCTCCAGCGGCCTAGCGGTGAGAACCAAGGGTGGCCATGTTTACCCATTCAGGTGTAACACGATGCGACTTATTTACTCAAGAGTACTCACACGCGTTCATTCAACAGGTTTAATTATAATATATATGAGTGTGTTCAGTGAGAAAATGCGTTACACCTAAAGCCTCTGTAAAAATTACAACCGTGTGTAGTGAACACGCACTGTGTGCCTGTGTGGCGTGATTAAGGTGTGTTTCCTTGTACTCTTAAAATAAAAGGCGAAACTAAGATGCACATAAAATAAAGCTATGTGATCTCTTATGGCTTTTGCAGATCATTTTTGAGTTGAAATCTGTAGTACAACAAATTGTACTCCATTTTTTGTTGAAAGAAAAGTTCGGTACGACTTACATATGACTCATACAGGACCCATGTGAAATTGTGAATAGCACACCTGCCACTTGAAAGAAAATGATAGTCAACTCGATCTGAGAGCACCACTGTTAGCATTATTAATTTAGTTAAGTCAAAATGCTCTAACCATTGGTGCTGGCATTCCGACATTAGGCATGGTAAGCTCGTACACCACTAACATGTGCGTAGACTGTCAGTCGTGCAAGCGATGCCCCACCTATTAAAAAAACATCGATCGTCCTCTCAGTGTTTACTCCTACGTCCTACCACTCCATGTTTCTTCATTGCTTTCAGATTAACTATATGCTCCTACAAATGGTCGAGTCAATCTGATAGTGGCACTCTGGAGAAAACCCCTAGTGCTTGCTGCCTCCATGATTACCCCATTTCTGTGTCTTTTCGGAGGAAACACGAATAGCTTTTGTTAGAATTTTCCATGCTTCCTGACGTCTACACGCAAGGTGTCCAGTTTGTAGCTGCACCTATCCTGCCTCGCCCCTGTTTCCATCTCTGTTCCTGTCTCTTTCTTGTCTTTTCTTCACGTGATACTTCCACCTAGCAAAAGATCGTCTTGTCTCTGATCCTGCTTCTGATAGAAACGATGCCGAGACAAATAGGCAAAAAAGGGCAAAACAGAATACTCGATTTCTTTCAAGGGAGCACGTGCTCCTCTTTTTTCTTTTTTTCTATTTCTTCAACTCCACATTGCTTTACACCGTTACCAGTCTTTTTAAAGGCTGAGCCTCATCCTCCGATTGGAGTCTACAAATTAGAAACGGACTCAAATAGAAACGGACTCAAATTTTGAGTACAACTCGGATACGAAAACTAAAACGGAAAGCTAAAAAAAATATTCCAAAAACAAGATTAAAACTAACAATCACCCCCTTAATCTTGTTTCTTCATTTTGATCACGCCAATCTTCTTTTCGTCTTCTGAACTTCCAAGTATTCCTCTTTTACCTGTACTCCTGTGCGCTCTTACTTCTTGGGCCGATACCGCCCTACCGCCTATACTTGCTCTATCATGAGCCATGCACAAACCAACGCTTGCTGCGCCTCGTACCTGGACTGAACTCGTCCTTCCTCGCACGCCCGCCTGGGCTGGAGCACCTGCTCCCACGACCACCTGGGCTGGAGCACCCGCTCCCACGACCACCCGGGCTTTGTCATTACCTGAGCTTTTCGCTCCTCTCTCTTGGACCAAGTCTGTCCACTTCCCCGCGTACATCTTAGCTGAGGCTACACCGTCTCTTCCTCCTGCATCAATTTTGTGTACACTGCGCCCTTCATGCGCGTGGGACTCACCACACCCGCAGCCTCCTCAGACGCTTTTGTCAAGACCGTCTGATCTCCTCCGAGACTCACTTTCACGCGCCAAGCTGCGTGCCACTCCCGAGTTCCGCCATGTCCTTGGGCGATATCTAAGTTCCAATCTGGCTCCTCCAGACTGTCCTTCACACAAACCGACTTACAAGTTTTCAGAGAAATTTTGTACAACCGGTTTGGGGATCTTTTTACCTTCATCAACAGATCTTTGTTCTTGTCGTAGACACGCAAGAACTCACCCTGCAGCTCCACCCTGCACCCCCGTTCTGCCAACTGCCCGAGACTGAGTATGTTGTTGCACAAACTTGGTATAAAGTAAATATCAGGTAACATCTTCTGATCACCATTCTTACATCGCAACAACATTGTATCTTTGCCTTTTATTTGTACCGTGGAGCTGTTGCCAAACTTGATTTCTCCCGAAATCTTCTCGTCAAGCTCATGGAATATGGAGCAATCTCCCGTCATATGATTGCTTGCTCCACTGTCCAAGTATCACTCATCAGTATGCTCGTGATTTCCTCCCTCCGTGCGTAGTTTAGGAAGTACGTTCTCCTCGTTCAACATCACTATGACCGGCGCCTTGTTGACACATAAGGAGAGAAGCAGGGTAAGATCATCGTCTTCATTTTCACAGCTTCGGATGAGATTTACCTCCTCATTCTTCTTCTTGTTTCGGCAATTCGAAGCATAGTGCCCATACTTATCACAGTTGAAGCACTTTATGTGGCTGCGGCACTCCGATGCGTAGTGACCATACTTATCACATTTGAAACATTTGATATATGACTTATCACAGGATCTGTCACCATCGCCTTGCCCAACCTTGTCTTCACGGCCACCTCTGCCAAATCGTCTGCCATCATTTCTTGTATCTCCCTTTACCAGCAACGCCTTCTCGTTATGGGACTGATACCTTTGCTCGTTACAGGATTGATACCCCTTCAGTAGCTCCTCATGCGCCTTGAGGGAACCGGTGATCTCCTCGATCTTCTTTTCCTCCAGATCCGGGGAGTACATGAGCGTGGTGACGACATGTACAAACTTTTCTGGTAGCACGCGCAGGTACTTCTTCATTGCCACAGATTCCTCCATCTTGTCGTCGAGAGAAACAAACTAATTATACAATGAAGACAACTTACCGGCGAACTCGTCTACCAACTGGGTTTCTCCCATCTGGAGATTCTCGAACTCGGTATGCAAATTCTGGAGCCGCACCTCCTTCACACGATCAACTCTCTCGTGCATCTTTTGAAGCGTCACCCACGCCTCACGTGCCGTCTCCTTGCCGATGAGCTGCCGCATCATGGAGTCTGGCACCGCCTGGTAGATGATGGCCAAAGCCGTCTGGTCTACCTTGTCGTCCACCTCCTTGTCCTTTGCCTTCGGATCGACTGCACCCCAGACTCCCTAGGCGCGCATGTTTGCCTTCATCTTCATAGCCCACACCGGATAATTGTCGGTCGTCAGGACAGGATATAGGAGGGAGATCGGCCCATCCCGGGTCTTCGCCTTATCGTCCATGATCTTCAATCACCGCCAAGATCAGAACGCTCTGATACCACTTGTTAGAATTTTCCTTGCTTCCTGATGTCTACACGCAAGGTGTCCAAACTTTGTAATCGCACTCGCCCCGCCTCGTCTCGCTTCCCGTCTCTGTTCTGTCTCTTTCTTGTCTTTTCTTCACGTGATTCTTCCACCTAGCAAAAGATCGCCTTGTCTCTGATCCTGCTTTTGATAGAAACGATGCCGAGACAAATAGGCAAAAAAGGGCGAAACAGAACACTCGATTTCTTTCAAGGGAGGACCTGCTCCTCTTTTTTCTTTTTTTCTATTTCTTCAACTCCACATTGCTTTACACCGTTACCAGCCTTTTTAAAGGCTGAGCCTTATCCTCCGATTGGAGTCTATAAACTAGAAACAGACTCAACTAGAAACGGACTCAAATTTTGAGTACAACTCGGATACGAAAACTAAAACGGAAAGCTAACAAAAAATTTCAAAAACAAGATTAAAACTAACAGCTTTGCTCATGGTAAATTCGCACAAAAGTCATAGGCAAGCGGAAGACAGAAAGCACGTATATAGTGTACATGGTACAGATTCCACAGTACAACACTCAGTATACTAGCTATGACAAAAACTTCAACCATGTACCACAGAATTCTAGCATCTACCGTCCATTTGAGGACCCATCCATGGCTCGACTGTCAGTCAGTAAATAGGCCCGGCCGTGTCAAATACGACCGCAACAGGTGCGAAATCCACGACCGAGTTGCCTGTGCTGTGCAGCAGCTGCCAGACCAAGGCATCGAACCTGACCGTATCAACGTCGCCAGAAGGGGTCCATCGGGCAAAGGCAGAACAAAGGCCGCGCGGAGAGGGAAAGCAGCAGCGACCTTTGCTGTTTGATTCGGTCCTGCCAGTGCCATGCCCATCCGAAGGTGAGGCAGCGCCGCGCGGCTAGCCATCTCCGCGCCGTTTTATAAAGCCCGCGTGCCCGCGCGGACGCGCGAGTGCTGAATCCTCCGCGCGCGCGCACCCGACCGATATGCCCGTGCCGCGGGCACCGCGGTGCCGGGGAACACGCAGCGAGTGGCCGTGTGGACTGCGGAGGCAATGTATACGCCCGGTTCGTTGGCCACGTTGGGATGAGCGTGGCAACATTCGGAGCTTCTAGCTAAGCCAACATGGAGGCAGTCAGTCAGGCAAGCAGTCAAGTGATTCAGCCTCCAGGACTAGTAGACAAGCACTCCTGACACCCAGAGAAATATGCTACGTAGGAGTAGTACTACTAGTCTACTATTCAACTGTGTGCATACAGTCCTGATGATCGATTTATTATACTCGTGGTGCATACCGCGTACGCGTCCTGATGATCGATTTATTATACTCGTGGTGCATAGCTGACCTGCATTGCCTTGTTCAGAGTCTGCCCCGTCCGCTTGTTTTTGGGCAGACGGTCAAACGAAAATTCAGATAGTTGGGTATGGAGGAGGAGGAGGAACTACAGTCAAAATCCACGGTCAAATCCTTGTATGGCTGGTAAACTCACTCAAGTACAACGTGCTGACCAGTTCTACTTATTCTTGTTGCTTTCTCTCCGTTAGAAGTAGCCGTAGACGTGTCAATCTATCGCCTTTGGGTTACGCGTGTATCTGACAAGGTGTAGCCGTGTAAGGAGCCTTGCACTAGGACAGTTGCTATCCCGTATGTTTTATTCGATTGATCAGTCTGTAGAACTACAAGACGGTCACGGGTTGAAACCGATATTGATAATCCGGTATTGCTAAGAGAAAAGACTGATAATCCGGTATTGCTAAGAGAAAAGACTTAACACGCCACTAATCTGCAGCCCAACATATCACAAATTCACAATGGCCAATATGAATCTTGAACAATGTAAATGAGCTGTAACCCTTAGAAAAAGAAACTTTGTAAATCAATTTTGATACAACATATTTCTATGTGAAAAAAATGACAGACCAAAACTGCTTAAACCCCCTAACTTCTGTGTAACCTAATCATTTCTTTCCTCTCCACGTGTTAAGGAAGGGTACCCTTTTCTGCAGCCATCTGCAACCATGGGGCCTCCAAACAAATAAACAAATGTCTCTAAGCCTATCCTAGGTACAACAACACCCCTAAATTACAAAAACAACTTACAATTAACCATTCCATCATGTCGTGTCTTTCGCCATTTCTGCCATTCTTCGGTCAGTACAGCGAGTGCTGGAAGAACATGTCCTCTCTGGGCTCCTCCTTGGTTCTCGAGGCGTGCATCGCGTCGTTCTGCCTCTGCTGCTGCTGCTGCTGGCTCATGTACGACCCCATCGGGTTGTCGAACCCGGAGAAGCCGAAGCTGCTCCCCGCGGCCTGCATCGGCCCGCCGCTCGGACCGAACGACGAGCCCTGGCTGCCGAACCCGTCGGGTCTCAGGGCGTGCTGTGTCCCGGCGGCGCCGTCGTGGCTTGCGCTGCCGGTCTGATAGGTCATGGCCTGCTGGTTTGGCAGGTAGTGGAGGCTGCTGCTCCCGGCATTGTCCGCAGGCGGCGCGGGGCGGTAGAGCGCGGCGCTCCCCCGTGCGGCGGGCACGTCATGGTTGTGTTTGCCCTCGTACGTGGTGATCACGGCGCGCAGGTCGTGGGACGCGCGCTCCACGTGCTTCCGCACGGGACAACCGGCCGTGGTGCACTTGTAGTAGCTCCTGTAGCAACAAGACACCATGCACGATCAGTATAAGCTCACACATGCACGATCACACTGATGGAAGAAGCTTAATTTACACCAGAGAGAGAGAGAAATTGAATCTTTGGTTCTTACCTTGGGTTCGGGTTGCCCTTCACCACCTTCTGTCCGTACTTTCTCCACCGGTAGCCGTCGTCGAGGATGTCGATGTCGCTCATGGTTTGGACGACGACCCTCGGCTCCCGCACCGTCCGGTTGCCAGCCATGGAGATGCCCTCGCCGTCACCCTCTTTTCTCCTGAAAATTAGGCCAACATCAATTCAATTTCCCCTGTTCCTCCAAGAATGTAATTCGTACAATTTAGCGCGAAAAAAATGGTAATCCAGCACTCACCATCTCTTGGAATCCGGCTCATCGTCGTCGTACTTGTCGCCGCCGACGTTACCAGCCCGCGGAGAGCATACGCCGATCTCGTCGTCCCCGAACGACGCCGACGAGTTCTCGGGCGTGCCCGAGATCCCTCCAAAGGAATGCTCGGACGCGTCGCCACCGCTCTGCAGCACCTGCGCGGCCGCCGAGCCCGCGCCAGAGGCCCTGCGCGTGTTCTGCGGCTTGGCGTGGTTGTGCGCGCCCTTGTACACGATCTCGGTGATCTGGCCGTCCAGCGACCTCTCCACCTTCTTCTTGGTGGGGCAGTTGGGGAAGGTGCACTTGTAGTAGCTGCGCGGGTTCTCGCTCCCCTTCACCTGCTTCTGCCCGTACTTGCGCCAGTTGTACCCGTCGTCCGACGACCGCCTCTGCGAGTGCGTCTGGCTGTACCCGCCGCTCGCAGCCACATGCGGCGCCATCTCCGACGAGGTCGCCTGGAACGGCGCCGCGCCGAAGCCCGCCGGGTTGGCACCCGCGTCCATGCCTGCAGCTTGCTGGTATCCCCATGGCTGCTGCTGCTGCTGACCTCTGTACGCCTCCTCGCCCTGAAGTGTCGCAAAGGATATTAGAGATTCTTGTATATTGTTTGGGTTTTCACTATTAGTACAAACAGAAACGACTAGCTACGAGATCGTGAGTTCGTGACATGACACCACGACAGGTGCCCTATTTGTGTAAAGCCGAATGAAGAAGAAAATAGTATCCTAGTTTCTCTTGGACAAAGTCAGCAAAGAACCCCTCGGAAAGGGAACAACAGATGGGTGCTGATCTCACCAGTGGGGCCGGTGGAATCGGTGGCTGGAAGGTCGTCGTCCGCGCAGCCTCCTCGTTGTTCACCGGAGCCGTCTGGAAGGAGAAGTCGGAGTACGACGGCTGCCTCTGCTCGTCCTTGCCGCCTTGCTCGGCGCTCGGCGCCGCCGCCTCCGGCCTCCAGTTGAACTGCTGCGACCCGAATGCAACCGTCGTGGGGGACGGGAAGATCTGAAACGGGCAAAACGTGCACGCGCGTTACGGCGTTAGCATTGAACATTTGAACTTAACCACGTGTGATGCGTACGTGCTACTCGATCCCTCGAACGTGCTGCACGCCTAATATAACGGGAAAAGTCAAGGCCGCACGGCTGCGTGACTACGCCCCGTATAAAAAAAATGACAAAGCAATGGCGTGGTGCCAATGGAGTTCGATCGTTCGTGTGCTTGCTTACACTGGAGGTCAGGAGCACCGGCGAGTAGAGGAAGTCGGCCGGGTTCAGGCCGGTCGGCATGTTGAAGTAGGACGACGGCGACACCAGCGGAGGCGAGAGCGGCAGGGAAGGCGGGGTCATGGCCTTGTAGCTGGAAACCCCGCCGGCCGCACCGCCGCCGGCCTCGGAGCCACCCAGGAGGTCCGTGAAGCTCGTGCTCGCGAACGAGAACGAGCCTGGCCTCGAATTGGCCGACGTCTCGATGCTCCCGGACGACGAAGTAGTCATCGGGGAAAAAACTCAAAACCGCGGCGTCACGACCAGTCGTGCAGTGTGCTTGTGTCCGGCGTGTACGTTCGGGTTAGCACGGGAGAGGGAGGGAGAGAGACGGTGGGAGGAGGCGCGGTGGAGGGAGAGGAGATCGTTTGGATTGCTTGGACGGAATGGAGGAAGGCTATATAGAGGTTTGAAACTTTGACCGTTGACCAGTCAAAGCTCGTGGGGTTTGACTGGAGGCTCCTGGGCGAGCGGCTGTGCGACGTGCTGACGGCAGATACCCACCACTAGGGGACGAGCTTTACCGCTGCGTGGACGGCGTCGTGTCACGCTGGTGTCGATGCGGGTATGGTTTTGGGTGAACGGAAGGGTTGGTGGTCATGGATCGTTTCTTTGACCTGCTCAAAACTTCCTATGGGAATTACTGGGACTAAATCAGATGGATTTGGTTAAATAAACCAAATTTAGTTTTAAACTAGTACTGAGGTAAAAAAAAATGATCGAAGCTACAGGACAGAGCACAAGATTTGCTGAACTATAATTTGGATTTAATTAATTAATTGGAGCTATGTTCTTATACATGGTACTGGTTTGTCCATGACGGATGCTTTTGATGCTTTCTTGGCTGCTTTTCATGGTTTGTTCTTCATTTTGGAACTATATTATCCCTATCAATTGCTTTGCAGAGTTTCGCATTTTCATTCCTAGTATTCGCTGCGATGTATCACCGGATTGTAAAATTGCACCCGGCCTGTTGATCTTTCTAGATGTTTCTACCTGCTGGTAAAGTGGAGTGGAAGTGGAACGTTGCTACACTTGCCTTAGGCAGGTTTGACCAAATTAATGAGCCTAGTGTTTGGTTGCCATACGGTCCACTCGTCGTACACTTATTTTTATGCCAAAACTTGCTATAGCTGTGGCCAAAGATTTATCCGCTACAAAATGTGTGGCATGCCACATTTTGCCAGTGCCTTTTTTTTTGAGCTGAGCTCTGTTCTTTTTCCAAGTCCTGGTAGTAAGATGCAAACGGGTATCCATATGTAGCTAAATATGTATGAGTATATAGGGCGTGCGAACAGTATGACGACCTAGGGATGAAGACTGTTGTGGTGTGTTGGTTTTAGACAAGACAAATGTGCATCTAAATGTGGCGCAATTGGTAACAAAGTACTAAAGGAAAGGTTGTTGCAATTGCTGACCTGTTTTGAAGCGGATAATGGTTCGAAGAGCTTCTTTCGAGTAGAATAAAGTGTGACGTGCAGTTCCTTAATCAGGAACAACGCCGCAAGAGCAAGCGAATCATATTAATCAGGCCACAGAGAACCATGACATATTGATTACCTTGTCCTTGATAGATTTGCACAATACTCTGGTCATTTCATCACCTCTGTTTCAAGGGAAAAGGGACACCTTTTGCAATCAAGATACAACAACAAGAATGAAAATACTGCAAGAGAAATTCATTCCAAATGGAAAAAAAATCGATATAAAAAAGAGGAAATAAAAATACCGGGGTAGCATACTGAACCAATTGGACTTCATCTCCTATAGTGTACTTCCCAGCCTGACCTTTTATCGGGTTCTCAACGGCTAAACCATTTGGGTTGGGGGAGTGAGCACATTGTAGCATAACAAGCAAGCACAAAGCGGTAGGGATCGGAGAAACAAAGAATGCTAAGCATACATATGGAAAATCAAAGACCTAAAAGAACTATGAGTGAGTTTACGAAAACATGCAAGACAACCAAATCAAATGGCAAGAAGTATTTCCTTAAAAGCAAATTTCTTTGGATGAAAGTAATCTTTGCAAAAATTTAGTAGATACTTGAAAAACAAAGAATGGTTATGCTGTGAAGACAACTGTGAAACCTCTGTCAATCATTGTTGAGTCCATGGGAGACTCTCCCTGTACCAACCTTTTGCTCAATGAACCTCTGAAAAGAAATAAGCACCACACCATGTTATGTTGCTGTACATTAGTTTTTGTTTACAAAATGAACTGTACAACATATTTTGCTTTAAAAGCATGGGTTATCTAACTATAGAATTGATTTGCAACACAAAAATTGCATCATTGTACAATGCACATGGGTAGCCATCCCTATATGGAACTCAGATATTCAACCTCTTCACAATCTTACTCTGCTGGTAAGCACTGACTTACTGTGCATTGTTTATAGCCATATGTGGTTCTTCGTCTATAATTTGGTTGCTCGATTTTTGAGTTCCATATAGAATTGATTTGCAAGCATTGTGTGTTCGGTATTCAACCTCTTCACAATCTTACTCTGTTTGGTAAGCATCGACTTCATCGTGCATTGTTTATAGCCATATGTGGTTCTTCGTCTATAATTTGGTTGCTCAAATTGCACTGAGTTCCATATAGGGATGGCTACCCATGTGCATTGTACAATGATGCAATTTTTGTGTTGCAAATCAATTCTATAGTTAGATAACCCATGCTTTTAAAGCAAAATATGTCAGAGTTCATTTCGTAAACAAAAACTAATGTACAAAGAACATAACTTGGTGTGGTGCTTATTTCTTTTCAGAGGTTCATTGAGCAAAAGGTTGGTACAGGAGAGTCTCCTGTGGACTCAACAACAGATTGACAGAGGTTTCACAAAGTTGTCTTCACAGCATAACCATTCTTTGTTTTTCAAGTATCTACTAAATTTTTGCAAAGATTACTTTCATCCAAAGAAATTTGCTTTTAAGGAAATACCGCTTGCCATTTGATTTGGTTGTCTTGCATGTTTTAGAAACTCACTCATAGTTCTTTTAGGTCTTTGATTTCCATATCTATACTTAGCATTCTTTGTTTCTTTGATCCCTACCGCTTTGTGCTTGCTTGTTATGCTACAATGTGCTCACTCCCCCAACCCAAATGGTTTAGTCTGTTGAGAACCCGATAAAAGGTCAGGCTGGAAGTACGCTATAGGAGATGAAGTCCAATTAGTTCGTATGCTACCCCGGTATTTTTATTTCCTCTTTTTTATATTGATTTTTTTCCATTTGGAATGAATTTCTCTTGCAGTATTTTCATTCTTGTTGTTGTATCTTGCTTGCAAAAGGTGTCCCTTTTCCCTTGAAACAGAGGTGATGAAATGACCAGAGTATTGTGCAAATCTATCAAGGACAAGGTAATCGATATGTCATGGTTCTCTGTGACCTGATTAATATGATTCGCTTGCTCTTGCGGTGTTGTTCCTGTTTTCCGTATGCTACCTGCTGATAATTTTGTTTGCTTAAGTTTATCTTCCCATTTTGTATCTGCACATCAAGTACTATGACTTGGGAATTCTGCACCATGAGGCAGCCGATGACAAGGTCACAGATGGATGCTGCAGAGGCTGCTCTCAAGTAAGAAATTTCAGATATTTTAGGTTCCATGCTTAGAATATGCTTGATTTGTAATCAAATTAACACCATTTACAAGGATTTCTGCAGAATGTAGTTTGTTGTGTATCAACTTTTTTATCATTATTGATCTGTATGTTGTGGTAGTTTTTTCTTAGGATTTCTGCTCAATTTGTTTGGGAGGTAGCTTCTTCCTTCAATATTGTTGTTTATTTATGTTGTATGCATGGCCTCAAAATTGAAAAGTGAGATAGAAAGATGTGATTGCCTCATGTCTGAAGCCTTTTACCATATCACTGTGCTATAGTCCTATAGCTTTGTTGTTTCGTATTTCTTAGCTCTGATCCAATGTTATTCAGGTACAATGTAGTCATTAGGGTGCTGACGATTACTCCAAATTACGTTTAATATTTGTCTAAACAGCTGTACTATTTGATGATCGAGCTTTTCTCATTTATGTCCGTTTCAACACCATGCCAGATGAAACTCGGGTTGCATACCATCGTTTCTCATTGATACTACCACAATTAAGGAAGCACACGTCACACTTTATTCTACTCAAAAGAGGCTCTTCGAACCATTATCCGCTTCAAAACAGGTCAGCAATTGCAACAACCTTTCCTTTAGTACTTTGTTACCAATTGCGCCACATCTAGATGCACCTATGTCTTGTCTAAAACCAACACACCACAATAGTCTTCATCCCTAGGTCGTCATACTGTTCGCACGCCCTATATACTCATACATATTTAGCTACATATGGATACCCATTTGCATCTTACTACCAGGACATGGAAAAAGAACAGAGCTCAGCTAAAAAAAAAAAGGCGCTGACAAGAATAGTGATGTTGGTCCTCTTGAAAAAGACTTGCAATCTATGTAAGTGATTACTGATCTAGCCTTATAGTTTACTATCGACTTTTTTTCCTGTGCTCTCTGATCTTGCTTTACTGCTTGACTATGAATCCCATTTTTCCACCAAAATTATACCCATCTACTGATTAGTATATTAGAAGAATAGTGCATCTATTCTTTTGCTCACTTAACACAGTAGTTGTTGCTCGTGCAAACGTCATCGTCGTCTGCTGATGGAGCTTGTAGCTTTGTCTATAACTTAATTTTGAATTTCATGGGTTACCAAGGGATTGTGGATGGATGCCAACAATCGGATTATGTTCGCTAGGAGGAGAGGTGAGATTTTTCGAAATTTGCACTTATGATTTAGCAAAGGAATCTTAGCGATGATGAATGCCTTAGTAAATCGTAATAACCGCCTCGAATTGGTCACTATCTTGCGATGGGTTTGTGGCTACCGTTGCTCCGTAAAAAATATCTCGCACTCTGCTTGCACTCTGATTATTTGACGATTCTCTGACTATTAGCGCTAACTTGAACCAACATGTTTGTCACATGAATCTTTGTACATGTTGGTACGAAGGATTAGTCTTATTATCACATCATGAGCCTCATTTCTTGTCATGTTAAGATTTATAACAGCATGGTTTGTAAATGCAGTGAGAAACCTTTCAAATCCAAATAGATGATTGATAGTACAAATTCTATTCTTTTGACCTTGGTGTTTTCCTTTTTCTTGAATTATTTCTGCTCGATAGCTGAAAATGTTCTTATTTATAGAGTACCGCCAAAAGCGGACTCTACTTGACCGATCGACTCCCAATAAATGAATGATTGCGTAATGACTCTCGTTTGTAAAGCTCTCATGGAACCAAGCTGTCATCTATGTTAAGTAGGTTAGTTTTTGCTGATGAATGTCTCATATTTCCCATATATTTTTACCCAAATTTCTAATTCAATCATTTGAAATGAAAAATGTGCTTCCAATTATCAGCAAGGGTAGTGTCAATGGACTAGCCCATATTACTGGTGTTGTCTTCACTGATAATATCTATTACTGGTGTTGTCTTCACTGATAATATCCTAGGAGTATTTCCTTCTGGACTTCGGGTGAAATTTTTTATTGGATCATGGGAAGCGTCACCAGTGTTCAGGTGGAATCAGCAGGTAAAACTGCCAGTTCATAGAACGTTGATTTGATTTATATACGCCTGCATGTATTGTGCTTTCTGTCTGCTCTTTACCTTTTGTTTTAAAGAAATTTGTAGGCTCGAAAAATTGAAGATGCAGAGATGAGGCAGACATTCAATATGGATGTTGGAATGGTCCTTGTAGTGAGCAAAAAAGCATCAGATAGAATTCTTGAAGATAACAATAATCGAATCATGCTTATCGCATTAGAGAGCCTACATTGCTTCGAGTGGTTTGTCAGCTGGGAAATCAGCCCAATTTTTTTGGTAACAGCATAGTCTTGTGTGACTAAGACCTAGAGTAATAGTGGTTTTACTCTTATAAGAAATGTGGAATAATGTTTAACTGGTTCCATAAGAACATAAACCTAAATGACTGATATTGCTATTTGAGATATCTTGCTCTCTTTTGGAACACTGTTTTTTTAAAAGAATTTGCTTTATCCTCGACATAATCGCATCTAGCGTGGCATCCGTGTCTCTAACAATTTCTTTGTCCTGATCACAGTCGCATATTTTCAACTCCGCGCGCTAACAGCCCGTGCGGGTTTCTAGTTTATACTATCAGCTGCAGGTTCGTTGCTTAAACCTGAAACCGAACTAACTTAATTAGCTACTTGAAAATGAGTAGGCGATTCAATAGGCACGTGATTCTTGAGAGAGATGATATGAGGCCATGTGATTTCAAGATAAGTAGTCAAGATGTAGGACGCAAGAGCAGGCATTTTGTTTGGAATAGTCTTTCTTTGTTTGAGCATGGGCTTGCTTGGGGACATGTGTTCCTGGGATGCGGATCCGCTGAGTACGTTCCTCAAGACTCCACCTGATGTGTTTTGCTTGACCTTTTACTAGTAGTCTAGTAGTCACTATCTGGCGCGAAATTCAGCGTTCCTAATATGATTTTGTTCTTGATCAGTTAATGTTTCTTACATTCAAGATGAATTTTACCTCGTTCAAACATCCCCAAGTCCAGCTCATGAGAGTTTTTACCATTTTCCCGATTTTTGGCCTTCGGAGCGCAAGTGTTCCCGTGATTATTACTGCCAAGCAGTACTTCTTAACAGACCATTCAGCACGACCAAGTCATCAGGACAAAATGTTGGTGTTCTTTGCATAATTTTGCAGCCACGACCCAGACAAATTGTGGATTCTTATATGGAATCTTGTTCTTGTTGAAACCCATGTATATATAGCCTTTCTTCAGTGTATAAATTCCGTTTCTGGAGATAGTTACGTACTTAAGAGAAGCTTACAGGACGTAACTAAGAGCACCAAATATTCTCACCTATTGTAATTTTTTAACTGTACTGACTTGAAGCTGACTTAAGGTGTTATGCATGATTATTCGTAAGTTGTTGGCACCAAGATGTAAGAAGGATCCATCGTTTTGTTCTTCAATCTTTACTCCATTTTGTGGCCGTGGACCGATGGATGGGTCCACGGGCTGACGTTTCTATACGTGTTTGGTGAGCTCCTCCTCTTTTATGCTGTCCTGCATAGCGCTCTTCCATGAGCCATAAAACTTCATACTGCTGTGTTTATATTCATCGGTTGTCGTCCTTTGGAACGTCTTCTCCTTCGTCTCTTTATTAGAAAAGGAAGACCGTTTCTGTTCCCCCATCTCTATTGGAAGGTGTTACTACATGTTCTTCTTTTGACTCGATGATCATGCGTGCATGTTCTTAATTACTTGTTTGTTCTGTTAGAGATATGTTAGAAATATACAAAAGGATTACTCGAGGAGTCTCTCGGGTCAGTCGGTTAGCATCATTGGTGGTCGGTTAGCCATTGCTAGCCGAGCTGTCTCTGCATACATGAATGCATGTTCTTCCTTCCCACGAAAAAAGAAACTTCAGAACGAACGAACGATCGGTGTTATCTTGTCAAAATGGCCGGTTTGAACCAAGAACCAGTCCTCGTTGTCGTGGATCTATGTATATCCATCGCTCTCCGGGTTTTCTCATCTTTATCAATGCACCGACAAGTGTTCTGATTGTAGCTTCCTGTTTCTTGTCGTCGAAGAAGGTGCTGTAACTACGGGAAGATATCTAGTGCACAAACATCATTTGGTGTACATATGTAAAAACTTTTAGTTTGGGTATCAAATTAGCATAAAAAATTCTGAAAAAAAATTCTAGATGTAATTTATGGTGTTTTGTTCCACCCTTTAAAATTTGAAGTTCAAACTCAAAGTATGTTAGAAGAAACAAAAAAGATAAGTTTACTGTGAATAGTAACATTTGCCTTTTTCTTTTTTTCCCTTTGCTTTTGATTTATCATATGTCAGAAATTTCTCATTTTTGTAACTCTCAAAGTGGAATGAGTTTGAACTTGGAATTTCGTATATAAGTAGAGTAGTTTCAGAAGCACATCTACATTTTTTTCAGAATTTTTTATGCTAATTTGATACCAAAACTAAAATTTTTTGTATATGTGTACCAAATGGTACTTGTGCAGTAGATATCTCCCCTGTAACTACCTCCTCTGCTCTTAACAGTTCACACCGGTTTGTGATTGGATTGCACCTACTAGAAACAGATGTTCCTTTTCCTTTTTCAGACATAAACGTAGCTTTCGTGACTTGGATATCGAGGGTGCCGGCGGTGCCATATTGCCACCTCTACGATTGCTGAACGGATAAGGAGTGGCATGGTTCGAGGTAGCCACCACGGATAGTATCAATCAATCAATAGGGTTCCTGCCATTTGAATCAAGTATCTGACATTCACGCGGCATCTATCTACCTTAGTATCGCATTCAGCTGACACCTATCTGTTCCTAAAGATGGAACAGTACAGCTGTTCTAATGAAAGATGGAAGCGAACCGTGTGCGCGATAAGACTATCGCGCGATAGATTTTCCAATGAAAGATACTGAAACATCGTAAAATTCAGAGATCTGAAACGATCAGAGCAATGGGAAAGATAAGCAACTGTTGCAGGTCGCAAGCTGAGTAGAGCTGCCAGCAGCAGCAGTAAACCGCAGCATTTCACGCTCGTAGTGCTCTCCATGAGATATGCTAACTAATGACAAAGTAGCATCACTACATGTATTGTCTCCAGAAAATGGTCAATGAATACTGCTAGGCACAGTTACCTTAGTTATGTTCTGAATTTGGATAGACATGCCTTACATATTCCCCATGAGGACGTACAAAAGTTGGATTTTGCAATCAATTCAGATGCGCATCACAGAGCAGCCGAGCAGGTAACCTAACGCGGCAGCGCCATAGTCCATAAGATCAAGCAACTGTTCAGGGAGAGCAAGCAGTGGGGAGTTCACGGCATCTTTCTGCAATTACTATATCTGCAGTAGTGCAGTGTAAATAGCTCCTTATATCCATGGTAAGGACATGAGCTAATACTAACAAGCTAACTACGAGCGCTTTAGTCTTCACCCCAGTAAGTTGCTGTCTTCCCAATCTTCTGCAAAGCCTTGACTACTTCCTCGGGAGTAATACTTCCTGTCACAGTGACCTTGTTTATCTCCGTCTCAAGCTGATAACTCTCCATATCTACACATATGTACACAAGAAGCATGGTAAATTATGTAAGTGGAAAGTGACTCTTTTTTTGAATCGTTGTACAAGGAGAATTGAGTGGACCAAAGGCTTACCATCAATCGTTTTTATCGCCTTCTTAATCGCCTTGATGCACCTGTCGCAGTGCATGCCAACCTTCAACTCCACTACCTGTGGCCGTAAAATGAACTTTCAGGCTCAAGTTGTCGAGAATGATATTTACAATCTATTTGCTGTACGGTAATACATATACGTATCTACTGTACTGTTGTGTAAACTGATTACAACTTACAGCCATGGTTGTCGGAGAGTAGAGCAAGAGACTACTCTACTGTGTACCCTCTCCTCACACAGTTATGAAGTAGAGATGTCTGTATCCTGGAGCTTAAATAGCTGCATCCGTACCTTTATCTTTTCTGCAAGCAATGGCAACTTTTGTTCTCCACCGTGAACAATAAAGCATATGCAGCATCGATTCACTTTAAAGCAGTTCTTGAGGTCAGGCATTTCACACTTGAAAAGGGGCTTTTCTCTCAAAAAAACACTTGAAAAGAGGTTCTTGAGATTGCCGAAGGCTACCATGGGATGGACAAGAATCTCCTTTTGAACTGGCTCCAACTAATTTCCTTATGAAGTTACTGATATACATTATTCTTCTAGCTGAGGCTTAAACTTTACAATGAAATAGTAACTAGTGATGGAGAGTGGAGCTACTGATTTTTTTATATATAAAAAAAATTCTGGTTTCATGTAGTGGCACAATATGTTTTGTCAGTTCTGAATCTACATTGTTCAGCTTGAGGTGGCGGTCTGAGGCCCATCCCTTAGCTGTGCCATCTGCCACTCCGGCGGCGGCGGTCACCCCGACAATGGCTTGCTCTTCCTCCTTTGACCTTGACTTTCGGGCAGCGGTGCTCGGTAAGCTAACCGAGAAGGAGCGCAGGTGGCTAGACTCCTCCCCTTCCAGCCCTAACTCGGTCAATTCCCGTCGCTGCTCGCAGCCGTCCAAGGTTCTCCCCCCGGTCGGTGCTCCCCCGCCCCCGATGTGCCTCCGTTGCCTCGCTCTCCTTCCGCCCCTGAACTTGGGCCTCTGAATGGGAGCTGTTCGGGGGCAAGGGCGTTCTCTTCCTGGACGGCGGCCTCCCGTCGAGTAGGCCGGTAGTCAAACCGCCTGTCATCCCTTTGACCTCTGAGGCCGCCATCCCCGGCCAGGTCCAGGAGCGCCACGCCTGGCAAGAAGTGCGGCGTCGCCGCGCCGGCCGTAGAAGACCGCAACCCGGTGGTCGCCGCCAAGCTCCCGCTTCGAGGCCAGTCCCGCGTGACCTCGTCAGCTTGTGCTTCAACTGTTTCGCGCGTGATCATGTCGCCACGGCGTGTCGGAATGCCACTCGCTGCTTCTGGTGCAAAGGAATTGGCCACACTTCCGGCCACTGCAAGCGGCCCCTCAGTCCTCCGGTCGCCGGCACTCTGGAGTGGTCACTACCAGGAGTTCTTCCTTCCCGAAGGGGGGCACTTCCGCTGATGGCGGGCGGGCCTAGTTTGCTTGGTCGTCCTCCGGCCTTTGCCGTCGACGACTCGCATACCTCGCCATCGCCGCAGCGTCGCCGTGTGGTTCGTGGAGGCATTCCAATCCTTGGGGTCGCCGCGGTCGGCGAGCATCCATCGACTGCGCTAGGTTCTGCCAGGGCTGGATCAGGTCGGATGCTACATGGGGACGTAGATGACGTTTTCCCTCTCCATCGTCTGGCTCGGGAGGTCTGTGTCATTCCTTTCTCCCCCGCCATGAGGCACATGGAGCGGTGCCTTGATCGCGCGGTGGTTGTCTGTGTGGGAGGGACAAGACCGGTGGTCACGGCCGCCGAGGTTGGCATTGCGGTCGAAGCCGAGCGGGGATTGCTACCGTCCAGTTTCTCGGTGCACCCATTCTTCCCAGAAAATTTCCTCGTCGTCTGCAACACCTTCGCCAACAAAGAGCGCCTTCTTCGCGGTGGCTCCATTTCAACAAGTCGCTTCCTCCTTCTTCTCCAGCCGTGGTCGAGGCTGGCACAGGCAGTCAGCACACCGCTTTACTTCCGGGTTTCTCTCTCCCTGGATGGGCTTCCTGTCCATGCATGGAGCTTGGTGACTGCCTCCACAATCCTTTCACCCTCCTGCTAGATTGAGTCCTTTGCTGAATCCTCCACCTCTCGTCAAGACTTGTCATCTTTCCGCCTAGTGGCATGGTCGCTAAACCCCAGCGCTATACCTAGGGAAAAGTCAGTCGTCATTGTAGAGCCGGAATTGCTTCTGAACGGGACAGTTCCAGACCACGGGGCGCTGGTATTCCGTAAGGAGCCCGCCTCCAGTGGTTTGCACGGGGCACTGTCCTACAACGTGATCATCCAAATCCACTCGGTTGACGATTTCTCCTTTGCGGCTGCGAAGGACAAGCATTTCACGTCATCCAGTGATGGCTCCGGTTTTGGGGGCCTGCCAGAGGAGGACTCTGATGATTGTAGTCCCCGGCGTCATGTCTTCCAAGTTGCTGCCGGAAAAATCGACGGTTCTTGTATCGCCGGAGGTCAGGAATATGCAGCGGCCGGGAATGCAGCACCAGGCCGGGGTTGCTCGCGCTCCTGGAAACTGTCGTGCATGTCAGTAGAGGGTCCCACGGCATCAGAGCTGGGCGCCTTGGTGCGTGTTCCGCGTTGGGGAGCGGTGTGCCAGGGCGGAACCCCGGAGGCTCTTGTGACTGCAGGCCGGCACGGGTCAACCGAGGTGCAGCTCCCGGCGTTGCCTGCATTCGCGGGAAAAAAGGAATGCTTAAATGCTGCTGCCACTGCTTTGGAACCGCTGGGAGGAAGGTCGTCGCAAGGCCTATGCCATTCTCTGCTCCCATGCCCAACTTTTTCTTCGCCCGGAGCAAAAGGCACAGCACAGCCCATTCCCAGTTCGGAAACTCATTTGGTCGCCTCTAGTTCCCTACCTACGGGCTACTTTGTTGTCGACCTTCGGCGATCGCTTAGTGCCAGGTGGCGTCGCCTAAGTTTGCCTTAGTGGCCCTGCGTCGACCGAAGACGGCTCACGCTACCCCGAGCTCCCCTTAGCTCGTGTTAGACCCAGCTCCCTCCAGGGACAGTGTTGGTGTTCTCGAGACCAACATCACCATGACAGGGCGACTACCAGACCTTCCATGGCGCAGTCGAGTCCCATTCGGCGGTACACGCCGACCGCCTGCCAGGCCCCAGTTCCCTAGTTGCTTTGCCTTGAGCACCTCATTTGGTCGCTAACGTTCTCTCGGCAGGCTAAGCTCCGCATTCCTCGCTCGCCCTACCGCCTCCAAGTGTTGGCGGCAACCTCGTCATCTCGTCGGCTCACGCCCGTCGTAGCATCCGTTTGGCGACCAAAGCTAAGGCAAAGCGAGATGGTTCGGAGGGACAACACCGCAGCTCTTGCTAGCTAGGAAACTTCGGTTTCTCCCAGACCAAAGCGTTGCTCTTTCCAAATTCAAGGAGCTTTTTGAAGATCATCTCTCCAAGGAGCACATCAATGTGTTAGCTGCCGTTTTCAAGATTCCAGTCCCCGCCTGTCTGCTGCTGGAGATGCCAGACCTTCCACTGGTGGCTGTGGTCGGGGAGACCCCAACGCCAACGTGGCTACCGGTTAGCTAGGGCTCGAGTGTCAATTTAATCAGTCGCTTTCTGTTTCCCCATTGTAACTCGATGGTGCGCGAATTTAAATTTCTTAATCGGAGCGTTAGGGCCTTAACAATAGGGCGAAACGGTCTGTCGTTAGAGACACAGTGTTGTCCTCCCTTGCTGCGGTCGTCTACATTCAAGAGACTAAACTTGATGTAATTGACAACAATCTCGTAATGGAAACTCTCGGTCCCGCTTTTGACGGGTTCTGCTACTTGTCAGCCACCCAAACGCGGGGGTAAATCCTGTTAGCTTGGAACTCAACCAGGGTCGCAATCTCCGCAATCAGCACGAGATCTCATTCCATCACTGCCAAAGTGATTTTCCCTATGGATCGTTCTCCTGGATATCGGTTGTTTACGGGCCTACAGACGATGGCCTCAAGGTAGAGTTCCTTCAGGAACTCAGGGATATTAGTGCATCCCTTGTCGGCCCTTGGTTACTGTTAGGCGATTTCAACCTCATTCTTCAAGCGGTCGACAAAAGCAATGCTCGTCTGAACAGGCAGCATATGGGCTGTTTTAGGCCGGTTATTGATGACCTGGAGCTAAAAGAAATCCACCTAAACAGAAGAGCATTCACTTGGACTAACGCTCAGGAAAGGCCTACCCTAGAGCGCATCGATAGAGTCTTTGTGTCCACAGCTTGGGAAGACTTGTTCCCAGAAAGCTTTCTCTGAGCACTGCCGTCTACAGCTTCGGATCACTGTCCATTGCTTCTATCCACGTCGTTCTCTTTCGGTACCTTCAAGAGGTTCCACTTCGAGACGTTTTGGCTCAAGTTGCCGGGGTTTCAAGAGGCGGCTAAGGCGGCATGGAGTTGTGATGCCACCATTCGAGACCCAATCCGCCACCTGGATGCACTCTTCAAAACCACGTCCAAGGCCTTGCAAAGCTGGAGCCAGCGCCACTGTGGTAATGTGCGCCAACAAATTCGGATGGCAAATGAGCTCACCTGGCGGTTCGATTTGGCCGAGGAAAAACGACTTTTATCGCCTTGGGAGCGTTGGTTCCGGCAGGCACTCAAGAAGAAGTTGCTTGGACTTTGTTCCTTCGAGCGCACAATTGCTCGGCAACGGTCGTGTATTCGATGGCTGCGGGAAGGAGACGCTAACACGCGTTTCTTCCACCTACATGCCAACCACTCCAGGCGCCGCAATTTCATCTCTAAACTCAAAGTTGGTGGGGACTGGATTGAGGGGCAGTCCCAAATACAAGAAGCTTTCCACAAGCATTTCACCAACCTTATTGGAAAACCAGCTTACCGTGCTCACACATTGGATTTGGAGTTCCTCATCATTCCCTCCGTCGACCTCTTGGCGCTAGACGCCACCTTCTCCGAACAAGAAGTATGGGAAGCCATCAAAACCATACCAATAGGGAGAGCGCCGGGTCCAGACGGATTCACTAACAATTTCTACCAGCATTGTTGGGAGTTCATAAAGCCGGACGTGATGGATGCTTTCCATTGCTTTGGTCGCTTGGCAGGGGGTAGTTTCGGGCTACTCAATCAAGCATTACTCACTCTTCTGCCTAAAAGGCCGGATGCTGAAGAAGCCCGTGATTTTCACCCCATAAGCTTGGTACACAGCTTTGCCAAGCTTTTTTCCAAAGTTCTTGCTAGGAGGCTTGCCCCTCAACTCGATAAGATCGTTTCGCCCAACCAGTCCGCGTTCACCAAGTCGAGATCAATTCAAGATAACTTATTTCTGGTGAGGCAGTCCGCACGTCTACTGCACCAACAGATGAGACCGGCTTTCCTGTTCAAACTGGATATTGCACAGGCCTTTGACTCCTTGTCTTGGCCATTCCTGTTGGAGGTACTTACGCGCAAGGGTTTCGACCCAAAGTGGCGTGAGTGGTTAAGCGTCATGTTCAAAACAGCTTCCACTAGGATTCTCATTAATGGTCAAACAAGACTTCCCATTTCGCACAGTCACGGGCTGCGTCAGGGTGATCCATTGTCGCCCATGTTGTTCATCATCGCCATGGATGTTCTCGCTGACTTTGCTTCGTGGCGGCCGAATCTGCTTCCTTGCTCCATCCGGTCGGCGCCCCGCAAGGAATACCGCACCGGCTGTCCCTTTACGCTGACGACGCAGCGGTCTTCCTCACCCCGACCGCCGACCTACGTCATCAAGCAGTGTTGCGGTACTGTTTGGCGAGGCCTCGAGCTTGCATACAAATCTCGCCAAGAGCTCTTGTTTGCCTATCTACAAGGCAAAGATGAAGAAGTCGACTCATCACCAATGGTCTATCATGCTAGATCTCAGACTTCCCTACCAAATACCTTGGGCTCCCATTGTCCTTGAGAAGACCTTCCGAGCAGATTTCCGGCCTTTAATCGATAAGGTTCAAAACCGCCTACAAGCAGCAAGCAGGCTTGTTGTCCCCAAAGGGCGGCTAGTGCTAGTCGTCGGTCTTGACTTCCATCGATGTATAGCTTCATGGCCCTTGATCCTCCTCTCGCGGTAATCAAAGAAATTGACAAAAGGAGGAGAGCTTTTCTATGGAAAGGTACGCAAAGCGTGGCGGGAGGGCACTGCCTAGTAGCTTGGTCATCTGTTTGCCGACCCCTCTAGTACGGCAGATTAGGCATACACAATCTGCATGTCCTGGGTAAGGCTCTCCGCCTTCGCTGGCTTTGGCTGCAAAGGACCTGGCCGACAAGACCACGGAAGAACTGCTGGCGAAGCGGGCGTGTTGATGAGGACGTGTTGATGAGGAGATGTTCAATGCATCGCTTTTAGTGAAGCTCAGCAACGGTGTCAACACCCTGTTCTGGTCGGATCGCCGACTCAATGGATGGAGCATTCCATCCCTTTTTCCGCGCTTGGCCAAGGCGATTCCCCCGCGTCTTCATAAGACTAGATCGATCGCTCAAGCACTCCACAACGCCAATTGGATATCGGACATTAGGGAGCCTGATGCTCGCTGCGTTGGCGAGATCCTTCGTCTATGGGGAACATTGCAAAGTGTAAACCTTGACGAGGGTTAGCAAGACAGGATTATGTGGCGCTGGGAAGCCTCAGGGCACTACTCAGCTAGGTCGGCATACAAGGCTTTCTTCTTGGGCTCGAGCAGGTTCCCTAGTGCGGAGGCTATCTGGCAGACGCGAGCCCCCCCTCAAATGCAAATTTTTCGTGTGGTTAGCAGTCCATCGTCGTTGCTGGACGGCAGACCGACTTCAGCGTCGCGGACTTCAAAACCACGGTGCTTGTGTTTTCTGCGGTCACTCCCAAGAGACCATAGACCATCTTCTTGTTGGATGTGCTATAACTTCTCAGGTCTGGGCGCACTTCCTTGCGCGCTTGGGATTGTCGGTTGCTGTCCCAGTGGGGCAGCCCTCGTTCCAAGACCATTGGATTTCTGTGAGGGGGTCCCTATCTCCACAAGTTAGGAAGGATTTGGACTCTTATGTCATTCTAATATCTTGGATGCTCTGGAAAAACAGAGTATTCAATAGCGAGGCGAGTCCCCTGCATCTTCTGATACAACGAGTCCATGAGGAGCTTTTGCATTGGCGCATGGCAGAAGCTAGCGGTCGGGAGGCGCAGTATACCGGGAGCATTTCTCCTTAGGACCGTGTGGTTGCAGTTGTTTCCTTTTTCTCCTTTTGTCCTTTCTTATAGTTTTATAGTTTTTGTTTCGTTCAGACTTACATTAAAACCAAGTCTGTCGAGACCTTTTCTTTGTAGCCCCGCCCTTCTTCTTCTTTAATAAAATAACGTGCAAGGCTTTTGCGTGTTCTTGAAAAAAAAATGGAGATATTATGGGCCTGTTTGGTACTGCTCCAACTCCTAGCTTCTTAGTTGGAGTAGTTGGAGCTGTGCCAAACAGGGTTGCTCCACAAAGTTTTCGGAGTTGGAGTAACCAGGAGCAGAGCGGCCTGTAGTACAAATTTTAGGAGTGGGTAGAACCTTACTCCAAATATGAAGCTGCGGATCAACAAAACAAAATACCCATTGAAGTTAGAGTTATTTACCCGCAAATTGCCACTGATATACCCCCAAACCCCTGACCATCGAGCGAACCCTTAACCCGCTGACCCGGCCGCTCGCTGCCCTCTCCCTTGCGCCGCCCCGGATCCCCTTCGCTCCCTCTCCCTTTCGCCGCCCTTCTTCGCCCAGATCCCTTCGCCTCCCGCCTCGTCCCGGCAGCTCCTCCTCCGCCCTGCGTCTCCTTCCCGTGTCCTCCCCTCGTCCAGGAGGTGGTTGAGCGAGAACTGCAGCCTCATCTCAAACAGCGAGGCGAGGCGGGCTGCGCTCACCATCCCTAAGGCGTCGCGCCTGGCCGATGGCGCGGAGGCGAGGCGAGAGGAGCGAGGAGGACGCGGAGGCGGAGGCCATGGCGGAGGTGGCGTCGGCGCTGCGGGCCGTCGGGAGGGGTTCTGAGATGGAGGAGCGCAGTGGAGATGGCGCTCAGATCCTCGCCGCCCAGAGCCCCTTCGCCTCGTCCCAGCAGCTCCTCCTCCATGGGCACGGTCCATGGGATCTCCCCGACGGAGGTTCCTCCTCCCGACCCTCGGCTCCTCCTCCTCCTCGGCGGCGGCTGGGCCTCTTCGATCCCCCCCCTTCTCCTCTCCGTAACTATTCCAGATCGACTCATTTGAGATTGACCGAAGCGATCCGGGTTAACCATAGCAAAGATGCTCTCAAAGTGCCAATGGTGGGGAGATCGGAGCTAATGGAGAAGATGGTGAGGACCTTGCTCACGACGCCGACGAAGAGGGTGGCCGTGGTGATGCCGATCATGGGAGGGCTCTGGATTGGCAAGACACGTCTTGCCCGGCTGCTCGACGATGCGAGGATCGGGAAAAGTTCCATGTCGACGGGAGAATGTTTGACAAGTTCCAATCTTTTTCAATCGGAGGGTTCCAAACATGTGGTTTAGAGTGAAGTTCATCAAAAGTCCATGGAAAAATTCATCTGCTGACTCTCCACGGGGTCAAGGAGGAGGTATTTGATCGTTCTAGATGATGTGTGGGATGAGAATCGGCGAAATCAAGGGAATGGGACGACTGATGCAAGCCATGCCTTCAAATGGTGCGATCATTCTCACCACCGAACTCCCGCCATTGCGTCGGGATTTGCTACCATTTACGCCAACCACGGTTCCTACTTCTTGCGACCATTGGAGCAAGAATTATCCTTGCAGTTTGTAGATCAATGGGTGAAGTGGAATGGGTGCGATCGTAGCTCTGAGATTTTCCACATTGGTCTGAAGATTGCTAACAAATGTGATGGTGTGCCCCTACTGTTGCAAAGGGGGAAATTCGCTAATAATAATAGCATTCCTCTTCCTTTTTCTTGATTTTATTTATGATTTGTCAGAGATTTATCTTTTGCACTTCTCATATCACTGAGCTTTCATCCGAAATTTCATATAGGATATATGACTTTCGGTTCAGGCTACTGTACAAATTTTTGTGGGACTTTTCATGATGATTTGATGCCCTAATTGAAGGGCTTAGCAAGATAGCAATTAAGTGGTGACAAGATTGAGCTGTACTAGTGATATATGCAACTTCTCATCATCTACATACCAGAACTACTGAAATAATTGCTACTTGTTAACACTCTCACTACATCAGTATATTGAGTTCCCCATTTAACACGCGGAATACAATCTCAACACAGGCATATACCTTCCCATTTTCACATAACCATCTCTACATTTCTAATATTTTACGAGTGTACAAGGAGCATGCATTGCATGTCGCATTGCCCTCCATAATCATTGTCCTCTGGTGTTTTTTTTGGTGATAGTGTCCGGTCACGATGAGTGGAGCAATTCTTCTTTGGAATTTGAAATCTGGAAGGGACTTACCTCAACTTGTCGAGTTATAGTTTGTAGTTGTTTGGGATTAATTGCAAGCTTGTGATCTCTAGATGCACGATGATTCATTTCTTGGTAAGTAGAGCAAGATTGTGTTGAGTTGTGGTCGACTTCTTCCATCGATGAACTACAAAAGGATTATATTACGCATTTGAGTTGCGATCAACTTCTTCTATCAGTTGAGTACAAGACAACTGCATGTATGAACTTGTGTATGAACTTGCTGCTGATGTTGTTTTGGAATTTGGTACCCTACTCAGCGACATAATTTGGTATCTCTGTTATTCCTGTAAGAAATGCTTGGTGTGTAACTTCATCTAGGAAGATTTGAAGCTTGTGCCTTTTGTTTATCGAATAATATGATCAGTATTCCGATTACAGTTCATTTGCTGAAACTTTGATTTCTGTCTTAGCCCTATAGTACTAGTATTTACCGCGAGTTGTGAACGACATCTCCTTGCCTCTTTTATGGATTTTTGTTATGATACTCATTGAATTTTTTTTTAGAGAAGATACTCATTGAATTATAACCTTTGTTAAGGTTTTTGTATGTTCATGTATGTTGTATTTAATTTTTTTTCAAGTAAAATTTTTGAATGTGGGCAAAAAAGATGGCATTCCAGGGCATAACATGGCAAAAAAAATTAATAATAAATAAAAACATACAATATGAAAGAAATCAACTTATTAAACTGTTATAAGTTAAGCAATAAAAAGATTACAAGTCACAAAACAAGGGTAGCGTAGTCTTTTTACAATGATCCTTCGCATTTCTGGAGTTGGAGTCAATTTTCTAACCAAACACCAACTCAGACTGCTCCAACTTCTCAAAGGAGTGGATCCAAGATTGAAGCTGGAGTTGGAGCTGCAAAAACTAGGAGCGGAGCAGTACCAAACATGCCCTATATTTCTTCATCATCATAGTGACCAAGATAGAGACTGCCTGCTCTTTCTTTTTCCCCCTTTTAACACGGAACTGCTAAAAATGACAACTGTACTACAGTAACTGAATTGAATAAAATTGGACTAACTAACGACTGACGACTTGAACAAAACATGACAAAACAAGAGCATAATATTGAAAAGATGATCTCAGTCTTCCAAAAAGAAGATTGATTCGACTGCTTTTGCATACCATTACCATAACATCCTCTAGCTGTGCGCTAATTTTTTAGCTGGATGCATGCTACCATTTGCCACAACTTCTGCACCGCCGTCTTCCCTCTCCCCAGACTCTATCACCGGTTGGACGGGAGGGATCATTCCCCCATCCACCGCGAGTTTGACAGCAACACTATTCCCCTCCTGCACTCCCGTCGCGACCGGCACCTCCGTCGCAACCGTCGATCTTGAGTTCCTGACCCACCCTCCACATCACCACCGTCCGTCAGTTTCTCGTAGAAGCTGCCGTCCCCCACGCCGTACAGGTTCCCCGTGCGCACCTCCTGCGCAAGCGCACACGGTCAGCAGAGCAGCCACTGCGCGTAGTCCGTCAGCGACGCCGAGCCACAGCACCACCTGCTCCCGGGCAGTCCGAACCTTCTCCTCATCTGGATCCTCCGGAACCCACCGTACAGTAGCCCGAAGAAGCACAGGACGATCCCCGCGGTCGCCGAGGTCGTAGTCGTGGATGTTGAGCGCCATGATATCGAACACCCAGAACGGCGCGACGCACAGTCTTCCCCGGCTAAGAAGAAGCCCCACCGCCCAGGTTTCCCCACCAGAAGAGCAAAACACCCCAGCCCGACTGCTACCGCTTTGCTTTTTAGGCAGCACAAAGAAAAGCCCAAGATCGCTCATCCTAAACCGGCCAAGTCTAAATAATAGATATAAACAAAAAATGATTATTAATTGTCGAAATCCCTAACTTGAGTTAGTATAGCCTTCCTACCGCCTCAAACCGTAAAGCACAGGTTTCGACGCCGACGAGCCACCAGACTTCACGACAGACAACCGACATCGCAGAGAGATTCGAGGACGCCCAACCAGAGGCAAGTTGCATACCTTGAACATATTGAACCCACATGTCATATATTCATATTATTATCTTCATTAAAATATTTTAGCCAAGTATTTCAACAAAGAAATAATACTTTGGAATGCCATGTTGATTAGATATAAGGCCATATTTACCTTCGACAACCTTGGTTCACATAAAATATTAGTAAATATTCTGCTAAGTCATGAAAACCTCTGCTCTAAATATCATATGAATGTTGGCTTTAGGCCAATAGGATTTTGGGTAAGTTGAGGTCGAGTCCATTGAGTTGGGCAACCCAATATACGTCATCTGTGAGATCAAGAGGCGGCAACCGCTGGTTGGGCCATCGCCTCCACCGATGACAAGTAAGGACAAGAACCTTGTGCTAAGTAATGCATACAAGAACCGCTCAACCACATGCGTGGTCATTACTCCCTAGCTTAGTACATCGCTTCATCCAATTGAATATCTATAGCATCCCCACCTTTTGCATTCCACGCACTATTTCCTTGATATTTCCAAAGATATAGTTAAATAGCTTTTCCTATGCGATTTGTTGAGTACGGTAGTTGTACTCATTCTTGCTTAAATCAATCAACGAGAAGAGTCGTGTGTTCTCATCTAACAAGAAGAACTGTAGACTTTACGATCTCTCGGTACTAGGGTCTCGCTTACGCTCAGCAGGTCGTAGTCGTGGATGTTGAGCGCCATGATATCGAACACCCAGAACGGCGCGACGCACAACAGCAGGTACATCGCGGTGTGCACGTACATGTTGCCGAAACCGAGCCGCTCCATGTTCCAGCCGAACACGCAGAACGTGCACAGGAACGAGAGGTAGCACGCCGCGGGGTCCTCGCTGCAGTCGAGGACTCCTGCCCACACGGGGTCGCTGACCACCGTTCTTGATTCGGGCAATTCGACTTCAATTGTGTAGTGCTGCTTGGTTCCTTCGTAGGAGGCAGCGTCAACGTCTCTGCCTAGAGGGCTGTACACTGTGTACACTCAGGCAACGAACCGGCGTGACGATGCCGAGGATGAAGAAGAAGTTCTCGGCAAACTCGGAGCGTGATCTGCTGGGGTAGCCCAGTACAGGCTACACACGATGTACTGGGAGATGCAAGTGACATGGAGGAGAGCCACCACAAAGGATATGTGCGCTCGCTCGCTGGGACGGTGGGCGCCATTCTTGCAGTCACCTTTCGGAACTTGTCGGCGTCCTCTGGCCGCCACCGGCAGAGGAGTACAAGGTGGTGGATGAGGTTGGGGTGCTGGTATATGCTCATGAGGGTGAAGAGAGCGTTGAGGATTTGGTTGTCGATCTCTACCCACTACCCAGTGGTGTCTCAGGGGCATCGAAGGGAATGCCTTGTTCAGCAGTCCTAGCAGGAGCAAGATTAGCATGGCACCAGAGGCAGCGACACAGAGCAGCCATATGTGGAGAGCAATGTTCAAAGGATGCTTGAGACAATTCTCGCAGATGGTGAAGACTGAACTCCAGTTGTGTAACGCTTTCAAAATCTGGGATAGTTAAACTCTTCACAACTGTCTAGAATGTGCAGTTGCGAAGTAAGTAGCGTCTCGAGCAAGCTTTCAATTAGAACAAAAGTCAAGCTTTTATTACAGAAGGTTATAGCTTAACAGCTAGTTTTTACACTGACATGGACATCCAAGCTCAAAATTAATAAAATACAAGACAAAAAAATTTCAAACCACAGGAACGCTTGAGCTAGCACGGTCGAGACCTAATAACAGTAGTCGCTGCCATCTGTGGGTCCATCAAAATCCTGCTCAAGAAGATCCTTTGCATTTTCCCAGGTTTCCTCTGTAGATATTTTGCAGATTTTGCAAGAATGAGTGCTACTACCGTACTCAACAAGCCACATGAAAAAGCTAAATAATTACATGCAAGGAGTTCAATGGATGGTTAGGGTTTACCATATCAGGTATATGTAGATGCATTTTGAGTTAAAGCAGTTTATCTTTAAAACAGTAAAACAATAATAAACAATAACAAGAAGGGTTTCTCAACAAATCACATATCATCTTAACATCTCAAAAACTCTACTTATGCCTTATGTATTGGAATCAACCATTAACACAACTTCATTAACCGGAAGTACGACGTATTTGAATACCTTTAATTTATATTATCTGCAGAGTTGCCCAACTTTACCCACAAGATATCTCAAGCTCATACTGTCATGCAATATACACGCAACACGTTAGCGTGCGACTGAGCTGAGATAACAAAGCTTTTTCACTGCTCGACATTTCTAGCCTCTACCCGGTAGATGCAACTCCATACAGCCCTCGGGAGACCACCGACCAATTGTGGAATTTGTGCCCGATCTTGTGAGGCCATCTTGTTGTGTAGACCAATGAGTGTCCCTTGAGTCTACCCTTGTCCCACTTCTTTCATGTTGCTCTATCACACAAGAGCACACGCCTGTCCTGTAGATATTCAATCGGAAGAGCAGTGTACTAAGCTAGGGAGTAATGACCACACATGTGGTTAAGCGGTTTTCTGTGTCTATTACTTTGGCACATGGTTCTTATCCTTACTTGTCTCTAGTGAGGAAATGAATCAACACCAACTCGTGGTTGTTCACCTTCACCTTCGACTCACTTTTAACACAAGTCTATTGGGTTGTCCAACTTTCTGGACACAACCCTCAACTCTCCACCAAAAAATATTGGTGAACCGCCAATACTGCTCTTTAGGATTTATAAACATTTTTGGTGATGAAGCTACTTATATAAATAATATTTTATGTGAACTTGTCAAGGTAAATATGGCTTACAAATGATGTATACTTGTCAAGGTGAATATGGCCTACAAGTGCTAGGTGGGTTTGTCTGTGGGGTAATAGGAATTATCTAATTATCATGGTATTCAAAAGTATTATTTCAGTATTTAAAGTAATTGGCACAAATACAATAATGAAAGTAATAATATACATATATGAATTACAGGCTCAAAACGATCAAGGAATGCGACTTGGTTTCTTACACAAAATCTTCTAAATACTGGTCTTGTCCGGCGTCTTCTGGATTCTGGTTGTCAAAGACGTGTCCTAACGTGAAACAAAATAAAATAAACAAAATAAAATCCGGCTCGACAAGGAATGAGCTGGGAACAACATGCAAGTAAATAAAATCGAAAAAGAAACACAAAGGAAGGTGGTGTGGGAGGGTATGTATTTATTTGGAGCTTGATTGGATTGAACGGAGCTGAGAAATGGGTTCACTGGCTCGAAATGGTCGAAACGGGTATAATATGTCAAATTAGGGTTTCGGGCAAAAAAGGTTGTCGGATAGTGAATAGTACTGATTTTACTATTCATCTACAAATACTGGATTTGAACAGTACCTAAATTGCTGTTTTGGATTATTGAACGGTAATTAGGGTTTTCGTTTTGTGAGCCGTGATTACCATGAACAGTGAAAATGCCGACTTAACAGTGATGGCCGCACAGTGTTGGGTTGAGCCCAACGTGTAAATGGGCTGGAGGCCTAATGGGTCCAAGGCTAGAGCCGCGCACGGCTTTTAGCCAGTGCGCGCTCCATGGAGCACCCGAGCCGGGGAGAAGAAGACGGCGGCGCCCACGGCAGCTCCGCCGATCGGTGACGAGGGTGAGTGGTGCGGGAAGCATCTCTAAGCCAAGTGGATCCCATTTTTGGGGTTAGGACGGGCCGAGGAAGCTCGGGAATGGTGCGGCAGCGCGGGCGGCGCAAGGCCGGAGCAGGGGACAAGGCCGGTGGCGCTCCGGGCAAGGGGAAGGGTGCATAAGCATCAGGGGGTGGAGAGGACCACGAGGGTGGTGGAGTTGGGGCTTGGGGTGGTTGGAGGCGGTGAGCAGGGTGGCTAGAGGGAGCTACCGCCGAAGTCGGGAGGGAGGGGGAGAAAAGAGGGCGGTGGATTTACCTCAGGCTCACCGGAGAAGATAGCGGAGGCGGCGGAAATTGGCGCGATTTGCTAGCGCTGAAGATGAATGGGTGGTGGGGTGGGGTTCGGGAGGAGCTGACGATGCTATTGACACCGGATTTGGGGCCTTTTATAGTCGGGTGAGGCGGTTGCGCTAGGAAGGCGGTGTGGCAGTAAGGCAGCGACGTGGACGGGCAGTCGTGAATGGCGGTAAGCGGGGAGAGGTGGCGGTGCAGGTGTGTGCATGCATTGATGGCGACATGGGAGGTGGCGCGACGAGTTGACGGGTTGTTGATGGCAGCGACGAAGGAGGCAGTGGCGTGGCGCGAGTGACGTTGCGGCGTGCCGGGGAAGAAGAAGGGGGAAGGCGCCCGGGAAAGAATGTGCTTCCGGCAAAGGAAAGTGCCAAGACAGAAAGGGAAAGCGGAAATTTGGAAGAAACTTCCAAATTGGGAAAGTTTTCGAATTCAAACCAAAAAGGCTCCAAAAATTTTGAAAACCACAAATTTTTGGTTTGTTTCAAGTTGACTCTTCTGATGAAGTGAATATGGAGATAGTGACGGACGCCAGTAGATGGTAGCTGAAAATTTGTCAGTGGGGAACAAAGATTGATGCTCTTTAGCCATTGCACCGAGGGGGGTGGCTTTGAGTAAATCTAGAAACCGTCTCTCATGATGGACCGTCCCTTGCATTAGTCCATCATGAAGAGTAGGAACTGAGACATGACATTCAGTCAAAATTGGTGAGTCTGGAGTTGAACAGGCTATGTTTTCTATGTCATCCTCGGTGACACTGACCCTTTAGGACGCGATTGAAATTGTGCTTGCGGTAACGAATGGACATAAGATGATCAACTTCAACTGGCTTCCAAAGGACTGTAGCATTCTGCTGTAAAGTGAAAAAAATGAGACTTCAAGTGGGCTGAATATTTGTAATTGAATGTAACACGGCCATTTATTCATTTATGAAAAGTAACATGGAGATAGACTAGTATATTAGTGGAAGCAGAATATGCTTATGATATGGCCATTTATTGGATTGAAGCTTAAAAAGAATTTCATTGAAGTACTGGACGCAACAAGTTTTGCAAATTTGTGGTCACTCACGCCACACATTTTGTTCTGGTATCATATACTATTAAGAAGATAGGTAGTATGTATTAGCATGCCGAGTGACCACTAAAGAATTCGATCATGTAACTCAACTAAATATATCACGCCAAACCGATAAATTTTATGGAATTGCTAGAAATATGTCGATTTTTTTGTTGAGAAATCAGTCGATTTTCTGACCTCAGGATATGCTTGAAGAGTCACGCCCGCGATGCCTCCGTTTCCATCACCGGTGAGGTCGACCCCGGCGCCGTCGCGTCCATTGCGTGCGTGGGAGCGCCGCCACCGTGTCCGGTGAAGCCAAGATCGCGAGCAAGCTCCACCGTGGCGTTCGACGAAGCCGAGCTCGTGCGCAAGTGCCACCGCCGGCGAACCCGGTCGGCCCCGCAGCCGCCGCATGCCCCCCCCCCCCCCCCTCTTTTCCTTGCATTTAAGGAGATTCACCGGAGGCGCCGGCGAAGGCGGCGACCGTGTCGTGGGGGAGGTCGCCGGAGGTAAAGAAGAAGGCACGGGGGAGCGCGGGAAAGGCGCGGCGGAGCGCCGGTTGCCATGGGAGAGGATGAGCACGGGCAGCAAGCGGCGGGCTTGGAAGGGGTTCGCTGTATATGATCGGGGGAAGCGATGTGGACCATTTGATCTGGACCTGATGCTCCAAAAATGTGACTGATTTATCCGGAGAAATCATTCGAATGCTGATTAGACATTTATTCAAGCGGTAATTCAGCAGATCAAAAATCCGTTTCAACTCCAATCATGCAAAAAAAAGTGGAAACAATTAACAATATCTGCAAGTTCCCTTGATTGTAGCAGAGCAGGTATTTCCTCTTCTCAACCTCAAAATCATAGCCAGAAAATGAATCCCCACCAAACCCAACAGGTGCATAATTAAACATACCCTCTAAATCTTTGTTTGATGCATGACAAAATAGCAGAAAGTTTGCGGTAATAGATAATATGTCACATCTTTTGTTGCCCCATTTTTTTTTTGCCATTTTCGGGTTTTTAAATCGATTTCCTTTCCTTTTGTTTCTTTTCACGTGAAATGACCTATTTGCCCGTCTTACTCCCTCGTCGTCGTCATCTCTTCTTTTCTTTCGTCCTCTGGCCATGGGTGAGCTCTCGACACAAGCATTCCAGTAGTGGGCCATCGCCGCTGGGAACCTCACCTCCTCCGAGACAGAGCGGCGGCTCATGGAGGGGTGTGTGTGTTGGGGAGGGTGGGGGCTCTGAGTCTGCGCGATCTTTGGGAGGCGTCAGCGGCGATGGGAGGTGTAGGTGAAGTCTTGGGAGATGGTGCCTGCTAGTGAGGAGGAAGGTTGGGCTCCTCGCGGAGTTCGACACCGAGGAGCAGAGGAGGAGGTAGAGGGCTTACTCGGTGCCGGTGGTGGTAGTGGTGCTGAGGTAGGGGAACAAGCTGGCGCTAAGGTAGGGGAAGAGGAAGAAGAAGCGGCGGGGGAGGAGGAGGATGAGGATATAGTCGGGGCTCGCCCAGGTTAGCCATGCCAGAAAGAGGAAGAAGAACGAGGAAGACAGGCAAATAGTTCATTTCACGTGTACAAAAAAGGCAAAAGAAAAAGAAATCTATTTAAAAACCCGAAAATGACAAAAATAAATAAATAAATAAATAGGGCAACGAAAGATGTGACATATTATCTATTACCGTGAACTTCTATTATTTTATCAAGTGTCAAATAAATATATGGTAAATAGTCAATTCACTCGGAAAGCCGACAGCACAAATATGTACGAACTGGGCCACTGTTGTGATGATAGTGTGCTGGAATATCTGGCTGACAAGGAATAAGAAAGTGTTTGAATCGCTAGAAGCGGCTTCGATGTTGGTTGTGTCTGTTGGAATTCGACCTCAAAAAGAGCTGGAGACGTCCAGACCATAGATAGATTCAAAAACATTTCCATTCTTCCATCTTCCTTTCAATTCATTTCCATTCGTCCATCTTCCTTTCAATTCTTCTGTGCTGAAGAGTTGTGCTGTCAAACTAAAGCCGTCCCTTCTCCTCGGCGTGCACTGGGAAGGAGGGTGAGTGGATATCTTCGAACCATTATCGCAGAGTTCACGCAGTATGGCAATAAGGTTTAGGCGATTGCATCTGCTTGTTGCTCATCATCTTTGCATCATCTACGACCTACATTGCTTCGAGACTGCGCTACTTCCTGTTCTTCATTGAACCCAACTGTAAGTTGGCCATAAGACCACTCTATTTTGTAATAATCCTATTTTTGTGTATTTTTAGAAGTGCAATGAGTTGCCTACTGTTGATATCGTTTTATGCATCTCTAGTTATTTGTGATCTTTGCCTCATACTAAAATCTGGAATTAAAATATTGTCCACTTCTCCAACAATCCAGAAACTTTAATGTGGACTATTTTGTGATTCAGCAATGGCTGGTGCTTCTGATGCTATGAAACCTGAGATGTTTTCTGGTCAGAACTTTCGTAGATGGCAGACAAGGGTCAAGTTTTGGCTCATGTCTTTGGAGCTGTGGTGGGTGATCCATCCACAGTATCTAATTACGATTGAATAGACCATGTGGTTTGACACAGAAAACAACACAGCCCTTGGATGCATACTGACCATTCTGGCCATGCGCATGCGCCAACAATAAATAAGAACTTTGTTAGTGGTTCTCTCCTATGCAGGGATGATTATAAGCTAGTATTTGAGTCAAATAAAATTGTAATGTCTAAGTTTGGTAACTTTGTTGGTAAAGGCTATGAGAGCAGAGGCATGTTCCACATGAGTACTTTAGAGTATAATCTGAATGTTGCAACTGGTTTGAATAAATGTGAGGCCAATATATGGCATTCTTGTTTCTGTTATATTTGTTTTGATAGTATTGCTAGAATGTCCAGATTAGATTTAATTCCAAAATTTGAAATTGTCAAAGGATCAAAGTGTCAAACTTGTGTGCAAGCAAAACAACCTCGAAAACCCTTTAAGGGGTTACAGGAGGAAAAGATTTTTGCACCTTTAGATCTTGTCCATTTTGACTTATGTGAGATGAATGGATTGTTGGACAAAGGAGACAAAAGATATTTTCTAACTCTTATTGATGATGCATCGCGATATTGTTATGTGTATCTGCTAAAAACAAAAGATGAAGCTTTAAATTATTTTAAAATTTATAAGGTCGAGGTTAAGAACCAACTAGAAAAGAAAATTAAAAGACTAAGGTCTGATCGTGGAGGAGAGTATATCTTTCATGAATTCTCCCAATTCTATTCTGAACATAGAATAGTCCACGAAGTTACACCACTATACTCACCCCAAGCAAACAGGGTGGTTGAGAGGAAAAACCAGACACTAACAGACTTGGTGAATGCTATGTTGGAGAGTGCCGATATGCCTAAGATATGGGGGGAAACTATTTTGACAACAACTTTCATTCTAAACAAAGTAATCACTAAAAAGGTGTGAGATTACTCCGTATGAGGGATGGAAGGGGAGAATACCCAATGTTAATTTTCTGCGAACTTGGGATTGTTGGGCAAAAGTCAATATACCATTGCAGAAAAAGAAAAAGCTTGGACTTAAAGTAGTCGATTGTGTCTTACTGGGATATGCTCATAATAGCACGGCCTATAGATTTTTAGTAGTAAAATCAGAAACTCTTAAGATTATTGTTAACACAATAATGGAGTCGAGAGATGCTTCATTTTTTGAGGATATTTATCCTATGAGAACTGCAGGCAGTACTTCTCGAACCAAGGATAATCAAACTATGAGTAATAGTAATTTTGAACTTACCACTATATCTGAACCAATATATGATATACCACCAATCTATGAAATTTCTGAGGAAGATAAAAATTTAGTCGAAGAGGCGCCTCGCAGGAGCAAGCGACAAAGAGTTGAGAAAATCTTTGGTGAAGACTTTATTGTATATCTCATGGATGATGTGCCAAACACTCTTTCAGAGGCTTATGTATTATCTGATGCTGAGTATTGGAAAGAGGTAGTCCACAGCGAGATGAATTCCATCATGGCTAATGGGACTTGGGAGATCACTGATCGTCCTAGCGGGTGCAAACCTGTTGGATGCAAGTGGATCTTTAAAAAGAAAATAAGGCCTGACGGTACTATTGATAAGTACAAGGCAAGAATTATGGCCAAGGGTTATACCCAAAAAAATGATGAGGATTATTTTGATACTTACTCTCCTGTTGCCAGATTGACCACCATTCGAGTGCTCATTGCATTAGCTTCTTCCCATAGTCTACACATCCATCAAATGGATGTAAAGACGGCTTTCCTTAATAAAGAGTTAGAGGAAGAAATCTATATGGAGTAACCGGATGGTTTTATTATTTCTAAACAGGAAAATAATGTATGCAAATTAATCAAATCCTTGTATGGCCTAAAACAAGCACCGAAACAATGGTGCGAGAAGTTTGATAAAACTTTAACTTCTGCTGGCTTTGCTGTGAATGAGGCAGATAAGTGTATGCATTATCGTTATCGTGGGGGTCAAGGAGTGATTTTGTGTTTGTATGTTGATGACATACTTATCTTTGGGACTAACACTACTGTTATTGACGATGTCAAATCTTTCTTATCAAGATACTTTGATATGAAAGACTTAGGAGAGGCAGATGTTATTCTGAATATTAAATTGCTAAAAAATGAGGATGTGATCACTTTAAACCAATCTCATTATGCTAAGAAAATCTTGAGTCGGTTCGGTTTTGTGAACTGCAAGATTTTCCCAACTTCTTATGATGTTAGTGTTAAGCTTCGAAAGAATCAAGGATTAGGCAAAGATCAATTAAGATATTCACAAATTATTAGGTCCCTTATGTATCTATCTGATGCCACAAGACATGATATACCGTTTGCTGTGAGCAAATTAAGTCGGTTTACTTCTAACCCAGGAGATAATCACTAGGAGGCACTTGAGAGAGTATTGTGCTACTTGAGAAGCACAACATCATATGGAATTCATTAAACTAGGTATCCGTCCGTATTAGAAGGATAAAGCGATTTAAATTGGATCTTTGATACAGATGAGATCAACGCTACAAGTGGTTATGTCTTTACCCTAGCAGGTGCTGCAGTTTCATGGAGGTCATGTAAACATACTATATTGATGAGGTCAACCATGGAAGCAGAACTTATAGCACTAGACACAGCTACTGTTGAGGCTGAATGGCTTAGAGAGCTTCTATTGGACTTGCCAGTAGTTGAGAAACCAATACCGACAATCCTAATGTACTGTGATAACCAAACAGTATTGATTAAGGTTACAAGTACTAAGGATAACATGAAGTCCTCTAGACATGTGAAGCGTAGTTTTAAATCTGTTAGAACACTGAGGAACTCCGTAGTGACCCATTGGAGTTACAACTCAACAGTAATCCATACCTTTTTGATTGGAGATCCCGTGAATTAGGTAATGGGAAAAACAAGTTGATGTTTGAACAAGAGAGTACATATTAATAAAAATATGTACCTGTATCCTAATAGACAAAGTACTCTTAACTGTATGGAAGGATGGCTTAAAGCCTTAATGTATTCTAGTGTTCAATGAGGGAAAAAAAGTATTAGCCTACAGGATACCTAAAATAAATACACCTACTTAAGCTTAACTGTGAGGTCGCAGTTCACGAGAATATGACATCTTTAGAAAGCTCATGAGCAGATAAGGGAGTATGACCAAATAATGCTCTGTTTAGGCTTGGTTCTTTGACAGCCTAGTATCAGTTGAGATTTCAAGTAAAATCTAATCACGAAAGACTGTAAATTCAAGGCATAGTCCATTCTTCAGTTGTAAGAAGATGAGTTTTGCTATTCTAGGTGCAAGTTCAACCCGTACGAGATTTACACTGAAAGACTAGTATATCAATAACTTTTCAGCATAATAATATTTATCATCCTTTTTCTGCTTGCCTTAGAATTGGTGAGGGGATTGTTAGAATTGAGCTCATATGTGTAAATGCTCATTCATTCCTAAAATTCCAAAGCATGAAAAGTCTTAGACCAGGGTGGTCGAAGTCTTAGACCAGTGTGGTCGAAGCCATAGGCCAAGGTGGTCGAAGCAAAATAATGTGGTCGGATTCATAGACCAGTATGGTCTAAATACACTGGTTGAAGCTGTAGACCGGTGTGTAATCAGGATACGATAAACACTGTTTAATTACCATTAATTGGTTTTAAATTAGCAGTTACTAGTGGTTTAATATGAGCTTTATTATTCAGTTACTAGAGAGTAAATGACTCGACCTCAAAAAGAGCTGGAGACGTCCAGACCATAGATAGATTTGAAAACATTTCCATTCTTCCATCTTTCTTTCAGTTCTTCTGTGCTGAAGAGTTGTGCTGTCAAACTAAAGCCGTCCTTTCTTCTTAGCGTGCACTGGGAAGAAGGCTAAGCGGATATATCCGAACCATTGTCCAGAGTTTATCTGCACGGGGCGGCAATAAGGTTTCTAGGTAGTGTATCTGCGCGACCGCTCACTCCGCTGCATCATCTACGACCTACACTGCTTCGAGACTGCACTATTTCCTGTTCTTCATCGAACCCGACTGTAAGTTAGTCGTAAGACCATTCTATTCTGTAATAGTCATATTTTTGTGTATTTTTAGAAGTGCAATAAGTTACCTGCTGTTGATATCGTTTTATGCATCTCTACTTATTTATGATTTTTGCCTCATACTACAAATTGGAATTAAAATATTGTCCACTTCTCCAACAGTGTCAGCGTGTAGACAGGAGCTCGGTTCGGTGAGGACTGAGGAGCCGAACTGGACCACTGTTGTGACGATAGTGTGCTGGAATATCTGGCTGACAAGGAATAAGAAAGTGTTTGAATCGATAGAAGCTGCTTCGACGTTGGTTGTGTCAGCGTGCAGACAGGAACTCGGTTGGGTGAGGGGCCGCACAAAGACCAAAGCGTTGCAGGCTGACATTCTTTCTGTATTAGTTGGCTTGTGTTTTTAATGAAAAACACAGGTAGGGGCCTCCCCTCCCGTTCTCTTTTTTAAAAAAATCTGGGGCAGAAAGTACAGCCATGGCATAGGCGAGCAACCTCTCGGACGGCAAGGAGAAGCCAATCAGAGCAAAGCCTCTAGAAGAACAACTGAACAAGGAAACCCCGTGTGAGAATCGATCAGACGAAAAGCCTCTCAAATGATCAGATTCGGGGCACGGCAGAAGCAGAACTGAAATCGTGATGGGTTGGAGAGGTGGGGAACCTGAGCTTGGGGAAAGCAGCAGGTAGCTAAACTTTAACCGGCCTTCCAAGTCTTGGCGAATGACACAGCCGTCATCAAAGTATCTGGCTCAGCCACCGAAACAAAAGCGTCCTTGGGAGATAAGTACTACCTTCATTGGACGGCACAGTCTTAGTCCGCGAATAAAACAGTCAGGCTTCACACATCAGTACGTCACTCCAACACAATTTGAAGAAGTGCTTGCTGCGCCCGAGAGATTGATACACCACCGGAGAACCAGTCAAGCTTGGAGGCATGGCAAGTATATCGCCA
This sequence comes from Phyllostachys edulis, assembly GCA_036346405.1. Lineage (NCBI taxonomy): Eukaryota > Viridiplantae > Streptophyta > Magnoliopsida > Poales > Poaceae > Phyllostachys > Phyllostachys edulis. The sequence continues at coordinate 40,401,918 of CM070545.1, forward strand.
GTGTGCAGCGTACGTACTCAGATGTCGTAGGCTAGCCATAAAGCAATGCTCCCCGGTCAGACGAAACCGGCGACCGTCGAAGACAGGGAGGCGTCTGAATTCCCAGGGCCAAGTCGTCCTCGCTGTGCTTGCGCGAGGGCACTGAGAAGCAGGCAGGCAGCACAAGATTGACGGCTACCAGGGGAGAGTAGAGAGCACGTGTCCCCAAGATGACGGTGTCCACGAGTGATCTCAACAAACAACCAGTGTACAAGGAAACAAATTTTATGACACCGATGCTATATGACACCGGACTTAGATTTACGATGACAAATGTTATATAGCATCAGTTTGGTTGGAGGCTTAAGTGCATCCATGCTTCCGTGAGTGATCTCAACAAACTAGTAGTGTACAGGAGCAAGGAAACAAGTCAGAGGTACCCAAAAAAATAGAGTCAGAGGTACACCAGTAGGGAGATGGAGACGGCTCCGAGCCTCTGACTGCGTAGGAATCGTGAAGACCGGGAAAAGATGGGAGGGTTTGCCCCTACACCGCTACACGCACGCGCTCCTCCAGGTTCCAGGCTTCCAACACTCGGTCGAATTGACCTGGCCGCGGGTTCCCCAATGGGCAATCAACCGCGAAGGGGAGGAAAGAGCCGGAGAAAGTCTTCTAACTTCCCGTCGATTAGTTGAACTATGGGCTGGGTCAGACTGTTATTGAGCCCATCTCCAAGTTGCCTGGTCGAGCGTAACTGCGTACCGGTATGAGAAACATCAAGAAAGACCAGCCACGAGGCCGACATCCGAACTCCGGAGCTTGTCCGCGGGCCAGCGAAGTTACAAGACCGAGTCCGGTCTTAAGGCCGGGCAACGCCTGCTTCGGCTCCGTTACGTTGGCTGGGTTAGGAGTTAGGACCGGCACTAGTCAAACTTCTCCGAGTTTTGGTTTAAATGACATCCTTTATACGTGAAATAGCTAATCTAGTATTCTTCGAAGATCAAACTCAAAAATAACACTAGAGAGTCACCGGTAGGCAACACGTGTCATCCTCCGCGCACTAGGGGGTGAACCCCCTCGTCCGCGCGCCCGTGGCCTAGATGCCCCATGTGAACTCAGTAAAAATTGTTGACTAATTTATTTTTAAAAGCACGCACTAGGGGGTGCATCCCATAGCTCACAATTGCGAGAAAAATTAGTGGGAGTATCTTTGTAACATCCCAATTTTATTGAATTTTCAAAAGCTTAATTTGAATTTTTAGAAATAAAAATAATTTAATGTGAATAAACCAAAATTCAATTAAATTCAAACTGATTTTCTCTAGTTCAAAGGTATTTTCTTGGATTTTTTAAAAGTTCATTTGCTATTTATTTGAGCCGAATTCCTCTCGGGTCGAATTTCTTTCTCCCTTGGTAACTTAATCAGTAAAAAAGGGAGTACTTTACACATTTTTGGTATATGTGATAATACATTGAAAGTCAGGCATACAAGGAAAGCTCATGGTTTTATGCGTCCTTTACTGATTTGCGCATATAAATAGAGTACAATATGTATAAGCTATACCAGGAAATACACAACAAATATGGTGCAGATTGGACCATTTTTGGTACATGTGATAATACAGAGAACGTCAGACATACAAGGAAAGTGCATGATTTTATGCACCCTATTTGGAATCCGAGTTTTTGTCACAATTGTAGTGGCCGTGGGATCGATTTATTTCGAAAAAGATAACAAAATTTGAAATAGAAGAAATATTTGAGAATTAAATTTGAAAGACATCAAAATGTAGTTGCGAATTACATGGCGCACAGTGTTTGGTTACGTGCATTAGAAATGACAGCATGCACGAATCAACAAACCGGAAAACACCTAGGATACATGAGCGCCTTCGTAATCGGAAAAAAGGTGGATCGAAATGAAGTTAGTCTTGGTGGCCCATCGGTGCCTTCCCCTTGTCACCTGCAGACCCGCGGGTGCACCCAGTCCCGAAGGCAACCTTGTACAATGAGACGGATTGGAAGATGAAATGATGTTAGTAGAGCGTAAGTCCAAATCAATAACCAGGATACAAAGTGAACACAACTCACCTCTTCGATCCGAAGTGCGCCGGGCGACAGAGAACGCTAGGATGACCGTAGGTCTCACTGGCCGAAGCCTTCCCTTTGTCCGTATTTGAGGCAAGGAAAGTATTTTAACTGTTGAAATTCATTTAAAATATTTGGATTCGACACAAAACAAAAACAACATCGAATCAACACCGAGAAAAACCTAAATATTCAAATTACTAAAAAATGCAAGAATTTTCTACAGTAGCTAGATGATGAATTTAGGTGAAAGCATTATTCCATTTGGAGTTATCAAGTGAAAGTTGTAGTAGTTTGAAAATCAGGTTTTGCAAAAAGGCTGAACAATACACTTCGGTTAGTATTCATCCGATTTTAATTATTTAGTGAAATTTTGTAGAACAGTGATGGAGATAAGGATTACATAGATAAATATAAAATAAATTTATAAGACCAAAATAACTTGGTTCACCTCAATTGGAGTTCACATGAATTAGTTATGAATTTCCAAAGTTAAAAGCATTTTCTAGTGTAAAAAAATAAATTCGTTTTGGATTAATTTCCAAAACTATAATTTCTAGGATAGAGATAAGTTTCAAACCTATTTCAAATTAAAGTTCACTTAATAAGAAAATTATTAAAACTGGTTTCACTTGATTTGGAGTTACTTTGAATTAGTTATGCATTTTTGAAGTTATTCTATTTTGGGTCGTCCGATCGGAGGTTTGTTAGGACCGTTGAATAGATTACGATTGAATGAGCAGACCCTCGATTGGGCGACCCAAAATAGAATAACTTCAAAAATGCATAACTAATTCAAAGTAACTCCAAATCAAGTGAAACCAATTTTGATAATTTTCTTATTAAGTGAACTTTAATTTGGAATAGTTTTCAAACTTATATCTATCCCAAAAATTATAGTTTTTAAAAATTAATCCAAAAGACCGAGTTTAAAAACAAACCCAACAACTTTGACCGGGTGAGATAAAAATAGCAAATAAATTTATAAAAACATGAAATTTTTCAGAGGGTTTCATGGGCTAACCTAGAACACATATAAAATTTTAAACCTCACTTTTCATGTTTTATTTACTTAGATTAAATTCTACCAAAGCAAGGGCTTTCGAAATGAGTTTGAATTTTCTGTGGGAAAAATTATATTTATTCACGATAAATATTATAGTATTTGAATAAATTATTTTATGGAGGTATTTGTAAGGACTTATTTCTTTTTTCTTTGGAGGAGTTGATTTATGTTATAGTTTAATCTTTGATAAAGATTTTCCAAGTGGAATAATTAATACAATGCATGTTTTGAGGCACCTTGAAATGCACCAAGTAGTGAGCGCCGGTAGCGAAGCGCACGCAGCGAAGATGAACCACGTGGTTCACTCATTTTCTTCGAACGAGATGGTACAACATCTCCATGGAATATTTGCTCGAGTGGAACGCGTTGGTCCCGAACCGATCGGTTCGCTTCAGCTAACCAAACACGTGAACGTTCCTAATTCTCGAACCATCTGGTACCAAACCAGTCTATTCACTGATCCAAACACTACCTATATGTCGATGTTCGGCCATATCTTGGTATTGGTATGATACTCTTGACATTTGTTAAGAGTAACTCAAAAAGAGAGATGTCAATGTTTTGCAATAGTTACTGGTATGCTATACTCTATGGCATGTGAGTCTTATGTCTTCTTTATATATCTTGAAGAACATATCAGTACATGCTGTTGCTACCAGTTAGGCAGTTAACTACCACAAAACATATAGCGTGAACTCTATACACATTTATCCATATTTTACATAACATCTCAAGCTTTATTCATGCATAGTTATACCAGTGTACACAATTCCATCTCTTGGTTATCTTAATACCGTATGTACCTGTTCAGATATCGTGCCAAGGTTCCTGCAACTAGAACTTTCTCGAACTAAAATAGTAACTGCTAGGTTAGAAACATGGCGACCGACGACAAGGGGTCGGTGGCGGAAGCTTCGCGTGGGCTTGCGCCTGGATGTTTGATCCTCCATTCTCTAAGGGGGGATGGGGACGTGTCAGGCCGTCGCTCGCTCAACAAGGTTTCGAGATGCGCGGACAGACTAGAGTTTTTGGATCAGGCCGACGAGCATCATGGTCAGCACAGTCCTGGGTCGGCCCATCGCTTCGGTACGTCGCTAGCTGATCTATTCGCCTACTCCTGGCGTCGCATACCAACTTCTTCGTGGATTTGGATCCCCAAACGTGCGATTCTCGGAGAACTAGGGTTTCCTGCTCGCAAGCGAGAGATTCGTCAGTTGGGGTTACAAGCCCGGGTTGTCAAGCGGAGTTGGGATCCGCCGCTGCTTCTCCGCTCCTTTGCGGAAGTGGTGAGGGGTGAGGAGATGGATCGGGGAAGAGGAAGGTTTCCTCGTCGCTTCGGGGGAGGCGGTCACAACATTGGGGGAAAAAGGTCTGCTCCTAAGGAGTGGATGGATGAAGATGACCTATTGGCGGAAGAGGATTTGAGAGCAAGGCTTCAACGCGATCAAGAGCAAAAGAGGAGGATACAAGAGAATCATCCTGGGGGTTTGCAGAAAGCAGGTATGCAATTTGGCGCTTAGGATATGGATAGAGATAGATTTGATAATCGCACATTTGGGGGTTTGGAGAGAGGAAATTTGATGCATGGTAAGGGGTGGCAGGAGATGCCTCGTAATGAATTTCAGGGCAGAGAGGGGGGTTTGCGAAGGGAGGCTCCTCCGAGAGGGGATTTTCGGGGTGGGTTTGGTGGTAGAGGTGGCAATCCTAGAATGGACAGGAACAGAGAGGAAGGTATTTGGGATTCTTCAACAAGGTTTGCTAAAGGAGAAGAGATGAAAAAAAAACTAGGGTGATATTGGTCCTAACATAGGGGTGCTACAGTCAGAGGATCGTGGAACTTGTTTTTGTTGCTTACAAACTGGGCATCATCAAGCTAGATGTTCGAATCCTCCTGTTTGTTATAAATGCCAAAAAAAACAGGCCACTTAACCTCTGGTTGTCCTGAGGATAAGAAAAAGTTAGGGTTGAAATTATTTGGGTTTGGCATCCCTGGACAGGGTTTCTACAGCGTTCAAGTGCCTGGATTGGAGATGTCGGAGCAAGAAGCTGCTACAGGGGTGTTGAGTGTGAAGGAGGGAACAACTTCTGTAATTAAGATTGAAGCCGAATTGAAGCACTTGATTCAAGCTGATTGGAATTGGAAAGTCAGAAAATTGTCAGAGTTCGAATATTCGGTGATTTTCCCTTCTAAAGCTTTGCTTAAAATTTGGTCTAAAACTAGAGTCGTAGAATTAGCTCTCCACTCTATTAAAGCTAAGATAGAAAAGTCTAATTTGGACCCAGAAGCATCTTCTCTTCTCACAACATCGTGGATTAAGGTCTTTGGCATTCCTATTGCAGCAAATATTCAGATCTTGTGAAAGAAATTGTTAGCACAGTTGGAGAACCATTAGAAGTGGATGAAGTCAGTTTGATAAGGGTTGACCCTATTAGGGTTAAAGTCCTGAGTAGGGATCCTTCTAATATTAACTGTTATGTGGAAGTGTTCATTAATTCTGTAGGTTATGAGATCAAATTTGAAGCAGAAGGGGGTGCAACAGGGAAAAAGATAGCTCCAGTGTATGATCATTTTAACAAATCTCATGGTCATAAAAAAAGATGATGATGATGAGGAATCCAACAGGAGTAACCATAAGACTAAATGGGAGAAGATGGCTGAGAAGTTTGGCGGGGATACCCATCAATCTTCTGAACAAAAAAAGTGGGGGTGACTCTACTAAAAACAAAGGCAAACAACATAAAGGAGCAGAACTTGGGGAGGAGGAAACTTGTTCTGATCTTATGGGGATTGACACTGAGAATCAAGCTTTGCCTATCATGCCATTGACCTTCAGTTTTCCTGACACAACTGAATCAGAAGGTATTATTACTCATAAGATTGAGGAAGGGGGGATAACATGAGGGGGAGTGGTGGGGATATTTGTTTTCAGAAGGGAGGGGTGCTCGAAGGACCTGAAATGACTGAGACTCCCTCAGATGCCATAGTGGTTCATACCTCAGAGGGCCCTTCTTTGTTGACTGCTGCTCTATGGCCTTGCCTAAATTACCCTGATAAAAATCAAAAGTGCATGGAGGGCTCCACAGTAGATCTTCAAGAGGATAATACTACTCTGGGGAAAGAAATGAGTCAAAATCAGTTGGACTGGGGAAGGGAGAGGATATTTTCTGAAGATTTGGTTGACAAGGGGAGGGCTGAAGAGAGAAGGGAGGAGTTTCTGGCACATTCTATTGAAGCATCCAAAAGGGGGTGGCTCAAACTATTACTAAGATAGAGGATATTTCTGATGAATGGATTACTTAAAGGAAAAAAGGGACAAAAAATAGATTTAAGGAGTTTTTGGTGGCAACTAGAAAAAGCTTAAGAATTCAAGACCAAGGTATTCCAATACAGGAGAAAGCTTCTCTTCTCAAGTCAATTCAAAACCTGGACCCTCAAGGTAAGTCTGTTAATAATTCTTTTACCATTCTTAATGATGCTCCTCTTCATTATTTAGAAGAGGTAGCTTCTTCATGTGGGATTGTTTTAGGGTCATGTTCAGTAGGGACAAAAGAAGTGATATCTGCCATGCAGGCCCAAGAATTGGCTAGGGCTGCTATCGCTAAAGCTGATTTTGAATCCAAAAGCAAGTCTGATTAGGAGAGTAACAATATAGTAGAGGAGGACTCTCGGGGAGATGAAGCCAGTTTAAACGTGATTGATAATGCTAATAGGGGTGTTGTGGGGCTTCGAGTGACTAAAAGAGGAAAAGGCAGAGTGAAAATAGATAAGTTTTCTTCTAAAAAGTGTAATACATGAAATTTCTTTTCTGGAATATTAGAGGCTTGGGCAAAACATCCAGGAAAAGACAGCTTAAGGAGATGATTCATAAAGAGAAGTTTGATGCGGTGGGGGTGCAATAGACTATTAAGAAAGACTTTTCGGACAGAGAATTAAGAGCTCTATTAGGGGGTGATGACTGTATCTGGCATTGGGTTCCTGCTCAGGGACATTCTAGGGGGATGCTTTTGGGAGTGAAAACAGAGTTGTTAGACATCGAAAGTAGAGACCAAGGGAGATTTTTTTGTAAGTATGACAGTGAGACATAAGAAAAATAACTTCAGATGGGAGCTTGTCAACACTTATGGTCCTGCTCAACATCAGCTGACTCAGGAGTTCCTAGAGGAACTCCAGACCAAATGTACCAACACCAGGCTTCCTATTGTTCTTGGGGGTGATTTTAACTTGATTAGGAAAGCTGGAGATAATAATTCTGAGTATATTAATGTTTCCCTAATGAATCTGTTTAATGATTTTATTTCTAAAAATAAATTGATGGAAATCAAAAGGGGTGGTGTTAAGTTTACTTAGACTAACAAACAGTAATGTCTCATTATGGTGGAATTAGATAGAATTTTGGTCACCATTGACTGGGAAGCTAGGTTCCCTCTTTGCTCTTCTTTCAATATGACCAGGGTGGGCTCTGATCATAGTCCTATAGTTTTGGATCTAGGAGATAAACACAAGGTGAAATCTGGGAGGTTTTACTTTGAAAAGAAGTGGTTTTGTCAAGAAGATGTTAGAGAGATTGTTGCAAAGAAGTGGGAGGAGATTAGTAACAGGATGCCTGAACTTATTTATTCTATGGACAGATGGAATGGAGGGGTGGCTTATTTAAGACATTTTCTTAGAGGTTGGGGTGCTAATATCAATGGGGCCGACAGTAAAAACAAACAATTTCTATTAGAGTACCTTAAGAAATTAGATGTAAAGGCTGATAATGAGGGTTTGTGCTCTGAAGAGTGGATAGATAGATATAGAACTGAAAGCAAATTAGAGGAGTTATATGACTTTGAGGAAAAACATTGGCAACAGAGGGGAGATGTTGGGCCTGTTTGGTTTGAAGCCAACAAAAACCTTACCAAAATTTGACAATGCCCTGCAAATTTGGCCATTGTTTGGTTCATTACCAAAAATTGGCTTTGCCCATGAAAATTTTGGTAAAGCCAAGTTTTTCAACGCCAATTCTGGGCAGCTCTCGGGCGGCCAAAAGGCTGGCCAAAATTTTGGCTTGGCAACCAAAGTTGAGTTGATGACGTGTCGACTTTTGGTTGGATGCAAATAGTTGCATTAAATGCATTGTTAGATGGATTAATCACTTTTAAATGACCATATTTCCTAAACCGAATATCCGATTTGTGATCCGTTTGAACCATTATGTTCCTTGTTATTTTATCAACAAAACAAGACCCATGTTGACATATTTTGGGGCAAAAAAAAGTTGCCATATGGGACCCACGTGTCACTCACAATTTTGGCACATTTTGGTATGGCTGTAATCCAAACACATCAATTTTGTCATTGCCCATGAATTGGTAAGGCTACGATCCAAACACTATTTTTTTGCCCGGATTTTGGCATTGCCTTGGTTTTGGCAATACCAAAATTTTGGTATGGCCACCTGGGTTCACAATCCAAACAGGCCCGTTAAATAGATCACTTAGGGAGATTCAAATACTAGTTTTTTTTTCCATAATTGTGCTAATGGTAGGAGGAGGAAAATTTTTATTTACAGTCTAAATAGTGAAGGGGTTATTCTAACAGAAGATGCTGCTTGTCGACGATCAAATCGCCGATCTTATGAAATGAAAAAGAGGAAAATGACGCGATAATTCCTGGGAGAGAATGGGGGCCGCTCTTTTTTATATGAACTGGATTTACAAGGGGATGCCTACAACCCGACTGAGGACTAATCCTAATTACACTGGATGTGAAGATTGCTATCTTGCTTGTCTCAGTTTGCCTCTTAATCTGTAGAACTTGGATTGATGTTTCGATCTACACCTGGTCTTCTGTGCTTCGCCCTTTAAATAACTTTCGAAGGGGTGTCAGTTACTCCTGGAGAAGGCGTCTCTGGTGAAGCGTTGCGACTGGTCGGGGCGCACAGTTAACAATGTGTTTAACTGTGCGACGGTTTAGTGCCCGAGAGACATCAAACCGCTTGGTAGTTGTTGTCAGTGTCTTTAGGACCCTCTAACCGCGTAGTATGAAGTATACAACACATGCCATATTCATCGCACGGTAAGAATATATTCGGGATTAGTTATAAACACCAATTCATAGCGTTTCCGAGCAGTTACCCGGTCGGAGGCTGGGTATAGGATCTTGTCCGACCAGGGTACCCTTATGTAACCTCTAAATCCTTACGACCAGTGAGGTCGTTAGCCTTAGGGGTTACGACCATGAAGACGTATGGTCTTTTCTTATGTATTTTTTATAATACATAGAGGTTTTAATCCTCGTCACTGCTATCAGAGACCACATTTATCAGTTTTATAAAAATTTGTTTGGATTTGAAGAGGTTAAGAATGTAACTCTTGAGGTGAACTTTTGGAAAGAAGGGGGTAGAATCTCTGATACAAATAATGAGAGCTTGATTCAAGAGTTCACTGAAGAGGAAGTTTGGAAGGTAATTAGGGAGTTATCAGCTGACTCTACTCCAGGTCCTGATGGATTCCCTTCTGCCTTTTATAAAGCTTTTTGGGGGATAATAAAGCATCCTTTTATGCAGTTGGTTAAAGATTTCCGTGGGGGAAGCTTGATTTGAAGAGATTGAATTATGGGGTGATAACTTTGGTTTCTAAAAATCAAGGAGGCCAATGCTATAAAACACTTCAGGCCTATTTGTTTGATCAATGTTAGTTTTAAAATCATTACTAAGCTTTTGGCTATTAGACTGGGAAACATCGCTAATAGAATCATTAGTGATTGTCAAACTGTCTTTATTAAAGGAACAAATATCTTGGATGGGGTGGTCTCTTTGCATGAAATTTTGCATGAGATGTGGGTGTCTAAAAAGAGAGGGGTTATTCTCAAGTTGGACTTTGCGAAAGCGTATGATAAAATTCAGTGGGGTTTCATAGAAAAAGTGATGAAAGGTAAGGGTTTCTCTGGGCGTTGGATTGATTGGGTTTTGAGCTCTATCCAAGGGGGTGAGGTCAGTATTAATATTAATGGTGGAGATAGGACCTTACTTCACAACTCATAGGGGGTTGAGATAAGGGGATCCACTATCCCTTTTGCTTTTTAATTTGGCGGCTGATGCTTTAGCAGCTATATTTGCTAAGGCTTAGGAGAAGGGGTTGATTAAAGGTGTAGTTTCCCAATTAATCCCTGGAGGTGTTTCTTTGCTCCAATATGCAGATGATACGGTTCTTATGGTTGATTGTGAAGAGAAGTATATCTTGAATCTCAAATTCATTTTATACTGTTTTGAGCGGATGTCAGGTTTGAAGATTAATAACCATAAAAGTGAGGTTTATGTTTTAGGGGTAGAAAAGGAGGAAACTACTTTAGTAGCTAACATGTTAAATTGCAAGTTGGGCCAGCTCCCTATGACTTATTTAGGGATTGATATTGGGGAGAGGAAGATTAACAATAAGGCTGTAGGGAGAATTATTAGAAAAATAATCTCCTCACTTCTGGAGGGAGAATGATTCTAGTTAACAGTTGTTTGAGTAGTCTTCCCATGTATACAATGGGGTTCTATAGGCTCAGTGAGGAGGTTCATAGGAAAATGGATTCTATCAAGTTCAGGTTCTTTTGGAGAGGAGCTAGTGATAAGTTTAAATATCACATGGTTAAATGGGGGGCAGTGTGTAGACCAAAATACTTTGGGGGTTTGGGTATTATTGATACTAGATTTATGAATAATTGCCTTCTTAGCAAATGGTTCTGGAGGATGAGCTTGGCAAAAAATGAGTTATGGTTTAGGATTCTTAAAGCAAAGTATTTTCCTAAGAGGGAGGTTAGAGAATACAGGACTGTCAGTGGTTCATAGTTTTGGAAAGCTCTCCACAAAGTTGAACACCTTTTCAAGAGGGGGTCTGCTCATCAAGTTAGGGATGGCAAGAACACTTTATTTTGGAAAGATGTGTGGCTTGACAATTGTGCTTTGAAAATTCAATGTGAAAATCTGTTCAAAATCAGTTCGGACCCTGATGTGAAGGTATCAAATAGTGTAATAAATGGAGAGTGGAATCTAAATTTTAAAAGACAATTTGGCAGGGAAGAGGATGCTTGGATTAACCTGAAGTCTGTTCTTAATGGGGTGGATCTTGATAATAATAGAGATAAGGTGGTTTGGTGTCTAGAGAACTCAGGAATTTTTTCGGTGAAGTCTTTATATCGTCATTGGTCTTTTTGTTTGGGGGAGGGGTCATTCTTGGAGAAACCAGAAATTATGGAAAAGTAAAATTCCTTTGAAAGTGAAAATATTTCTTTGGCTTGCTTTCCAGGATAGGTTACAAACAACATCCCAACTCAAATTAAGGAAGTGGCACTACTACAGGAACCGACATCACAGACGGTTCGGAACCGTCATCACAGACGGTTTCGAACCGTCTATGTTTGTTGATGCTGTGATAACGAGATATTATCACAGATGGTACAAAACCGTCGTGATACGAAATATCCTGAGCGGTTTTATTAAAAACCGCGCTGTGAAGTCAAATATCCTGAGCGGTTTCAAGCGAAAACCGCTCGTGATACGAGAATATCACGAGCGGTTCTAAAAAAAAACCGTCGTGATAGGAGAATATCACGAGCGGTTCTAAATAAAAATAAATGCGTGATTTGTGAATATCACGAGCGGCTTTTATGTAGAACAAATCGTGATATTCTCCTATCCTGACAGTTTCTTGATCGAAACCGTCGTGATACTTGCCTTCCTGAGCGGTTTTAACAAAAACCGTCGTGATAGCTCATACCCGCCCACAATTTCTTTGTTTTCTGGCTAGCCTCGGGAATTGCTAGCCATGCCCTCTGAAAACAAGCATTCACGTAAGCAGATTCAAGCATTCACAAAAATAGATTCAAGCGACCATGACAACTCAAAGTGATCATTACTCAAAATAAATTACAAAAGATCGCATTTGTTCAAGTATTGTCGCTATAGTTACAACTAGATTACAATTGTTTTGCGTTGAGAGGTTTTAGTGGGGTGATGCTCTGGGTTGGCGGACAAGTGAAACTCTCCAGATTGTCTAAAAGTGCAGAGCTTGCCTCGAATGTCCTTGATCTCTTCATAGCGAGTCCATCACATTGTAAATTCAAGGCACATAAGCTAGCAAGAGTAAAGTGGTAAGATATATATATTTAAATTTATAATTAGGAAATAATTATTTGAGATTGACAAACCTCGGGATCCTTCTTCCTAGCTGTAAGGATTAGGCGTGCATATGATAGCGAGCGTAGATTGCACATAACTCATCATCTTTTTCTTTGGCGGCCTTTGCAAAAATAGAATTACATATATAGGTATAGTCGATTCGAGACCGTTATTATGAAGTATGATATAGGATTATTGTGTTGTAGCGCGTCTTGGAAAATCCATCTGTGTGTTAGTTAGGCGCTCTTTCCATCGTATATTCCTTTGTTGGCAACATAATTGATGAGCGACCTACATGATTGAAAAAAGTTATCCTCGGCCATTTCAAGCGAATGAAGACTACAATAGAGTTATGTAAGGAGGAAATGAGCATACCTCTCAGTATTCCTCTTAGAGTCTTTGAAGTCGTGCTTGTTGCGGTTTAGGGAATCAAGGTATATCACATGGTTCCTCTTGGGTATAATAACTAAAAGGATCAATGGTACCTACTCATGTATGTCGCTATAGTCATTAAACCTAAGTTAGTCTTTGCGTATAAAGTACAAATGAAATTTGTATAGCAAGTAGTGACACTTACCCTGGTTGTAGGGCACCACTATGTACTTCATGTTCCTCTGTAGAAGCAATGACCTCGTTATGTATTTCTCGATGAAGGGCGAGTCTTCTTGGATGGTTTGCAATGATACCACGTGTGGGTCGAGAAACCCACGGTTCTTTCCATTCCGGACATTTTGCGGCATGTATCTATACATAAGCAATGAGTTGTGATATTTATCGGTATTAGATGAATGTAGAACTTGATTATGCGCACTTACGATTGTCCAACATCGTAGAAGCAAGGCGTCGAGGCCAGCGAGGTTGAATAGTTCAAATAAATCATTGAAGCCCGACGAAGTACCTCGTCCGTTGAAGAAATGCTTGTCCTCGTATCGGCGGTGATTCGATGTCGCACCTTCTTTTGGGTCTTGTCCAAGTACCGGGCATGCAAAGCGACAAGCATATCCGGCGTGCATTATCTTTGGCGGAGAACTGCGGTTTTCGATGATGTATTTCCGGGTATCGCGGACTTCCGGACTTCTCGGACTTCCGGACTTGGGGGCGCTTATGCGTTCGTTGATTTCGATTTGGCCTTAGCGATTGGCGGCGTCTTTTTGTGAGACGACTCGAGAACCGTCGTCGCACGCGCTTTTCTTTGTTCCTTGGCGTCTTCTCCACGGGAATCAAAGAGGTGGCCTTTTGAGGCGAAACATGAGGTGGAGTCATCGAGGTCCGTTGGAGAGGAATGGTCGTGTCGGATCGCGGCCTTCTTTGGGTCGAGCGATGTTCTTCTTGGGCCTTTGGATAAAAGAGAGGGCGGCATCCCCTAGTGTTGTGATCTCTTCGTTCGGGCAAATGTCGGCGGGATGGCTCGGAAATTGACATGTACCATATCCACGGACCTTGGCGTAACCGTGCACCGGTAGGCACCGTCTTTGCCTTGCCCTTCCTCGTATGGATACACCATCCCTGCTTGACCTCAATACAAAGGACCCATCCATCCTCACTTGGAGCTTCTGAGCGTCGGCTCCTACAAAGCGATCGCAATTAGCTAAGGCGTCGTTAGGGTCTATCTTTGGTGCATTCCATAGATGTACGTTACCTTGATGTAAATCTATCGGTGTCGGACGTCGTCATGTTCACAATTATCTTGTGACGACGACGCTACTCCGACGTCGAGGAGGTGTCTCCCAAATTAGCGGGCGACTGCATCCGTGGCTCATGAGTATATCCATTTGACTCATAATCTTGCCATCTCTACTTGAAATTGGTTAGTAATCATCTGTACCAGCGGTTGTCGTGCTCGGCCTTGGATCTCTTCCTAGTCCTATCGTGCGATGAGTCGTCCGCGAATCCATGACTCCAAGGCACGTTAACCCCAAGGCCTCGCGTGCGACAAGGTGCTCCTTGTTTCCCAAGGCCGTAGATAGTATATCCTTCTCCTGTCTACATGGAAGGAGCCTTGGGAAGCTTGGGCGATCAAGTCACGTTGCAAGAGGTCATCACGTTATTATAGGCACTATAAAGTTATGGACTTATTAACAACTTAGTAGTTCGATATATTTACCACACGTTGGGACACTTCTGGTCTCGGGTTTGTGAAGGAGATCTTTGCCGAAGGCGAGACTTGTGCCCTCGCTTTTAACCGGCTTAGGGAGCAGCTGGTGCGTGACATCGAAATGGGTTCTCCTTCTCGCCGCCCATTCCTCGTATTTACCAGCGTACCAGCGGTGAAGTCTGTCTTGGGTGAGTGTTTAGATGTCTGGAGAGCTTTGTGCGCCGCACTTTGCTCCATAAATTCGGCCGAGCGTTTTCATAGCCACAAAGGTGTCCCATGCTTCCGCGTCAAGAATCTATCTTTGCTTGAAAGGCGTCGACCGTGTTCACGTGCCGTGACAAGAATGCTCTTGAAGGTCCTCCACGATTTACCCATCGTGAGCATCGCCGTCCGTCGCCGCGTGCCACATATACGGAATAGTGAACTTCTCTGAAAGTTACATCCCACAGTAGCGCCTTCGCTTCTTTCGTCGAGTCCTTCCACCTTGGTGTGGTGATGAGGACCCATTCCTTCAAGTATCCCGCAGATGGTCAGGAATCTACTTGTTGATCTCTTGGGACTCGAGAGGGACCCCAAAGTCACTAACCTCCGTGATGACCGGTAGGCCCGTTGGCATTTTCGATTGTCCTCTGCCATCTCGCTTAGTGTCATTATAAATCGGCGGTGACGGCGGCCTCGTCGGCGCCTCTTCCATCTGCGGGGTCGGTGTTGGCGGCCTCGTCGGCGCCTCTTCCATCTGCGGGGTCGGTGTTGGCGGCCTCGTCGGCGCCTCTTCCATCTGCGGCGTCGGTGACGGCGGCGAAGACAGTGCCTCTGCCATCTCGCTTACTTGCTCTCAGGAAGAAGTACAAAGGTTGACTATAGAGATCAAGATGGCAAATGAAAAGTTGAATGAGCTCATACTGACTACTAACATTCCAGCATAAATATGAAACAATTAATCTCAGGAAGAAGTACAGAGGTTGACTATAGAGATCAAGATGGCAAATGAAAAGTTGAATGAGCTCATACAAACTACTAACATTCCTAACACTCCTTAATCCACGAGCTTCTATTCTAACACTCCTAACACTTCTTAATCCACCAGCTTCTCTTGTGATCTTTGTATAGATAGAAACTAGTGATACAAATCTTTTGCAGAGCCTATCTTTGCAGAGCCTACTTCATCGAGCCCGACACCTTTGGAGTGTACCATCGCTTTATGCCGTGGAGGATTGGCATGAAGTAGAGGTACACTCAAGTGTGTCGGGATCGACGAAGAAAATGCTAAGCAAAGGTTTAATGCTTCATGTCTGAGAAGACTAGCCTTTAATGAAGACATAGAACTAGAATCAAGTAAAATGATCGTGAAGGAAATGCTAAGCAAAGGTTTAATCCCAACATAGAAACAAAATAGAATCAAGTAAAACTTTCTTTTTGGATTGTTGTAAAAATGCGATTTTAGAAAAATTTAAAATTAATCCCAACAAAATTAATTAGCATTAAAGCATAATTCCTAAAGAATTTAACACTCCTTAATCCACCGGCTTCTCTAAGAAATGCGAAGAGTCACAGAGCAGTTCTTAATAAGAAGCATGCGGATTAAACTCTCGACCAATAAAAGGTCTAGAGATTAACGAAGGCATGCAGACACTATTCCAACATATTGATTGATGATATTATGTGCTCTCGGAAGGAGAGTAGCTAAAGAACAAGTCTTTGCCATCTCAATCCTATTGTCTATACTCTTCATGAAATGAATATGATAATATAAATTCAAACTATGAGCTCTAAACAATACTTTGTAAGCTGTCAAATGATCTCAAGCATTAGCAACAGATTAAACTTCGATCAAGCAGAGGTTGACTATAGAGATCAAGATGGCAAATGAAAAGTTGAATGAGCTCATCTGAGACTACTAGAAGAATCACAAACTAGTCAATACAATGATCAATTTGCAATAGAACTATGAGCTCAACGAAAGTAACCAATTAACGGTACAACATATTGACGGTAGCAAGTAATACAATAGAGCTCAAGTATGAACTAACTATCACATTCAATCTCGATTATAAGACAGAGTTCATCATAGAGCATGTCAACAAAGCCTTCGATCAATTTGCAACTAATCTTTGCAAATATATATATATATATATATATATATATATATATATATATATATATATATATATATATATATATATGCAAAGATCAACCGAGCGCCACAGAGAGAGCAATACTCACAGAGAGGATGCCGCACAAGAACTCACGGTGCAAGGAGGAGGCAGTCACAGGGGGAGGAGGCCGATCTTGGGAGGAGGAGGCTGGGAGGAGGTCGACACGGAGGAGGAGGGGAGGAGAAGGCGGTCTGAGAGGGAGAAGGCGGTCTGCAGAGGAGGAGGCCGACACGGGAGGAGGGACGGGCGTCGAGGTCGGGCGCCAATGTCTGGGCGGCGGCAGGGTCGTCGGCGGCGACGTTGGGGCTTCTGACTGGGAGGTGAGCAGGCGCCGAGGTCGGCGGCGCCGAGGTCGGGGCGCCAAGGTCGGGGAGCCGAGGTCGAGGCAGCGCAGAGGTCGGGGCACCAATGTCGGGCGAGGCGCCGAGGTCGTGGTCGGCGGTGAAGGCGAGCCCTAAACCCTAGAGGAGGCGAGCAGCAGCGAGAGCGTGAGGCGCGGGAGAGGAAGTGAGAAGTGAGAGGAAAACCCTAGCGTTTCCCGCCTTATAAAAAGTATATCACAGACGGTTCGTAATGAGAACCGTCTGTGATAGCTCAAAACCTGAGGCCAATTTATGATATCCTGACAAAACATACTGAACCTGGTGAGACATAAATATCACGAGAAAACATAGTGAACTTCTTTGAGACAAGTATGATGACAATTATGACAAGTCCATATGAATTCTAACACGGTGACAAGTATGATGACAAGTTCATAACACATTTGACTTCAAATTTTCATATCTAATTCAACTCAACTCCAAATCAAGTGAAACCAATTTTGATACTCCACATTACAATGTCGTCCACACATTGACATTAATATCAAATATGACAAGTCCATAACAAGTTCATAACACATTTGACTTCAAAATTTCATATCTAATTCAACTCAACTCCAAATCAAGTATGATGACAATTTTGATACTCCACATTACAATGTCGTCCACATTGACATCAATATCAAATATGACAAGTCCATAACACATCAACACATGACAATTTCACGTTGACATCAAAATATATGAGAGATTACAAGTCCATAACACATGATGTTATGGAATAAATTAATTACATTGGAGTAAATTCTTAATTAAGATATAGGCCTTCATGATGATCGACGCGCATATAGCTAGCTTCCTCTTTGGGTTCTTCCTCGAGCCTAATGCCATTTCGAAAGGAGGCAACTTGTCAAATTGATTGTATTCTTCCTCGTCCACTACATTCTCAACTCCGACAATCCTCCTTTTTCCATGAAGAACTACGTGGCGCTTCTTATTTGCGGTCGGTTACATAGAAGACTTGAACAACTTGGTTATGATCTGAATGGTTCGTCTTTATATCCGACACGTTCGAGGTCCACGGTAGTGACACCGTACTTGTCGACCTTCACTGTGGGAGATGGACCCAACGGCACCGAAATAGGGGGATCTTGAAAAGCACGTAGTCGAGCTCCCATATCTCGTCTATTTGCCCATAGTAGGAGCTCCTCATCCCATCGGTCTTGAATGCATCTATCACGGACACCGCTGATACGGGTATGCTCTTCCTATCTGTTGCCGTATAAAATGTGTACCCATTGATGTCGTATCCTTGCCATGTGACAATTGTAAATTGTGGCCCTCGTGCCAACCATAGCGGCGTATCATCACTTGATGACCTCCCGATGATTCGCACCTTTAACCATTCGTTGAGCAAGCGGTTGTGCTCTCTCGTGATCCAAACCTCCGGCAAGTGCGGATTACATTGGCGCACCATGTCTTTGTGCTTTCGTCGATATCTGGGACACTTGGGTCATGTGTTGCAAGACCATGAAATGGGCTTGGCGTATGTATCTAGATCGGGAGTTATTGATTTCCTTCCGATGGTCCCGATACCATCGATCTCCCCTCATGGCGAGATAGAGGCACACCTATCGGTTCCACGAGCCATGTAGTCGACGCGAGAACTCAATGACCTCTTCGGTTGCATAACCTTCGATGATGCTACCCTCCGTCGAGATCGATTTCGTCGTAGGACTTGAGAATTCCCATGTACCTCTCGAGCGGGTACATATGGCGTAGAACACAGGTCGCATATCTTTATCTCTCTCACAAGGTGAACAATGAGATGGACCATGATATCGAAAAATGGCGGAGGAAATACATCTCAAGATGACATAGAGTGGTCACCACCTCGGCTGCGCAAGCATCTAGTCCTTGGGGATCAATGATCTTGAGCAATTGAGTTGAAAAAATAACCTGACCTCAAGATTGCCACTCGGACCTTGTTCGCAAGATACTTCTAATTACAGCGAGGAAGCATTTGTGTCATCGGCACATGACAATCATGAGACTTCATACCAATTAATTTCAAATCTTGCATAGAAACAAGGTTCTTAATGTTAGCGGAGTAACGGATGGGACTTTCACTCCATGCAAGCTCAGCAGTTCATTTCTCTCGGCCTTGGATAGAGTGTAGCAAAATTTGGGGAAAATACGTTAAATCTCAGTCGGTCTCTACGGTGCTAACTCGATCCTTATGTTCATATCAACCAAGTCACGCCGTGCGTTAACACCATCCTTTGTTTTGCCACTAATGTTGACAAGAGACCAATCAAGCTATCACATACATTCTTCTCTCGTGCATGGCGTCGATGCGATGGCGAACTTCTAAGTGCTCCCAATAAGGCAAGTCCCAAAAATTGACCGCTTCTTCGGATGTTCTTCTCACGGGTTCTTAATTTCGTCCCTTCCCAAGCACAACATCGATATCCTTAACCATATCATAGACCTCTTTCCTCTAAAAGCCCTTGGAGTGAATCGTTCTCCTTATTTCCGTCGAATTGTTTTTTCATCTTGCGGTATGGGTGACTCACAGGAAGGAACCTACGGTGGCGATATATACGATTTTCTTGTGAGTTGTTCACCATACACTCTCTGTAGCATCTAAGCGGTCTTGACGAGGCTTTGGCTCCTTTTGTCTTTGGCTTGAAGCCAGTTACCAAGGGCAGGAAAATCATTGATGGTGCGAGAACAACATGGCGCGTAAAGTGAAGTTCTCTCGTTTATGCGCATCCCATACCTGTACCCTTCGTTCCACAAAGTGTCACAAGATCTTCGGCAATGGTGCTAGGTACACATCAATATCATTCCCAGGTTGCTTTGGCCCTTGGATAAGTAGTGACATCAAAATGTACTTCCGCTTCATACACGACCAAGGAGGAAGGTTGTACATACATAAATTCATGGGCCAGGTGCTATGTCGTCTGCTCATGTTACCGAAAGGATTCATTCCATCTGTACTCAACCCTAACCTTATGTTCCTCGGTTCGCACGAACTCTTGGAAGCTCGATCGAAGTTTCTCCTTTGGCGAGAATCGGCAGGTGTCTTAGCTTTCCATCTCTCTTACGCTCCTCTGAGTGCCAACGACAATCTTGCATCCTTTGTGTTCGCAAATAAGCGCTTCAAGCGTGGGATCTGGCGAGATACCACAACATCTTAGCGAGAGGTCCTTGCTTCACCTTAGCGATGATCGGCGCTTGTATCGGGATGCTTTGCACAGGACATACATGCATGTCTGCATACTCTTTCTGATGAGAGAATACAATCATTAGGACATGCATGTATTCTTTCTACTTCCATTCCCAATGGACAAATAACCTTCTTTGCTTGATAGGTGGTCTTTGGCAACACGTTTCTCTCGGAAGGATGTCCGCTAGGAGACCTAACAACGCCGTGAAACTCTTATCGGACCAACCATTGCTTGCCTTCAATTTCAGCAGTTCAAGCACGGTTGACAACCTTGTATATTCGGCTTGCAACCAGGAACAAAGGTCTCACCGAGTCCTCCCATAAGCCCTCGAATTTACAAAACTCTCTCTCATTTGTAGTTCTCTTACGCATCGCGTAGCATCCGATCCAGTTGTCATCGTGTGACATATCCTCATCAAAAGCGATCTGATCCACATCCGGCATATCGTTGACTTCCTCGGCGATGCGTCATTACTAACTTCATGTGTAATAATCTGCTCTTCACCATGGTGGTCCAACATGTATACCCTTTTGTGAAACCCTTGAATCAAGTGCGCTTCTATTTGCGCGTTGTTAAACATCTTCAAATTACATAATCAATGCATGGACGATTACATAAAATTTATCTCCTTCTTCAACATATCACCTTTCGTGGCTCTTCTAAAAGCAACCACGCCATTAATGTACTCTTGACTCACACGGTTCACACTATACATCGGTTTGATCCATCTACACTACGCATGTAACAAATTAGTGTCAAAATTGATTAGCGATTAATTTATAGCAAACATAAAGGGTTATAGATCGTTACCCTCGGAGCTCATGAAGAAAATCTGATTCCTCTCCTTTCCTTCTCCTCTCTAAGGTGGCGCAATGGGGAGGAGGCGGCGGTGTTGGAGGCGCTAGGGCAAGGGTCCAACCTTCTCCTCTCTAAGGTGGCGCAGCGGATAATTATTGATTATCTGCATGATTGTTGATTAGATCGAGACAAAAGACAAGAGGAAGATCCTAATAACTAGCAAGTTGGTCATAGCGATTCTTGTATATCCGTTTTCATATAATTGAAACAATAAACCCTTTGTGATGGCGTTTCTTCATGGATATAAATGGAGGAAATATAAAATAGATCATTGCACATGTGACTTATCTTGGTGTGTCATAAATTCTTCTTTTTAATTTGTTCTGAAAACTACTCATGAAATTAGTTACGATTAAGACTTTCACTTCTTTGCGTACTTACTCGTTTTGTCTCATCGTTGCACAAAGGAATTACACCAGATTAATTAAAGGCTACATGTTTTGCTTTTCATTTTCTAGAATTAGGGTCCATCAAATTGAGAGCTAGATGTACGACGTTTTGCCTTTTCTCATCAAGTAGTATTAATTGAAACCTAAACCCTATGCTTCCGATTAAGGAATACAACAAAAAAAACAAAACATTAGGGTCTATGTACGAGTAGCAAAATCAGGAAAATTCACTAATCAATAGAGTGGAAAAAGGATAATCGATATTACTTCATCTGTTTAATTAGGGAGGAGCCGCAGTTGGAGGAGCTAGGGGGAAGTGGCACGCACTGGGAGGAGAAGCTAGCTAGCAGATCTAAGTGGAGCCCAGCGGCGGGGGCAGTTGATTATTATCAAACATGGCAGTAGAGGGAGTGGCAGAGGCACAACGTGGCAAGTCTGACAGTGGGACACAATGGTAGTGCGGTAGAGGATGTGTCGCGCTCAATTTATCTGTGATGAGCATATCACTGAGCGGTTCTTAATAAAAACCGTGCGTGATAGATCATCTATCACAGACGGTTTGTGAATAGAACCGTGCGTGAATTATCACTGAGCGGTTCTATTCACAAACCGTCGTGATAATCTCCCCAATCACAGACGGTCCTTATTTAGAACCGTCTGTGATATTACACAGACGGTTATTGTCGACGATCGAATCGCCGATCTTACGAAAATAAACGAGGAAAATGATGTAGAATATCACGGAATGGAATGGGGTCGCTCTTTATTGATATGAACTGGATTTACAAGATGTGGCTAAGTACTACCTGAATTACCTTGAATGGAGGAATGCTTAATAGCAGGCAATCGGACTTAGAATATGAGTCTAAGGTGATTATCTAACTTCTAATTCCACCGCTTAGGCCTGTGCATATCTTTGCCTTGGCCTTGTTTTGTGTGTCGCCTATCGTCTCCTTCTTGTCTCTGTTGTTGTCTCTTGTGCTTCACCTTTAAATAACTTCGAAGAGGTGGCGATTACTCTGGAGAAGACGTCCCTGGTGAAGCGTTACGTTGGTCGGAGCGGTAGAGAAGTTAGCAATGTGCTAACTTCCTTGCGATTGCTTGTGAAAAGCTTAACCGTAGGGTGGTTAATAGTCGATGTCTCGGGGTTGTACCATCGCATGGTTTGGAGCATTATAACACGTGTTCCATTCATCATACGATAAGAAATACCGATTCGATAATTTTCTGGCGGTTATACGGTGAGGATTAGGCACAAAGCCTCATCAGACCAGGTACCCGATAAGTAACCTCTCGGAATACTAACGACCGTGGAGGTCGTCGATCTTAGGGGTTACGACCATGAAAACGTATGGTCTTTTATTATATATTAAAATAATACATAGATGTTTTAATCCTCGTCGGCTAGCCCCGAACTTTAAATGAACCGGTCGTGTATATACCTTTTCCCGATGAAATCGTATCAAAGAACCCATTTAATGTCGTGGTATACGAAGTGGTCTGTGTTCACTTTAAAGTTGAGAACTTGCCTTGGGAAGCGAAGAGTTCCTCTGTCGTTTGAACAAAAAAAGCTTTTTGTCGGTTGGACTTTTGTAGAAATCCTTGAAAGTATCGGAAGGTTATAAGATCTCCTCTCATTTGGGCTCTTAGAATTTTTATGCTTCGAGAATCCTTCGATCCTTTAGCTTTCGCCAAGAAATCCTCGAGTCTTTTCTGTTCTTCCGACCACAAAGTCTCCAACTTTTGCTACTCATTCTTGAGGATTTTCGCCATGTCGGAGCAGATTACAAAGTGGTTGCCTTGAATTGGGCAAGAAAAACTCGAGGCCTTGAAGAAGATGGGAATGCTCCCGGATAGGAATCGATTAATTGGAGACCGCGATCGGAGAGCATTTTCCGAGCCGTGAAGATGGCGAAATCCTGTTTTCTTGCCTACATCGAATGTGAAATTTGAGACTACTGGTACACAAATTCCTCCTCGCGTTCTTGAACATTACGGGTGGAATTGGTGAATTTATTAAATTCGATCATAAATATTAGTATTTTAGCATATTTGTGCGAGGCATACCGAATACAACCGAACTTGAAGCTCTTTAGTTATTTCTACCGCATGGTGATGGGAAAATCTGCGGCAAAATCGAGGCAGCTCTGGGGAATGCACATTGCGTCTTCATGGCGGAAGGCCGATGAGTACATCTTCATGTCTGTGAAATCTTCGTGGTCGTCATGGAAAAAATCTTGGTTTTACATGACGGTTCTGAAGACGATGGCCTCTACTTGGCGGAACTAGAGCAAGTGAAAACTCAAGTGGAAGGAAAGTAAAGAAGGCGAGGATAGTCAAGAGATGGGCGGATGCCATCTCGACTTCTTGAGTCGAGGGCTTGACTTCGTGGCATGTGGTGAAGGATTTTACCCTTCGCAGATTAGCCCATTGAAGCTCGGACTCATTCCACGCTCTGGTGCCTTGATCGTGATGAAGCTACCTCGGAAGGTGGTAAGTCTTTGAGATAAATTCGATCGGTATTTTGATTTGATAAATGTATTACCTTAAAATCTGTCTATTCTTCATACATTAAAGTTCTTACCCCGGGAAGTTAGAGAACGAGTCGGTGATCTGCTTGGGGAGCTTGGAGAAAATTTGAATGCCCCAAGATCTTAGCCATAACTCCTATTGAAGGGAGGCAGGCAAGGCTTAAGGTAATTTATTAAATTCCTTTTACCATGTATATACATATATTAGACCAGATCTCCAATCGTGCTCTATATTTGCGATCGGTCGGATTGCGAATCATACAATCTGGTGAGGATCAACGTCCCACCTTGGTTCCGACCGAGTCGTGCCTCGAGGCACTTGAAGGAGATGAATCCTCGAGGTAATAGAACATTTTGGAGTCATATATGTACGAAATTTTTTTAGATAAAGGATTTCTTCACCTAATCAAATTTGTTCTTTGATTTGGGTGGATAAGCTCAAGGCCCATGAGAATGTAGCTGCGGGGTCAGAACTCGAGTGGTCGTGCACGACCTTACGGTTATTCTTGAAACAAGCGATATGGAGATTGAAGAAACCACTCCCTCAGGCCGGATAGTCGGGAATGTGGACCTTGACGAACCGGTCGAGGACATAGCTTCCGACATCTTGTTGGAGGATGTGAGGTTCAACAAACCTGTTTGGTCTAGAACCGACAAAATTGGAAGAGAAGAAAAGGAAGGCTAGCGGCACAGATTTCTCTCTGGCTGCGTTTGAGTCAAATCCGGAAATTAACAAGGTATGTACAAATGAAAGTGATCGTATAAGTATGTATCTTTAATAATTCCTTGATGATTTGATATTTTGAACTTCCCATCTTCGGTTTGCATAGGTCTTACGGTGTTCGGTCATTTCAGACCGGGTTCTTCTGAGGACACGGCACTGTGGAAGTTCAGGCAGAGCACTTCTCGGGACAAAGTTCTGAGGAAGTAGTGGTCGAAGAAGCCCCGGCGGTGACAAGAACAACGGTGAGTTGGATCCTTTGGTGATTGAAACCCCTTACGTGGAGGTAGATGCCTCGAGAGGTCTCAACAGTTCCGATCACTGCCGATAACCCTTCCCAACCTAACAAGTTCCTTTTAGTCCCGATTCGCCGAGGATAAGGAGCTTGATGAGGCGTGGCAGAAAGTATCGGATACTCAGCTCAAGATGCACCCTGATTTGATTTTTGCCGGTTATAATGACCAGGCAATTCGGGTAAGTATTCTACGACCAGTTACATAACTCTTTTTTACAAAGTTTATAAGGAACTTAAGAAGAGAATGCTAATTGTGTAGCATTTGGTCGAGAACTTTCTTTGTGATCGGAGGATCGACCAAATGAGTTAAGGACTTGGAGCAAAAGCACTCCGAGTTGGAAAGTAAGAACTTTTCCCTTTTAAACTTCTGTTTCTTCTTCAATACTTTGCTCCTCTACAATTATTCTCCCTTATCGCATTCGATAGATCTGGAGAAAATAAAAGAGGAGGTTGTGGTCGAGAAAGCCAAGGCGACTTTTCTTGAAGAAGAAATAAAAGCTAAGGACCGATCATTTCTTTGAAGCAAGTTGACTAAGGACCGGTTGATCGTGAAACAACGACCAAATATGAAACACTTAGCAAAACAAATAAAGGTAATATGTCGTAAACTTGATTTTCCCTTCAATGATGCTTGTGTTCATTAAGCGATTTGTTTTTGCGAGCAAGCATAAATGCTAAGCGAGTAAAAAAAACGAAATTTGAAGCGAGGATAAGGAGGCGCTCTTGCTCAAAATATTGATGAAAAGATTCATACTTTGAACAAGATGATCTTTGATTTGGGATCGAGGATCAAGCGTGCCTATCTTAAGAGATCCAATAGAAAATGAACTATTTGGGTCAACTTCTAGGGGATCTTAAAGTTACGGTCAAAACTACTCGGACGAATTATGCGAGCCCTAAAAGCAGGTGTTGCAAGTGGAGTTAGTTTTGCTTTGGCAAAGCTGAAAGCTTAAACCCTCCATTGATCTCCAAGCTGTTAAAGATGACTTCAATCGCCCACTGAGGAGGCGACCAAGTTCATGGAAGAACTCGGGCCACTCGGAGATATAGTTGTAGAGGAGATGGAGGTCGAATCTCCGACAAGCGAGAGTTAGGCGGGGAATATTTCTTAGAGTAGGTTCTGCAAGTGTAAAAATATTTGAATATCTATGAAAACTTACCTTTTATGTCATTGACAAAGCTTTTGTTTATCTGTTTGACTTTTTAAAATTCTCGTATATTTCCTAGCCCCGATCGCTTGATAGTAGAAGAGCGTTCTTGTACAAGTAGTGAGCCAAGAAAGAGAATAAAAAGAGGTCATAACCATGTATGTGAGTTTTTGAAGGTATGTTTGGACATGTAAGACAAAAGCGATCGTTGCGATACTAGGAAATCAAATGTGGTCGGGACGGACATATGATTTCGACTAGTTATAGATCTTTGTTTGTCATAATGGAAATACCAATCAAAAACACTATATATGGTCGGAAAAAGACTTTGTCAAACTTGACATAAGAAGAAATGCAAATATGTATGCAACAAATTATAAGTGAACTTTGTTTATATCTATTGTCCCATAATCTGGTGGAACTAATGCTAAGACACGAAGGCATCGATACATTTCTTGAAAGCGTGTTCAAATTACATATCCGAGTGGTAGCGAGGATCGAAGAAAAGAACCGTCGCTAGGAAGCTCCTTCCGATTAGGCGGGACCACGTGCGAAAAGGAGAGACTTCGACTAGGAGGCTTTCCGTGTCGACCGATGAGCAGACAAGAATAGACTAGAATCGTGAAATAATGAAGCATAATCTTCAAAATCGTAAGCATATCATTCATGAGATAGGTAGTTGTGTGGTGCTCTGATTACTCATTTTCTTAAAAAAAAAGAGTGTAGTCGCGCGTGGGAATCATTTGAAAAAAATGCTCACGACTAGGACCATAGAGTATCAGAGATCCTTATAAAGGATATCGGAGAGAAAAATGTCTTCTCCGACCAGACTAACAATAATAAACGACCAGAATGTAGGTGTATATATATAAGCAAGGTTGCACTTCTTAATTAATTAATGAATTTAATGAAATTGAAATTGAAAGAAATGAAAGAATGAAAATTAAACATAGAACTTATGCAATTGATCGATGTTCCAAGAATTTGACAAAATTTGCCCATCGGACATAGCCGATCGTCGGAACACGGTCGGGTTACTTCGACCACGAGTGTAAGACCTTCCCATTTAGGAGAAAGTTTATTGCGATTTGTTTGGCTCTGATTTTTACGAGAACCGGATCACCTCTGACAAAGGTCTGCGGTCGCACCTTACGACTATGGTACCTTCGCATGGCTTGTTGGTAGGCCGCCGATCGTACAAGGGCTTGGTTTAAATCGTTCTTCAAGGAAATCGGCGTCGTCGAAGTCGTCGTTCATTTGATCATTTTGTCAAAGCGATCGATTCGGCGAGCCAATTTTGAGTTACGGAGGAAGCATGGCTTCAAACACCATAAACCAAAAGAATGGAGTTTCACGGTCGCATACGATTGGTGCGTGGTTGAATGGCCCATAACACGAGAGGAAGTTCTTTACCTAAGCGCTGACCGTTTGATTAAGCGGTGAATACTCGGCGTTTGATCCCGCATAAGGATACCATTAGCCCGCTCAAGCGCTCCGTTGCTCTGCGGATATGCAATGAAGCAAAATGAATTTTGACACTAAGTTCATCGCAGAACTCACGGAATTACCGGCTTTGGAGAACTAGGAACCATTATGCGTGATGATCTGTTGGGTACACCAAATCGCGTGATCACATTTTTCAAGAGAAATCTCTTAGCGGCCTTAGTTGTTATTTTAACAATGGCTCGGCTTCAATCCATTTTGTAAGCGTGTCAATCATGGCGAAAAGGAATTGAAGCCCGGGTGCTCTTAGGAAAGGTCCCGAATGTCTAGTCCCAGTTGCAAAAGGCCAAGAAAGAGGAATTGTTTGTAAGGCTTGTCTTTGGTGATGTACTTATCGACTATAAACCGACATTGTACACACTTCGTCACAAGCTCTTTTGCATCATGAAGGCGGTTGGCGATAATAGCCTTCTTAGGAAGGCTTTACCGACCAGGGTTACAGTAGGAATGGTGTGCTCCTGAGCGCCTTCATGGATTTGGTTAGCAATCTAATGCCATCCGTTTGAGATATGCATCTCATCAACACTCCATGAGATCCTCGTTTATACAAGATACGTTCGATTAGAGTGTATGATTTGGCTTTTCGTGCTATCTGATCGGCCTCTACATCATCTTCTGGAATTGTGTCATCTTTGAAGATAATTGTAGATCGATGTCATCCGATCTCTACCGTGATCGTGGCGGGCCAACTATCAGCGACACATGGAGCATCCATGTTTCCTTGATTAGTTTGTTCAACTTGCAAGAATCATGTATGTTCTCGGAAAGCTCAACTACCGAGGGTGAATTGAGTTGCTCGAGAAAAACTCCGGCGGGACGGTCGACCTCGTGGAGGCCATCCGTGCCAAGCCGGTGCGCCGAAAGTTTTCCTTTCTAGGAATATGTTGGATCTGAAAACCGAAGAAGTGCTTTTCAAGTTTTCGTACTTCCGCGAGATAAGATGACATCTTGGTACTCGAGCATTGATACTCTTTCCCACTTGATTAGCTACTAGTTGAGAATCGCCTTTCACTAATGTCTGCGAATCCGAGCGAGCAAGCTGCTCGAGTCTGCCGATAAACATTCATATTACGCCACATTATTGGTGGCGGAAAAATTCTTGGATGGCGTGCTTGATGTGTTCACGATGGGGATATCAAGACCACTCGACCCCGATCCTTGTAACATCAAGGAACCGTCGAAATACATTGTCCACTCGTCGTGGTGTTCGTACTCGGGTCCTTGGGTGGGTTCGAGGTTTGTCCATTCGACAATGAATTACGCTATTGCACAGGACTTTATTCTTTGTTAAGTGAAATAAAATGGAATCGAGCGCCCTAGCTCGACCGCCCATTTGGCTATTAGTCACGATGATTCCTGTTTCCAAGGACTTGACCAAGGGGATATCCGGTAGGTACGACCACTTTGTGGGCACGAAAGTAGTGCCTTAGCTTCCTTGAAGACATAAGGAGGCCATAGAGCAACTTTTGTACTGTGGGTATCTTTCCTTTGGTCCATGTAAGACTTAAACTACGTAATAGACCGGTCGTTGGATATTATTCCTTTCTACAACGATTACACGCTAAATGTACGTGGTGTTCTTTGCCACGTAAATTAGCAATGTTTCTCCGATCTCGGAGAAACTAAGACGAGGTACTCGTAAGGTACTTTTTGAGTTCCTCAAAGGCATCGTTTGCCTCTTTAGTCCACTCGAAACTCCCATGTTTAGAAGAAGTTTAAAGAAAGGTAATCCTTTTTCCCTAATCTTGCTATGAAGCGACTTATTTGCCATCTGACCGATTAGTTTTGGACTTCCTTCTTCGTGGTGGGGGCATCAGTCGATGGCGCAATTTTTCTTGGATTAGCTTCAATACCTCTAGCGAAACTAGGAAACCAGCGGTTTTCAATGAAACTCGAACACACACTTTTAGGATTTAACTTGAGGTTATGTCTTCTCAAGTTGTTAAAGGTTTCTTGTAAGTCGGGAATGTAGTGTGGCGTTGGTGGTCTTCTGACGGATCGTCAACATAAGCTTCTAGATTCGACCGATTTGTGGACTAAAAGTTTTTGCATCAACCTTTGAAAAGTTGCACCGGCATTTTTGAGACCAAATGGCATCTTAATATATGAGAAGTACCATATGGGGTGATGAAGGAAGTTTTCTCCTCATCTTCTTTACACATACTAATCTGGTGGTACCACGAATACGCATCTAAAAACTTAGTAACTTCGCACCCGTAAGTAGAGTCTACTAGTTGATCAATGCGGGAAGGGAAAGTAAATCCTTCGGACAAGCTTTATTAAGATCTGTAAAGTCGATACACATTCGCCATTTCCCATTATTTTTCTAACCATTACAGATTAGCAAGCCCTTGTGGGTGGTTGACTTCACGAATAAATCTGCTGGAGAAGCTTGTCAATCTCCATTGGATTGTTTCCTTCGATCGGGTGCAAAGCGTCGTAGTTTACGCTTGATCGGTTTTTATCGGTGGAGAGCAAGCACGTGCTCGATCACCTCGGGGACTCGGGCATATCGGACGCTTGCCAAGCAAACCGTCTTGATTTGCTCGGAGGAAGGAGGCGGCGACTCTTCCTATTTAGGGTCGAGTCTTGCCCGGCGAGAATCTTCTTGGCGGTTGGATCTGGTTGTCTGACCCATGTGACGACTTGACGTTGTCCGGAGAAGCGCTTTTGTCGAGTAGTACCTCCTTGGTGCAGTCGGATGGTTTTGGCGTCATCTTTGGCCGAGTGCTTGACTGCATGGGAGCGGATTAACCTCTCGGTCGGAAGTTCATCAACGATTGCAAAGGATTTCGATCGCATCGTAAGCCATTTTACGATCTCCTCGGTGTGATGACTCCTTCGGCCCGGCATTTTCAAACTTTGATAACCGTAATGCGTGGCTATCAAGAATTTTGCTAATCTTTGGTCGACCGAGGATTCCGTTGTATCTTGATTCGAAGTTTACTACATCAAGCGGGATCTTCTCTGTTGGAAATTGTCGAGTTTTCCAAGCGTCACGGAAAAAAACTTGTCCTATCGGTTTAGCGGTAGAACCGGAACTATGCCATGAAAAGCATATTTCCGAGTTTCACCTTTGACATGGGGACTGCATTTCTTCTAAAGCTCCTACAAATAATATATTCAAGGAACTACCCCATCCACTAAGACCGATTAACCCGACAATTATTAATAGTTGGTTCAGCGGCGATGGGGAACCTACCGGTCGAGTCGATGGGATGGTGCGATCGTCTTTCTTTGAAGAAATGCGGTGTCCGACCACTTGAGTGCTTGATTACAGTTGGAGATTGACGAGGTTGACCTCCGCTCCATGGCCTTGAGATGGCGTTTGGACTCGTATGAAGAAGATCCTCCAAAAATCATGTTGTTGTGTGTTGGGGATCTGGTACTCCATCTCCTCGTCGCCATCCTTGTCCTTTTGGAGCTCGTTTCTCCATGTTCTGTATTCTTTGGAAATGGTCCTTACTGCATAATAATCCTCCAGTTTCTTACGCGGAACCACGACAGTCGCAGATCATGCCACTCACTTTGGTGAAGTGGACACCACTTCTTATTAAATGCAGAATCCTTGGTCGGAACTTTTGCTTTGCTTCGACCGGCATAGTCCTTCTTGCCCTTCTGATCTTATGCAGGCAGCGAGGACTTCTTTGTCGTCGGTCTGCGGTTCTTTTTCTTCTTGAGAGACTTCTTGTTCTTTTCTCCTGTTTGTCGAGGCCAAAGTGGGGAATCTTGTCTTCCGTCGATGGCTTCACACCACTCGATTGCTTCACTAATAGTGGCATATTTGTCGCCATATCAAAAAGCTCAGCGGTTGTTCTTGGAGGGTTCATTGCTATGTCCTCCGTAAACCGCCGATTCCTTAGACACTGTTTTAAAAGCACGAATAACGAGAGGACTCTGCGACTTTGGGTATAGAGTTACGAACTGGTGAACCTCTTGATATATTGGCGTAAAGTCTCATCGGATCCTGCCGGATTACGTGGAGATCGTCCTCCTTCCAAGGCGATCGTCGTGCCACAGAAGTTGGCAATCGAAGATCACGAGTTGTTCCCAAGTATATATGGATCCGGCCGGTAAGTTTAACAACCACGGCCAAGGCGGACCCTTCGAGCACGGTGGGTAAATAGTTGGCCATTACATTCTCATCGCCACCAGCTGACCACGATAGCGGTGGTATATATTTGGAGAAATTCAATGGGTTTTGAGTTCCATTGAATTTGTCCAAGTTGGCGTCGGGCAAGCTGAGCCTATATACGACTTGGAGCCAGCAGAGAAGGCTCGACAACCTGTGATTGATTCATGGCGTCTTCTGCGGGAAGGTGCGGGATTATGTCGATCGGAGACCGATCCCTAAGATTGGAACAGCTGGAACTCCGGTGTCCGATCCGGTCGTGGACATTGATATGATGTCCACGATCGCCACTTAATTCAAGCGATGTCGGAGATCGTTAGGTCCTAGTGGTGGTTCTTCTCGGCGCAGATGGGGAGTATCCTCTTGAAATAGCCTTCTCCCTCGTGACTCCTTGGTGGAATCGTCGAGGAGGTCTTGGTATCGATTGCTCTCTGGTATGACCATCTTTGTCCCCTCTGAGAGAGGAGGCGTTGGGGCCGAAGTCCTAGTCGACTTCTGAACCCCTCTGTTCTCGTCGCTTCCGTTATTTGCATAGTGCATTGGAGAATTTGGATACGACCTACGAGTTATACAAAACTAGGCGTTCTGCTAGGCGAGGATCGGAATTATTTAACATGTTTTGAATCGCCGCAAGTTTTGTCTACGATTCTGAAGGTCTCGGGTGGTTCATCTTGGTCGTGGGTGTCGCTGTCTGAACCTTCCCGACAACCGGTTTGTTGATCTGTCGGTCACCACGGGTGGGGCGGTGCGGCGAGTTAAGCGATTGGCGTCGATTAGTTCCGTTGCCTCCGGAAGTTGGTGCTTAGCGGCGGATCATCTCTAACAACACGTGATGGCGTGGTAGAGAGTGTAGGACCGTCGCGGGGCATCTTGATCTTCATCTCCGATCGCGTTGACCTCGTGCTTCCGGCATTGATCTTCCGATGAGCTTCCATCGTAACTAATGGAGAGCTTGTCGATTATACGCGAAATTTTCCACGATGGAGATCGGTCGGAGATGAGCACTTCGAGGTCTTCTCGGCTGATCCAGATGAGCTGCCGTCGTATCTTTGAGTGTGATCATCCCCCATGGCCTCGACCGGCGGAGGTTTTATCGACACCGATTACGGTGACGGTTGACTCTGGAATTGCGAAGCGAAGGAGAGTATCTTTCGACCATGATTTCATCAATGGTATATAGTTTTCGGGTGATGAGGTTGAAACTTCTTCACTGTTTAGCGGTCGAAAAAGGGCTTGGAAGATCCTCTGGCATTCGAACTGGTCGGAACGGCGGTTCTCTGGTTGCGCCACCGGTAGTGGCGGTGCATCTTCATCCATCCGTCGACCTCGCTAGCGTCGGCGACGGCGAGCCGGCGGAGGAGGATGAGGAGGATGACTGCCATTTTCTTCCATGGCGCGGATACATCCTTCCATGTCGAGGTTGGCGTAGTCCGCCGTCGAACCGTTTTCCTCATCCCAAACTCGGGCATAGTCGCATGGCGATTGCGAGTTTTTGGCGAGATTTTCTTGGCGAAAAAAAAAAATTTCTTGAAACTTCGCCTTCTTCCCCAGACGGCGCCGGTTGTCGACGATCGAATCGCCGATCTTACGAAAATAAGCGAGGAAAATGGCGTGGAATATCACGGAATGGAATGGGGTCGCTCTTTATTGATATGAGCTGGATTTACAAGATGTGGCTAAGTACTACCCTGAATTACCTTGAATGGAGGAATGTAATCAGACAATCGGACTTAGAATATGAGTCTAAGGTGATTATCTAACTTCTAATTCCACAGCTTAGGCTTCATGCATATCTTTGCCTTGGCCTTGTTTTGTGTGTCGCCTATCGTCTCCTTCTTGTCTCTGTTGTTGTCTCTTGTGCTTCACCTTTAAATAACTTCGAAGAGGTGGCGATTACTCTGAAGAAGGCGTCCTGGTGAAGCGTTACGGTGGTCGGAGCGGTAGAAAGTTAGCAATGTGCTAACTTCCTTGCGATTGCTTGTGAAAAGCTTAGTAGGGTGGTTAATAATCGATGTCTCGGGGTTGTACCATTGCATGGTTTGGAGCATTATAACCGTGTTCCATTCATCATACGATAAAAAATACCGATTCGATAATTTTCGGCGGTTATACGGTCGGGATTAGGCACAAAGCCTCATCAGGCCAGGTACCCGATAAGTAACCTCACGGAATACTAACGACCGGGGAGGTCGTCGGTCTTAGGGATTCACGACCATGAAAACGTATGGTCTTTTATTATATATTAAAATAATACATAGATGTTTTAATCCTCGTCGGTTATTAAATAGAACCAAAATGCGTGATAATTCACGAGGCGATTCTATTACAAACCGTCTGTGATAGATGACTATCACAGGCGGTTCTAAAATCTACCGTCTGTGATAGGCTTCGCGCCACCCTTGGTCGGCAATGCCCAACCTACAGAGCGGTTCCAAAGGAACCGTCTGTGATGGGGCGTCTACTATAGCCTGTTTTGTAGTAGTGTGGAAGGGGGAGGATAAGTGCATTTTATGTGGGATAAAGGAAGATACTGATCACATTCTCTTTAAATGCGTTTTAGCAATTTTTTGTTATGATTTGCATCCAGGAGCTCTTAA
Organism: Phyllostachys edulis; assembly: GCA_036346405.1. Lineage (NCBI taxonomy): Eukaryota > Viridiplantae > Streptophyta > Magnoliopsida > Poales > Poaceae > Phyllostachys > Phyllostachys edulis. Next base: position 40,436,178 of record CM070545.1, read on the forward strand.
TGTGGGAGAAGGTTCCAGATTCTCTTGATGATTTTCATCATAGTTGGTTAGATGCTAGGGGTGCTAACAATTACCACATTTGCTTATTTAGTTTTGCAGCTTTGGCGTGGACGCTTTGGAAAATCAGGAATAAAATAGCGATCGAAAAGGATTTTCCTAAGCAACCAACTGAAGCTTTATTCAAATCTATATCTTGTTTGCAGAAGTGGAGAATTCTGATTAAAGAAGATGATCGAGGGGAGTTGGACACAGTGATTAGCTCGGTTGAAGATTGGCTGAAAGGCTTATGTGTGCGGCAGGCAACTTAATCCCTCTCCTGCACTTTCTTAGTTGTAGGTTTGATGCTGGTAGTTAGCTAGTTTGGTATCTAGTCGGTTGCTGGAGATGGAACTACCTTTTGCTTTTGTGTTTTGGACTTGGCTGGTGATGTTGCTTAGTTGTTAACCTAGGTGGTGCTTGATGTCGCACATATGCATGATTTGTAAATTGGTAATCCCAGTTCTTTCTTTTGGTTGGTTATCGTTGTAAGAACTCTTAATGGCTTTCTATAAAAGCAGGTACCCTTCCCTTTTCAAAAAATAATAATAAAGATACCACATACATGTTTTTACAACATGCATATACTAAAACCCTCCACTAAAACAATGCCGAAGTTGATAAATACCCGTGTGTTCACTTGGCGCGCGCGCAAGGTTCTAGTTCATTTTCAAGGGGAACTTGCGCCTCCGGCACCCGTCGTGTGGCGAAAAATCCCCGCGTGACAAATTCGTTGCTACTGGTAGCCAAAGTGGTATTTGCTGCCTACCATATGCCAAAAATGCGAATTATTCGATGGATCGTCAGGATCATGGGCAGTGGCAGTGGCTGCTGCTAAACGAGTCCCATTTCACCGTGTCATCGCAAAACACGAATCCGGGCCGCATTCCCGTCCAAGTACACCACCAGGCAGCATCCTCCTATCCAGCTATCCTCCCTCTCCAACCATATCACCTTCGCCTGTCCGGTTGTACATCTCCCGCTCGGAATTACCATGCTACACCCCCTACCAACTGCTACTTCTCCCGTAATCATCTTCACCATTTAAAGGATATAAGAGTAATCTCCCGAATCAACACACGGGGCTTGTGCTAATTTAAGTACTCCCGACGAACGCCGTCCACACGCCTGAGAGCCCCCCGAAAATGACGCCGCCGTCGAGCACCGAAAAGCGCGCCGGCGCCGGCGGGGTGGACGAGCCGCTGCTGCCGGAGCTCTCGGGCGGGCACGGTGGCGGGGCGTCGGTCTCCGGCGCGGTGTTCAACGTGTCCACGAGCATCATCGGCGCAGGCATCATGTCGATCCCGGCGGCAATGCGGGTGCTTGGGGTGGCCCCCGCGCTCGTTCTCATCGCTGCCGTCGCCGTGCTCTCCGACGCCTCCGTGGAGTTCATGCTGCGGTGCACGGGCTGGGCCAGCGGCCCGCCCACGTACGCGGGGATCATGGGCGACGCGTTCGGCCGCCCCGGCGCCGCCGCGCTCAACGTCTGCGTCGCCTTCACCACCACGGGCACCCTTGTCGTCTACCTCATCATCATCGGTAAGCTCACGCGAGGACGCGCTGCTTTGAGATATATCCGTGTGCGCGCATTTATCCATTACGTGCGCCTAATTAGACGCGTTCTTGGTCGTCGCAGGGGATGTGATGTCCGGGAGCGCAGGGGGAGGAGACGAGCACGCCGGGGTGCTGCAGGAGTTGTTCGGCGCGCGGTGGTGGACGGGGAGGGAGTTTGTGATGCTGGTCACGGCCATCGTCGTTCTTCTGCCGCTCGTGCTCCGCCGCCGTATCGGTGAGTTCGCATGCAAATAAATGTAGTACTACTTCATTATTCTCTTATAGGATATTTCATTGATTTTGTTGAAGTTCTTCTTTTGGGCAATAGTAGGCTAGTAGCTTAGTTGAGATTATGTGATGGCCGATTAGCGAACCGGTAATTGATTCTGATCCGTTTTGATTTGACATTAAGTCCGACATGATCTTCATTGATCTGTAGTAGAATATAAGACGTGGGACTCGGATCTGATTCTAAGTATTAAAAAAGAGAGTAAGCTACTGATGAGCTGTGAGTTGTATGCAACTTGTTAGCTTGACTTGACAGCGATTAAGCCTTCCAAATTATCCGCCGCAACCATGCTTCTTCCCTAGCTCCGGTGGCGGCGCCGTCACCGCTCTCCAGCATCGCCTCGGCTGGACCTCACTGCCCCCGCCGCCCTTATTCCCTAACTCTGGCGTGCGCAAGAGACCGTGCCGCCTTCTCCGTCCGCCCCTAGTCTCCGCCCGCCGATGGGGAGAGAGAGCACGCGAGGAGAGAGGGAGGGAGAGGGAGAGAAGATGGGGAAGACAACTTGGTGGGACTGCTTTGAGATTTGTAATTCCACGTGTCCATGTTACGTTCCCCAAAGTATATTGGATACAAAAGTTCACAGCAGAAGTTTAAGGAAGGGAAAAGGGGAAGAACAGGAGAAAGGGGAAGACAAGTCTGGGTTCTATATTTTCATCGATGCCTTTTACAAGAAAACAGTTACTGTATATAAACGACAACGGGAAGCTTCTTGTCTCCCACGCTAACCTCCTCGGTCGGCCCATAACTCAAGCAGCCCATTCATCCGAAGTATACTTGGTGCTGGGCTTGCGCGCCCTTGGACCCGATCTCCTTACGCCGTTGTGATCATCTCGAGCTGGAGCAACAGGGGTCATAACATTCCTCCCCTCTTCAGTCTCAGCTTGTCCCCAAGCTGGGGCATGTGGAAAACGAGACTGCAAGTCATCAAGGTCTTCCCAGGTTGGTGTTGAAAGAGCAGGTCCGGACCACTGCACTTGGACTTGAGTAGTAGACGTCGCACCTTTATCGCGAAATCGCTTGCGCAACACCTGAATGGGAATCCGCAGATCATCACCACCTTCGGGAAGTTCAGCCTGTATGTTGCTAGAAGGTGGAACAGCTTTTCGAAGTTGAGAGACATGGATCACCGGATGAATAGTTGCAGTGGCTGGTAATCTGAGTTTGTAAGCAACCAGCCCAATCTTCTTTTCGACTTGAAAAGGACCAAAGTAGCGAAACGCTAATTTGTGATTAGCTCTTGCCGCAACCGAACTCTGAACATAAGGCTGAAGTTTTAAATACACCCAGTCATCCACATGAAACTCTCTGTCAGATCGTTTCTTGTCAGCCTGCGTCTTCATGTGTTGGTTGGCACGATTGAGATGTTGCTTTAATAGTTCAGTCATCAGCCTCCGTTCCTTTAACCACACCGACAATTCAGAATTGTGACAAGCAGAAGTTTCCCTGATGCCGAAGTGTCTAGGTGTGTATCCATACAAGATTTCAAATGGAGATTTGCCCAAACTGGAATGCAAAGAAGTGTTGTACCAGTATTCGGCCAGCGCCAGCCATTGGAACCATTTAGAGGGACATGCATGAACAAAACACCTCAAGTAAGCTTCAACACACTGATTTACACGCTCGGTTTGTCCGTCCGTTTGCGGATGGTACGCGGTACTCATCCTCAACTGAACCTGAGCTGCCCGAAACAATTCCTTCCATAACAAGCTCGTGAACACTCGATCTCGATCCGACACAATCGATTGAGGCAAGCCATGTAGTCTGAAGACTTGTTGCATGAAGGTTTGTGCCACTTGAAAAGCTGTGAAAGGATGAGATAACGCTATGAAGTGAGCGTACTTCGAAAATTTGTCGACAATCACCATAATACAATTGAAACCAGCGGACCGCGGCAGCCCTTCGATAAAATCCATAGCAATAATCTGCCAAGCTTGATCTGGAACTGGCAACGGTTGCAGTAAACCAGGGTAGCGCACGTGCTCAGATTTTGCTTGCTTACAAATGGAACATTGGTCCACAAACTCTCTAACACTCTTTTTGATACCTGGCCAGACAAACAGTTTGCGAATCCGATGGTAAGTAACCTGAAATCCTGAATGCCCCCCAATAGCGCTGGAGTGCAATGAAGTCAAGATATTGTTCTGGACCAATGCATTGTTCCCTACCCAGACTCGTTCTCCCAGTTTGATAATACCATTACTTAACTGAAATTTGTAAGTGCCATTACCAGCAACAGCGAGATCCTTGAGCAGTTTGATGGACTGAGGGTCCTGTTGGTAACCATCTGCTATTGCCTCCATCCAGTCTGGCACCACAGTGGATATTGCTATCAATTCTTCCACCGTTCCTTTCTCTCTGCGTGAAAGAGCATCGGCTGCTCTATTGGTGGAACCCGATTTATACACTATTTTATATTGCAGTCCCAAAAGCTTAGTCATAATCTTTTGCTGCCAAAGTGTTGTCAGCCGCTGATCACCGAGGTGCATCAGGCTGCGCTGATCCGTGTGAATCACAAACTCTCCCGTTTGAAGATAAGTCCGCCAATGCTCGACAGCTAAAAGGATCGCCAAACCTTCTTTTTCATACGTTGATAGCCCTTGCGCCCTTGGCCCCAATGCCTTACTCAAATAAGCAACAGGATGATGGTTCTGCATAAGCACAGCTCCGATACCTTTATCAGAAGCATCAGTTTCAACTACAAATGGCTGCGAAAAATCAGGCAAAGACAATACGGGTGCCGAAATCAACGCCGCTTTCAACTCTTGGAATGCTGCCTCTCTGTCCTGAGTCCAGATAAACATGGTGTTCTTTTTGAGTAATTCCGTAAGCGGACGACTGATGATGCCGAAATGTCGGACGAATTTTCTGTAGTAGCCTGCCAAGCCCAAGAACCCCCTCACTTGTTTCACATTCCCCGGCACCGGCCATTCTCTGACCGCCGAAATGTTTTTCGGGTCCGTGGCAACCCCCTCCTGACTGACTATATGACCCAGGTATGTCAACCGCCGCTGAGCAAAAGCACATTTAGATCGCTTGATCTTCAGCTGATGTTGCCGCAATGTGTCAAACACCTGTTGCAGCTGTGTAACATGAGTCTCCAAATCCCGACTATACACCAAGATGTCGTTAATAAAAACAAGCACCCCTTTACGCAAGAATGGCCCCAAAATGTTATTCATTAATCCTTGGAAAGTGGCTGGAGCACTCGTCAACCCATAAGGCATTACTTTGAACTCATAATGTCCTTGGTGTGTTTTGAATGCGGTCTTGTATTCATCTTCGGGCTTCATACGAATCTGATGATATCCTGCTCGTAGATCCAAGCTTGTAAACCACTGCGAGCCGGCCAACTCGTCAAGCAATTCCTCAATAATAGGCATTGGATAACGGTTTTTGACAGTGATGGCATTCAGGTGTCGATAGTCCACACAGAAGCGCCATGTGCCGTCCTTCTTAGGGACCAGCAAAACTGGCGAAGAAAACGGGCTTGCACTGTGTTGAATGTGTCCCTGTTGAAGCATCTCAGATACTTGCGTCTCAATCTCGTCCTTTTGAGCCGGGCGGTAACGATATGGTCGGATATTGACTGGTTGTGCTCCAGGTAATAAGGGAATAGCGTGGTCAAACTCACGACGCGGAGGCAGGCCCCTGGGCTCATCGAACAAATCTGCAACACTTGACAACAGATGTTGAGCGATGTCGAGCAATTCTTCAGCAGATGCATCTTTGAGCGAGTTGGACACGGTTTTGGTGGCCCAAGCGAATTGGTGATGTCTTGGACTCACTGTTAGGAATATCATTCTTCAAGCCACGCAAAACCACTCGTTTGCCAAAGTACATAAATGTCAGTATCTTCTTGTGCTAGTGTATGGTCATTGGACTGTGCTGTTCAAGCCAGTCCATACCTACAATCATATCGTATCCACTCAGTGCTAAGACTTTTAGGGTAGTTCTGAAATTCACTCCTTGCACTTGCCAATAGCAGTCGGGAAACTCCTTTGTACTTGACAATATTCCCCCATCAGCTACCGTGACTTTCATCCGTCTAAGTGATTCATGTTTTCCTGTCAGTTTTTCAGCTAAAGCCTCTGCCACAAAACTATGAGTGCTTCCGGAATCTATCAAGATCAGAACCTCTATTCCTTGCACTATACCTTTGAGTCTCACTGTTTTTGGCGATTCAACTCCCTTAACAGACGCTACCGAAATAGCCAATACTTCATCCCCTTGCGAGGTACCTCCTTCGGAAGGTGTAGACTCCCAATTCGGTTCTTGCACCAACTCCCACATTTCTTGAACTAAATGCAATTGAACAGTTGGTCCACAGCGATGCTCCCGGTTCCATTTCTCACCGCAGGTATGACACAAACCTTTCGCTCGCCGATATGCTCTGAGTGCTGACATTTTGTCATCCGGTCCATTAACAGAACCTTTATCGCCACCTCTTCTTTCATCGGCCACGGTGCAGTTCCACGGAGGTAAATCACGGTGGTGCGAGCAAGGGTAATGCCGTTCGTGTTGATGGCCGTCCCCCGTTTGAAAATTCTGATCGACGGTTCTCACGGCGCATTGTTTCCAACACTTCCTCTTGCATACATGCCAATGAAACTGCAGTGTCCAAGTTTTTTGGCTGGTGTAGAACCACTGCGGCCCTGATTTCGCTTCTCAATCCATCCGTAAACTGGGTCACAAAAAACATAGGGTCCCAAGTATGATGAGCCAACAGATGGTGCATAGATTCACTGAACTTCTCAGCAAACTCGGTGACTGTCCCATTTTGCTTAAGACGGTTGAACAGGCGTAGTTGCTGTTGAAATTCCTCTCGGTCGAAGCGCAAACAGATTGCCTCAGCAAATTCCTCCCAGTTAGTACTCCCAATATGTGATTGAGTTGAGTGCAACCATAGCAGAGCATTCCCAACGAAGTGCATTGCAGCAATACTGACCCAAAGATCTGGCCGAGTAGCATAAATCCGGAAATAAACCTCACACCTTAACCTCCATGCTTTTGGATTATCTCCGTCAAATTGGGGAAAATCTAACTTCGGTGGTGCTGGGTTGTAGTGATGATTTCCCTGATATCGAGATCCCCAATCCACCCCATCAACAGGAGGTATTGGTAAAGGCTGCAGGTTATTCATACCGCCACTTGAAGGAAACGCAGAGGTGAGAATTCCCGTTGTTCCTCCACGCCTTGGGATAGAGGCGCCATTGGCCTTCAGCTTCTGACCAGATTCCTCTTCTTCCTTCATTCCCTGGGGCTTCAGATGATCTGGAAGCGGCAACAAAGGAGGCATCTCCGACGTCGCTTGCACTGGAACAGCGACCCGAGTGATCTGCTTGACTTGGTTCTGCAAATCACCCAACTCGTCACGCAGCTCATCAACCGCCGCAACCATCATCGGTTTCCATTCCTTCAATTCCAATACCACCGGTTTAATCTCCGCCATTGATTCAACAAGAGTCTGCATAGTTGCGCTTTGCGACTGAATCGCTCGAGTAAGAGCTGCAATCTCTTGCTCCATGGCGGAAGTTTTACCTTGAGCTCGCGTTTGATATCTAGGCTTCTCCAGGTTGTTCTTGTCCTCAGATCGTTGCTCTGATACCAATTGTTACGTTCCCCAAAGTATATTGGATACAAAAGTTCACAGCAGAAGTTTAAGGAAGGGAAAAGGGGAAGAACAGGAGAAAGGGGAAGACAAGTCTGGGTTCTATATTTTCATCGATGCCTTTTACAAGAAAACAGTTACTGTATATAAACGACAACGGGAAGCTTCTTGTCTCCCACGCTAACCTCCTCGGTAGGCCCATAACTCAAGCAGCCCATTCATCCGAAGTATACTTGGTGCTGGGCTTGCGCGCCCTTGGACCCGATCTCCTTACGCCGTTGTGATCATCTCGAGCTGGAGCAACAGGGGTCATAACAGTCCAACGTAGAGTAGCGGTCCTTGAAGGACCCGGGTCCTTCATAATTTTTCTCCGCTTCTCCCTCCCACAAGCCCGCACCAATAATTAGGTCGTCGACTCCGTTCTGACTCAGCTCTTATCTCGGCACAGTCCTCGACCTCCTGTTGTTTTCTCACCACGTTTACACGCTCTCGAGCCGCCGATTCCAAAGCAAACGCGCACCAAATTAAAATCCCCTTCTCTTCATATCGACCATGGTATCCAAGAATTCGTGCCCGCCCGCTTTGGGCGGCAGCGAGGCGGAAAAACTCTCTTTGCCGAGCGCGTCGCCGGAGCAGCGAAGTGCCGGCGGGCGGCGGCGTCGTGCTTTCGGCGGTGTTCAGCGTGTCGGCGCGTGGTGGCGCGGGATCATGTCGATCCGTGACCATCTGGTGCTCGGTGTAGCCCATGATGGCGCTCATCGTGGGCGTCGCGCTCGCCAGCGCGGCGTGGATTTCATGCTCGGTACACCGCGCCGGCCGTTATGCTTGGGCGATGGCGGCAGCGTTGACGGCGCAGCATGCCGCTCAACGTCTTCGTCGCCTTCAATACCATCGGGATCCTCACCGTCTACCTCATCATCATTGGTAACGCACTAGTACCCCACAACCACAACTGAGATGGCGCGCAAGCCGCAGCATGCATGTGTCTAGAGAACGGACAATTCGTACTGTTCGCTCGCTTTGCACATGTGTGTGTTAGTGCGATGTGACGAGTGATATCCTAGGATTGGGTGAGTGTTCTGCGAGGGGCGTGATGTGCCGCACGACGGCGGCGGGAAGGCGTAGCGTCGAGTCTTCGCGGAGTGGTTGAGGCGTCTTGGTGGACCGGCCGGGAGGTGGTGCTTGTGGCCGCCGCGGTGATTCTCCTTCCTCTTGTGCTTCGGAAGCGTGTCGGTACGTAAGCCTATATGCCCTGATGCTCGAACCGAAGAAATCCAGTGCCCGAAGTTTCAACTGGAAAAGTTTCAATTCCGGAAAACTTTCAACTCGGGGAGTTTCGATTCGGGGAATTTCAACTCGATTTTGAGATATTTCAACTCGGTTTTGAGGCTTTGAGGGATTTCAAAGAAAAATAGACTCTAATTCAAGAAAATTCAAAAGTTAGGGTCAAGGCATGAACCTTCCCCTTCCGGCGTGACGGCGGCTTGACCTCCGTCGGTGGCGCGAAGCTCATCCTCCCGTGGCGGTGTACTTGTGACGGGCCGCATGACATCGGACGACAAGGAGGCGGCGGGAGGAAGCGCCGGGATGCCTGTGATGGTTGCGTCAAGGAGGAGGCCCTTGATGGCCTTGGCGGTGACCTGTATGGCGGCACACGGCGAGGAAGCTTAGGAGTGGGAGGTGAGAGTGAAGCGTTACGGGAGGAAGCGACAGGGTCGGGTCCCGAGACTCCCGACTTGAGATTCTCCTCCTCGTCGAGCAACAGGAACTCTCCACGCGTCGCCGTCTAGGTGCATCCCGTTTCGACGTGTCGCGCTGCAGGAGGGAGACCGTGAGATTTTAGTGGTGCGGGCGGCCGCAAAATTGTGATTTCGAAAGAAAAAATGCGGGTGCTTTTCTCGTCATTTCCAGTCATTTGATCTAACTAGTAGGGTGCTTGTGTGTTACAACGCAATCCCAAAAGAGAGTCATACATATCAACGGATGGGATCGTAAACCACATAATAAATATCATTTTTTCACACATATATAAACAGAAACATTAACTCCGCCTATTGCATCACCTATTACTACTACCCGAAAATTAAAATTTTGAGCTCATAGATTGTTTATCTTTGGAAGTTGAAGTTGATACTGACTTCACTCCCCGACGTGCTGCCCATTTTCAACCATTGTCGGCTGACAAGAAAGAGGGCTACACGTTGATGGCCATCTTCTACCACCCTGAAACTAAGCCACGACTCGGTTCTCATGGCCATTGGTATCTTCAGCCATCGTCAGGTACATTGCGACAAGGAGGTGGGAGACCGGGGGAGGTGGCGGTGGCGACGTCACGGTGATAAGCAAGGAGGAGGCAGCTATGCTTGCTCGACCAGCGCGGAGCAGGAGGCGACGAGGACGTAGGGGAGTATTAGGATGAAGAGGACATGATGCGGTGAGCTCGAGACGACGATATGGCAAGGGAAGGATGCTTTCGTCTCTGCCTGTTCCTGGTGCATCGTCACTGCTTCCCCTCCCTTCTCCAGCACTGCTGCTTTTCCTCCAAGGTACCGCCTCCTCCTCTCCTCTCTTCCCTCCCGGTGCCTTCTCCTATCCCCGACGTCACGGCCCCTCCCCGCTACCTCCTCCTATCGCTGGCGCTACCTCCCCACGCCGTCGCCTTCTACGCTGTCAGATCACCTCATCTTCGTGCACACCACCGTTGCAACCCGCGGACTAAGTGTCGGAAGTGGTCGGGATCTCTGAGATACGAAGCGAATGTCGGATAGGTGCAGGTGGCGAGTTACAGCGCAAGACAGAAAGGAGTGGGACAGCAATGAATTTCGGTATGTGCATGTGAAGAAGTGGGGACGACTACGGTTTGAATGGTTGCGGAAGAAGTGGGGGCATGGATACATTTGTGAGTCATGGGGGTGGCGGGGTGATGAGGATTAAATATTTGAATATTACTTTATTTAATTAAAGATCGCACGTTCTTCGTGGTCATAACCCTATCGACGATTGAGTCGCCGATCTTACGAAATAAATAGAGGAAAATGACAAAGAGTTCCTAGAAGAGAATAGGACTGCTCTTTATTGCTATGAATTGGATTCTTTACAGGAGGTACTCTCGACAAGGCGGTGGACTTATCCTAATTACATCGAGCATAAGGCTTGCTATGCAATTGAATCAGGCTTGAAACATGAATCTAATGCCGATTGCTGTGCTTTAATATGATGGAATGCGATTGTTCCTCCGTGCTCTATCTTTAAATAACCATCAAAGATGTAGCAGTTACTCTTAGAGAAGACGTCTGTTGGAAGTGACGCGTCTGGTCGGAGTCCCGTTTTGGCCCGCGAATGAAACGGGTCGTGCCGTGTCGGCCCACATGTCTAGGTGGCGGCCCAAGCACGGTCTGAAGGCCACTCGTGTCGCGCCGGTCCGAGCCCATTTGGCTCGACGATCGTTTACAGCCTACTTACCTAATTTTTTTAAAAAAAATTAGAAAAAAATAGAATTTTTTTTTAAAAAACACTACTACAGAAAAGGCTTTCACAGACGGTTCAAAAACGTCATCACAGACGGTTTCGTGAGCCGTATGAGTTTATGGGTCAGTGATGACATGAGGTCATCACAGAGCGGTTTTGAACCGTCGTGATGTATACTTTCCTGAGCGGTTTGTGGTTCAAACCGTCTGCGATAATAATATCACGAGCGGTTTCATCCACAAACCGTGCGTGATAAGCACATATCCTGAGCGGTTTGTGCATTTGGAACAAATGCGTGATGACTTTCTCTATAAAGGCCCAGCGTTGGTGCTTGTACCATTAAATCGGCATCATATATATGTTATATGTTCGTAGTCTCTCGGCCACTTTGGGGATCGTCCACCTTGACATGAGAAGGATGAGGCGGTAGCCACGGGCAACCTCATTGAGCCCTGCAAGTTCAAAAAGTATGGATGCAAAGAGGCGTTAGGACATCCAATTACTGGATTGGGCGTCGCTATGTTGAGAAAGTGTAGTTGATCGCATTACTCCGTAGGAAGTGGCATCATGTATTAGCAACCAACCATTCTTGAGCATGTAATCGTCTTTAAACCCAACAAGAACACCAAGCAACCATTCTCATATTTCAAAAGAATTCTCAACTTGTTGCTTGGTGTTCTTGTTGGCTTTAAAAACAATTACATCTCAAATGAACTCAATATTGAACGCTGGAGACTTTATAGAGAAGAGATTATGAATGGAATGGTAGGGCGTGCACAGTGCAAGAGGTAGGAGAACTTGACCGGCATGAACAAGAGGACTATTAATATGAACTAATTATCAATTCAATTTCAGCATAAGACTATTGACACCATTACATCACAGAGCAAGGGAACTATTAATATGAACTAATTATCAATGCAATTTCAGCATAAGACTATTGACATCATTACATCACACAACAAGAGGACTATTAATATGAACTAATTATCAATTCAATTTCAGCATAAGACTATTTACATCATTACATCACGAGCAAGGGACTATTAATATGAACTAATTATCAATTCAATTTCAGCATAAGACTATTGACATCATTACATCACACTGACAAGGGACTATTAATATGAACTAATTATCAATTCAATTTCAGCATAAGACTATTTACATCATTACATCACGAGCAAGGGACTATTAATATGAACTAATTATCAATTCAATTTCACATAAAACTATTAACATCATTGAGCGGTTCATCGGCAAGAGAACAAGACCAAGGGTGTCCAAACCCACCACACCGATAGTAGCCCTCGGCATCCATCGCAGAGCACTAGCTAGTCATTTTCATCACGAGCAAGGAGGGTAGAGAGCAGAGAGGACCTTAGTGCAGGCGCAACCACGGTGGCAACCCCACCATGACACAACCCTCATCCATTTCCTTTACCTTGCATAAATCACACAAACATCGAGGACACAACTTAAGGCTCATGCATAAAAATCAAACTCAACAAAAGACATTAAGCTAATAGATCTAGAGGAGAATAGAGGAGGATGGGAAAGCAAAGCCGCCCGAGGCCCTAGCGAGGCGCAAAGGGGTCGAGGCGGCGGCGACAGCGGCAGGTCGGCGGCGTCGAGGTGAGGAGGAGCGGAGTTAGGCGGGCGCAAACCCTAGCGGCGGGGCTGAGGAGTGACGAGTTTGGGCGTCACCGTGGTTGTTAACTGCGGTGGTGAAAAAGACACTCTTATTGTGCGAGTGTCTTTTGCGGTGTCACCCTTGCCTAACCGTCGGCAACAGGAAGAATAAGCGGCGTCGGCGGCGGACGGGAGGAACGGACTAGAAGTAAGGCATTTGGGGAGTGGCGAGTTAGGCGCAAACCCTAGCGGCAAGTGGGCTAGCTCCTACTTATAAAGAGACTTATCGAGCGGTTCTATTATGGGCAAATCGGTGATAATATCACGAGCGGTTCCATAATAGAACCGTGCGTGATATGGTTTTTCTCAAGTATATACACTTACATGACATGAAGAAATTACATGTTTATATTAAAAAGCGAAACCTATAATTAAACAAGGTTTTTCTAATGGCGAAGGTAATTTGCTATCTCCATCTCGCAATACTTCATAAGCGGCGGTGTCGACATCGGACGGTTCTCGATCATCGTGACGAAGCACGAAATCGTCCACCGTTGACGCGTTCGTTCGAGTGTCTCCGAAGACCCTCGGTGTTGAACCAAGAAGAATTGAGCCCATAGGCTCTCTTCCCTTGCTTGAGGGTCTCGGCACAGTCGACTTGGTCGCCATCTCGCCTCGATTACAGTCCAAGTGACGGCAAGCCTCACGGAGATGTGCAGCGTCGTTTTGGAGGACTACGTCGATGTGTGATAAACTTCGCCGAAAGTGGGAGATCACCGGAAGACACGGCGGAGGAGGATGTCAAGGCGGCGGAAGGTGGCCGTCACTGCTCGGCAAATTTCTGTGAGCGGAGGTGAAGACTTGTTGATCAAGCAGTGTTCTTCCGCAAAGACAGTTCAACTTACAGAGAGGTGCTAAATGCAGTCTTGCCGGGAAGGCCATCGATCTGCGGCGACAAGGAAGAGGCGACCATTTACATTTTTTATAAGTATGTGGGGATGATCATCTTGGATGGCGGATGATCCTTTTATAAAACAAGGAATAAATTCGGGCGTGAGGCGAAGAGCGCATCGGGAGGCGAAGCGGATCGATGCGATGAAGAGCGCGATCGGGGGCCGGCGGATGGCGGCGAATAGGCGATCGGCGATGAAGAAACTCATTTGAGCGATATTATCACAAGCGATTATTGTTAGAACCGTCGTGATACTAATTAATATCCTGGCGGTTCTTGTTGAACCGTCTGTGATACTTCCTGACGGTTATGTTTTAAAACCGTCAGGATCTTGATTAATATCACTGACGGTTCTTGTTGTAACCGTCGTGATATTGCCTCTTCACGAGCGGTTTTTAAGCGCTAGACCCGATGCTTGAGCGGTCTCTAAACCAAAATAAATGCGTGATTGAATGTAATCTAAAGCGATTTTGGTCAACAAATGCGTGATGAGGCGTCTAGTATTAGCCTTTTTGTAGTAGTGAAATCCAACAAATCGAACAATTGAAAAAAATAGAAAATGTGTAGAATTCAGAAATACATATAAAAAATTTATAAAAATGAACCATATAAAATTTTAAAATAGAAAATAAAACCATATAAGTATTTATATATATATATATATATATATATATATATATATAGTATAGTACTCCTAAAATACGTACTCCCTTCTCATGTACCACTTAAATCGTATGATGATACCTCTTTATCTATTTGAGTATACTCTAATAATGATTATACGATACTCCAATGTGAGTTTTATGAAAAAATGTGTTAAAGTCCACTTTTTATAGCAAAACTTGTGTATATACTTCTTTTATATATGAAAAAGGGTATATAGTAAAAATAAAGGACTCCAATGAAAAAAATTTAATCAAGTCGCATTGGAGTATCTTATAATTGGTATTTAGGTATATTGAATATGATAAAGAAGTATAATATATTCGTTTAAGTGGTATATTCGAAGTGGGAGTATGTACTCTCGGGAGTACGAAACAGACGTCCTCTCTCTCTCTCTGTGTGTGTGTGTGTGTAATGAACGGGTCATGCCGGGTCAGGCCCAGCACTATTCGTGTCGTGTTGTGCTGTGCTGGGGTGGTGGCTCAGGCACGGCCTGTGCTATCATATCGTGCCGGTCCGACTCATAAATAGTACGAGCCGTGTCGTACCTGAGTTGGACCAACAGTGTCGTGCCTTGGACCGATCCGGTCAATTTGGTCACCTCTGGGAGAGAACGATCTGAAAAGCAAACTAATTTCCCTCCAAATCCGATATGAGACAAATAATTTGTTCAAGACGTTGATGTGACAATCTACGGCTAAGAAAAGAAAGAAGGACTCATATTTGGACAAATCCAGATGGAGTCAAGTAGCAATTCTAGGGATCTGCACCCATCGAGCTCACCCAAAATGAAGTTTTGAAAGGCGCACCTAAAGTTGTTAATTAATTTTACAAGGTGTAAGTTTATCCTACCATCCTAATTAAAAATAACATAATTTCAATAGCATAGGACCATCTTCAATGTTGTGTTTTAACTCATTCAAATAAGGAGAGATAATGTATTGAATTGATTCAATATATTGGAGAGATCGATTCCAACAAAAAAAAATGTATGGAACTGAACTCTACTTAAGAGTCGATTCAAAGCATTAAACAACTCATATAAACATTAAACAACTATATAGGAGAGAGTGCGGTTGAGAGCAGATATTGTTATTTTGTGGTTTTTAATGTAACGTGGGTCCCAGTTATTAGTAGGAATAGGTTCAATACATTAGAGAAAAATAAGTTCAGTTCCTAGGATGTTTACGTGGTATAACTTTAAATCGATATTGGTTCAATACACTAAAGATGCTCTAAACGCAACTTGTAGAAAAATTGTTTTGTGGTTGCCTATCCATTACATATTCATTCACAAAGTTGGTACAACATGCAGATTCACTGAGGTTCACATCGGCCGTGTCCATCCTACTGGCGGTGGTGTTCATGCTCATCAGCCTAGGCATCGCGGTCCACGCTCTCTTCACTGGCACGGCGAAGATGCCGCGGATGCTCCCGGACTTCTCTCGCCTCTCCTCCCCGTTCGAGCTCTTCACCGCCGTCCCCGTGATCGTCGTCGCCTTCACCTTCCACTTCAACGGTATCACATCGTGCCATAATAGTAGTAACATGTCCGTATATGCATGTGCTGCGCGCGATCACTCAATATCTGCGTGCTGGCGTGTGGCTTGCTCGATGTAGTGCACCCTATCCGCGCGGAGCTGAGCAAGACGTCGGACATGAAGGCGGCCGTGCGCATCTCCCTCGTGCTCTGCGCCGTCATCTACGCGGCGGTCGGCTTCTTCGGCTTCCTCCTCTTCGGGGACGCCACCATGGCCGACGTGCTCGCCAACTTCGACCTCAGCTCCGGGGCTGGCGTCCCGCAGGCTCTCAACGACGCGGCGCGCCTCAGCTACGCGCTGCACCTCGTGCTCGTCTTCCCGCTCCTCCACTTCTCGCTCCGGGTCAACGTCGACGAGCTCCTCTTCCCGGGCCGGCGCCCGCTGGCCACGGACACGCGCCGGTTCGTGTCCCTCACGGCCGTGCTCATGGCGTTTCTGTACGCTCTCGCCATCGCCATCCCCAGCATCTGGACGCTCTTCGAGTACTCCGGGTCGACGTTCGCGGTCTGCATCTCGTTGATCTTCCCTGGCGCCATTGTTCTCAGGTGCGCCATTAATAGCTTATATTCTTGTACAAGAAACTTTGAGAAATCACGTTTCCTTGATCCAACACCTGGAAATTTTTGCAGAGATGTTCACGGAATAGCAAAGAGGAAGGACAAGGCATTGGCGGCGACAATGGTCACTCTGGCCGTGATCACGAGCAGCATCGCCATTGCCTCCAACGTCATGATCTCCATCAGCGGCAAAGTCAAAGGGGATCATATCGTAGCCAGCTAGCAAGTAAAGGTTTAGATCAATCAAAATGTTGCAATTGTTTGTAGCCCAACAGCAACAAGACTGCTTGCCCTGTAACGTTCTTCTGCTTTAGGTTCTGATCGCAGAAAGAGATTGCGTGGATCATTAGATGCCAGGCGCTATGTTGTGCGTTTGTCTAAGGAAGTTGCCGCCGGCCATTGTTGTGTACTATTGGTGATACATTAGTTACCTGCGTATAATATTGTATAAAGTGAATAAATACCTTTCATCAAAAGCAGATTCGATTAAGTTTTGCTAAGAATCTCGTTTTTTAGCAGAAGAATCATTTTTTAGCAGAGAAAGGACATGAAAGAGATTAAGCGCATGAGCAGCAGAAGTGGGAGGAGCAGCCATGTCAGGTAGGCTCGGCCTGTTCCGTCACTAAGGGGCTGTTTGCTTTGGTTCCTAGACAAACTTTACCTGGCCTGGACAGCACCGGGAATCCTCCTGGTAGTTGTTTGAATGCTGCCGGGATGACCTGCCAGGCTCAGGCGCGGGAATCAAACGCCTGGATGGTAGGCCTGGCAGGCATTTTCTCCACTGTCTATAGTTCAATCCAACGGTCTATTTTTCATTCACCAATTCCAGGCACAAACTTCCAACCAAACAACTTATTTTTAGGTTTGCCTGGCCAGGCAGAAATCATCTACTTTTCAGGCTATCTCCAGGCACCACTTTTTTCCAGGCATGGAATCCAGGGCACCAACCAAACAAGCCCAAGCCCCTGCCCAGCTTCAAAAGACACTATTGCAAGGGCCCACAGGAAACCGCCCTTCAGGTTCCATGAGAAGCACGTCTCTCGAGTCTGGAATCGAGGCCGGAAAGGCTGCTTTCTTCTGGTTTTTGACCGACATTCTCTTCGTGTCATCCAAAGCAACAGCTGCTAAACCCGACCTGTAATGCCTTTTATATTGCACTAGCTAAATGCCCATACGTTCCTATAGATAAAAAAACATATACTGAAAGGTTATACAAATTTATGAAAGATGTAGTTAACAAATTAGCTGATAGACAAAAGGTTACATCATATGTTATGATAATTAGAAGGTATAATTGTATGAATCATCAATAAATATGGTACAATTATGAAAATATAGCAAATGCATCATCACGTTTACTGGTGGTGGCAATCAGACATGTAGAGCATTTATTTTTATATCACTAAACAAATTCAGTTGTTGAAGGCACTGTTGGCAAGCGTTGATATTTGAGCCATGGACATTGTTTTCTTCCACCAGCTTATGTTCAAGGCCTTTTTAACTTTCCAATGCAACCCTCGGCCGCCGCAAGCGTCCTTCGAACTACTCGCACATATTGCCATAATAAATATTTCATCAAACGTTTTCAGTATTAAGTAATGTTAGCTTGCTGGGACAAAACTTCACGAGTTAATGAATTAATGTCATGTTAGCTTTTGTATTGTTTCAAACCAAATTGGAAGCAAATACACAATCACCACAGGATCTAGCGAAATTAACAATTCCTAATTTTCACATTAAGCCTATTAAGAGCTAACCCAGCTGAATATGGACGTATCACATGCCCACACAGAGAGGTAAAGACAGAAGGAGGGGGAGTCGTATCTCATCGTAAGCCTGCCAGTTGCTCTTGTCTTTGGCCTGCTGTGCCTGCTCTGCGCGCACCCTCGATCGGCCGCGCCGACCCTCGACCTGTTGTGCTTGCGTCACACGTGGCCTTCGCCTTCGGTCAGCCGCGCCTGCGCCGTATGTCCCTCGCCCTCGGCCTGCCTACTGCTGACATTGTATGGCCGTACCGCTCCTTCCTGACCGTCGCATGCTTTTCTGCTATTGTGAGAAAGGAGAGCGAGTGTGGTATTAGATATTGAGGAGAGGTGAGAGCAATCAGATAATAAAATAATGAGCAAGAAATTTCGTCAAGCGACTGATGGGCAGTGAAATAGCGAGTTGTCGGGCTGATTTGGTGTCGTTAGCCTAGAGCTTCGCAGAGCCTACCAAGTTCATGATGGCAAAGACAGAGGAGCTCGAGCTCGTCTATGGAGTATGAGAAGCAACTGCGACAGTGCGGGTCAAGGAACGACGTGACGGTGGCGAGCACTATGTCGCGATGCTTTGACAGCGATGACAAACACGACATTAATAGTAGACAGCGTACACAAGGGCAGTGTTGGGGGCGGGGCGGCAGACGGAGAAATTGTGACGGAGAGGGCTTGACACGCGGGGAAATCGCCATGGGAGAGTGGACGGAGAAGACGTGGGGGCGCGCGAGACGAGGGTCCAGAAGTCAGTGGAAAGGGTGAGAAGAGGTGGAGCAGCGAGGATAGAGAGAGACGGACCTGCTTGGTCCCCCACTGTCGTAGCGAATGGGTTGTGAGAGGGGGAGAACACATCACTCATCACCATTAGAATCTTTTTAAGTAGTAAAGATTAAATTCGCGGTATTAATCGGCTATTAAATGATATATTTTGTTTGTTTGCATCAGCAATCTTTCGATGCTGGCACTACGGAGGAGTGGTTAGCTGTTGTATCACAAAGGGGGGCACGCAACGAGTAGTTTTATGCGTCCATCGACTCCAAGCAAATGGACCAAAGGCCACAAGTGGCTCCAAACGAAAACATCCAATCCGATTACGTCGCAGTGTGGATAGTACTACCGGTTCATGATGTCTATAGACAATCCGTTATGTAATTTGCATCGTAAAACTAAATCATATCTGCGCTCAGCTTGACACACGTTTAAGGCTTCCTCTTAAAAAAAAACAAGTTTGAGCTCATTTGAAATACGGAAATTCTATAGGAGTATTAGGTGAAACAAAACAAAACACTATGTTTCGCTAAATATTTGGTTTTCTACGAAATTTATGCGAGAGTACAAATTTTCAAACGTGCTGGACGAAGGGAAAAAGAGAGAGAGAGGGGGGAGCCTAAACTCGTACACCAAAACTGCTCAAACCCAATTTCTGCGAACTAGATCCTTTTCCGAGACCTTACCATGTGGGGGCAGGGACCACCTGTCATGGATCAGCCAAATCCCGAGAGCTATACAAATAAACACCTCCCTTTCTTCTTCCAATTCATAATCCACATCCACGCCTGCTTCAGCTTCCCTTCGCGTCCTCGTCAAGAGAGTGAAACAGACAACCAGATTTTTACAAACCCCTTTGCTAATAACGGCACCAGCTGCATAATTAGTGCTCGCCTCCTCGGGGGAGCCGAAACCCTAGCTGCCCTCTTGCCCGCGGCCTCCGGCGATGTACCCGGCGGGGGCTGTGGTGGCGCGGGCGGCCGCGCCGGAGCAGCAGGCGGCGTCGCGGGTGGAGAAGGCGACGAGCCACCTCCTCATGGGGCCCGACTGGGCCGTCAACCTCGAAATCTGCGACATAATCAACGCCGACGTCTGGTGATCGCACTGACTCCCTCCCTTCCCCCACGCCTTATCCCTCTTTGCCCGCGCTTTGTTTCGGTTCCTGCTTGTGGAATTAGGTGCGGTGTTTGGAAAGTTTTGGTCTTTGCTTAGGCTTTGGTGGGTGTTGGGCTGTTGGCTGGCTCAATTACTTTTCGTTTTGGCCGAAATTTTGGTCGATTTTGGCATTAAGATAAGAGGATGCCGTTACAGAATGCATATTTTGGCTCATGGTTGTGACTCTGCTCTGAAGAAAGCAAACAAAGTGAGAAAATTCATAGGGGTCAGAGCTATGGTAGGAATATTTTGAGGTTACTGTGAACTTATTACGGTCAATCGTACTGATCATGAAAATAAAATCTGGAGGAATTTGTGATTATGGTAAAGAATTAGTGAATTACCAAAAGTCATGATGCTAACTTTGTCTAACTTTACATGGTTATTCATGTTAAAGACGTCCTGGAGGTCCTATGCCCTTGACTGTTGAGAATTGAGGTAGACACATAATCAGCTTGAAATCTCACATTTGTTTGAAACTGTATGGTGATTAGTTGGTGCATGGGTTTTGGACTTGTACCTAGCATGCAGTTTAGCCTTTTTCTTCCTGAGGAATCTGGACTGGAAATGTTTGATTACATTCCTTTTAATTTCACTTAAGCGATAGGTGGATATTCTGATTCCAATTATACTATCATAGTTTTTAAAAATATTTTTTCTGGTCCAAGTAGTTATTTTCTTAACATGCTACTTTCTAAACATCTGAATCAGGCAAACAAAGGATGTGGTAAAGGCAGTGAAGAAGCGATTGCAAAACAAGGACCTGAAGGTTCAATTCTATGCTTTGACGGTATGTACTTCTACTTCCATTATGCCATGATGGACATTGTAAAAAATAATTTTTTGGTTGCATCAATTTCCATGTTATTACTTTTCTTACAAAGATCTTAGCTTGAGAAATACTTTTGTACACAATAAGATTCAAAGATGCTATTTATCTTTTTCATATTAGTTACAAAATTGATGCAGCTGCTAGAGACAATGATGAAGAACTGCGGTGAATATGTTCAGTCTGAAGTTTCTGAACAGCATGTTCTGCAAGAAATGGTTAAAACCATCCAGAAGAAGGTTTCTTTTACACCCCCCCCCCTCCTTACTTTTACTTGCCCTTCCCCTTTCCTAAATCTGAGTACATGCTAAATACTGAACATGTTTGTGCTAAGATTCTAAGCATTTTCTTGTTTGGAATTTGCTTTCAGAATGATATGCAAGTAAGGGATAAGGTATTATTACTTTTAGACTCATGGCAAGAAGCATTTGGTGGACCTCGATGTAAATACCCGCAATATCACTGGGCATATCTTGAAGTAAAGGTATGCAACTAATTCCTGTTTGTTCCCTAGGAAGTAGAAATATCTTTTGTGTCATGTTCCAACTGGATATGATTCCAAAAACATGTCATCTGTCCAACATACGCGGATCATGTGATTATGCTCTTTTATTTTTTGGGAAATAAATTCTTTTAGATGTAACCATATGTGCGAATTGTGAAAATTTGTTACAGAGGACAGGTGTAGCATTCCCAAGACGTCCCATAGATGCCCCACCAATATTTACTCCTCCTGCAACACATAATTCTCAAACCTATGGTTCACTCAAATATGCTGCAGGAAGTCTGAACGAGAGAATGTCCACTGATGGCGAGACTCTGAGGTTATGTCCTTTTTCTTAGTGTATTGGATTCATTTGACTTGCTTAGTTATCACCCAGTTACTCATTTCGTGATTTTAACTTTTCTCCCCCTTTTGCTATTACAGTTTAGGGGATTTAAATAATATCCGAAATGTGACAGAACTACTGAACGATATGGTGCATGCTTTGAACCCATCTGATCTCACGGTAGTAAAAAATTCTCAATTCTAAAATTGTTAACTTGTGACCATCTGTACTAATTGATTGTAGATTTCTTATAGTTTATGCTGATAAATGACCTCTTAAATTTATTTTGAACCCAGGCTGTTAAAGATGAAATTATCACAGATCTCGTGAGCCAATGTCGCTCAAATCAACAAAAGCTCATGCAGTTTGTCAGTTCAACAGGGTAACGTTATCAATATATTGTTCTGTAGTTATTACTGCCCCATGTTCTTTGTACTGCGTTGGTATTGCATGACTCCCCTTTGTTCTTTCGTATTCACTGTAGCTTTGTGTGTACATCATATTTCATAGCACTGCAGTTAGCACACAATGTGATATTTGAGATCTTTTGTTACATTGTTTAGGAACGAGCAGTTACTAAAGCAAGGACTGGAAATAAATGATCGCTTACAAACTGTACTTTCAAAATACGATGCCATGGTCTCTGGTACTCATTTGCCAGTTGAAGCACCTGTAAGAGAGACAGTTGAGGCCCCGAGAGAGAATCCGGCAGCAAATCCCTATGCACCTCCTGTTGCACATAAAGACATTCCTGATGAAGAGGAGGATGAGTTTGCTCGGCTAGCACGAAGGTATTTTGGAGTAGCCTGTAGCATGCCAGCTGCACTTTCCTGCACAATTATTAATGCTTGATGCTTTATGCATCTGCAGAAAAAACAAATCCGTGATTAGTGATGAGACATCATCAAGCACTGGGGACCTTGCCCTTGTTCCCATTGATCCGGCAAGTTCAGAATCGTCATCTTCTGTTGCAAGCAATGCATTGGTTCCTCTTGATCCAGCTCCTGTCAGTAGCAGTACTCAAACAAAAGAGCAGGATATGATCAACCTTTTAAGCCTCACCTTGTGCAGCCCTACCGATGACACTTCTACAGATTCTTCAACGCAGAGTCAAAATGGACCTCAGCAACCTGCAGTTACAGATGGGCAACAAAATCCTTCTGATGTGCAACAATATCCTTCAAACTACCAGCCGCATCCAACAAACCTGGGATATACTCCACAGAATAGCAACTATGTTGCTCCCTGGGCACAAACTGGAGCATATCCGGCTCAGCCTCTAGTATATGCATCTGGCTATCCAGCACCACCACGGGCTACACCTCCAGGTATCAATTCTAATCCTTTCCAGTCAGGCGCTTACCAAGAACCACACCCTCCTGTTGCTTCTGTTGCCCCAGCAGCCACCTATGCAGCTCCCTCAGCTTCATATACCTCTCCTGCAATGGCATACGTGCCACCTTCAGCCACCCAGCCAATGCAACGGTACAGTTCAGTGGGTTCTCCACCGACCAACGGACTAACTGTGCCTCAAGCTCAAATGAAAGGGAATCAACAACCAAAAGACTCTTCAGCAGCAGCAAGCAAGCCGTACTACATACCCGATAATTTATTCAGTGATTTGATTGACTTGAAGAGTTTAAGTGGTGGAAATAAGATGGGCGGACCCACTAGTTTGGGTAGCTCAAATGGTAATCAACCTATGATTGGTGGAAAGAAATAGGTTTTCTCGAAATGATTGTGATTGGCGGTGATCGTCAGATTCTTTTCTGGTCGGTTACTTGGTTCGATATACATTTGCTGTATATCTCCATTCCCTCGTTTACATGTTTGGTTACATTTGTTAATTTCATGGGTGCTGCCTGTACATTTGTTAAGTAGAGAAGGTAGAACGTTGTTGATGTACATAAATGATTAATTAAATTGCTCTGGACTGGATTGTTGTTAACGAACTTGCAACACATAATTTGCTCTGGAGTGGATTGTTGTTACGAACTTGACATAATTCTGTTGGTATCTGGATTCTCCCCTTCTCTGAGTTGCTGTTGTCTACTTGCCTGTACCAGCTGATGAAAGCTCTGTTTACGCGTTGTTAATGTCCAGAATCTGTGATGGTTCTCAGGAAACCTCTTCTTTTAGTTGCTAAACTCTTTCGCTATTGTTGTAACCGGCCTGCCGGACAGTTACAGTACCACCGGCATACTGATCGTGGGGAGTGATAGCGACCCGACCCAGTGGGCCAGGAGGATCACCTGGAACTGAGCAAACTGCAGGCCGGGCTGAGGTTCGGTGCGGATCATCTTGGGCCCGTGAAACCACGCTTTCGGCTATTGGAGTGTTGGCCCTCACCAGGCCCTAGACATGGCTTCGGGCCTAGCTTGGCCCAACGAAAAGGAAGTCACCAATGAGCTAAAGGGCCACTCCACTCCAATTCAATCCGAGTGAGTTGAACTCTTTGTTCGATCTTGTTCATGATCATTTTTTTCAGATTATTACTGCGCAGGCCCGCAGGACACGTACATGAAGTCAGGAAAATGTGCACGTTAAATTGAATCAGTGAACCCACTGTGTCCTGGACAAAGAATCGTTTAAAACAATAACCATGTTTGCCAGAAAAACGTCGACTTTTAAAAAAGTGAGGTTGACCATGCAAAACTGTTACTAGTAATTATAAGCTGCTAAATATAAACGATTTACCATCTACAAGCAACGGGAAACGTAAGCATACCCTCCATGGCTGTCGTCGCGCGATAACTGCTAGTACACCATGTCCTTTTCTTTTACCTTTACTAATACTGGTACAACAATGACCAATTGTTTCTCTCTACGGTCACGACGCCGTGATGCAAACCATGAAACCCACTCAAATTTCAGTTTTAGTGGAGTAGCATAATGTCTGATTATTTGTACTCACAATCAGCTCAGTAAAGATACTTTGACAGCCCACTTATAGGGGTGGTAATGGTTTGGATTGAAGTGGGTTAAATGGGTAGGGTTTTAATTTGGATTGACTTTGAATGGGTAGAAACGGGTTGGGACGGATTGGGTTTGCAGTGCAAACGGTTTGGTTTTGTTTAGTGTGGGTTCAAATTTTTTTGGTTCCAATGGTTCCAACCCATGGACGAAACCGTGGTTTTAGCCCATGGTTTACCTTACCCTCCAATCCTCATTATTGCTCGGTGCCCAGTGGATAGACTGCCCACTCCCCATTCCTTGACCACAGCCTCAAATCCTTGCCGCCGCCTCAAGTCACCATTGTCACCCTCACCTCCCGGCTCACCGCCGACACCACCCTCTCCTCCTCGGCTCGCCGCCTCCCTGGCTCAACGACGCCCTCTCCTTGCCACGCCGCCACCTCAAGTTGCTTCCACCTCCCTTCTCGAAGCCGTCGCCGTCCTCTCCTCCTTGGCTCACCGTCACCATCAGCTCCCCGGCTCAACGTCACCACCTCAAGTCGCACCTGCCACCCTTGCACCCCTGGCCGCACACTCCGCCACCGGATCTCGAACCATGCCACTGCTCTTCCACTCCCCACCGGCAGAAGGTGATGTCGTGGGCACCCCAGACCGTCCAGACGTGGGCGACGGCGAGGCAGCCTGGCGAAGTGGGCACGGCCGAGAGCGTGACCCAGCAGATCACCATGGGCAAAGGGTCCTCGATGGGTCATAGACTCGTAGGTGGAGCTCGTTGGGGAGAGGAACCCAGGACCCAGTCTGGGAGAAGATGTTGGTAAGCGCGTCCGTGATGGCCGGATGCGATGGCGAGCTAGCCGCCTTCGTGGGATCCGCAGAGGCGAGCGGCCCGGACGTCCTCCGGGAGGAAGATCCAGCGCCTGGCGCCGGAGAGGAAGCTGGTGAAGACGGCGTATCGTCCGATGGCAGCAGGAGCCACGGGAGCTGGCGCCACGACGGCGGGGTGGCGAGATCCCGCGCGACGACCCGCCACACCTGGCTGACGGCGGCGACACTGACGATGAGAAGGAGCTCGAACGGGATCTTGGAGCAAGAAGCCGCTCGGCGAGCCATCGGAAATAACTACGAGAGCGAGAGCACGAGACTAGCCGAGAGAGGATTCTTGATTTTGGGTGTGTCGAGATCGTGCAGACTGCAAAATTTGTTTATACAGAAGGCGACAACTACAATGCCGTCAGTCTACTTCAGTGTACTCAATTCATATAGCTAATTAATGAGCAAATATTTGCAAACATTAAATGCCGATGAGAAAGGTATGTTATAATTAATTCTCAATTTTGACAGTTAACTCTTTGTTGGGTGTGACTATGTTTCCTTTTAATGGAAATGGGGTGCAAACCTATTATTGCAAAAAAAAAAACTCTTTGTTGGGTTGAGGACTGTTATATCTTACATGATTTATTATGTGATAATTCTCCCAACATCCACACTTCAAAAAAAAAAAAAAAACACTGCCAACATTTCAGAGGATTCAGTGGGACACGACTATATCTTACAGTAATGCCATTTCTAGTCAATTTGGACGTAAGAAATCCTTTCAAAATACTAAAATTTGATTATGTATCTACAGAGGATTCAGTGAGACACGACTATCTTTTATTTTGTGCCACATTGCATTTCTCGTTTCCAGGCAGGGTACTACCATTAGTTGTCACGGCCATCTTACCATTTCTAAACCCTGAATTCCAACACTAATCCTGCCACCGAATTAATTCCAAGAGCTAAATCCCCTCTCCCGATCTGGAGTCTTCACACCCTGAATAAATACAAGCACCTGCAAGGAAAACAAATTGAGCCCGATCCATTTTTCTTTTCCCTTCCCAAACTGAACAAAAAAAAGATCACTCACCGACCACCACCACGACAGCGACCATGGGCCACACCACCTGGCTCGTGCTGCTCCCCATCGCTCTCCTCCTCCAGATCGCGCTCTCGTCGTTGGATATCCCTCTCGGCGCCCGGTTCACTGTGCCTCTGCCTGCGGCCTACGAGCCGGGCTTCGCCGCCAAGTCCACGGTGCTCGACGCCGTCGACGAGCGGGAGCCTGGCTTCGTCGCCGCCGTGAGCGTGAAGGCCGGCATGGGAGGGTACCTGTGCTCTCTCGTTGTCCTCCTGGGTGACGTCACGGTATGGGCTTCGGATCATTCCGTCCAGAAGTTCGCGGTGCAGGCCCTTTGCCAGCTCCAGCTCACGGGGGACGGCCAGCTGCGGCTGACGGACGGCGCCGAGGCCGTCGGTTGGTCCGCCACGGAAGAGCGAGGCGCCAAGGTGATGCCTCGTCTTCTCTTTCCATTGTTCTTAATCGTTTGTTTGCACGGATCTTGCGTTCTTGGCTCGGTTTTGCACTTGCTATGAGGGAAAAAAAAACTAGGATTTGCAGATTTGATAGGATTAGAAGCTAGAGATGTGCGATGCCTAGTGCATGCGTCAGGACATGGTCGTGCGTGAGGCAGTAGGAATCATCCGCGGTTGTACGCGAGTCTACAATTCTACATCCGCGGTTTTTTTTGTATATCTGCCCGGTACTGAACCTAAGCCATCGCCCATCGGTACAATAATCCTTTAGAACTATGAATCGAGAATATATTGCTAGAAAGCATGAACTAGCTACCAGATCTTATACATTCTCCAAATGCTAAATAATTCCTCGAATGAAAGATACACTAGGAAAATGTGGCGAAAGAAGTGCTGGAAAAAGAAAGTTCATTTTAAGGCGCGAAATTAGAACACACGTGGTCTAGAAGGGTAGTGCGCACTAAGCGTTTCATAAAAGCGCCGGAAGGATGTGGAACCAGAATTTTTAAAACAGCAGGGCTTAAATTAAATCTTATTAAAAAATGAGGCTTCAATAATTTCTCGAGCTATCTATGTAGATGTATAAATACTCCGTGGGCACACTTCTGGAATTACATGATCTACAGGGAACAGTTATACACTTCTATCCAAATGAATTACATGAAGGCAATATGCCCCTAGCTTTGTCCTCTGGAATGAGCTATTAACGAACTGAATGTTCAAATCTTTGTTTCCCTCCCACTTCGGCACATGTACAGGCTCTGCACTTGAATTCCAGGACTGGCAACCTCGTTCTCCTGGACGCCAAGAACCATACGATATGGCAAAGCTTCACCAAACCGACGGACAAACTCCTGCCGGGCCAGCGGCTTCCGTTACCATCGTACCTTACCGCGTCCCTGCCAAAGATCTCCTCGGCGTTCTACTGCTTCGTGCTCTACGGCGACAAGATCGCCGCCTATATCTACTTCGGAGAAACCAGGTACTCCTACTGGGAGCTCACTCCTAGCCACAACCGGAGCATGGCATTCGCGCGAATGGACCAGTCGGGGCTGACGATGCTCGACCGGCGTGGAAGACCGGTCGCGCAAATCTCGCCGGCGGTGGTAAAGAATGCGCCGGTCAGATTCTTGGCGCTGGGAGACGACGGCGACCTGGGTTTGTACTTCTTCGATCACCGCCACAAGAAGTTCAGAGCCTCGTACAAGGCGCTGGTGTTCTGCGATCTCCCCCTCGCCTGCGGCGCCAGCGGGGTCTGCTCCGTGGCCGGGAAATGCAAAGACTTCTCCGCCTACGGCGTCTGGCCGGCGCAGGGCGGCACCGTCTGCAACGCGACGGCCAGCGCTGAGGAACAGTACATGGTGGAGATGAGAGGCGTCACCACGGTGCTCAAGACCGCCACGCCGCTGGTCAACGTGACGACGCAGCAGTGCGTGGACCTGTGCATGCGCAACTGCTCGTGCGCCGCCGCCCTCTACGTGAAGGGCAACGCCACGGGCGACATCAACGGCGTGTGCTCGCACTACGAGATAACGGCGGGGGCCAGGGAGGTGATCGGCGGGAGCCACCGGTACAGCTACTGGGTGAAGGTTCGCAAAGGAAGAAACTACGGGCAAGACGACGAAGAAGATGACCGCGCCGCTAACACCGCGCTCACCAAGGTCGTGGTCATCTTTGGGGTGGTCGACGTGACGTGCCTGATCGTTCTCACAGGGGTCGGCGTGCACTATTGTTTTTACCTTCGTAAGCGCCCGGTCGACAAGCACGTGATTGAAGAGGAAGACGAAGGAGGTGACACGGATCCGCTTAACAGAGGAGCTGTACAAAACTGAAAAATGAATGTGTACTTTAGAGGAATAGTGAAAGCTCAATAAATCATGCTATTTCCGGTTTCAGTTCTTTTTGGCGATTTCTGTCATCTGTTCTTTTTAAGTGAGGCTATACCACACTCCCTCTCTTAATTTTTAACGTATCGAGATTCAAACTTTGTAATGTTTCACCAACCATTAGCTAAGATTATATAGGTTTAGTTGCACAAAAATGGCACCATAAAATTCGTACTTGAAAGTACTTTCATATAAATATTTTTTTAGTTGTTAACTATCATAAAAAAAATTAATGGTCAAAGTTTAATTTTGGAGACTGTGCCAAATAAAACCGAGCCTTATAGGGCGCGTTTTGTTGCCCGCATGCCCTTAGCCTAGCCCGTATAGGTCATCCAGGCTGAACCTAGCCAGACTAAGTGGATGCAAGGTTGGGTTGTTTGGTTGTCTGTTTCTGTTGGACCAGGTTATGCTGAGCTGTTGTTTAGTTGGCTGCATTAGGATAGTGGATGCATGACTGGATGCAATGTTGAGTTATTTAGTTGCTTGCATATGGCAGAGTGTGCTCACCTCTTCTAATTAGTGGTGAGAATACTTACATGGGAGGATGTAAAAATAGCTAAGGACATGACTATGCCACTACGCCACAAATTAGTCGTTAGAATTTGTTTTCTGCATAATTTTCTCCCCAACCAACTGACAAAAACATCTTACGACTTTTAGTTGTCATCCCACGAATCATATTGATATTAAGATATGGTTCGCATGATTAACAACTACGATAGTTGTACTCTAGTCATCCACATTATGAATGGATTTTTTTCACAAAGCAGACAAATGAAGGATCCTCACTTTTACAATTTTGTTGTGCCGCATTATGAACATGTAAGATTTTCTAATTTCTGTGTCCTGGCTATTTTTTTTTACAATCCTTCACCAAGCCAAACTATATGGTAGCCTGATGTATAAATGTGTTAACTTTTTCTTGTTCTATCTGGTCTTATATGGCCCAATGTCTATGTCAAACCCCGGGCTTTTAATACCTAAAGCCCTTAGGTGTGTACCGTACTGATCCCATGATCAGTAGCTAGTACACACACTCACAACATTGGCAATCACATCCATATATTCATATATACAGAATAAACTAATTATGGTGCTTAACTTAAGCGATTATATTATTTACAACACGAGGGCCCACCAGCCAAATAAAGCTTAAGTATTCGAAGTAGCAAAATATGTAAGAAGTCCAAAAATTCCAGCGGCATGCCCATCCAAACCCTCAGGCAACCGATAAGAGATAAGTCCTAGAAAGACCCGTCACCGAACCCACCGGTTCTGAGTGCAAAGAAGGCGTCGTCCGGCGTAAACTTATCCTTTAAGTCTGAACAACAAATTAAGCAATATTGAGTACATTGTATACTCAACAAAACTTGTAGTGTATCACAAAGTTTATAAACATGCATGGCTAACAAAGGGTGATGCTCTATGCTACAAGTTATTTTCAGCAGCAAGCAAGTTTTATTTGCAATATCAATATGTAGTACTTTGCAACGAAAATTTAAAGAGCAGTTAAATAGATAAATGATAACAAGTAAGTAATTGAATAAATAACAACTCATAACCCTCCTCAACTACGAGCAACATTTTATTTTCAGCCATAGACATGGCACTCAACTCAATTATAAATCAACAAACCATTTCTCATATTTTCCAACAAAACTATTTTTATGAAAACCAAGACTATACCCATTAATACAGCACTAAGCACGCTCATGACCGCGAGCACAACTATTTAAATAGATTTACACTCTGCAGAGGTGTATAACTTTACCCACAACACACAGATTCTCTAGTTTGTTCAGCATTCGTCGATACCACCACTCACTACCTTTGGTAAGCAGTCTAGAGCACGTGTCGAAGCCTTTACATCACCTAGTCCTAACCTTCCACTAGCCCGGTGAATGAACACCCTCACTTCACCCAGGTACACCCCCGTCTTAGTGAGGCATTCACCGTTGTGTCAGAAGGCTTTGTTCCCAACGCCTCGGTGAAGGGAGCCCCTTCGAACATGCCTACACCGGTCATGCTCGCACTACTATGGTCTACCAACGTACAAGGCTAGTTTTCAATGACTTAATTAGCTAATGTCGTTCCATACAGCACATGTGGTTGTACGCTTAGGCTTAGATAGGACTTGTTGGCGTTCGGTCCTTAATTGACCCAGGTGAGGATCGCCCCTATCTACTTATGAGATACACCTCTCACACTTTTCAGAATATAATATAACTCGTTTGCGTCACAAACTAAGTTTTAAATTTTTATTTTTATACAAAATAACAACGATAAACCCATTTGGACCATCATTTAAAAAACTCCTAGTTTTATGTTCAACATGTCATCCTTTTAGCTAATTTTAGTAAATACTATAGCTTGACTAAGCAATTTTACGATACTCGCACTCAAATTTTCCAAATTGACATCATTTATTGTCTAAACCATAACCTAATGGCTACAACAGTAAGGGTGTCAATATTTCAAGGAGGTTTATGCATCGAATAGGATTGCAACTACCATTATCTCCAAATTTAGCAATTTTAATCAAACATACACGCATGCATAATAGATTTTGCAAAAGAAGTATAATAATTAAAATAGTAAGATCAACATGATCAAAGGGGGTGCTTGCCTTGCTCTGAATACGAGGATGGAATATCATCGTAAAAGTCGCTCAAACAATCAACATCTAATCAAAAGAGCCAGAAGCAAATTAAATATAGCAAAATAATTTCAACAGCAACAAAATCCAAATATTTTTTTGTATATTCAGGTAGATCATGATTTTATATGAATTTAGGAAAATATTCATTCAATTTGGAGTTTGTATACAAAATTTATTAACGTTTTAATTTGCTTCGGTTTGAAAATTCCAGAAAATCGAAAAGTGCTGACGTCGAAGGCGTATTTTGCGAAGTCTATGCTTTCCAACAGAGGAAGTGTATTTTCCTCTAAGTTCTACTGAGGTTTACGCTTTCTAGTAGAGAAAACATATTTTCCTTTGAGTTAAATGTGGCTTTTCTCATTTTTCCGATTTTTATTAATTTACATGTGGGGCCTACTTGTGAGTGACTCATATTTTTGTTTTATTTATAAAACAGAGGCGGTCTCACATGTCATAGACTCATTATTTATTAACTAATGATTAAACCTTATTTTTTTAATTTTAATCAACTGATGGCTGGGGCCCACATGTCAGTCTCTCAAGTTTTAAAACGTGTTTTAAAACTGAGAATAATGCGTGGTCCCACATGTCAGTGACACATTTACTAAAAACATTTGAAATTAGATTTTTTATTATCTTTTCGGCTGGTCTCACCTATCATCCACTCAATACCTTTAACCATTGTCATTTAGTGTTAACTAAATCCTAATCGACAATGAGTCCCACCGGATAGAGAGAGAGATGGAAGGCAGCAGAGCTGTGCTCATGGCCGAGTGCCTTAGCGATCTTGCCGCCGATGAATGGCACGATGAGCGGCGATGTTGAGCGGAGGAATGGATAGAGGGAAGAAGGGTGAAGCCATGGATGGTGGTGGCAGCGACGGCGATGGCCGAAGGTGGCATTGCGGCGGCGAAGAGCGGTGGAACGCCTCGGGTCCGTGATGTACTTCGCGTAGGAGGCATCCCCTGGGCTAAAGGAGGGGCACACTGGGCTCAGTGAGTCCAGGCGATGCTAATGGACCGGGCGGAGGTGAGCCGGTGGCATGCAACTGCGGTGACACCATGGGTGGCTAAGAGGAAAAGTACACTAGAGGCTCGCCCTTGGCGAACTGATGCTCGCATAAGGATCAGTGATTCACCACGACCACAAGGGTGAAGAAAATGAAGTCGGGGAAGGGCTGAGGCGGCTTGTCGATGATGAGCAGCGGCGGCGCAAAGGAGGTTCACGACAGCAGCTTACCACAGTAACAGAGGAGCTACAAGGAGCGTTGCATTAGGTCACTGAGGTGTTAGAGCTGGTGTAGATGCAAGGAATCGGTCCAAGACTCACCGGGCCTCGAAGGAGAACAGAAATGGCGGCGGTGACCGTGAGAGAGGAAGATGGCGGCTATGCTCGGATTCTTTGCGAATCTTTCTACATTGAGTGAGGGAATAACATCAATGGGTATGGAACACACTATGACACTCTCGGGTGGAGCTCGAACTCACCGAAGTGACGAGAACGCATTGGTGAGCTTGAGTGTGCGTTGTAGCTGAGGACGAAGGGACAAAGTCCCACTCCTCTCGGCGCGTAGCCCATTCCAAAAGCTCCTCATCCGAGGCATGAATAGCCAGCAAACCCGCGTACTCCCTCTCCGTAGCCACGTCCTCAGGTGTGGTGGACGAGCTGCTCGAAGCCTCCATGGAGGCCTGGGACCGAGAAGGTCTGCCAGTCGTAAACACCGTACCCCTGCGCTCCCAGAAAGCCCAGATCTCTTCCTGAGCCCTCGTAGCCTTCCGTGCGCAAAACCAGAAGAACGCTCTCATTGAGCCCGCAGGGTTAGCCTTCTTCCAACGTTGCCACTTAGCACCGTGGCATATCACGCCCCGGTAGCAAACACGTAAAGGCCACTTCGATACAAGAGTTCGTTCATATTTCGAAGCACGCGTAGCAACATCACTTTTTATCGTATGACCTAGAGGCGGCCAAGGACCCCGTTGCGCAGCACGCTTAAACAAACATCGTTCAACCTGCGTACAATGCGAAGCTCAATTTTAAGACAACAATCAAACCAACTACAATCAGTAATGACAAATCACGGCTGAAGATTTCTCATTTAAAGAACAGAGGTTATTACACAAAAAGAGGCCAACCTCCGCAGAACAGAAAAAGACGGCTCCGATAAACAACAAACAAAAACGGAGCACGCCAACTACAAAATATCCAAATCCTATCAGTCTAAATAGCAAGCGGGGGGTTCACACCTTATCTCCGTGGGTGGACCCTCGCTTGCCAGCTTCGGGAACCT
Source organism: Phyllostachys edulis (assembly GCA_036346405.1). Classification (NCBI taxonomy): domain Eukaryota; kingdom Viridiplantae; phylum Streptophyta; class Magnoliopsida; order Poales; family Poaceae; genus Phyllostachys; species Phyllostachys edulis. Next base: position 40,469,916 of record CM070545.1, read on the forward strand.
CCATAAGTTTCCCCTTCTCCTGACAGCCCTGGGCAATTCGGAATGACCCCTCGGCAGCTTCATGTCTGCGCTTCATCCAAAAGTTCCGCTGCAGGACTCTGCTCGCCTTTCGAATCCGGGGATGCGCAACAACAACCTCCTCCGCTGTAGCCACGGGAACGAAGCCAGTGGCAACCCCGTCTAGGTGAGCACACCTTGCCTTGTCAAGGGTCGCAAGGGTCGCCAACCAAGTAACCCTCTCACAGTGGTCACCATAAGCACGAGCAGCAGGCACGCAAGCTTCACAACCACGTCGAAGGTGCTCCATGGTAATATGCATCTCGGCCGGGCGGTGGCTCATCTCTGAAGTAATGGCACCCAGCTGCGCCAAAGCACCCTTCTAAGCCTCCATGCATTCCCAAGCAGACTGACTAATAGCAGTTGATAGCTGCTTCTCATATTTGATATCCTCTTCAAGAGAAGCACGGACAGCTCGCAAAACCTTTACCTCCTCCTGAAGGGCAGTGCGCTCCTTGTTTGCATCTGCCACTTCGCTTTGAAGTGTAGCGCGTTCCGACTCCATCTCCGAAACCTTCGCCTCCAAAGCCGTAATTCTCTCAAGAAGGGTCTCCCGCTCGGAGTTCAATACCTCGTTCCGAGCATGCTCCTCATTGACCCTTTTCTGAATACCCCCGTACGCCCGGGAGACATCAAGCTTGAGAGCTCGAGACAGCATCAAAGTCTGCCTGCAAATCAAAATGATACACAGAAAAAACAACAAAAAAAACAAAGGGATATCAAATACGCGCAGTAACACGCCTTACCCTTGCAGCATTGGCCTCAAAACCCGCAAACATGTCTTTCATCGGAGTGTCCTCAAAAAGCCCCAGCATAGATGAGGCGACAAAGTCGAGAATGACCTTGCTTTCGCAGCAATGCCAGTAACCTCGAAATCGCCAAGGCACAGTCGGTCCAATTTCACCGCGCCAACAACGCACGTCGCGCGTAGAACCGTAGGGTCCAGATCAGAAGCCATCACCCCGCGACCTTCCGAAGTCTCTTCAATCTCCTCATTGCCACCATCCTCGCTTGAAACTGAACAACCAAAAGCTTGAGTAGCAGCAAACAAGCGCAGAGTTAGAATTAAATAAGGAAATATTACTCACCAACATTCACCTCAGGCGAGGCAGGCGCATCACCATGGACTTCGATGTTCCCTCCATCCCCGCGCGACCGAAGTCCACCACTAGAAGACTTCGTCGCATCCAAGCGCGGATAGCGAATAGTACCGATGGCTTTCTGCACTTATGATACGGTACAACTAGCAACGGCGGTTCCAACAATCTCCGCATGCGAAGCGATCTCATTATTCGAAGAGGCGCTACTGGACACTTCAGCACACACTTCGAAAGGGTCTTGAACAACCTTCTTAACAGGCCTCTCCTCAGCAGCCTCCAAATTGCACGAAGGACCACCGCCATCACAAGCGGGGACCGCGCGAAGAGGTTTTGCAGCAATCGGTCCCCCGAGCTTGACCTCAGGCACGCGAGAACGTTTTTTCTTCCCAGCGTCGGGGTCGACTCGCTCAGGCAATTTAACCGACGCATTATAAGCACGGTTCAGGCGGTGGTCCCTCACAACCAGGTGACGCCTCGAATGCTCCTCACCTGTATACGGGCCGAGAAGAACCTCCGCAGCGCGCGCCACTTCGGAAATAGGCAAAACTAGCAAAATAACCATGATCTTATTAGGACAACCACCAAACTGAAACAAACAAAACATACACAAACGAACTTATACCTTTGCAGCCCTCCACACTAAAAGACGGGATCCCCATATCCGAAGCCCTGTGTTCCAGCTTCCACTCTTTGGCCAATGGCCAAATCCCAGAAGCACAGAACTCCTCCACCAAATCTCGGGTAGAAAGACGCTTAGTCATATCTAGAAAAAGGTGAAGAAGGGCCTCCTCCCGGGAGCTCAGCACAATCTCCGGGGTAGCAACCAACTGAATCAGCCCACCCTCGGAGCGAAGACCATCCTCCGCTGGACTAGTGTGATAAAGCCACTTCCGCGCCCAGTTTGTATCTCAACGATTGCGAGCCCTCGGAGTAGGAACATACGCGGCGTAGCGCGCCTTCGGTTGAAAATTTACACTCCCAAAGTTGAGTGTCTCGCCAGAGTTCTTCTTCTTCTTCGGCTGGCAGCGCCCATCATGAAGATAAGCGAAGAGATGACCCTCACCCTCCTCGGTAACAACGCTAGCAGACCTCAACATCCACTCAAAGACGCCAAGTTTAACAATAGAATTTGGCGTCAGTTGCGCAAGCTCCACCCCGTACAATTGCAACACCTCGGAGACTAGATCAACACAAGGAATCCGAAGCCCCGCATCCAAAAACGCAACAAAAACAATGGCTTCATCACCACAAGGCTCTGGAACCGTCTCAGATCCAGGAGCCCGGACTTTCGTTATATCCTCGAGCTTGCCCTCGCTAACAAGCGTCTCAAGAAAAAGCCTACTAACAGTAGACCTACCCAAATTACTAGTGTACTCTGGCTCACCCGCAACATCCCGGCCACGCCTCGCCATACCCGAACACCACAGAAAGAACCCTCGCACCTCACAGCAACGCAGCGAAGAAAGAAACCAATATTACAAGAGAGCAATGTGAACTGATAGCGACACCAAGCGGAATGGAACGCATATTTATAACCGCAAAAGAACAACGGACAAAATAGCACGCAAATCTGTAGGACCGGAAAGGCGACTAGAGGGGGGTGAATAGGAGCTCAATAAATTTTTCTTTTTAGATTTGATTCAACAAATATTTCACTCCAATAGCTATGAGAGCTATGAAGATCAATAGATAAGCACAATGGTAGACTTATGTTGAATCCACTCCAAACCCCCAAGTATAGCAATCAACAAACTCAACGATGTGCTGAAGAATCAGAAATCGGTACAACCGCAGGCAAACGGGCGGTCGTACCAATGTTCGGTACAACCGCAGGCAAACAGACGGTTGTACCAATTTCCCCGGAACAGCCCGACGACGAAAAGTAAAATTGGCACAACTTTTGAACCACTTGGTCAAACTCTATGAGATTTGAAACACACCTTCCTATGGAGGTCATGAACCTATTCCAAGCAAAGATTTACAAGATCCACGTCAAAAATCCTACCTTTTTTTATATGAACGAAGAAGGGTTCAAAACCGAGCAAAACGAAAAACTTGATCCAAAACTTGCTCGTGAGAGATCGATGATCTAGATGATCCTAGATGTATTCCCACACATCACACCAAGATAAATGAGGGCAAGAAACCAAGCAAAAACCACAGGATCAAGGAAGCACTCAAAATCATCAAAAGAGTAGGAAGAACACAAGAAGACTCATCTTTGAATAATCATCCATAGATTGATTCAAGATTGGTTCTTTGATTCTGACCACTCCCTCAAGGAGGACAAGAGCTCAATCCATGAGCACACACACAACTCATCTCCCTAGAGCCTAAGCCTCTCCTCTTCTCTCTAATCCCTAAGACAAACTAGGGTTTCTCCAAAATGAAGTGCTTAGGGCTGCTGTGAACAGCACCCCTCCTATTTATATGAGGCCTAGACTATCTAGAAGACAAACCCTAATGGGCTCCCGTTAAGGCCCAATACAAATGGGTCACACACGCACGCATTTTAAAGCACCGTTTTCACTTCCACTTGACCTAAACCACTTCACCATGCGCCGACCCACGCCACGGTTTAGCCAAGAGTCACAAAGGCGGTATTTGGTGAAATTACCAAAATACCCCTTCTCGATCCTTCTCCGTGGATCGAGTCCAATCTTGTCGAAGAAATCGCCTGCTTCGCCACGTGTAGGTTGATCAACGGCTCTCATCATGTCGGCAAGTCTCTTCCGTCCGGATCCCACCGGAACCTCCATGGCACTTGCACCGACCCCCGCGCCGCTTGATCCAACCAGTCGCACCGAACCGCTCGTTCGGTCATCTTCATCCATTCTGCGCCATGCTTGAGTCACTCGACCTCACCCGGCATCCATGATCGTTCTGGACCTCAGCTCTCCAAGCTTAGTCCTGATCCTCCTTGCCGTTGACCTGCAAGCCACCTGCACAGCAATAGACAAGCAAACGCAAATCCGGGAACACGTTCTTCACAACTTGACCCACGTTAGCCAAAACATGCAATATGCAACACATATGCATTATCAAACAAGGATATGACTAATCCCAAAATCAGTTCACAACTAACATCAACAATCAGCACAAAAACCGGTCAGACCGCCGGATTAGCCGGTCTGACTGCCAAAGACCTAACAGTTCAGAAACTTTGTCGAGAACGCTTGAAACTTCAAACCAAAAACAACATTGCCAATTGTTTCATCATCCTAAAATCATGGGCATATCCCCATGATATCCACAAAATCGAAGCGCCAACAGCCAATACAACACGGACACATGTCAATCCTAGGAGTACTAAACGACCACCCACTGCGCACACCCTCCCAAACGGATGCCATCATAGCAAAAACGGCGTACAGAACCCCAAGAGACGCTGAAACAACCCTCATCAATGCAAAAACGGCGCACACAACCCAACCACCGGCGAGACAAATCCCTCGAAAGAAACCAATCACTTCGCCAGGCTGAAGGGGACAGTGTGCCTGGACCCTTCGGGGCGAAGGCGCGGTTTCAGCCCTGACGAAGCAAGGCATCGACCGCGAGGGGCTTGTCGTAGAGGCAGCCCACCAGCCCCATCAACTTGGCGAAACAGTGCTGAGGCTACAACAAATGCCTTGAAGGTAGCCCGAAGCCTACGAAGGTTCAACGAAGGAAGCCTCCGAAGGGTCTCCCGAGGGGTACAAGGGGTACCCCTAGGGTGACCCGAAGGTCCCGAGGGGTACAGGAGGTACCCCGAGGGTGACCCGAAGCCCATGAAGGGTCTTTTTGAAGTAGCAACCGAAGAAGGCTCAAAGAGTATTCGGAGGAGATCCGACCGGAGGAAAGAAAAGAGATAGCTGGACTAGAAGCTAAGCATAGGGGTAGGAAAGGACCCTGCAGTCCCTACACTAGTAGTACTTTTGTAGGGGTGTTTATGTAACCTCATGTATCCTACCATTTTGTCTATAAATAGACATCCACCCCCATGTAATATCCAAGGTTTTTCAGAGCAATACACTATACATCTTAATACACTATACTTTTCCTGACAATCAGTCCCGTCTTTGAGGACCCTTCGAACATTCCGAGTATACTAGGGGTCCCCCCACTTTTACTGTTTGGCCCTTTTGCTACGACAACAATATTATTCAATCAACTACTGCACGAAGTATCAACATCTGGTTTCACTACCTATCTAATGTTACAGGCTCACTACCTATTCAAATCATTTTATATTTCTAGTTTCACAAAAATCATGCTCGTCTGTCTTGGTTATACGCAGGTAGCAAGTGGCTGACCTGATCATCTGTGATAGGGAACTTCTCATTGCATCCAAAATCCTGTTACAACAACAATTATACTTATACCAGATGGGAATCATGGATATATCTCACCTCTCAAATCATCGCTACATAACATAAATCATGGGATATTTTTTTGTCTACTTCAAAAGATTGAATAAATTAACAATCATGTAGCTCACATAAACAATAGCAAGGCCAAATAAAATGTATGAATGCTCACAACTTATAGATGATATAGTATTATAGTTCAAGATAACAAGTTGCCTAACTCAATTAATTGCCATGTTTAACCCGGCGGATAGTTCATAACCTCATCATCTACTATTAAAATTGTTTCATCAATAACATGTAAGCACTAACAAGATCAGGCAAGTATTTAAGATTTATAAACTACGTCTTGTGCAGTTATATCCTTGAAATGCTCCAGTTTGTCAGCTCAGTAACTACAATATTGTTGATGTGTTTTCAAATAGCAGTATGCCAGTATCCCACAGGTTTTGTTGGTTGCACTATTTGCAATTAGAACTGCATGTGATTTATGAATACATTATGCAAAAAAAAAAGAAAGTAAAATGGAGCATACCTCACTTGATTGTCCCAACAAGCTCCTCCTTTCAGATTATCAACCAACAGATAAGTTGAACATGAATGAATCATAAATTATAAGTAAAATAAAATGCAGATACAAGTACTATTCATCTAAATTAGTTATCTATGATTCTTGCTCAGAAATTAGTTATCTGTGACTGAACAAATCTAACAACAATATTGAATTGGTAAAGCTAAGCTGACTGAATACCAACCTGACCTCACAGGATAGACTTGCTCATTTGGAAATCATCCATGTCAGAATAAAATAGTACATGAGTTCTTGGATAAAACATGACAGGAGTCCAGAGATTCATATTTTGGTTGTTGGCCTAAAACAGTGATGGAAGTATAGCTAAATGTACTTACAAAATAGGTGGGGTTTTAAAGTACCACCTCAGGGATATTCATCATCCACAAATAGTTAGTTAGTTATTTAGGATCAGTTGGAGGTGTGAGTGGCCAGGTAAGAACTGACCCACATCGCACGTCTAGGTTCACTCATTTGGATAAAAACCAGGCTTAGAGCCTTATGGTTAGTCGGGTAAGTAAGAACAGCCAATAGTACCTCCTCATCAAAGCCTTGGAGATCCATGACAGCCTTGTACAGGTCGGGATGGCACTCTGCATGCATGGTGTACTTGATGGCACTGGCCATCTCACAAACAACATCTGACATGTTGTTCAACATCACAGCTTCCTCCTCAGACACAAGGGGAGTCCTCTTCCTCTTCCCACCTAAGCTCGAGACATCTTTCCCACTACATTCAACACCAATAGTAGACCCAAAAACACCTCCAGCACCTCCAAGCTGAGGAGCACCTCCAAGAGCAACAACACCACTAGCACCTCTCAACACATCACCAAATGACACACCTTCAGTAGCTGTTTTAGTTTTGATACCTTTGTTGAAGGAGGTATCAGCCACCTCAGAGGGAACCTCTAGAGCCTTATTGGAGGCCATGACATAACTTCCCGTGGCCTATCCAGAACTAAAGATAGTGGACATCTGGAGATAGTTCTCCAGTGGGACATTGAGATAGTCCACGTCTTTGAGGTGATCCTATAAGATTATAAGTTGGATGTTAGACATTAGTGTTAGAGACAAGCAAGCATTGTGCTAAGTGAACATGTTGGCCATTGACAAACCTTGATGTGTCCCTTATAGTGCTCTTCATCAAGCACTATCATGCAGAGGGTGTCATCCCAAAGTGCCCCGCTAAGGTCTCTCAGCCTATTGATCTTCACCCACTTTGCACATCACTTGCGAGGATGGTTGTACACCTGAGTTCCACTCGCCTCAACACCCGTGTCCTCAGTCAAAGCCCTAGCAACCTGGTTGAGGTAGACCTCTTTGAACCCCTTACCGGTCTTAACACCTTGCCCTATGAGCTCAACCAGGCATCGAAGCATGAAGCTAGACATTGGACATGTCCGGCGAAGGGCATGCATACCCCCTTGACCACCATACCCCCCCCACACACACATCATCGCCCAAGTCAACCACCCCTTTAGTGTAAGATACAATGCTGGAAATAAATTGCAATGATGGAAATAAGATGGAAATCATCATCATTGCATGCAACTAGACATTAAAAATCCATTGTAGGGATAAGTTACATTGCTGGAAATAAGATACAATGCTGGAAATAAGATGGAAATCATCATCATTGCATGCAACCATTAGTCTTAGTTCATGTTGCATTGTGCAAATGTTCATGATGCAAATGACAAAGTGCAACACCATCACACACTAGAGGACCCCCTATTCTGCCACATCTCCCTAGCCAAGTCATCCCTCATCTGAGCCCATGCCCTTTTATCTTGTGCAATGTCATTGTGGCCTTCCTCGTCGATAGGGTTTGCATCCCATGTGGACTCTGGTGGGATACACTCATCCACTCCATATCGAAGGATCCAATTGTGTATGATAGCACATGCAAGAACTAACTTTACTTGGGTCTTGAATGGGTGAAAAGGTTTATTGTAAACAATCTTGAACCGGTTCTTGAACTTGTCGAAGACCCTTTCTACTAAGACCTTAAGAGAGGAGTGTCGTAGGTTGAACAACTCCCTCTCATTACGAGGGTAATTCCTTTTACCATACTCTCTCAAGTGGTACTGTGTGGCTCGGTATGGTGGAAGGAAGCCCGGTCGAGCAGCAGATCCAGCATCCATAAGGTAGTATTTGCCTATCAAATGACAAAGTACCCTTAACATTACTACCATAAGTGTGAGAAAATTTTAACCAGCATCAACTTCTACGTAATTATCTAGAATACCTTGGGGGACCCATAGGCCATCGCCCCTCTCCAAAGCATCAGCAAGTATGAGAGCATCATGGGCCAACCCTTCCCAACCGACAAGGACATAAGTAAACTTAAGATCAAAGTCAACAACAGCCATGACATTCTGGGTAGTAGTGCCCTTCCTACCCCTAAAGGCTACTGAGACTTTTGTAGGAAACCTTGCGAGCACATGGGTCCCATCAATTGCACCAATGCAGTCCTAATAAACATGGAAGCAATTTAGGCCAGCACAAATCTCTCTACAAGTTGAGTGTGAATTGAAGGTTAGTTAAGTCTGTAAAAGTATATTTTTACCTTGAAGTAGGGATGGAACCTCCTATTGTTTGGATTTTAGGGGGGATTTCAGTGGATGGTGGCCAAATCATCTCGTTGTGCAACTCCCCAATAGCAAAGAGAACCTCTTGAAAGTATCGGTTAATGGTTTCAACCGATCTCCTAAATATTAGCTACAAAGCCCTAAACTTATGGTTGTGGCCAATGTGAGAACCCGAAAAACCAGATTAAACTAAAACAACGCAAATCGCTAATTAGCAGTAAATTAAAATTTCTAATCAATAGTAAATCGTAATCTCAAATTAATATTAAACACATTGCCAGACAATCTCATATAAAATAATATTATCAGAATTTGCAGCGTAGAATTTTGCCAGAAGAAGCATTCATCATCATTATAACTCAAAGTCAATTCCAAGATTTCATTATCCATAAAAGTAATACAAGAATCCATCTCTAGAAATTGCAATATGAATTTAAAAGTAATAATACAACAATGTTTCATTCTCAAATAAATTACAAAAATTCATTGCAAGCAAAAGTAAAATATTACATCTTGGGATTATTTACAAGAATGCGTTACAAAACGAAATAAAAAATGGTGCAATCTTCGAATTACTTACAAGAATTAATTACAACATATCAGAATATAAATTACAACCTTAAGTAAATTACAAAAGAATAAAATAAAGTCCTGCATGCATGTCGCGAAGCCTTCCCTTCCTTGTCTATTTATCGCTAGCCGTCAAACCCTTTCCCCAGCCAATCCAAACTCGACCCACAGTTCCATCGCCCGCCATCAACCATCAGAACAATAGAAAACCAGAGGGCGTTAAAATAGAATTAGAATAAAGAAGGTTGCCGTCAGATTTTAGGAAGATCACCGAGGTTCCCAGACCAACCTAGGTTAGTCGGCACCGTCTCACTTCTGTAGGTTTCTTCACCCGACGTTTATTGGAATCTAACACACACGTATATAGACTTACCTGAACCACAGAAAATCTAGTGAATAGTGACCTTTGGACCATTGGACAATAGCCCAATAGTTCATTGAGAGAGCATAAGGGATAAGGAAAGGGCAAAAGAGTCATGAACAGGGAAAAGTAAGGGGATGCCCAGCCGAATGCCCTCATCCTTAAGTCATTTTCACTCACAAGCAAGCCCCATGCCCTCATTCATTCACAACCCAAGCAAAGCCAAGCACTGCCATACCACTCCATTGCCTTCTCCCAAAGAAATCCAACACAAGCATAACCAAGAACAAAGAACAAGCCCGCTGCCAACCGAAAGCACACAAGCCAAGCAAGCCAAGCCTCACCACCACTGCCCCTTCCCAAAGCCAAGCATCACCCACCAAAGCAAGCTCAATCTCACCATCATCATCGCTTGCAAGCATTCCCAGAGAGAGAGAGAGAGAGAGAGAGAGGGAGCGAAGGAGAAGAGGGGAGCAAGGGAGTCGACGAAGACTCAGGAAGCAAGAACGACCCCAGCGATGGCTTCAAACCATCGACAACCACCCGAACACCACCAGGATGACAAGAACACGAGACCAAAAGCCAACCGTGGGAGCACGGGAGAGCAGCAACACCACACGACCGGCATCAACACCAAGAACACCACCACTACCCATATTTTCCCACACCAACCAAGCCAGGTAAACCCTTCACCCCCACTGTCATTTTGCCCAAACCAAACCCACCATGGGAACTACGCCTACACAGAGAGCACAAGCCCCTAGTAGCAATATCATCCATCCATCCCCATCATAGAGCATGCACCACTAACAGAAGCTATAGCAGTAGCATCATCGATAGCCCTCAGTATCCATCACTTATTTCTCCTCCTATGGTTGCTTATTCTATAGTTTTGGTTGGGGGTAGGGGGTGTTCTTTGTCTCTGGATCTGTTTCGGTTGGGTTGCGCGTTCTTGTTCGTCGTTTGTCCATGGTTATCAATTGTTTCGTTGTCGCTTCGCATGCTTTTTTTGGGTGGGGGAAGAGGGCTGTATTGCTTTGCGGATTTCGATTTTCAGTTGTTTCATTGTCGCCTCACCTATTGTTTTCGGATAGGGGAAGAGGGCCATACTCCTACACTGCCCTTGGTCGGTTCCTCCCCTTCGGCCGCATCGCCCCCTCCCCCCCTTCGCGGCCGACCTCGATGCTTCTCCCCTTGCTTTCAAGACCGCCTCCTCCCTTCACTACCGACGTCGACGTGGCCCCTGGTCGTGCACTTCACTGACCCAGGCTCACCTGTAGTCGCCACTTACTTCCTCAGGTGCTTGTTGATTGTTATGGCGGGGGTGTGGGTGTGTTCGATCTATTCTTGTGGGGTTGGCCAATCTCTTTATGGAGCATCACGATCTTGCATTGAGAGGGTTTAGGTTTGTAGAAAGGTTCATCACAAGTAAAAGTCTCAAATTTGTTGTGTGCCATGGAGATATGGTTTGAGGGCGCCATGGAGATATATGGCTTAATTGTTTACCTATACCTGTTGAAGCCTTTAAGGATTCTCAATAATCGGTAAAAAAAGGTAGAATTAGTGTTTTTATGGCTTTACCTATGATATGTTTTAAATCGAGAAAACAGCAATTAGTCACTTGTTTCAAATTTGCCAAAAGGGTCACGGTTACGAAACAGGTTGTAGTTTTTTAGGGTTGAGAATGGTATTTCTAACAATGTGCTAGCATTTTCCTCTGTATTTGTTCATGAATCATGCTTTCTTTTGCATTAGGTGCTACGTCTAGTGGAGGTTACCAAGGTTCCGGAGGATGGGTTCCTGATTATTCGCTTTAATGAAATGCTTTCTCTTAGGGGAGGGAACTTTGGTAATTGCATTACAGGAAACTCTGAATGGTAAGATGAAAGACTTTTACAAAGGATAATCCTTTTGTGTTTTTACAGTTGTAGGATCAAGGATAACCAACTAGAGGGGGGGGGGTGAATAGGAGGTTTTTTTAAATTCACTAACTATCAATCTAAGACAATTATAAGCTAAGTCTAAACTAGATACAATTCTAGCTAAGCAATTCTACACAAGAATATTGCTAGAAAAGTAAATACGGAAATAGTAAAGACAAGAAGAAACCACAAATGAGACGATGAGGTTTCCCGTGGTATCGAAGACTTGCCGGTCTTCACTAGTCCACGTTGAGGAAGCTTGAACCAATCAAGCCGGCTCCACAAATTAAGCCTTCTCTCGATCACTATTGGTTGTTCTTCCTCCGCTCTGGAGATGGTGAACACCGAACTACTCACAATTAGCACCGGGCCTCTTCACAATCTTCTTGAAGAGATCACCGTGCGAACTTCCGCCAAGCTGTCTAGGTGTTTGGCAAACACTAAGAGTAATGAATCCCAATCTTCGCTTGACGACAAAAAAGTGCTAAGAATCAATCTAGAATGAATGCACTTGAATTTTGGCTCAACTACCTCACAATGAATGCAACAAGTGAATTAGAGGTGTAGAGAGTGTGCTCAAGGCTCAAAGATGTTAAATGAAGTCTCTCTCTCTCTGTCCTTGAGCAGGTGGAGGGGTATTTATACCTTCCACAAACAAATATGACCGTTGGGGGCAAAACTCCAAACTTTTCAGCAAATGCGGTAGTACCGCCATGCAATGTTCGGTACTACCGCACCTTCCCAAAATGCATAGTAACGGCTAGCGTAGATGCATAAACTGCTTTGATATAGCCGTTGGAAATTTCAGCGCGGTACTATCGCCATGTAACATGCGGTAGTTCCGCTGTGCGGTCATACCGAAATCCAAGAGCGGTACTACCGCTCCCCTTCGAAATCCAAAAGGGGTACTCTCTGGAAAAAAACATACCGCTGACATTTTGGTAACACCGGGGTGTGGTAGTTCCGCAGAAGGAATGCGGTCATACTGTGATGTGGTTGTACCGCCAAGTAAATCCGGAACTACCACTCATCAGGTGAGCAACCAAACCAAAAATGGTGTCACTCTGGAAAATACGTACCACCAACTAATCTTTGGTACGACCGGGTTGCGGTAGTACCGCACCACTATCCCGGTCATACCGCTGAGCGGTAGTACCAACATCAAACCGGTACTACCGATTATCCTAAGAAGTGCAAAGTTGGTTTTCAAAACAAATTCAAAGTTCATGCATGATCCTATATTGATCCAAAAGGCATAAGAACATACTATCAAGCTACTAGTCATGATCGCTCTTAATAGTACGACATTTAACCTACAATCCGGTCTTCCATCCATTTCTCGTAAGACCGGTAAAACCAAAAAGGATCCTAGACTACTTGTACCTTGTCTTTGAACCATATTGATCTTCATATTGACCTTTAGCATGCATCTCCAGGTTGTCATTCTCATCACTGGGACTTAACCTTGTAAATACTCAATAAACATGTTAGTCCCATATTCACATAATGTTATTAATTACCAAAACAATTTTTAGGGGCCTAGATGCTTTCAACAGTTTAGTTGTAAAGAAATTCAGAATGTAATTTTTTATTCTGTGGATTTTTATTGTGTATGAGCTCAATGGGGAGAAGAAGAACATGGTTGTAACCCAGTTTGAACCTGCTGATGCAAGGCACTGCTTCCCGTGTTGGGATGAACCCTCTTTCAAGGTTTACTACTTTGTTTTTTGTACTACTCCCTTCATCCTTAGGTGATACTGTATTTTTTCTTCTACCTCCATTGCATGTGCATGAGCTCAATGGGGAGAAGAAGAACATGGCTGTAACCCAGTTTGAACCTACTGATGCAAGGCGCTGCTTCCCATGTTGGGATGAACCCTCTTTCAAGGTTTGCTGCTTTGTTTTTTGGTACTACTCCCTTTATCCTTAGCTGATACTATATATTTGCTTCTACTTCCATCGCATGAGGGAATATGTGTGTAGAGCCATGCATGGCGGCATGGCGCGCATGTTGAAGTTTAACATGACCTAGAGTTTAGGATGAAACAAATAATGTTTCCATACAGGTACGTATAGTGTCTGTGTGGATTGGGATTCCTTTTGGTTATCCCTTGGTGCAGTCCATGGATTTTGTGCGATCTCATCCGTTCTCACCTATTTGATAGTTAGTATTTAACTTCATTGAATGAGTCAATTTTTTATTTTGACCTTTTTTTGAACTCTTCTGTAGCTTTGGATCTAAACCGAATGGACTCAACAGTTGTGGGGGATATGGATTGCTCACGTATTAAATATTTTGCTAATAAATATTTAGACTTGGTTGGATGCTAATTTTACACATCATGTCCTGTAGCCTTGATGTTGTGACAGGCATTTTATCTGTCTAAACTTCTAATGATGAAAATAGGCTACAATAGAGCACAAGTGAAAAGAGATGTTGTGGCAATACTCACTATGGGAATTATGGAGGACGTTACAATAATTCCACAGCCAGTCGGAGGTGAATCTAATTTGTTTAGTTCCCTTTTTTTAAAGTTTGTCTTTCTTAAATATCTGTGTTCTTACTTATGGTATTCTGCACATTCTAATAAAGTTGATCTTGTCATGAATCTTGTTGAATGCCCCTCTGGTGGTTTCTTTGCTGGTGGTGGCATTTTGAGTGGGTGAGTACAAGTAATAGTGCTTACTAAGTGAACTCAATTGAGTGAATTGTATGCTTTCATAAAATCTATTTCTCCTGAAAGGTGTTGAAGTGATAAATATGATTTCAAAGACCATATTTAATATATCTGCATATTACATTGCAAATTTTAGTCTTAACATCTATGTATGTGATAATAGACACGATTTGTTTTTTGCAGGATAACAAATGGACCTCTTTCTAGACTTGTTGGCAGGTCAGTAGGTTCTTTCACAGTTTAATGTGTTTGTCTTCAACTAATCTGGTGTTGTTTGTAATGCTAGGATTTTGATATGTGACAACCTACTCTTAACACAAGGGTCGTTGCTAATTGTGTTATCTTGTTTCCTCTGGAATGTAGCTTGTTTATTTATGTAATGTTGCGATGGTGATTTTTTAGAAATCAGGTTTCTTAACTCCAGTTGGGTTTTGAGCCTTTTTGGATGGACTTAACATTCCCAAGAAGCTTTATGAGTTATCAACTATAAAGAATGAAATACGGGCTTAAGGTATATGTTTGGAGCGGCCTAAGTTAAGATGACCCACAAAAACCGAAGCAACCTTTAGGAACTGGGCGGATTTACATGTTGATTTTAATTTTTTAATTGATCTCAGATTTACTGACATAGATGTGCCTGGATAAACTGAAATTGCACATGTCTAAATTTTTTTGCACACTGATGTTTTAAAACAGCTTGCATATTATCATTGGAATGTTTTTGGGAGGAACAAGAAGTTGAATCTCTCACTAGAGAGGGGTCAAATAGATTCTATATTTTGATTAAACTACACTGACCCTTGGATTTATGGTGACAATAAGAGGACCTCCAGAACTATCATGGTTCAGGTATTTACTTTTAATATGATATCTTCTTCATAGTTCCATGATTCCATCAGTTGAGAATCATATTTATGTTCTTATGATTACTTTCTTTGCCAAAACTCTATGACATTCCATCCATTGGCTATAAGGTGTACTTAGCAGGTAACATTTTCATATTGGGATGATTTTGCAGGTGCATATGAATCTGTCTGAAACGGAAAAAAACGTTATAAGCACACTGCATTCATCTTTGATGCCTTACCAAGCACGCAGATTCATTCTTGGTATGTTGTTATATAGTTGTGTCTCTATGAAGAATTGGAATTGATTCTCAATAGGGCTTAAGATATGATTAATGTTGATACGAACTGTTGAGTAGGATTTAAGACTTCTCCTATTAGTAGAAATGGCTGACTATGTAATCTTTGTATTGTACAGTTATTCTTTCTGATGAGACACTAATTTCCTTTTGATCTGGTATTTTATCTACATTGTATTTGTTGTCATTTTGTTCCATCTCACTTGGACTTGGTTAATATAGTTTTGTTGCCCTCTATTACTATATTGTAAGTTATAGTTTAGTAAGGATGAGAGCAAAAAAAAAAAAAATTTGATTCTGCATTTTTAAGAGCCTGTAATATACTCATATCTATAAAATGAAACAAATGAACACACTACCTCATCTTGATATGTATATTTCCTGTCCTATCAACTCTAGAATGACATAAATACATTTCCCTTTTGAGACCTTCGGCAAACAATAATTAACAACACCCAGCTAAATGTAAAGCATCTGATCTATCTCCTTTTATAAGTCTTTGCTTCACCTATTGCAGTTTTTCTTGTGTTGTATCCGGTCTGTTGTACCTGTACAATTTGGTAGTTCTCTTGCCCTTTTTGACCTATCGTTGCATAGGTTCCACATTGTGCCCCTATGAATTTCTAACCTAAAATGGTTTTCAATAGCTCAATGAAAAAATGATTTCTTATAAGAAATTATATACATCAATACTCTAATAGGTGTAGTAAACATCAGCGTAACAGTTTTGCTTCTATAATTATAACTATCGCCTACATCTCAATGCCTTCTATCACCAACCGTTTCTTGGTCCTAATCACAGTCTCGTGTCGTCGATTCCGCGCATCAAGGCACGTGAGGGTTTCTAGTAAAGAAAAGAATGGGAAGGAAATGAGTGACCAGGAACACTAGTGTCGGCCGAACCAAATGTGTGGCCATGGTTAATTCGACCAAAAGGAAAAAAAAATGGAGAGAAAGAGAAAATTGAAGAAAAAGAAAAAAAAGAAAAGAAATATATACAAAAAAATTTAAAATTTAAAAATAGATAGAGAGAACGTGTACGCAGCATTGTTGCAAGTTTCGAACGAAACATCAGAAAAATGGATTTTTAAACCCCGTTCAGATAAATAACAATAGCCGGACCGGTAGAAAAATAAAATTGGAAAAAAAATGCAATATTAACCTAAGACCGTATGTAACTAAAATACTCACCAGTAGCACTCACTAAATTAGACAAATAATTTGGTGAGTTAAAAATAATTTAACCGTGATAGAATATTAAAATAAACAACCCCGAGTCTATTTAGAGAAATTAATAAATGCGTACACATATAAGTAAAATAAATTAGGCATAGTTGCATTAGTAAAATTTAATAAACATAGTTGCATGCGAGTACGAGTAGTTTGTTATTTTCGTACGATAAAACGCGAGTATCGACAACCTCGATCCTAGAGGCAGTTGGGGAGTGCTAACTTAACGAGGGACCCGAAAAATGTTATTAAATTTAAAATCCGCTAACAAAGAAAACCCACTAATTAATGTACACCTATTAGCACTAAAAGAAACTATGTATTTATTTATTTATTATTCATGTCTATTGTATCATTGCAGCAGATGAACCAACGCAGGCAGGAATAGCTTATACCGATTTTGTCGACGCCGATCTTTTATACAATTCTGAAGGCAAGCTTATCTCTTGAACATAAATCTAGTTATATTAAATGTAAAAGTTACCTTTCTGTATAATTACACATATTGCATCAAAACTATGTCTCAAAATCAAATCGGATAAATAAAAGAAGAAGAAAATGAAAAGAGATGATGAACGAGAAATGAGATGAGAACAGAGTTAATATTATGGCTAGTAATGGGAGCCCAGGGCAGAAAAAAGAGATGAGAAAAAGATGATGATGATGATAAGGCAAGAGGTGGGACCTTTTACATATGGTTAATATATAAGGACCAACAAAACTCTCACCTGAATCAGAGGCCGTATTTAAGTGCCAACAATTTTTCCTTTTCGACGGACAGAAAATGCTACCTTGTTACGCAATTATGTCCTCCACATTGGGTAAGTAATTATGTAGGATGAAGAGGCGCTATAGCGCTAAGTGGAGTGTTGGGGACTAGAGAGCCAATCCAACCAACATTACGGGAACTCGGTGGATAACGGGGGTCACATCTCCGGACACCGACGGAAAGTAATGGATGGAGACTTAATCACGTAACTTGAAAAACGTTATGTATTCTAAACTCGAAGTCGCATCAAAGGAAGTGTGGTGGACTTAGCTCAGAGAGAGCTCAGAATAGCTATAGATAAAGTAGTACAAAGCCTGCGCAGTGCTATACAAAATCATGAATTCATGCCTGTCTCCTGGATTGGAGTCTACAGGAACCGCTAGGGGTCTATCTTCTCTCTGAGTGACAAGTAGTCTTTTCTGAATTAAAACTTGTCACCTAAAGTTTTGATGAGTTATTTGTTTTCAGAAAAAGAGATGATTTAGAAAATGTAATAACAAACATAGATGAGTCATCCAGTGCATTTTTTCTATTAATGCTTGCTGAGTACACTAGTACTCAACCTTTCTATTATTTTCCTTTGTTAGATCCTAGTCCGACCGGGAACTATCCCGAGTGGGACGAAGGACACTCAGGTACCGTAGACCGCAGGGGACGAGGGCGTTTGCTACGAGGAGCAGGGCAAGGTGGACACCATATTCAGCGCGTGGGACAAGTAGAAGACCGGTGGAGCAAGGAAGGCAAGCGAGAGGACTTTGTCCCATTTATCAGTTGTAAATTACTACTTGTAATGTAGACCATAGCCTTGCGTGGCTAAATACTGGAATAAAGTACAGTTCTTTTCTTATTGTTCTGCTGTGTAGACTTTGGTAAGGCTTACTATTCGTCAGAGTGGTGTCCTACCGAGGAGATGAATAGTAATCCATATGCCTAAGTGTGATTACCCTCCGGGGTAATGACACGGGATGCCACAGCCAACAATTAGGAGAAACATGGTAGCTTGTTCCTCCACACAGGTATTAATGTTGTCTCGCATCAGCTGTCTTACACGAAACAAATTACATAGATGGGAAAAGGGGGCCCTCCTCATCCTAAGCTGCTCTAAACAATGTGTGTCATTTAAATTGTAGATCCATTGTAGGTACGACTGCTGAGCTATGTCCCTTTCTACCATAGGACCATAGGTAATCACATATGCGGACTGTCTAGCTTTAGCTCTTCTAATTATGGCAAGCATGTAAGCACACATGACAACAACTAGACCTGCACCCCTCACAATTAGGAGTTGTCGTTTATGTGCCAAGTCATCCATCTACGAACCAAACACAATACCAATATATCAGTATTTCATGATAGCATTGTCACAATGTCATTGTAATGACAGTTGCATGCAGCAAGTTTACATGCATGTATGCCACGGCTGCCACATAATAAGGATGCTCCTCTAGTGGCATACCATCATTGACCTAGGATGCAATGCTCAGATAAAAAATTGATGCTTCAGATTAAAATGAACAACATTGCATATAGAGTACATGCATGTGATCAGGGTACTCGTTTCCTTATCAGTTCAACAAATCATCATGCAAGAACCGAAATAAGTATGCAAATTACCAAGTATGACCAACAATAGGAATGAAATCAGTTGAAAACAGGTGTTCTGACTAGCATTCATGGAACTAACAAGGGTGGATCATAGGTACAACATAGCAAAAACAACGACCATGCGTCAGATCTAGTGGATTCGCAACTACCATCATGTAATAAACATTTTTTTTATAGATCTAGGTATTCAAGCATGAAAATATTCTTTTCCTTAGCATTTCAACAAACCACTATGCAAGAACTAAAATAAGTATGCAGATTACCAAGTATGACCGACAACAGGACTGAAATCAGTTGAAAACAGGTGTTCTAACCAACATACAACTAGAGCAATTCATAGAACTAACAAGAGTGGATCATAGGTACTACATAGCAACAACAATGACCATGCGTCTGATTTGGCAGATTCGCAACTACCATCATGGAATCAACTAAAAAAAATAGATCTAGGTATTCAATCATGCAAAAATTATAGATCTAGGCAGTTCGTGGTCCAATGCAGGATCTTGGCTAGATCTACATGATCCCATACCCATCGAACAGATCAAAGAAATAGAACACCTCTTATTCATCATGAAACTGAGGAGGAAGAAATTCACAGTACCAGCAATCTCCAACGAAAGCGCACAATATGGGAGAGGGGGCACCGGGCCTTGCAGCGTCGGGTACCCCGCTGGACCACCGTTCACCGGTCTTACCTCCGTCCTTGGTGGAGGAAGGATGTCGCGAGAAACGGAGGCAGAGCAAGGTCAAGAAAGAGAGCGGTGAGAGCAACGAGGATGAGTGCGGCACAGATGGAGTGAGGGCGGCCAGGGGTAACCCTAACGCTGGGCCATGCACGTGCGGGCCGCGTGGCTGCATCATTGCGTGCGCGCGTCTGCATCCGCTCAGCCTAGCTCGGTAGCGAAGCTCGGTTTGTGCGTTTCTCTCGAGCCAGGCCCGGGAGGGATATTTGCACGAGCTGATCCTTGCCCGACGTAATATGTAGGCAACCAAACACCCAAAATGTTGCATCCGGTGGTGCGGACTAAGTTCATACGGACAACCAAACACACCCATAAAAATCAAAGGAGTACTGTGTACCCCTGAAAAAAAAGATGAACCAAATTCTCGTTGAAATTGGTCATCCAATCAATAATTGGCCTGTATATACCGAGACGTAAAAAAAGACGAAGCCCATGTAAATGATTGTGCTACCTATAGGCCGAGAGGTAAAAAGTTTGAAGCACATGTCAACAACTCTGCTAGGAAGGCCGAGTGGAAAAATATATGAAGCCCACTGTGGGTATAACTAACCAGGCCCATCCCACGCAACAGTTTGGCGATTAGCGGCAAAGCCCATCCAGCTCCATGCAAACCTGCCCGAACGATGTGGACTTCTCCGCCTGCCGTTGGCCGCCGGTAGCCGGGAACGACTTCCCCTCCTTGTCGGCAGCCGCGTTTAGTCGTATTCTCCCTGTCCACAGGCGAGGTCAAGATGCCAATTTGTCTTGGATGCCACCTTCCAGATGGCATTGCTCTGGTACACATTCCCCCCCCCCTACTGAATCCCCTTTTGTTTGAGAGAGGAGCTACTAAATTCCTCATCTTATCTGTATAGGTTCATTTGATGTCAATGCGGTGTCGAACTATTTGTAAGATTAATAGAAGACTTACCGTTTTAATTTTGATGTTGTGTGTGCTGGATTTCTGTTTTCTGTGGAACAAATTATTGGTAATAAACGTAGTATGCATAACGAACGTTCTGCTTTCTTATGGTATCAAAGACTTGGTCACATATCCAAGGAAAGAGTAATGAGGCTAGTTAAAAAAATGAAATTTTGCCTAAATTGGATTTTGATGATTGGGATGTATGTGTGGATTGTATTAAAGGTAAACAAACCTCACATATATCAAAATATCCAGCCACAAGAAGCAGTGAACTTTTACAGCTAATACACACTGGTATATGTGGTCCTTTTGATACTCCATCATGGAGTGGAGAAAAGTATTTTATCACTTTTATTGATGATTTCTCACGATATTGTTATATATACTTGTTGCATGAAAAATCTCAATCAGTAAATGTCTTAGAGATTTTCATTACTGAGGTAGAGAGGCAACATGATAAGAAAGTTAAAGCTGTGACATTTGATAGGGGTGGTGAATATTATGGAAAATTTAATGAAAATGGACAGTGTCCAGGTCCGTTTGCAAAATACCTTGAAAGTACAGGCATTTGTGCACAATACACAATGCCAGGTACACCTCAATAAAATGGTGTGGCCGAGAGACGAAATCGTACCCTTATAGAAATGGTTAGGAGTATGCTAAGTTACAGTTTTGTACCTTTATCCTTGTGGATGCATTTATTAAAGACTGCAACATATTTACTTAACAGGGTTCCTAGTAAGTCAGTTCCTAAGACTCCTTATGAGCTGTGGACAGGAAAGAAACCCAGTTTAAGACATCTTCATGTTTGGGGTTGCCCAGCAGAAGTAAGAATATACAATCCACATGAAAAGAAGCTTGATGCAAGAACCATTAGTGGTAATTTCATTGGCTATTCTGATAGGTCTAAAGGATACAAATTTTTGTCCAAACCATAGTACGAGAATAGTAGAATCTGATAATACTCGGTTCATTGAAAATGGTCAATTTAGTGGGAGTGATAAACCATAAAATGTGGATATTAAAGAAATTCGGGAGGATCTTTTAGAAACTAACATATCCCCTGATATTGTTCCATTTCAAAAACCGGCTAATAATATTCAACTCGAAATAAATAAGTTCAGCAAGAAGAAACCACATTACGTAAGTCAACTCGACAGAAAAGATCTGCCATTTCAGATGATTATGTGGTTTACTCAGTTGAACAAGAATGCGACTTGAGTATTAATAAAGATCCAGTCTCATTTAAGCAAGCTATGGAATGTGATGATTCTGAAAAGTGGTTTAATGCAATGAAGGAAGAAATGAAATCAATGGATGACAATAGAGTTTGGAAATTAGTCAAATTGCCTAAAAGTGCAAAACAAGTCGGGTGCAAATGGGTCTTTAAGACCAAGCGCGACTCAAAAGGCAATATTGAAAGATTTAAATCCAGACTTATCGCTAAAGATTACACTCAAAAGGATGGCATTGACTATAAAGAAACCTTATCTCCTGTTTCTAAGAATGATTCTTTAAGAATTATTTTAGCTATGGTAGCACATTTTGATTTAGAGCTTCATCAAATGGATGTAAAGACTGCCTTTTTAAACGGTGATTTAGATGAGGAAGTTTATATGGACCAACCGGAAGGTTTCATAACTCCGGAAAAAGAAAATTTAGTTTGTAAGCTAAAGAAATCGATATATGGGTTGAAACAAGCTTCCCGACAATGGTATATTAAGTTCAATAATACCATTACATCTTACGGTTTTGTAGAAAACACTATTGATCGGTGTATATACATGAAGAACAGTGGGAGCAAGTTTATTATATTAGTCTTATATGTCGATGATATTCTTCTTGCTGCTAATGATAAATCTTTGTTATATGATGTTAAGAAATATCTCTTTAAGAATTTCAAAATAAAAGATATGGGAGAGGCATCCTATGTGATTGGGATAGAAATATTCCGTGACAGAAAGCAAGGTTTATTAGGATTGTCTCAGCAAGGATATATTAATAAAGTTTTGGAGAGATTTAGAATGGACAAGTGCTCTGCAGGATTGGTTCCAATTCAGAAAGGGGACAAGTTTAGTGAATTACAATGTCCCAAAAATGATATGGAACGAAAGGCGATGGAATCAATTCCATACGCATCAGTTGTTGGGAGTCTAATGTATGCCTGAACATGCACTCGGTCGGATATCAGTTTTGCTGTAGGAATGCTTGGCTGATATCAAAGTAATCCTGGTATGGATCATTGGAAAGCTGCAAAGAAACTTCTTTAGTATTTACAAGGCACCAAAGATTTCATGCTCACGTACAGAAGGTCGAATCATCTTGAAGTATTAGGCTATTCTGATTTGGACTACGCCGGATGTATTGACTCAAGAAGATCTACGTTTGGCTATATATTTCTGTTAGCTGGAGGAGCAGTTTCATGGAAGAGTGCGAAGTAGTTCGTCATTGCTACTTCCACCATGGAGGCTGAATTTGTGGCATGCTTTGAGGCCACAATTCAAGCATTATGGCTGCGAAATTTTGTTTCAAGATTCAGCCTTATTGACACAATATCAAAGCCCCTGAAAATTTATTGTGACAACTACGCGTCTGTTTTCTTCTCAAAGAACGACAAGTCTTCGAAGAGTGCAAAACACATGGATTTGAAGTTCTTGTCTGTCAAAGAACAAGTGCAAAAACAAAGGGTGACAATTGAGCACATATGTACTGAATTAATGATAGCGAATCCGCTGACCAAAGGTCTGCCACCCAAGATTTTTTGTGGCCATGTCAATCAAATGGGTATCATAGATAAGTCCTTGTTAGCTTGATGTGTATATATATGTGTATGAATAGTTGTTGCTTATCCTAACATTTTGAATTCAATAAAGATTGCATTTTGTGCTTCTATTATCCACATGATGGTGTATACATTATTGTTTAGTGAAATAATATAAAAGTATAGGATTATGGTTTCCTTAATTACAGATATATATTGATTTAATTTGTTTGTGATACATAGAAGGAATCTTGTCAATATAGGCTTTAGACTACCATGATCCTCTCAATTTAAATTAATGAAAAGAATGGCTTGATAAATTTACTGTATAGTGTGCACTTAAATTTATTAGTAAATTATCAACCCGTTACATAGGCCAAGTGGGAGATTGTAAGATTAATTTAATCTTTTATGGCCTATGTAATTTTATTAGATTGATTCTAGTATTAAAAATTCTAGTATGATGGTTACTAAATTTAAGAATTGGAATCAAGGGTTTTAATTCCCTCTTCTCTCCCTTTGGTAAATTAATGTTACATGTATATATGTGTGTTTATGCATGGGCTAGTAGCTATTGACTGCTAGATGAGTTGCATGCATACAGTGCTTTATCCGATAGGCTGCTAGATGAGTTGCATGCAAGCAGTGCTTTATCCGATAGGCTGCTAGATGAGTTGCATGCAAGCAGTGCTTTATCCGATAGGCTACTAGATGAGTTGCATGCATGGTGCAGCATGGGCGGTTGCTCTGGGCAGCAGTGCGTTTGCATGCAGCATCGTAGGCGGCAGTTCACAAGCGAGCGGAACGGCAATGCGGCTCTTCACGTCATCCGTTCATATGCTATAAATAGACTGCTTCATTATCTTTTTCACACAAATACGCAACAAAAGAAATACATATTCTGATTCTCTGTCCATCAAGAGAATATTCAAGGCAAAGGTAGAGAGAAGAAGAAAGATATCATGCAGTTTTCAAACACCGAGCAAGGTTTGTTAGTTGAATCATGTAAGTGCTGCAAAGTTCTGCAAAATTCAAAGTTTATTCTTACACTATTGTCTCTTCTCTATTGTTGAAGTTTAGTTCGAATACTAAAACGTATGCAGGATTTTTCCTCAGCTTGTAGAAAATGCTTCACAACAAGTGGGCAGTGCATTGCAGTGTGTTACCAATGTAGTTTCTCCATGAAATTCCAGTATTCAGAAGAGAAGCGTCATATTCAGTAAGGTCATTTGGGAACAAGGGTTTGCAGCGGGCCAACCTATCCTCCTTTCTTTCCCAAATTGCCTGGGATAATAGGCAACGCAAGAATAGATGATTAATGAACTCTGAATCATGACCACACGTGCAAAGGACCTAAATCTTGCTCACAAACATGTAAATGCTCTAAATCTTGACCACACCTTTGAGATGTCACGGTAGAAATTGCCACTCCTTTGTTAACTAGATTGTTTGGCTCTTTGAATGTTAAGTTTGATGCACCTAACTGGCTTCTCAAAATAAAGCGTGTTTCTTCATGCTAGCAGCTAAGCAGCATGTAGATGATAGACTGGTTAAACATTTACCTGTTTGAGCCAGTGTCTCACTACTGAAGTTCTTAGCAATTTGCCCCTCGTCAGGCCTGAATTCTGAATGTGGGGCTACCTTGTGAGCCAGTTAAGCCTACATCACTATGCTAAGATTGCACATGGATCCTCCTTGGAGATTCAACTGATAAGACTGAAATAGTGCTTTAAATGACAGCGCAACCGAATATGTAGTTGCTTTTGGAGTGTTATCATGTGGTTTGTGTTCTTATATTCTAATGGTCTCGACTAAAGTCCGATCGAGCTTACTGGCCTAGTTTTGATCTCTCCATGTTATTTTTCATTCGCAGAAGAAAAAGGCAGTACTGGAGTAAAATAGTAAATTTCATGTTTCGTCAGATGAGATCAACCCCCCCCCCCCCCACCCCCCACACCACAAGAAACATGAAGTAAGTTGGTTGTTCTGAACCTGAAGGTGATCTGAATGCCATCTTGGTGTCTCTTTTCTAACTGCATGGAGAAGTTTTTCTATTACCAAATGACGCATTGTTTCGTTGTTGCTAACTGTATGTGGCAGTTTGTATGTAACTGCATATAGTCAGAATTGTATAAATAAGAGATTGTATGGCACAAACAGTGTGCCAAGACTTTTAGAAGAAAAGGAGCTCAGTTTTCTGTCTTTCCCTGTGTCTGCTCATTGCATTGCACGAAGGGAGTCTGGAGGCTGCTGTTGCGTGGTGTGTTGGCTCCGCCATTGCACAGTGTGCAGAGCACAGGAAGCCAGGTGATTGCTAACATGCCAGCCCTAGCCTCTGGGAATCTTGGAGAGCAAAACCATGTTGGAACGTTTCCATTTGTTAGTCCAGCCCAACACGATGCCACCATTTACCAAACGACAATGGCCAGGGGCGGAACCAGCCTGGCCCAACGCCTCGGGCCGGCCCAGCAAGATTTCGGTCCAATAGTTAAATTACACTGCTTTTTCACGTTTTATTTTTTTTTCTGCTAGTGTTTTCTTGCTGGGCCTCGGGCCATGGCCCGAGCGGCCCGAGGCCCAGCTCCGCCCCTAACAATGGCAATTCAGTTTCAACTCGAAGGTGGTCTGAATGCAGAAACGCAGAGAATTAGGTCTCAGGTATGGTCAGGCTGCACTCCGAACAGGAGCCTCGGATATCAGCTGTTCGCCACATGACTGTTGGATTAATTTTCCGTTATGTGACCTACATGAGTTTAATACATATTAGTTATCTATTTTGGTTGGCTCAAAAGTATAAAGTGATCAAATAAAGTATTTATTAAGAGCCGAGTATCTTTTAAGGATAAATATGGACTTGGATTTTAAATCTGTGTAGAGACCTATTTGGAATCTATCTCTAATTATGGGACGGGATAGGATTCTATGCCAAAAGGCTATAAATAGGGGTCAGGTCCTCCCAGCAGGGTAACTCATGCCATACCACCTATCTCCATCAGTAGTTGGAGTTTGTGACTTACCTCTTGTTGGGAAAGACCAAACCCTAGGTAGATTGAGCATCTGTTCATCTACTACTTCAGATCAATCCTACGACGAACAATAGCATCGTCATCAGGTATGCCTCCGCGTTTACATATTATTTGGGTGTTGCAATTACCGCATATATGATCATGTTAGTTTTGATCATCTGGTTTAGATCAGAATTAATGTTCTAACAATTGGTATCAGAGCTCGTATGTGTGTTTTGCAACCTATTCATCTGTTTTTTTTCGATCTGATCTGTTCTTCGCATCGGATCGGTTTCTTTCCCTTCATCTGTTCGCATCTGGTCGAGCATTCTTGCGTTTGCATCTGGCCGCATCCTGTTCTTGCCTCCGCTGCCTTCGAGCGTCCTACCGAGCGCCTTCAAGTTTTTCGCCGCCTCTAGGTACGGCCGAGCATCCCCAAGCTTCCGCGGCTTCCGTGTGCACCGAGCACCATCTAGATTCCGCTGACTCCGTGAGCGACGCGCTACCTCAGGTTTCTGAAGTTTTTGCATCTGGTGTTTTTACTCTGCCTCCTGAGCGCCGTGTCTTCAGGCTCCCGCACGCCTTCGCGACTGCCGGCCCCGCGCCACCCTCTAGCTCCGCTGGCCCCGTGCCGCTCCTCCAGATCCCGCCGCCTCCATGTGTCTCCGGCTCTCGCGCCGCCACCACCATGCGCTGAGCGCCCTCCAGATGGCGCCGCCGCGTGCCATGCTGGCCTCGGGCTCCGCTGCTCGCGTGGTCCACTCGCCCCTTCGGCTTCCGCCACCGCCGTGCAGCGCTGCGCCATCGCCGGGCTCTCCGCCACCTCACAAGACGCGCCCTCCACCCCCGGTTCCGGCCGCCTCCGTCGTCGCTGTGCGCCATCAGGTTTGTGCTGCCGCTGCACTAGTTCGCGCCTCCCTCCAGTCTCTACTCGCCCCTCGTGCGCCATGGACATGGAACGCAGGGTGCCGCCAAGCACGAGGCTGGCCTGCGTCGGATTCAAGCAGAGATTCGATCTCTATCTTTTGGGGGGGTTGTCTTCTGGTTCTGGTATTATGCGTGTGAATTGGTATACCTGTCAAGTGCAATAATTGTGCAAATTGGCAGAATCAGTCATATGCAATTTTGTGAATTTCGGTTATGATTCTCAGACATTGTCTGATGTGCAATCTGGTATTGATTGAGCAATTAGGTTATATTAAGTCTTCGGATTAGCTTTTGCTGGTTATGGTATAATGCAAAATTGTCTATTGTGAAAATTGCTTATGGTTCTCTGATGTTGTCTAATGTGCAAATTTGTTATGATCAGTCAATTTCAATTCTATGCAAACTGAAATATATTGCTGCTGCATAAGGTCAATGAAGGATTAAGCTTTTGCTTTACAGTTTATATCATGCATATATGAGATTGCAGATTCAAATATTTCAGTTAGTCAAGATGTGCTTAGGGACATTTTTTTTTGTTCTTGCATAAGGTCAGATGAAGGATTAAGCTTATTGCATCATTGCTGATTATTCATGGATCCTCAGTAAGCTTCTGGTATTAATCAATCAAATGCAATTTGGTGTTGTTTGTTAAGCATTATTTGATATGTGCTTCTGAGGATGATTTTATACCTTGTGGTATAAATTGTGGATTTTTATGAATTGTCATCTTTAAGGATGATGTATTGATTCAAATTTGGCTAGCTAGTATTCTGCATAGGTTAATTGAAGTTCCATGTTGCCAAAGCAACCTCTGTTATGTAGGTTAATTTATTCAGAACAACTAGGCATTTTTTTTTGTATATATGATTCATGCATCTATTGACTGGCCCAAAGGAAAGCCAATATTTGGCTGAATTATATATGCAACTGTGGCAATAAATACGTAACAGTCATCAAGTTTCCATGTGAACAATAAGTCGGACCAAAGTAAGGCATATTGTTTGACAGGATTTACTGTTAGTATTTGTTTGCTACATCAAGGTTACCACTTGTAAGTTAATATTTCTGTCCAAAGACTAAATATTAATGTTGTGCTAGGTATCTTGCGTGATGGTATATACCAATTTTGAATCAAACCTTAAGTTAGCTATTCATGTCTTGATGTGAGCATTTATTCTTTTATTTCAGTTGCAAATCCTGCTTCCAATATTTCTGCTAGCATCAATTCTATACTATGCTTACTGGTGCAAACTTTAAAGAATAGAAAGAGAACATTTTAATTGTTCTTGGGGTCATGGATCTAGACCTTGCACTTTGTAAAGAACAACCCGCTGCTCTTGTGGCTAACAGCTCCATTGAGAAAAAGGAGTATGAGAAGTGGGATCGTTCAAATCGCATGAGTCTAATGATCATGAGGTGTCTTTATTAGGAAGTTTTTGAATAGCACATCGTAATGCACCACCTCTGACTAAGGGTTTCCTTGACAGTCTTGAGCAAAGGTTTGCCAAAAATGAAAAGGCTGAATCAAGTACGTTTTTGGCAAAACTTATCTCAATGAAGTATAAAAGGTAAAGGAAATATAAGGGAGTACATTGTGGAAATGTCTCATCTTGTTTCAAAATTAAAGGCACTCAAGTTAGAGCTATCTGAGGATTTGCTCGTGCATTTAATTTTGATACCCCTTCCTGCACACTTTAATCAGTTCAAGGTGAGCAATAACTGTCAAAAGGTCAATCGGTCCCTTAATGAGCTCATCCCCTATTGTGTGCAAGAGGAGGATAGATGGTAACAAGATAGAACATAAGTGCTCATTTGGCTGTGACCCCTAAAGTAAAAAATAACAAGAGGAAGAGCAAAGAAGCTGCAGGTGTGCCATCCATAAGAAGAAACAAGGGCTGAATTGGCTTGTTTCTTTTGTAAGAAGGATGGTCACGTAAAGAAGTATCGTACCAAATATCATGCTTGGTGTGCAAAGAAAGGTACAATTTTTGCTACGGTCAACTCTGAGGTTAACTTAACTTCTATACCTGAATGCACTTGTTAGTTAGACTCCGGTGCGACATCTAACATCAGTGTGTCAATAAAAGGGTTGCCTGAACTGCCGAAAGCCAAGTGATGCTGAAAGATTCATCTATGTGGGCGATGGCAAGAAGGTGGAAGTTAGGTGCTAATAGAGTTTCAGATGTCTTAGAACTGATACATACGGATATCTGCGGCCCATTCCCTACGGCTTCCTGGAATGGCCAAAGGTATTTTATCACGTTCATAGACGACTTCTCGCGATATGGTTATATTTATCGTATTCATGAGAAGTCACAGTTCCTGGATGTGTTCAAAAATTTTAAGGCTGGGGTGGAAAACCAACTTGGCAAAAGAATTAAGGCCATTCGATCTGACCGTGGTGGAGAATACTATGGCAGAAATGACGGATCAGGTGAACAACGTCCAGGACCTTGTGCTAAATTCATAGAGGAATGCGGGATCGTCCCTCAGTACACCATGCCGGGATCTCCTAGCATGAACGGTGTTGCTGAGAGGTGAAATAGGACTCTTAAGGATATGGTGAGGAGTATGATTAGTCATTCTACCTTACCAGAGTCTCTCTGGGGAGAGGCATTGAAAACTGCAGCTTATTTACTCAACAGAGTACCAAGGCGACTAACAAAACCCCATACGAAAAAATGGATAGGCAAAAAGTCTAGCATCAAGCATGTACATACATGGGGATGTCCATCTGAGGCAAGGCCGTACAGGCCTAATGAAAGAAAATTGGACTCAAGAACTGTTAGTAGCTATTTTGTTGGATATTCTGAAAGATCAAGGGGTTACAAATTCTATGATCTCACTACTAAGACAATTTTTGAAACGGAAAATGCCCGGTTTTTTTGAGGATGTTGAGTTTGAAGGGGGGGGGGATATAGTTAGGAACATTATTTTTGAAGAAGTTTCTGAAGGGGATTTATTTCCTCTTCCTTTGGTTATTCCCAATAATGATCGGGATCAGGTTATTTTACCCGGTGTTATTGAGGAAAATGCAATTCAAAATAATGTCCATGAGGTTCCTCCACAAAATGATGTTCCTACAGAAGAACAAACTCATCAACCTCAAGAACCAGTGCCATTAAGGAGATCTACTATAGAAAGAAGAAGTGCAATCTCTGATGATTACATTATCTTTCTTTAGGAGAATGAGGCATGTAGTGAAATTTTGGGAGAAGATTCTATCAATCTCCAAAAGGCCCTGCAAAGCCCAAATTCAATTAATTGGATCAATGCCATGAATGAAGAGTTAAAATCCCTGAAGGACAATGACATTTGGGATCTTGTCCTATTGCCAGAAGGAAAGAAACCCATTGGTTGCAAATGGATATTTAAGACCAAACGGGATTCGAAAGGCAATGTGGAAAGATATAAGGCTCGTCTTGTTGCTAAAGGATAGACTCAAAAGGAAGGCATATACTATAAAGAAAGTCTAAGCATATAGACATCAAGTTCCTAGTTGTGAAAGAAATAATTCAGAGTGGTAAATTGTCCATTGAGCATATAGGTACAGACTCCATGATTGCGGATCCGTTCACTAAAGGCTTGACACCTAAAGTGTTCCACGAGCATGTTGCTCATATGGGTGTGGTTTCACTTATGGAATTTAGTTCAAGTGGGAGTTTGTAATTTTTCCTTATGCTCATGTGACAATATCAGTTTAGTATAAAGACCTTCAGTTATATTC
The DNA here is from genome assembly GCA_036346405.1 of Phyllostachys edulis. Taxonomy (NCBI): domain Eukaryota; kingdom Viridiplantae; phylum Streptophyta; class Magnoliopsida; order Poales; family Poaceae; genus Phyllostachys; species Phyllostachys edulis. The sequence continues at coordinate 40,500,933 of CM070545.1, forward strand.
TCTAGAGAAATAAAGTTTATGTTATTTTACTCTGAATTCATATCATCTCATTTGGTTCTAAGAAGATGTTTTGATCTCATAAGGTATAAAGTTGGACCAGTTGGAAATAAGCATGTTATGATCGCATCTCATGTAATTTCCATACTACACATCCATATTTGATCCATGTTATTCTTTTATGTTGACATATGTGACCATTGATGGGTTTAGTTACGCTTTAAAGTGACGAAGGCCGCTTTGATCTTATGTTGATATAACTGATGGACCGGATTGGTTTAAAGATACTCATGACATAGATAGCAATTTTGGAGCTCATAAAGTTTTTAATATGTATTTACTCATTTGTCCAAGTGGGAGATTGTTGGATTAATTTTTCATTATGTGGACCTACATGAGTTTAATACATATTAGCTATCTATTTTGGTTGGCTCAAAAGTATAAAGTGATCAAATAAAGTATTTATTAAGAGCCAAGTATCTTTTAAGGATAAATATGGACTTGGATTTTAAATCTGTGTAGAGACCTATTTGGAATCTATCTCTAATTATGGGACGAGATATAATTCTATACCAAAAGGCTATAAATAGGGGTCAGGTCCTCCCAGCAGGGTAACTCATGCCATACCACCTATCCCCATCAGTAGTTAGAGTTTGTGGCTTACCTCTTGCTGGGAAAGACCAAACCCTAGGTAGATTGAGCATCTGTTCATCTACTACTTCAGATCAATCCTACGATGAACAATAGCATCATCATCAGGTATGCCTCCGCGTTTACATATTATTTGGGTGTTGCAATTACCGCATATATAATCCTGTTAGTTTTTATCATCTGGTTTAGATCAGAATTAATGTTCTAACAATGACATGATGTCACCATTACCTAATGGCAACGGTGATTCAGCTTCAGGTTGAAGGCGGTGTGTGGCCTGACCGCGAGTGCAAGATTCAGGCTTCTCGCAGACATGGTTAGAAATCAGTACACGAGTTCATGCCTCATTTGGATGCAGCCTGATATCACCGATTTCCTACCGATCATTGTGATCTGGTCTCAGTTTTTAATGGCGCCAAGGTGAGCTGACAGTAACCACAGCTGTGAGCGTGGCCAGACATGAATGGGCATACGGGCGAGGGCGAGTTACCCATACCTTACGCGGCGTGATACCATACCATAACTGCTGCCGGAGAGCTGGGCAGTGGCTCAATGGGCAACGGGAGGACGTGGGCCTCAGCCCGCCCGCGGAGTGCTAGGCTCGACGCGGGTGTAGTTTCATCTTTGAGGCTGCCATCTATTCCTGGCCACGAAAAAAAATAACTACTGCCTAATGGCAACAGTGGCGATGTTTCAAGGTGAAAGTGGCCTGAGAGTGACCGTCAGAAGATAACTAACCATGGGCTCAGATCCAGAGATTAGTCACACTGCTTGTGGTTCAATGTATTTAAACATGAGCTGAGTTGATCCGTATGGCGGGAAACGCTTCACGTCGACAACTGAGCTGAATCTCCGGGAAATGGTCTTTGCACTGGCAGGTGGATCTGTCGCTGCAAGCTGAACATCACAAACTTTACTGCTGTCGACTGCCGCGGCAGAATCGAATGCTGTGAGGACCGCTGAGATTGAATTTGTGAATTCATTGCAAGTTAAAAGATTATACTGGAGGTATTATTTTTAACAAGCGACGAACCTAATTTTAAGTTCCTGGATATGTGTCTCACCTGCAACAAGTAGTTAATTCAACTTACTACAAAAGGTACTCGCAAGACTTACACAAACTACTAAAAGAAGTGTTTAGTAGAACCTAGTCAAAGGATTAGAATTTTTATATATGCTTAAGGCTGTTCAAAGGAAAGGTTATAATGGCATAAATTTTTGCATAAAGTAACAAGTTTTATTTCTACACTTTCTAACTTTTGTAAAGACCATTTTGTAAACAGTTTGGACTAAAAACAACAAGTGATTATGACTTAGTCATAAATAAAAACATATCAAAGTGGCTGCCAATTTGACTAACTTAATATGCATGAACATCCATTCATGTCGATACCAAGTTTACCTATGTCAGTTTTATTTCAGAGTCTAACGATGATGTCTATCAAAACCAAGTATTGTCCATAACCGATGATACGGCTATTCGAATAGTTTTAACCCTGCAGGGGTGTACATATTTACCCACATGACTCGACCAGCCCGTAAGCCTCCAGATAATGACACACTTCCTTTGGTATGTCGACCGGGTAAATCGAGATTTGGTACTTTTTAGCAAGAACATAATATTGAGTTAAAACACCCTTGCACGACGAATCCCGCTTAGTACATGATACTGATAGAGCCAGCTAACCGGGGCACATAAGTTGTGTTGGGAATGCCGACCCAATGAACTAAAATCTAAAACTGTGCTCACTCGCACATATTATATTGCAATCGAATCCCTATGAACATATGATCAAACACATATGTCCTCACACCACCTGTGTTCCAAATCAATAAAATCCTCCCCCTACTTGACCAAACTGGCCCCAATCCAGCGTGTGGAAGTACGAGTAGATCTTGGTACGACAGCCTAAAGTTCGGTCCTTAGTGATCCGGACAAGACTACCACATTTTCCAAATATCGTGCATGAATGCACCATCACTATCAAGCACTTGTCCAAATATAAAACATGTTTTTAATATAAAATTTTAGACTTAGATTTCAGTTTCAAGAATCTAAACCATTTAACAAAGTTAACATAAATTCAGTGTCTCCCAAAGTTGATAAGTTAATCTTGTCAACCAAACTATCAATTTACTAACTTGCATGGCGAAGCAAATACATAAAGACTACATTTCCAGCACACGATTTCTATCTTAAGCATATATGTATGATCAGATTAAAGATAATCCACAATGGTTTAGGATATAACTAACTAGACCCACAAAATTATTGATATACACAAAGATAGCATGCACACAATTATTATTGCATTTCAAAAATACTAATTACCAAAAATTAGAATCAAAATGATACAAGAGTATGCTTGCCTTGATTATAATCCACTTGTTCAATCTTAGGATGCTTAGAATTATAATCACTCACGTCGAGCAAATCAGAATCTAAAAATAACAGAAGCAAGTAAATACCGAGAAAGAAAAATAACAAAATGCAAAAATATATAAAAATGCATGATAAAATTACAGTATGATGCTTCTGACTTAAGAAAATTTTAGTTTATTTGGGGCTCATATGAGTTTGTTATGAATTTTATAAGATTAAAGTATTTAATGTATAATTAATTTAATTATCAAAATTTCTATAACAGGGTTAGGTTTAAAAGTTATCTAGATTTAAGTTCAGTAAAAACTAAAACTAACAAAATTGATTTCACTTGATTTGGAGTTATAATGAATTACTTATGAATTTTTGAAGTTACAACTATTTTAGTACAAAATTAAATCAAACTGGGATTTTAAAATGTAACAAAAACTTTTGTTACCGAGCCGAACCTAGCCAGAGGCACTAACGAGCGGGGCCCAGGGTCCACGGTTGACTCGGTCAGCCTTGACCCAGCCCAGGCGCAATGTGCCGAAGGCGTAAACTCGAAATTATGTTTTCCAGTTACAAAGGTGAACTTTTGAACTTCAAGGTAAGCGAAATACGTTTTCGTTTAACAAAAAGCGTATTATCTAAACTTGCGCATTCACTTAACCGATCAATTGGGTCCACGCATCAGCGTCTCAGCTCGGAATTTGGAGGCTAAAGCACATGGTTTAGTGCGCGGTCCCACCCATCAGCGGAACAACTAATGACACCAATTAAATACTAAGCATTGATTAACGCTAAATACCCAGCTACAGTGTTGTCGGGGTGTCCGACAACAGAGCGGTGAGCAGCCGCGAGCTTTGTCGGTGCAGTGGCCTACGGCCGCGTGAACTGAAGACCAAAATGGAACCACAATAGTGTGGCGGTCCGGATGGTGGCTGGAATTTGGCCGGCAGCGAACCCTAGCAGCGACACGACATGGAACAGCGGCGGCGCAAAAACGACAAAAGTGGATACGTCGATTCGGTGACGCATTAGGCAAACGAATGCCTGCTTATGCTACTAGGGGTCATGAGGGAGCTACTTGAGCAGAAAAGAGGACCGGAGAAGCGATGGAGCTTGCCGGCGGTGTGTGACCAAAAAACGACCGGAGATGGAGACGAAGGGGTTGATTTCTACTGGAAAAAGAAGATTTTCAAAATTCAACAAACATGTTTGACAAAGTGCAAAATTGAATGAGGGGTTTTGCTCTTCATCATCTAACACATAAAGTGACATGAAAGAAATAAGAAGGACCTCACTGGATGTCAAGATGGCACGACGGTGATGCTTGGAGCGTGAGCTGGACCAGCCGAAAGACACCCTTTTGCTCCCAGAGCTACAAGGTATGCCGAGGGCTCAAATTAGCATGGTGAATACGACATCAAGATAGAAAGACAAAGGCACAAGAAAGAGAGGATACGCCTTCGTGAGGAGGAAGAACCAAATGTTGCAACAGTTCGGCCGAGAGAGTGAGCGAGGAGTTTTGATGGCCTTCTTGTCGGAGGAAACGAGGGCGAACGTGCGTGGCAACCACAGACCGAGCAATGTCAGAGATGTTATGCCAAGTGGCGCTACATGCGCTGAAAGGTGCGGGCGCAACACCACCTCGCTCTCGGCATGGCGTGCGGAGAAGACGAGGCTGACATGGTGGGCCCGGGCGGTCAGCGAGACAGGCGAAGGGGCACGGTCGAAAACGGCGCAGATTAATGGGCTCGGTCCAGTCAAGCCAGATGGCGTGGGTCGAAACAGTTGAAGCGGTGCGGTTTGGGTCCGAAAGTTTGACCAAATAAAATTCAAATAGGTTCAGTTTGACTTAGGGTTTAAAATTAGCAAATAAATTTATAAAAATATAAAATTTTTTAGAGATGCTTCTGGGATGATGTAGATCTCATAAAAGTTTTGAAACACCACTGTTCATGTTTTAAAATACTTAATTAAATACTCTAACCAAATAAGTTTAATTAGAGAACAAAGATTTTCTTAAGGTCAATTTGATCTCTAAAAATTTGAAAAAATTATATTAATTTGTGATAAATAATATAGTATTTGATTAAATTAAATTCTAAGGTTCTTTATTAGCATTGACTTGTATTTTCTTTTGGAGTTTTGCTTCAAGCTTTAAATTTGGTTTGAACTTTAGGGTTTTTAAATTTTAACAACTTATGCACATGCTCCAAAATGACAAATAAGATATGAAATGCATATTATTACTGTTTACTAAAATGAGGCTGTTACAAACCTACCCCCCTTAAGAGAATCTCGTCCCGAGATTCCGGTAGTTCAGAAGTTGGGACAGGATGCTTCTAAACAGTTTTTTTTTTTTAGAAATACAACATCTGTTGTCTTGATTTCCTTCAAAGATAGAAAAGAAAGGTTACTAATAACAACATGGTGTTGTTATTACATTTTTATTTACATTGCTTTGTTTAACCTTGCCTTTCTTGATTCGAAGGTACTTCAATCATGGAAGAGGTAGGGCTGCTCAAGCCTCATTAGGTCTTCATGCTCCCAAGTGGCTTTTCTTCTGTGTGGTTACTCCACTGGATTTTTAAGAACTTGATGGTGCGGTTCCTTGTCTTGTGTTCCATTTCACCAAGAATACGCACCGGTTGCTCTTGGTAGGAAAGATCAGGTTGGAGATCAAGATTCTCATAGGTAGTTGCTTCAGTAGGAATGCGGAGACATTTCTTTAATTGGGAGACATGAAAAGTATCATGCACTGCTGAAAGAGAGTTGGGTAATTCCAGTTGATATGCCACAACTCCTCGTTTTGCAAGAATTCGGAAGGGTCCGATGTAACGAGGTGCCAACTTCCCTTTCACATGAAATCGATGAGTGCCCTTCATAGGTGAGACTCTAAGATAAAAAAAATCATCTACCTCAAAGCTTAACTCACGACGACGATGGTCGGTATAGCTCTTTTGACGAGACTGTGCTGTCCGCAATTGGTCTCGGATCAAGCGAACTTGCTCTTCGGCTTCCACAACCAAGTATGGACCATATAATGGTCTTTCTCCGGACTCGAACTAGTTTAAAGGTGTCCTACAAGCTCTTCCATACAATGCTTCAAATGGTGACATTTGAATGCTTGCTTGGTAGCTATTGTTGTAGGAAAACTCAACATACGGTAAGCATTTCTCCTAGTACTTGCCAAAAGACAGCACACAAGCTCTGAGAAGATCTTCCATTACTTGATTTACTCTTTCAGTTTGACCTTCGGTTTGAGGATGATAAGCAGTGCTAAAAGAGAGTTCGGTCCCCATTGCTTGTTGAAGACAACTCCAGAAGTATGAGGTGAACTGAGGGCCACGATCAGAGACAATGACCTTCGGTACACCGTGGAGACAAACAATTCTGGAAATATATAGCTCTGATAACTTATGGCCATTGAAAGTGGTTTTGACGGGAATAAAATGTGCTACCTTCGATAGACGATCAATGATCACCCAAATTGCATCGGACCCATTCAGAGTTCTCAGAAGACCGGTAACAAAGTCCATACGATTTCCTCCTATTTACACTTGGGAATAGGCAGCGGTTGAAGGGTACCTGCTGGCTTCAAGTGTTCGGCTTTGACCCTTTGGCAAAGATCACACTCAGCAACATACTATGTAATTTGCCGCTTCATCCGGCTCCATCAAAATCTCTTCTTTAAATCTTGATACATCTTGGTACTCCCAGGATGTATAGGGAATTTGGAATTGAGAGCTTCTTTGATAATCAAATCCTTCAACTGGTGATTGAATGGCACTACCAAATGGTTTTTGAACAATAAGACACCTTGCGCATCTTCTACGAAACCTTTGGCCTTGCCTTGTTTCATATCTTCTCGGATTCGGGCCACATCGAAATCATTTTTCTGGCCCTCCTTGATCTGGTCTTCAAGTGTGGATTTCACCTCTAGGGCAGCGAAAAATCCCTCTTCAACCATCTCAAGATTCAGGCGCTGAAACTTAGCACACAAGCCTTTACCGATAAGCAGTTGTAGTGCAACTTTTTGCTCAATGCGTCGGCCACAACATTGGCTTTACCTCGGTGATAATGAAGTCCCATATCATAGTCCTTGATTAGTTCAAGTCATCTTCTTTGCCTCAAGTTCAGATCAACTTGAGTAAAAATATATTTCAGGCTCTTATGATCAGTATAGATCTCGCAACGATTACCGATGAGGTAATGTCGCCAAATCTTTAGAGCGTGGACTACGGTTGCCAATTCCAAGTCATGTGTGGGATAATTCAGTTCGTGAGGCCTCAATTGCCTGGATGCATATGCCACAACTCGGCCCTCTTGCATGAGAACACAACCAAGCCCATGGCGAGATGCATCGCAATAAATGTCGAAGTTCTTGTGAATATCTGGCAGAGTGAGAACTGGGGCTTTGGTTAGGAGTTCTTTCAATGTCTGAAAACTTTCTTCACACTCAGCTGACCATTCGAACTTCTTCTCCTTCTTCAAAAGCTGGGTCATAGGTTTTGCTATCTTGGAGAAATTTTCAATGAACCGACGGTAATACCCCGCAAGTCCAAGAAAACTTCGGATGTCAGTCATGTTCTTGGGCTGACTCCAGTTTAGTACATCTTGTACCTTGCTTGGATCAACAGTGATACCGCCTTTGGATAACACATGCCCTAAAAAGCTAACCTTCTTGAGCCAGAAGGCACATTTGCTGAATTTTGCATACAACTGATGCTTATGAAGTGTTTCTAACACAAGTCTCAAATGCTGCTCATGCTCTTCATTAGACTTGGAATAGATGAGGATGTCATCAATAAACACGACAATAAACTTATCTAAATATTCCATGAACACTGAATTCATGAGGTTCATGAAATAGGCCGGTGCATTTGTCAAACCAAAGGACATGACAGTGTACTCGTACAAACCGTAGTGAGTAGAAAATGTTGTCTTTGGGATATCCTTAGCCCTGACCTTGATCTGATGATAGCTTGAACGCAAATCAATCTTGGAGAATACTTGGGCTCTAGTCAGTTGGTCAAAAAGATCATCAATGCAAGGAAGAGGATATTTATTCTTGACTGTGACTTCATTTAGCGGATGATAGTCCACACACATCTGCAAAGTCTTGTCTTTCTTCTTGACAAAGATGGCCGGGCATCCCCAAGGCGAGGAGCTCGGTCGAATAAATCCCTTGTCAAGCAACTCTCCAAGTTGTTTCTTCATTTCTACCAACTCATTGGGAGGCATCCGATACGGTCTTTTTGATATTGGAGTAGTACCGGGTATTAGTTCGATCATGAACTCCACCTCACGATCTGGGGGCATGCCTGCAAGGTCTTCAGGAAAGACATCTGGATATTCACAAGCTACTGATACCATCTCCAAGGTAGGGGTGGTATCAACTTTCAAAGCATAAAGATGAGAATCGACTGTCTTGGAATGGAAAACAACATGTTTGTCGTTTCAATTGTAACAGAAATAGACCGTTGAGCACAATTAATTTGCCCCCCTTCTTGGACAGCCAATCCATTCCCAAGATGATATCTAACCCTTTAGAATCTATCACTATCAGATTTGCCAAAAAATCTACCCCTGAATCTCTACTTTGATGCCCTAGCAGATTTGATTAGTTCGAAAAACTGATCCCAGTGATTGAATAATTTAAGGAGACTAAAGTGTATGCATATGTAACTAATGTTGAACAGAAAATTGACTCTTGACAAAAGAATGGGATGCTCCAGAATCAAATAAAATAGTACCTGGGCTGGAATTAACAAGGAGCATATCGAGAACGACGTCAAGTGCATCAATCGCCTCTTCTGTAGTAATTTGATTGACTCGACCTCGCGCCTAAGCCGGATCAGACTTGACAGACTGCTTCTGAGGGGGTGCTGGTCGTACTGGTGCTGGAGAAGACTAGATAGGAGGCAAACCACGTGCTTTGGCCAAGCACTGGTTAGCGAAATGCCCAGGACGCCTGCAGTGATAGCAGAATACACCAGGCTTGACATGGCTGACATTAGGGGACTGATTCCCACTGACTCTAGGCTTCCCAACAGGTAGTGGAGGACAAGGCGCAAACACTGGTGGCCTTGGTGGTGCTGGAGCTGGAGCACGAGGAGGATGGGGCTGCCACATGCGCGGTCTTGGCGAACAGCCACTAGCTGACATCTGCATAGCCCTCTTCCGCTTGTGAGCCTCTTCGAATGCCTTGATCTTGCCTTCAACTATGATAGCCTTGTTGACAAGATGCTGAAAGTGATAAAATCATGAACTGCCAAGGCCAACTGTGGCTCCTCCGTCAGTCCATTCATGAATCGATTCCGGCGACAAAGGTCAGTAGCAACATCATCCGGAGCGTAACGTGCCAGATAGTTGAATTCATGAAGGTACTCTGTCACGCTCTTTCGCCCTTGCTTAAGAGCGAGAAACTGTTGCTGCTTGATCATCATGAGTCCCTCCAGAATGTGTGCCTTACGGAAGGCTTCCTTGAACTCGTCCCAAGTCAGGATATGTCCGGCAGGCTGGATAGCATAGAAGTTATCCCACCATGAACTGGCTACGCCATCTAGCTGATAACTGGCAAAGAGAACCTTCTCTCTCTCAGAACATTGAGCAATGAACATCTTCTTCTCTATAGCCCTAAGCCAGTCTTCTGCTTCCATAGGGTCTTCGGAGCTGGAGAACACCGGTGGGTTGGTCCGCTGAAAATCAACGAGCCCTCCTTGTGCACGATGAATCCCTACCCCTCCAGATGATCTGGGAGCAGAAGAAGTGTTACGCGCAATTTGCTCCAGAATGCGCGTTTGATCCATACGATTGCACTCTATCTGCGAGAGCACCTCCGCCATTGTGGGTGGTGGAGGAAGCTCCTCCTCATGCCGACCACCACGAGGCTCATGACGGCTAGAAGGCTCTGCCTGCTCTCCTCTAGCGCAAAGATCATTGACAGAAGTGAAGCGGGATCTCCGGGGTGGAGATCCCTCTGCCTGCTGTGTGCGAGAATGAGTAGTAGCTCCTATCATACTGTTGCCATACAACTGTTAGCAATTTCAATAAGGATACACCCGAACGAGCACAAACTAAAGTTTTGGACAGTAAGGATGTTGTACTGAATTTAACATGCATAATGATATGAAAAGCGCCAAATCAACACCAAAAGAACACAAGATCCATTAAACAGCAAATAACAGAGTTTTGGCACAGTTACATCTATAGATGTCTGTAGACAACATGGCTACTGCCCGAAACAAAAGTCTTACAACAAAACATACATAATTACATAAGATACAAGTGCTATCCTATTACATTTATTTAAGGACAGCTACTAGTCGATTACTCTCTTAGCAACGAGTGTTCATCATCCATGGACTAGACAAAGTGATCCCGGTTGAAGTTCACCGGGAACTCATCTAAAAGATGAGCTCCAGGTGATCCCGTGTCTACAGGGTCCAATGGACTGATGAGACACCTCGGAGAGCCTTGCAAAGGAACATGACCTCCAGGGGGTGCCGGCCGCTGTGCGCGAGGAAAGCCTGTAGACATCCGGGCTTGGCGACGCTGTCCATAAGTAGGCACGAGCCCCGCCACTTCCGGAAGTTGATAATCTGGTGGTGCAGCAGCAGCTGGGGAGGTACGGGGAACGCGATTCATGCTAACTCCAATCCTAAGGTACTCCTGGGCTTTCCTAAGACGATGTCGGGTCTCCCACAGCTCGTACACATGGCAACGATGGATTCGGTCCATAATGTGAACCAACCTCGCCAGCTGGCGCACGTGTGGGTCTTCACCAAACCGAATCTCATCAAACGTGTTCACCTCTGCTTCAGGACCTCGTCTAGGGAAGTGGTAGTAAGGTGGTTGAGACAACTCCGTCAAATCATGACGAAGAAGGCTCATCACCCCACTAGCTGCTTCCTGGATAGCCATGGCTTCAGAGGTGGCATGTACTTGGATGTAGTATGGAATGCTCCCCGTCACCTGTCTTGTAATAATATTGACTACAGCTCGATATTCCTCCATCCCAAGTTGTAACATCCCAAACAATGGTTTGTGTTTCAAATATATAAAAATGAGGATAAATTAAAACTTTTGATGCCTCATGATGTCATTTGAAATTTTTTGGAAATTTTTTCCCAAGGGTTTCCTATTTTCAAAGATCAATGCCTCATTTGAATGAAAGCATAGTCCTTGAAAAGTCCTTAAGCAAACCTTGTGACAATCCTCTGGAAATAATTTTCCTAGCTCCTAGATCACTCTGGTAACCCCTCTAAATAATTTCATAATTTTTAGAAATTATTTGCTATTTCTAAGAGGCTAGTCAAACCAGCTTGACTCTTGGTCAAAACCCTAGAACTTAACCTTGTGATTTTTCTAGAAATAAATGCATTGCATGAAAAGTTCTGGAAAAATTACACAAGGTTGTTCCCAGACCCAGTGACCTTATTTAAAAGTTTTAGAATTTTTGGAGTTTTGGAGCTACCTCTAAAAATTCCCTTTCCCTCTTAGCCTATTTATCCAAAAGCCTGAATTCACTGTTGGACTGACTGAGCCACTTTGACTTGGTCGAACCCAACCAACTCAGCTACACCCCACCTCTTACCCCTTCGCTTTGGACCATCCGATGGGATTCCAACGGCCTGGATTGATTGGGCCATTCGGACCGTCTGAATGTCCATTTCAATCAGAGCCGTCCATTCTTGATGAGACCGTCCGCATTGAGTGGGCCGTTCGGACCATCCGAACGACACATTCAATCGGGGCCGTCCATTTTCAATCCAACGGTCGTAACCCAACCCACTCATTTAAACTGACCCGAGCCACTCAGTGGTGCTGCACTGTTCGTGCCTTGTGTCGCTGACTGGTGGGCCCCGCTTGTCAAATCATCTTCTCCACGCGGCCCTTGCGCCCGTGCAAGCTCGCCATGGCCAAGCTCCGCCCGTGCGTCACCTTCAACGAGTCCACCACTGGTTTTCGAAGCGCGTCAATGGTTTGGCCCATGGTTTCACACTCGCCCATCCTTCTTTCACCTCGCCATCGCGTCACTGCCGCTCACAGTGGAGCCATGGACTAAGTTCACCGTGGCAGCTCCATTCTTGTGTTTCTCCGCCCAGGACCTTATAATAACCCTAGAGCTCTCTCATTTCTTTTCTTTCGACACCCAAAGCAATCCTATCCATCTTTGTCCTCTTTTTTAGAGCTAAACAACCGAAGTGAGCGAGCTTCCATTTTCCAACCGTGACGCTCCTCATCGCCGCCGGCGCCACAAGGGTTCATTCCCATTTCTTTTTGTGTCACCAGGCGCCCTTGATCTCCATCTTCAAAACCTCTAATTCAATCTTGATTTTCATGCACAGACTTCACCAGAATTTGAGTTCTCCTCTCTCCGGCCACGGTGAGTTAATACCCAATTGGTTGTAGTTTAACCATCTAAACACCTCTTTGATGCTCCTCCTACCTCCAGTTCCTTTCCGCTTTGCTCCGGTTGAGCTCTCCATGTGGAAGCACCGCCACCGCATCGGTTCCTCGCCGCTGGCTCAACTCCGACCACCCCAATCCAATCCTGACACTCAGGTAGCTTCACTGAGTTCCCCTGATGCTCGTGCGCGCGTTGGTTTGCCTTAGGCGCCATCGCTCCGCGTTATGCCTTGTTGGCCGTAGCACACCGCCGCCTTAGCTCACCGCACCACCGTTGTGGGCCACCTTAGCCCTCACCGCCAGTGCCTTCAGCTTCGCATAGCTTCTAAGAACCCATTTTGAGCTTTTACTCGGGCCGCCATGGCGCGTAGCTCCGGCGAGCCGCCGGGCAAAGCCTCAAGCGCGAGCTCATCTGCATGGCACCTTCGGACAGCCACTGTAGTAGTCATTAGGGCTAATCACAGTCATTTATTAGCTAATGATTGGTTAGTTAGTTAATGGCTGTCCTAAAGACTCTTTTGTATCACTTACAAGTAGGCCTAGCTACTTAAGCACCGTGCGCATGCCCCGTGTATTTAGTTCATGGGACTAAGTCATTGGCAGTTGGGTCCCACCTATCTGTACGCGCGAGATAGAGTCCGAACATCTCATATTCACTTGAGCCGTCCGATCTTGATTCAACGATCCAGATCAATTGGGCCGTTCGGACCATCCGAACGTCCCATTCCATTTGGACCGTCCGATTGCAATTCAACCGCTAGGATCAATTGGGCAGTTCAGACCATCTGAACGTCCCACTCTTTTGAACCATCCGATATTGATCTAATGGTCAAGATTGTTTCCCTCGTTAACACTGATCCAGCGCCTCCTCCTCGCCGCTGACGCGTGGGCCCAAGGCATTTTGACCGGGTTTGTGTGGACTAGGACCGCTTTGACCGTGGCCCACTGATCAGCGTCCATGGCTAGAATAGGATGGGTATAGAAAGTATTTATTGCTTATATATATTCCGTAATGCTTTATTTGTGTTCTGTTAATTTGTTTGAACTTCAAAAATACATAATTATTTCTCTGTAACTCCTTTTTGAGCAAACTCAATTTTTTTGGACCTCTGTTAGTTTACTTTATTCTAGAATAGGTTTTGAGCATGTTACTTCCTCTGAAAAATCTTGTTTTACATATGTTTTGTGCATTACTTTCATAACTTTGAAAAATCATAAGAAATTCATTTTAGCTCCAAATGAGGTGAGTCAAATTCCATTGTTCATCTCATGAGGTGCTATGTCTACCATAAAAATTTCATGTTCACCACCTCTCTGAAAATTTTCACAAAAAATTTAATTTCGGATGAACAGTACCCGAGAGGTATTTTCCAGTATTTATTCAAAAGATTGATTTTGTTTTGGCTATAACTTTTGCATGCAAACTCTAAATATTTTGATTTTGATTTCTGAATTCATTTAAAATCATGCTCTACCTTCTGTGAAAATTTCAAGATTTTTGGATGGCTTTGAATTTTTGAGTATTCTCGGTGTTATTCGTTCTTATTGGTCTTCTCGAATTTTTCGATGGGTTCCAACGAATTCGCTAAGTACGAGAGCGATCCTCTATAGCAAGAAAATTATCGCCAACAAGGCAAGAAGCCCCCCCCCCCTTGATCATACTGATCCTGTTACTTTCGTTACAAAATATCTTGTTTGCAACTTGTATGTATGCATGCTCTACTTGAATGATTATTTTTCATTAGAGGTAGTTATTCCTAGTAGATGCATGAGCTGTAGCAAAGTTATCCCTTGCTACTGAACTTAGGTTAATAATTCTGCTGGTGAATTAGAGCCCGGTGGATGTTATATGGTCTAATTATGTTTACACGATGTCATGCTTAGCAATGCTTAGAACGGTAGAATGGGGATCATCGCCTCGGTGATGGTCATTAAATCAGCACTTTATATTACTTGGGTCAGGATACCCATGTATGTATTGTATTTGAGAAACTAAAACTAAAAACAAAATGTTTTGGACTTGGGCACATTTGTTGGATGGTATGATTGCCGGGTGTGTGCTTGGTGCCCAAGTCAACAAGGACCGAATTACTTGCGCCAAACTGAGCATTTTTGTGTGCTAACCACATGAGAGGGATATGGGACCTCTCTTGACTTAGTACTTTGGCGTGTGTAAGCTCCGAGTCGCAGGAGGTTGGGTGTGTTGGTTGTGTGTTGTGTATAAAAATAAATGTGTTGTTGTTACTGGCTGTGCGGGGGTAGGTTCCTATCTAGGTTCTCCACACTGAGGATCATTGGTAAGCTATTTCTCTGCCGATGACTTCGCATAACGTATGGGTTTCCATCCATACGGGCGACTCGTAGTTAATATATTATATTAGAAACGTCTCGTAGGACTTAGCCTTGCCGGCATACCTATGGAAGTGTGCTCTATTGCATGGCAAAAAGGCGGTCTGACGTGTGGGTACATTGGTACACCCCTGCAGGGTATAAACTATTCGAATAGCCTTGTTCTAGGTTATGGACATGCTCGGATACGCCCTGTGAGAATTAGACTTCAACATTTTCGATAAAATTTGACTTTGAGTGGTACGAATGGGTAATTCGTGCTATGTTGTGGTGGCTATTGGGAAGTCACCTCTAAGATGTTAATTATGTTATTATTTGTTGTCTCGCTGTTATTTGAACAAATAAAAATAGATTTCTTAAAATTGCTTTACAATCTATTACTCTATTGCAAAGGAAAAATTGCTTTATGCTGAAAACTACTTAGTGTAGTAGCCTTCCTTTGATACATGAATGTATCTATATATTTCTTTGCTTGTAAGTCTTGCGAGTACAACTTTGTGCTCAACTGCATTGTTAATTTGTTACAGAGGAGGTTGATCCCCAAGGGATCGACTATTGTGAGACCGACTTCGTGCAGGACGACTAGCTTGGCGGCCCGGTCGGTTGCCTTGTGGGTAATGGCAAACCAGTTGGCTTTTATTTATCGTCATCTTATGGCTTTTGTTTCCACTGCTACTTTGTTTAGTTACCTTGTCATTTGGCCGGTCGGCCCTACTATTGTTCTCTGAACTTGTTGTCTTTTGGATATTGTAACTTTGCCGCTACCAGTAATGTAATGACTTGTGTATGGAGTTGATGCATAATTTTTGTATGGGGTATGTGTATTGCAATTCTGGGAGGTACATGTACGCCGAGGCACGGGATATTTGGTTTGTGATGCTAGGGTCAAGTGGATGGCTAAGTATTATAAGCTATATACCCCGGGTTCTCACACAGGTCCTCGGTCCCGGCGATAGATAGCATACTCTGGCTGGTAGTTGAAATTAGCCCGCCACATCATCTCCCGCAGCAATGCCTAGTATCCATCCACCTCCTCAGCACGAGTCTCCTTCACCAAATACCACCCGCTCATCTAGAGACAAAAAGACAAGGTAAGTGAGCAAATTAGTTTCTAAATCCAACTAAAAGTTGGGGTAAGAATTGACATTAAGATGGATGAGAAATAAAAGACATCATACTTAAAAAAAATTTGAAATTAATTTATTATCTAGAAAATAATTTCACAGAAGACTTACTAATGCTAACGACCATGCTATTTCTAACCTACAGTCAGTATGGCTCTGATACCAACGCTGTGAGGACCCCTGAGATTGAATTTGTTTCAAGTTAAAAGATTATACTAGAGGCGTAATTTTTAACAAGCGACGAACCCAATTTCAAGTTCCCGGATATGTGTCTCACATTAGTTCCTAAGATCAATGACTAATGTGCACATATCCTAAACAACATTGTACAAAGTCATACAAAGGCCATATATTTATGACAGTAAATTTTACAATACCAGTATTTAAGTACAAAAGTTACATGTGAGACCAACGGTCAACTATAAACAAAAGTCTGCAACGGAAACAACTATAAACAACAAAAGATACCACACCAAGTATGCCCTAACACCCGCAGGCAACTGAGTGGAGTTAGAAACAGCATCATTCATTAGCGTCGCCATAATCGGTGCTAACGGATGTGTCGTAAACATAATCATCCTCACCTGCAACAAGTGGTTAATTCAATTGAGTACAGAAGGTACTCGCAAGACTTACACAAACTACTAAAAGAAGTGTTTAGTAGAACCTAGCCAAAGGATTAGAATTTTTATATATGCTTAAGGCTGTTCAAAGGAAAGGTTGTAATGGCATAAATTTTTGCATAAAGCAACAAGTTTTATTCCTACACTTTCTAACATTTGTAAAGGCCATTTTGTAAACAGCTTGGACTAAAAACAACAAGTGATTATGACTTAACCATAAATAAAAACATATCAAAGTGGCTGTCCACTTTGACTAACTTAACATGCATGAGCATCCATTCAGGCCGATACCAAGTTTACCCATGTCAATTTTATTTCAGAGTAACGATGATGTCTATCAAAACCAAGTATTATCCATAACCGGGGACACGACTATTCGAATAGTTTTAACCCTGTAGGGGTATATATCTTTACCCATATGACTCGACCAGCTAGTGAGCCTCCGGATAATGACACACTTCCTTTGGTATGTCGGCCAGGTAGATCGAGGTTTAGTACTTTTTAGCAAGAACATAATATTGAGTTGATACACCCTTGCGCGATGAATCCCGCTTAGTACAGGCTACTGATAGAGCCTGCTAACCGGGGCACACAAGTTATGTTGGGAATGCCGACCCAATGAACTAAAATATAAAACTGTGCTCACTCACACATATTATATTAGAATCGGATCCCTATGAACATATGATCAAACACATATGTCCTCACACCACCTGTGTTCCAAATCAATAAAATCCTCCCCCTACTTGACCAAACCAGCCCCAATCCAGCGTGTGGAAGTATGAATAGTTCTTGGTACGACAACCCAAAGTTCGGTCCTTAATGATCCGGACAAGACTACCACATTTCCCAAATCTCGTGCATGAATGCATCATCACTATCAAGCACTTGTCTAGATATAAAACATGTTTTTAATATAAAATTTTAGACTTAGATTTCAGTTTCAAGAATCTGAACCATTTAACAAAGTTAACATAAATTTAGTGTCTCCCAAAGTTGATAAGTTAATCTTGTCAACCAAACTATCGATTTACTGACTTGCATGGCTAAGCAAAAACATAAAGACTATATTTCCAGCACATGATTTCTATCTTAAGCATATGTGTATGATCAGATTAAAGATAATCCACAATGGTTTAAACTAACTAGACCCACAAAATTATTGATATACACAAAAATTGCATGCACATAATTATTATTGCATTTCAAAAATAATAATTACCAAAAACTAGAATCAAAATGATGCAAGAGGATGCTTGCCTTGATTATAATCCACTTGTTCATTCTCAGGATGCTCAGAATTATAATCACTCACGTCGGGCAAATCAGAATCCAAAAATAACAAAAGCAAGTAAATACCGAGAAAGAAAAATAACAAAATGTGAAAATATAGAAAAATGCATGATAAAATTATAGTATGATGCTTCTGACTTAAGAAAATTTTAGAGAAAATTTCAGTTTATTTGGGGCTCATATGAGTTTGTTATGAATTTTATAAGATTAAAGTATTTAATGTATAATTAATTTAATTATCGAAATTTTATATAACAGGGTTAGGTTTAAAAGATATCCAGATTTAAGTTCAGTAAAAACTAAAACTAACAAAATTGATTTCACTTGATTTGGAGTTATAATGAATTACTTATGAATTTTTGAAGTTACAACCATTTTTAGTACAAAATTAAATCAAACCGGGATTTTAAAATGTAACAAAAACTTTTGCTATAGAGCCGAACCTACCCAGAGGCACTAACGAGCGGGGCCTAGGGTCCACGGTTGACTCGGTCAGCCTTGACCTAGCCCAGCCGCAACATGCCGAAGGCGTAAACTCGAAATTACGTTTTCCAGTTACAAAGGCGAACTTTTGAACTTCAAGGTAAGCGAAATATGTTTTCATTTAACAAAAAGCGTATTATCTAAACTTGCGCATTCACTTCATCGATCAATTGGGCCCACGCATCAGCGTCTCAACTCAGAATTTGGAGGCTAAAGCGCACGGTTTAGTGCACGGTCCCACCCGTCAGCGGAACAACTAATGACACCAATTAAATACTAAGCATTGATTAAGCTAACCCGACAGCGATTAACGCTAAATACCCTGCTACAGTGTTGTCGGGGTGTCCGACAACAGAGCAGTGAGCAGCCGCGAGCTTTGCCGGCGGCTAGCCGGCGTGGTGGCCTATGGCCGCGCGAACTGAAGACCAAAATGGAACCACAATAGTGTGGCGGTCCGGATGGTGGCCGGAATTTGGCCGGCAGCGAACCCTAGCGGCGGCGCGACATGGAACAGTGGTGGCGCAAAAACAGTAAAAGTGGATACGCCGATTTGGTAACGCATTAAGCAAACGAACGCCTGCTTATGCTACTAGGGGTCATGAGGGAGCTACCTGAGCAGAAAAGAGGACCGGAGAAGCGAAGGAGCTCGCCGGCGGCGTGTGACCGAAAAACGACAATTAGGGATCCACGACGACACGAAAACCTGAGCAATGAAAACAACAGTGGGTGGTCGGGGTAGGTAATGTAGGTGCATAAGACACTCATACCAACAGGAATCGAGAAATGACCTACCCGGCCGGAGATGGAGACGGAGGGATTGATTTTGGCTGGAAAAAGAAGATTTTCAAAATTCAACAAACCTGTTTGACAAAGTGCGAAATTGAATGAGGGGTTTTTCTCTTCATCATCTAACACATAAAGTGACACGAAAGAAATAAGGACCTCACCGAATGTCAAGATGGCACGACGGTGACGCTTGGAGCGTGAGCTGGACCAGCCGGAAGACACCCTTTTGCTCCCGGAGCTACAAGCAATGCCGAGGGTTCAAATTAGCAGGGTGAATACGGCATCAAGATAGAAAGACAAAGGCGCAAGAAAGAGAGGATACGCCTTCGTGAGGAGGAAGAATCGAATGTTGTAACAGTTTGGCCGAGAGAGTGAGCGGGGAGTTTTGATGGCCTTCTTGCCAGCGGAAATGAGGGCGAACATGCGTTGCAACCATAGACAGAGCAATGTAAGAGATGTGATGCCAAGTGGCGCTGCATGCGCTGAAAGGTGCGGGCACAACGCCACCTTGCTCTCGGCATCGCGCGACGCTGGCATGGCACGCGGAAAAGACGAGGACGAGTGGATGACATGGTGGGCCCGGGCGATCAGCGAGACAGGCGAAGTGGCGCGATCAGAAACGGCGCGGATGAACGGGCTCAGTCCAGTCAAGCCAGATGGCGTGGGTCGGAACAGTTGAAGCGATGCAGTCTGGGTCCGAAAGTTTGACCAAATTAAATTCAAATAGGTTCAGTTTGACTTAGGGTTTAAAATTAGCAAATAAATTTATAAAAATATGAAAATTTTCAGAGATGCTTCTGGGATGATGTAGATCTCATAAAAGTTTTGAAACACCACTTTTCATGTTTTAAATTACTTAATTAAATACTTTAACCGAATAAGTTTAATAAGAGAACAAAGATTTTCTTAAGGTCAATTTGATCTCTAAAAATTTGAAAAAAATTATATTAATTTGTGATAAATAATCTAGTATTTGATTAAATTAAATTCGTGGGTTCTTTATAAACATTGACTTGCATTTTCTTTTGGAGTTTTGCTTCAAGCTTGAAATTTGGTTTGAATTTTAGGGTTTCTAAATTTTAACAACTTATGCACATGCTCCAAAATGACAAATAAGATATAAAATACATATTATTACTGTTCACTAAAATGAGGCCGTTACAAATGCCTCCCCTCTCCTCTCACGAATTGAATCCGATTAGGACTTACTATTCTGTAGGATCCGTATAGAACTAGGATTAGTATTCTGTTTCTGGTTCGGTTCATGTTTCGTATTCGGATTAGGTCACCCGAATTAGGCCAAGAACCGTCGCTATATATGCACTACGTTAGGCCAAAAAACCCTACCTACACAAGCACTACACTCTGTCATCACAAAATGTACACCTAGTTATCGACCCATCATAGTGTTGATTTCGTTTTATCTTCCAATGACGGGCAAACCACAGTGACGTCTATGTGCACGGTTAGTAAGTAGTAACTCTGCTTGTGAGCCTGGATCCCCTGTTGATATCTCCGTCGTGGCTGCGGGGTAACCGTAACCATTGGTCATTAGTCATTACTCCCTAGTTAGCAAACAACAGCAACAGATGTCAATGCTGCGGCAGAACTGAAAATCTTGAAAGCAACTAATTGCAGTCTGAACTCACTCCGTTCTGATCGCACCGGCTGAAAGTTACATCTCGGCCCATGGCACTGTTGCCTCCATTTTGTTGGCTTAGTGCACTTAAGTTAATGGCCTAACAGGCTGATTCCCATACTGGCTAACAGCAAACCACATATCGAGCTTGCAGCCGCAGCCATCCCAACCGGCCATTTAATTTCCGGTCAATTTAACCGTCAGAAGTGCATAAATACCTAGCAAGCACAGGCATTGCAGTTCTCGTGCCACTACCACCAAAGAAGACTCCTCACCATGCCTTCTCCTTCCCCGGCCCATTGGCTGAGCCTGGTCGGAAGCATCTGGCTCCAAACCATCAACGGCCCCAACTCCGATTTCCCGGTGTACTCGTCGCAGCTCAAGGAACTCAAGCACATCACGCAGGTGCAGCTCAACTTCCTCTTCTTCGCGTCCGACGCGGGCAAGCTCTTCGGCTGGTTCTCCGGGGTGGCCGCCCTGTACCTGCCCCTGTGGCTCGTTGCGTTCGTCGGCGCAGCGTTCGGCCTCGTCGGCTACGGCATCCAGTACCTGTTCTTGGGCAGTGCTGGGCTCCGGTACTGGCACCTGTTCGTGCTCACCGCCCTGGCCGGGAATGGCATCTGCTGGATCAACACCGTCTGCTACCTCCTCTGCATCAAGAACTTCGCGTCCAGCAGCCGAGTCGCGGTGAGCCTCGCGACGAGCTACCTCGGCCTGAGCGCCAAGGTGTACACGAGCCTGGCCGAGACGATACCCGGCCTGGCCAACTCCAAGGCGAAGACGTACCTCCTCCTCAATGCCGTCGTGCCGATGCTCGTCACGGTCGTGGTGGCGCCGTCCCTCAGGGTGGTCGACCTCAAGAGCGAGGCGAGCACGGACGCGGCATTCCTCGTCATGTTCGCCATCACGCTCGCGACCGGAGCATGCGCCGTGGTCGGCAGCATAGGCTCGACGTCCAATGGGTTGTCATCCACGGAGCAAATGATCAGCCTCATCGTGCTGCTGGCCACCCCTATACTCATCCCGGCGGCTCTCAAGATCCGGGAGAGCATGAACAAGATATGGGAGGCGAAGCGGGAGAACAGAATCCACGATCTTGGCACCGACCAGGCTGAGGCCGTGGAGACGGTCGTCGTCATCGAGGTCGCCGACGTCGAGACCAAGGAGGAAGGCAGAGTCGCGGAGAAGCCCCAGGAGGAGATCGGCGGCCTCCGGCTGCTGAGGAACCCGGACTTCTGGCTCTACTTCTTCAGCTACATGTTCAGTGGCACCCTGGGTCTGGTCTTCCTCAACAACCTGGGACAGATTGCCGAGTCGCGAGGGCTCGGGCGGATCTCCACTCTGGTCTCCCTGTCGTCTTCGTTTGGCTTCTTCGGCCGCCTACTTCCGTCCTTCTTGGACTACTACTCCGCGAAGTAAGCGATCATTCTTTTCAAACACTTTCGTAATTATAATACTGAAACTAGCGTGCTAATTTTTGTTCAAAACAGCCAAATTTTAGTTCTTTACAATTTTATTATACATAAATTACAGTACTTTATTTATATAATTTTTGTTCTTAATTATTATCGAAAGTCTTAAAAACTCATATTTCCATCACATGACTTAAAATCTAACATATACTTTGAGATATTGAGTAGGAACAAAGACAAAAATAAAATTTTATACCAACAAAATACGGTAACGTGATGGAGTCGTTATGTTCCAAAAAAAATCATGATAAATTTGGACCCAATTCATCACATGAGACGAAATACAAATCTTAAAGCATATCGGACGAATAAAAATTAGACTATTTTCACAAAGGAAAACAGTCTAATGTTGTTTATTAGCAAATCTCTATTTTTGTTTGATTAGTATCCTGAGATCTCGGAGGCCACAAAGACTCTCTGTAGTTAGTCTCAAAGATCCATGCGGTCTTTTTTTTTTTGATGTTCGGGATTTTTCCCATCCGATCCACATTAAAGAAGAAGAAACACCCTATTCGCGAGGCGTCCACGTGAGCAGTGCTCGAACCGTGGCGGGCGCCTAGGCATCGAACTCGGGTGGGCTTTGGCGGACCACGCCGCGCTAGCCAGAGGAGCGCTGCTCGCCTCTCATGCGGTCTTTTTTAATGACGTGCTAACTACTACTTTCTATGTAGAGTTGAATGAATCTTGTTTATTTTTGTCCGATTAAGTTAAGTGTTTTCCCAGCTGCTAACTAAATTTATTGTTCATTTGCGCAGAAGTGGCTACTCCATATCAAGGACGGCGTCCATGGCATCGCTGATGGCGCCCATGGCCGGCTCGTTCTTCCTGCTGCTCAACCCGAGCGACTTCTTCCTGTACATGAGCACGGCCATCATCGGCACGTGCACGGGCGCGATCACGTCGGTGTCGGTGTCCGCGACGAGCGAGCTGTTCGGCACCAAGAACTTCGGCGTGAACCACAACATCCTGGTGACCAACATCCCGGTGGGCTCCCTGTGCTTCGGCTACTTCGCCGCGTTCCTCTACCAGCGGGAGGCCGGGGCGCGGGGGAGCCACACCTGCACCGGCGCCAGCTGCTACCAGGAGACGTTCGTCATCTGGGGCTCCATGTGCGTCGTCGGCACGCTGCTCTGCACTGTCCTCTACGCGCGGTCTCACAATTTTGCCGGGTGGCTACCAGTAAGGGTACCATGCCTTGCTCCCTGTGCTTCGGCTACTTCGCCGTGTTCCTCTACCAGCGGGAGGCCGGGGTGCGGGGGAGCCACACCTGCACCGGCGCCAGCTGCTACCAGGAGACGTTCGTCATCTGGGGCTCCACGTGCGTCGTCGCCATCTGCTACCAGGAGACGTTCGTCATCTGGGGTTCCACGTGCGTCGTCGGAACGCTGCTCTGCACTGTCCTCTACGCGTGGTCTCACGATTTTGCCCGGAGGCTACCAGTAAGGGTACCATGCCTTTGTTGGAACTAATCTTGACTCATGTTATGTGCGTTGAGTATGTACGTGTGTTGGTACATGCACGTAGAGTTAGATGGATGTATGCATATGTGTTGTGCCAAGTGGTGCCGCAAGAAGACGTCAAAGGGGCCAAGTATGTGTATGTGTGAGCATGTTGTTGCATATAGTATACTAGTGCATGCATGCATGCAGTTAGTGTATGTGTATGTGTGAGCATGTTGTTGCATATATATAGTATAGTAGTGCTGCATGGAACGGTATTTAATGCTAGTCATTCCTGTATGTAAGAGTGAGTTAGTGGCTAGCTGAAGAAGCAGTCTTAGTTCAGTAAGTGGACTGAGTTATGGAGAGTATGCGTTGAGTTTATATTAGCAAATCCTGTATCGAGTCTTTAGAGTCAAGCTGAGAGAGAATAACAGAGATAGAAAGAAACGGTGCTAGATCAAGTGCGTCACAACTCCTGCATGTACTCTCTGTTCTCTACGATTCTTCTCTGCATCTCAGGTGCTCGCGTGTGTCCAGCTATCGCGTGTGTGGGTGAGAATCGGGCGTCCTCAATCCTTAACAGCCTTGCTCGCTTAGCTAACTTTGTAGGTGGTAACTGAAGGGATACGGGTAGACTACGATAGCGATAAATCAAAATTTCTACTACGTAAATCAGGAAGCCAAGCAAGAAGATGATCACAGATCGTTACCACTAGACGCGCAGAGCAGCGGAAGAAACGTCGGAGCAGCCTGATCCGACGAAGAGCGCGTCGATGTACTGGTCGTAGTCGATCGTCCAGCGTCCTCGTGAGTTGATCGTCTCCTCCAGCACCTCTGCAGTTCCTTGCGAAGATCGCGGATCGTCCTTAAGCGCAACAACGTAGAAGCGCCTCTATGGTATCCACACGTCCAGGGAAGGAACAACCGTACGCCGGTGTGCTAGCACCAAATCGCACGGGGAGGCTCTTAAGAAGATGGCGGCTAGGGTTTCGGTAGGGCAATTCACGTCAACTCTCACATCCCAACAGCCTCATGCATCTCCTTATATAGTGCCTTGTGATGGATCCTATCCAAACACGTTTACGAATCGTATTCGTACTGGTTTGTTCCAACCCGTTAAGTGTGTGACCCGTTAGGTTCATGTGTAGTTCGGTTGTGACTCGGAAACCCTTTCCGGCCACGAGTCGTAGCGGTTCCTAGCAGGACATGACGATTCCCGAATACACACAAATTATATCGGACGAACCTTAATGCAATATCACTTACGATCAGGTCCTATCTCTATACGACCAGTTCGTATTTGATCACGACCAACTCGTAACTCCTTACGACTTGGTTTCGACCACTCTGTGATTATGTTCGACCAGTCTACGACTTGCTTGTATCTCCATACGACCAGTCCGTAGCTGGTCGAACTAAGCGACCTACTCATGTATTCTCCCTTTGCCTCACGATATCTGGTTGAACTCTAGGTGAGATATTGTGTCATCCATAGACTGTTCAATACTTTCTCGATCGAGTATCAGATAACCTCATGTGGTCGAACTCTTCGACCACCAGTGGCATGGCCATGCACTTTCTTTATCCGACCACTTCGAGGGGCCCAGAGATATCTCTCCTGTTATGTTAGAAGGGGCAAATCCTATATCCGATCAGTCACATCCCTCTGCATGTTTCATAGCATACCCGAAAGCTACCTTTATAACTACCCAGTTACGAGTAGCGTTTGGCAACCCCTAAGAGTGCTATTACACATGTAGGAAACCATGCTGATCTCAGGTCTAAGGATTATACATCATCATTGCTTGAGACCAACTAACGACACATAGAATCATAACAATCTCAATAGTGTCTCAAGGTGGGTCTTATCCAACACCATGTTCTCTAACACGTGTCCACATTATTGATTTGATATCCCTATATCCATGACCGGTGAAACGTGGTCATCAATCAATACATGTGCTGGTCGTAGAGTCACTAGTGTTCTGACCAGTGACTTTCGACCAGGGATATTTTTAGAACGACATCATCATAAGTTAAAAAGAGCTTCACCAACAAGTCACATACTCGTTAATCTTCATGATTGATGATTCATTCATGGAACAAGATAACATATTATCAAATATTGTGAACATAATGAAATATAATAATCTCTATGATTGCCTCTAGGGCATATTTCCAACAGTAACATGGAGGCCTATTACAGAGCCTGCTGGAGCTGCTAACGGGGAACAGGAATCAGCATCTTGCCGGCAAAACGACAGAAACATCAAGCGCGGGCGTAAACCGGTCGATCGATATTGTTGAGAACGAGAGGATTGGAGTAATCACCGCGCTTGCCAAACGTGGGCAGGGGTGGCTTTATATAGCTGACCAATGCTAGGTTTAGAAGGTTACAAGATCCACAGTTAGTGGAGTTAAACAAGGTAAGTTACAACGGTGCAGATCTACACAATCATATCGCTAATACCCGCCTGCAGTCGCATCGGGAGGATTTCGGACGCAAAGATTGGACCGAAATTCGGAGAACAACTGGACCAGCTGGCCTTTAGTCATGATGTCAGCGAATTGATGTGAAGAAGGCACGTGAAGGACTCGAACATGCCCAAGAGAGACCTTTTCACGGATGAAGTGCATATTGATCTCAATGTGTTTGGTGCGCGGATGTTGGACTGGATTGGTCAACAGGTAGACAGCACTGACATTGTCACAGTACACAACGGTCGCGGAAGCAAGCGAGACATGCAACTCCTGAAGCAATTGGCGCGACTAACAAGACTTCGGCTCTTGCATGGGCGATGGCTCAGACTCGGCTTGTCTTTGGAGCGAGACGTGGTCTGGCGCTTGGAGGACCAGGACACGAGATTGTCGCCGAGGTAGACGCAATAGCCCGAGGTGGGGCGTCGAGAATCGGGGCAGCCCGCCCAATCTGTGACGGAGTAGGTCAGGAGGGAAGTCATCGGAGAGGTCCCGATGTGCGAATAACGCCGAGGGTTCCTTTCAGAGGACCGAAATGGCGACAGAGGGGGTGAATGGTGCCTTAAAAATTACCCCAAATATTCGCACACAAAATTCCCTCTCCAATAGCTATAGAAGCTATGAAGTAAAAAGACACCAAAAGATTGAATCAAAGAGCGGTCAATGCAAATAAAAAGAACTCAAACATTTAGCCAAGAATCAAACCGCCGCAATAACAGCTCGTGATTTTCTAGCGCCATTAAATGCATTGCCGCCACGGGGAGCAAACAAATCGATGGGAGTTCAATAAAAGCATCTGACCTCCGCTAAGGACCCTACAAGTCTGCTGAAGAACAAGGATTCAGATCATCTCGGTTTACAACCCTATGAGAGAACTTACAAGCTACTGACCACACAGTTCTTTTGTGTCACCGATTTTTATGAGACAAGCGTGCCACCGCCAGAGGCTTTTCCAGAGCCGCCACCAAGCGCTCAAATCTTTCCGTGCGGCTCTACTCACACCAAACAAGTGCCGCCTATCTCAAAGAAGCTACAGATCAAAGGAGAGCAAGCTATTTGAACAATGGGCATCAAATCAACAACTGCGGCAACCGATCCAAATGCTTCTCACGGCAAACATGCCACCATTGTCGGCTCGAGAGATTCCACAGCGCACACACATCGCCAAGACTCTTAAACACAGAGGAAATCAATCAAGACAATAAAAAAAGGTAAAACAAAGACAAAGCTAAAAGCGATGAGGACTGCAAATGATCAAAGAAAAGATCTCAAACAAAGAAACAACAGGTCAACACACGCGCGCTACCTGTTTTCTTACAAGCAGAAATCAAAACTTGATTAAGCGGCCCGCTTGATCTTTTCATTCACACGAGAAAATCGCCGCTACCCAGATCCGAATTTCTCAAGAAATAAAAAGAACTACTACTGCGCACAACCTTCAATAAACCGAGATGCAGCCAAGGAAAATAAACAACTCAAAAAACAAGGAATCGCCAGATCTGCATTAACAGCCGCCGCCATCCAGTTCTATCTGCTCGGCCAAGCACTGGAATGATCAAGGCAGTGAAATAAAAAGAACAAATAGATCTGGTCACATCAAGAAGGCAGCAGCAATAAAGAAATCACAACTCTTTCTCCGGGGCATTTGCCTCGCCGCCCGACTCCTACAAAGCTCACCATTTTTCTATTCGGCTCACGTCTGTTTAGGGGCAGCCGCCAAGAGGAATGATTGCATTTTTTTTTTCAAGGAACCCTAATGTCCCAACTCACTCAACCACTAAAGCCTCTTTTGACCCTAGCAAACCCTAACTATCTCCCAAAGCCCACCAATACAAGCAGCCACTCACTCCTATTTATAGCCCTTGGCTAATGGGTCTCCAACCCACACGCCCGCTAAATCCAATCTGAGCCGCTCCGCTTGTGCGACTTTGCGAAATTTCTGTTTCGCCTCTCCCGCACCTTCGAAGCTTCGCGCTCCTCGTCTCAAGACGCCTCGCAACCACCTCGAGTCCACGTCGTCTTTGACACATCCCGACCGTTCGACCTCACACACCGCACCTAGTCCGGTCCACCGTGTCTCCACGACTCCACCCGATGTCCCGCATCACACGCATAAGAAACACATCAAATAGCACCGCCGATACATGAAAGCGTAAATACCAACATACTTACCATGACAAAATCCAAACTTGTCGAATCAAAGAATATGCATCCTAATCCCATACGACCAAGTTTGACCAAACCGACTGAGCCTGTTGCACCACGCAACGACATAGTCCAAACCACCCAAACCAAACTCGACTTCCTAAACCTATGTCAATTACTCATCACACACACGGGACGACCTCCACATGGTCTCTCAATCTCCCCCTTGATGAGTATATTGACAAACTCCGAAAAAGCGCAAAGTTGAGTTTGAGTTTGAAGAAACCAACATGGTCCAAAG
The DNA here is from genome assembly GCA_036346405.1 of Phyllostachys edulis. Lineage (NCBI taxonomy): Eukaryota > Viridiplantae > Streptophyta > Magnoliopsida > Poales > Poaceae > Phyllostachys > Phyllostachys edulis. The sequence continues at coordinate 40,529,501 of CM070545.1, forward strand.
AAGAAGAGTGAAACAAATGACCATGTCGACAGAAGGAACACTAGAGCAACAACTAAAAGAGCAAATTGATCTCCAAAGCTCTAAACATTTCCTAACAGATTTTTTCTTCTCTATTCTCCCCCTTTTGGCAATAAACGCATCAAGATGCAATAGAGAGAATATGACATGTTAATGGATGAAAATGGCTGAAGTTTGATTATTCTAAGCAGTTAGAGCCATGAGAATTATCCAGAATGACCATAATGTAATACACCAAGCCATAACTTAATAAAAAGGCTAGCTAGATCATGACAAGATATGTATAAGCTAGCTAGTACACATAGATGACAATCTGAAAATGAGGTACATTATGTGAGCAAGTCAAGTCATCAATGAGCAAAGTCTCGCTAGAGATATCCAAGGATGATGCAGGCCATGTCAATAAGCTAAGCGTAGCTAAGAAGCTTAAATTGAGACCAAATAGAGTGCTATGCTCAAGATTGAAACATTGGTTAAAGTACTTGATACTTTTTGTAGCTTTAAGCACATTGAGCACATAAAACATATTTTCTTTTGAAATTCATGGTGGTTTCCAACCAGATTTTTGTTTTATCATGTGCTAGGTCTCAAGCCTTATGCGACTACTCCAAGCGAGAAGCTTAAGAAGATAGTCTAGGTCACCCAAAACTCCCCCTAAGTTCATGCCAAGTGCAATGGCAAGCCGTCTCATAGGAGAGAATTGGTGAGATCAGTTTTTTCAAGACAAAAGAGATCTTTTGCCTTTTAACAAGTTGTACTAACTCATGCATCATCAAGAGACTAAAACAGCTCTTTCTATGGCTCAATATAGATTCATCACTCTACCCAAACCTATTTGACATGGCATGAATCATAAAAGGATAGCTCAAGAAGGACTAATCTCGAAAGTGCTAACAAGACAAGTTTTAGTTTAAGTTGAGCAATTTTAATTAACTTATCATGGCAAAAGCTAGGCTACACATATGAAGTCATGATAAATCTAGCAAATAAGCACAAGTCATGGCAAGGTGTAAAGCATTGTAAACATGTCATAGCAGGATAATAATCAAGGCTCAATGTAGTTATATTACAATGCGTAATGCTAGAATGCGTAAGATCCAGCTCCCCTCAACATTAGATGCAATTTTAGTTCAAGTTGAGTTAAGTCAATATTAAGCCCGTAAGCTCCCAAATGAACTCCCTTGAACCAAAACAATAAATCGAGAAGTCGCAAAGAAAACATAAAACAATGATCCTTAAAGCATAGATAAGATATAGAGAATACTATGGCTCGATCGACTCTCATCTACCCCATATGACTCTAGGACTATCAAGCGCCTACTTAACACACCTAGGAGCAAACACGCACTGCCTACCCGAGGGTGGCCCAACCTCGTTAGAACCTACAAGAAGTGAGTGAGCTCAACCTAGTGAGATAAGTAATGACTAATAAGCAAGATCCTAGAATCACAAGATAAGAGCAGTAAATCTAAACAACTAGACAAAAGAAGCACTCTAATCTATGCTAGGAGGACTAATCCCAAATGCACCCAAAATGCAATGCAACAAAGAAGGAGCAAGAGCATAAATAATATAGTAAAGCAAGAAACCCAAAGCTCCCTCACTACAAATCCATAAGGACAAACCACCCCAAGCTCTCCTCGCAGAGTGAAAACCTCGAACTATCCAATGGCTTGGTGAAAATGTCACCAACCGGTGGTCACTCTCCACAAACCTGGAGCACTATGTCGCCTTCTCTACATGGTCTCTAAGGAAGTGGAAGCGGATATCGATGTGCTTGGTCCGGAATGTTGCTTTGGGTTCTTGGCAATGTTAATCGCAAGTGTTATCACAAAAGAGTGGAACACCGCCGATAACTAACCCAAAGTCCCGCAGGTCGAAGTCATCCAGAGCACTTGGCTACAAAGAATCGGCCGTGCTCGACCTCTGCGGTGGATCATGTAACACCGGACCGCTTCTCAAGACCAGAAACAAGAGAAGTGCCAAGAAATTGGCGGTGCGGAAGTGCTCTTCCTATCTATCCTCTGACCAAATAAGTCAAGATCCGAGAAGGCTCTCAAGGAAAGACAGATGAGGATGAGTACCAGATACCATAGTCAATGGTAGCTCGCAGTACCGAAGATGCGCTTATCACCGGGCGTGAGAAACGCGAGGAGAAGCTCAAACGAGCGCACAAACACACGTAAAAATGTATGTCCGGTCTCGAGGCGTTGAGGTACAAGAGGGAGCCAATCATGCCGCTAAACTCCTTTTGATCAACTGCTCGCCATCCTCATCTCTGGTCAAGATAGGTCAGAGAAGCCATGGGAGTCGACACAGCTTACCATCACTCATGTCGGTTTTCAGAGATCACGAGTATACTTGCCTCGATGAAGAAAAGTACCTCTCCGAGTCCGCTTGATTTGGAAGCCAAGAAAGAATGTCAACTCACCCATCATGCTAATCTCAAACTCGGTGCTCATGACATCCGAGAACCGTGAAACCAGAGCATGAGAAGAGTCGCCAAAGATGATGTCATCGACATAGATTTGGACGAGCAGAAAGTCACTACCAAGCCTACGGATAAACAAGGTCTTGTCTACTTTACCCATTTCAAACCCATGACTCAACAAGTAGGACTTAAGCCTCTCATACCAAGCTCTGGGAGCCTGCTTAAGTCCATACAGCGCTTTTGAAAGCTTGAAGACATGATTTGGGTATTTGGGGTTCTCGAAAACGGAGGTCGTTTGACGAGACTTCCTCCTCAATAAGGCCATTGAGGAAGGCACTCTTCACGTCCATCTGGTAAAGCTTGAAACCCTTAGAAGCTGCAAAGGCAAGCAAGATTCTAATGGCTTCAAGTCGAGCTACAGGGGCAAAGGTCTCCTCGAAGTCTAGACCCTCAACCTAGGAAAACCCCTGAGCTACCAATCTAGCCTTGTTTCGATGACTACCCCATCCTCACTGCTTGTTCTTGAACACCCACTTGGTTCCAATGATATTGTGGCCTCGTGGGGGCTCAACAAGCTTACTGCACCTTGTTTCTCTCAAATTTCTAATTCTCATGCATGGCATTGACCCAAGACTCATCGTAAAGGGCGTGACAAACATCCTTGGGCTCAAAGGAGGCAACAAAGGAGAATGGAGACAGAAATGAGAAAAGCGGACTTAGAGCGTGTGACACGCTCAAAAGGTCTCCAATCATCCGCCTCAAGGATGACTTTTCCGATATGTCTGGGAGGTCCTGGATGAGAAGAAGAAGTGGCCTCTACCTCGTGTGCAGACGAGGCAGGACAGAGCCACTAGCTCCGGAAGGCAAGGGTCGATCATCTTGAGGTGCCGTGGAAGAAGGCATCTCAAGGGAAGGAAGAGGAGCCGGATCGTAAACAACCATCGCCTCCTCGCCCTCATCATCCACAAAGATAGTCTCGATCGCTCTAAAGAACTCGAGATATCCGCCTAGTCCCTGACCGCCTCGTCAAAAGTCACCTCACGTGTTTCTACCATTCTACTAGACTCGCAGCCTGCACCTCAGAAGCCCGCCAAGAAGTCGAGTAGCCTAGAAAGATACCGCCACAGAACGTGACTCGAACTTGTCTAGGTTCCGGACTTCAAGATAAAGCACTTGCAACCAAACACACGAAAATGAGAGACGCTGGCTTTCGCCGTATCTCGACTCATAAGAAGTGCGTGTAGGAGTGCCCAAGAAAAACTCGATTCAAACATGGCACGCGGTCGCAATGGCCTCGGCCCAAAACTTCCTCGGTGTAGAGTACTCATCAAGCATCGCCCCGCCATCTCGACCTAAGGTACGGTTCTTCCTCTCCACAACGCCATTTTGCCGAGGGACGATGGAGAAGAGAACCGGTGCTCTACACTGCCTCACCGAGAAACTCTCAAAGTAGGAATTCTTGAACTCCGTGCCATTGTCATCTGCGGATCGCTCAGAAGGCACCCGGAGCTCAATAGACGACCTACTAAAAAGACCTCGGAAATGTGTAAATGTCTCGCCCTTCGAGGCTAAGAAAACACCCAAGAGTACCTCGAGAAGTCATCGACCACAACAAGAACATACAACTTCTCCTCGCCGATCAAGATTTCGATTTGGTCCAACTGCGTGTCCATGTGGAGCAATTTGTCCTGCATCGGTCATAGTAATCTTGTGGACCGAGGATGAGAAGCGGCAACCATCTTGCCGCGTCGCAAGCATGGAGTGCAAACAAGATCTTTGACCATCTTGAGTTTGGCGGACCACTTAATGAGATCATGGTCGCTAACTCGGGTCAAATGGTCAAATCCAATATGACCAAGTCTCCTATGCCGTAAAGAGAGATCGCGGGACTCGGAAGCAACTAAACACCGAGAGGATCGCCAAGACTCAGAGAAATCAGACGAAAGATCCTCCCATAACGAGAAATCCCATAAACCGGACTACCCAAGAGTCAAGAATTTTGCAATTGTTTTTCTTAAAGCTCACCTCGAAACCATCATCAGAAGTCGAGAAACCGAAAGCGATTGTACCGCAGACTTACTAACCAAGGCAACATCCTTAAGAATAAAAGAAGCATTAATATCGCGACAAGACCTTTGGCGATGACGACGCCTGCACGAAGCGTCTCGAAGGTGATCGCCTCATCACCGAGCGCTGGCTAGGAGGAGAACCAACGGAGTCTCCGGTCATATGACGAGAACAACCGAGTCTACAAGCCAAACCTTCTCCTTCCCTACCCGCTAACTCCGAAGTCAAACAGAGTAAAGTCTCAAGATCGATAAATCAACAAGTGATTTTGGCACCTAATATCGAGTAACACGCCGGCGAGATGAAGTAGTCAAGCCCGACTAACCTCTATCTACCCTACGCCTCTGTCACTCTCGCAGAAGGTCTAAGAGCAGACCCAAAGTCGTTCTTTGAGTTCGATCGCTACGGCGAGCGAGTCGAGCACCGCAACAGATCGAACACGCCATGGTAGCTATCTCGATGGGGAAAACGAGATCTACCCTCAGACGGCGGAAGTCACGATCGAAAGCAAGATGAGGACGAAAACCGTAAAACTCGAAAACCAAGTCCTCGATCGTCGCACAAACCCATCGAAGAAACAAGCCTAGACCTCGTGTTGGTCTTAGGTGCACTCAAGGTCCGGGGTCGACTCGAATGCGCCTAAGAGACTCAACATGGTCTCTACGCGATCTTGGCACGCTGAAGCACCGACGACCGTGGTGTCCATCCTTCCGACAGAAGGTGCAAGTGATACTTCACCTTCGAGAGGTAGAAGCAACATGTGAAATTACCTCATCGTCGAAATCCTCGACATAGCCCGCCGACTTGAATTGGACTTTCGGTCCCGGCTCGATCTCGATCACACGGTGCTATGGGTCCGAGCACGGCGGTGGATGCTTCCTCATGTCCTCAAAGAAGTCATATCCTAGACCCCGATTAAATCTGCAAATCTTAGATTGGTCTAGAATAAGATTGAGCTTCTTCTTGCCTCCTACAAATCTCTCGAGAGTGTTCATAAGGTAATCGACACTCCGAAAGAGAGAGGTGCAAGAAGAGCAGGGGAAGAAGAGAGGCAGCAGAAGGTAAGGAGCAAAAGAAGAACCAAAGAAGAGAGAGGAAGAATGGCTTGTGCACGCACACCGACTCAAGGGACATCCCATCGCTAGCCGCTTGGTTCACGTTGCTAAGCTGCCTCATCCTTACCCCGGGCTTTCTCCCTTCTCCACAATCATATTGCAAGCACAATGTGGCTTCTAGAAGATCCTTAGTTAGCTTCACACATTTCTCATCCAAAGCAATCAAGTCGATTTTAGTTTGTTACACTTAATGCATGGTGAGCTAACAGGTCCTTAGAAGCAAACCGAGCAAACTTCCTTTCATGATCAATCATATCTTGAAACTATTTGGAGACGACCTCAAGTTCAAGAAGATTAACTTAGGACAGTTCAAGCATGAAACAATCGGCTCAAGTAAAGAAGCTTGTAGTTCAAGAATTTTATGATCCGCCTGCTTTAAGTTCATCTTCAAGTTATTGCAATTTTCACAAGACTCAGGCAGATCAAGGAGCATGGCATAAGATCCTCTAGCAAAGAATGTCCTTACCCTCACATGAGGTGGGAGAAGTAGTCTCATCAAGAATAAGTAGGGTAATGACCATCCTACTCAACTCTAACTCGCAAGCGGACTAACATTCTCCACCTTAACACTATCAAGTTTGGAGGACACACTATCATGTGAGGTCCTTAACTTCTCCATATCAACCAAAGAAAGCAGAGCATGTATCACAATCATCACTAGAAGGCGGATGTAAGAGCAATAATCTCTAGTGACACTATCTATTTCCTTCTCTAACTCAAAGACACCTAGCCTTAGCTTTAGCATGAAAACCTCCTAGCTTAAGAAAAGCATGATTGAGCTGTTCAGAGGTGGGATCTACCTCGTCCGAAGTCGGAGTACTCATTGTCGCCGAAGTTCGCCCTCGAGGGCCATGAAGCACATTGGGAGAAGTCGTCGCCGCCATCCTTGGGCTCTTGGTCACCCGTCTCCGTCATCGCCGCTTCCATCCCTCCACCTCGCCGAGGTCGAGGTCGTCAAGGCGTGAGGACGCTGTGGAAGAGCTTCTTGGCTTTGCCGGTTATGAACTTCTTCTTCTTTGGGCGCCCGAAGTGGAGGCTTCTTGTTGCGTTCTTGTCGGTGTAGTCGTTTTGCCCGAACCGCCGTAGTCGTTTTTGCCCTTCTCCGGCTTGGGGCGGTTGTTCAATGTGGTTGGGGCCACCACACTCGAAGCAAATCACAGGTCCTCCTCTCTTCTGTCCCTCCTCCTCTTGTAAGCATGAGAAAACTTCCGAGCTAGGAGGGCCATTTGCTCATCCTCGAGCCGCTTCTAATTGATCATCGATACGCCACAGAGAGCAAAGCAAGGAGAAACCACACAACGAATCAAGAAGAGAACCGTGGTTTAACCGATCGGTGACTAGGGCCATCGACTGTGACTTCGACTTTCGAGAGACAATGTCAATCTCGTGAGTCTTGAGACGCGAGTACAACGCATCAAGAGTCAAGGTCGAGAGGTCTGTGGTGTCCTTGATGGTAGTCACTTTCATCTCCCACACGCGCAGATCGAAAGTTGTAAGTATCTCGACGAGCGTTGTCCGAAGTCGGGTATGTGAGACCGACCGCCGGAGGTTGCTCAAGATCTTGTGAAAACGCTGAAGCACTCATCTAGGGACTCACCAGAAGCATCTCAAATTTGTTGTATTCTCGCTTGAACCGGTCTGTCGTGCATCGCCTTGATCGGGTGGTGCCTCATGGTATGCGCCGAGGGTCACCCAGATGTCGAGGGCGACGACAGTGAGATATGCGGTCAAACTCGCCACGACTCAAACCCGGATGATGATGTTCCTTACCTTTGCATTTGCCTCAACATCAGCCATGTTCCCGACATTGATGTTCTCATCGGCAGAACAAATAATCGAACCTTGACCTTTCGCCAGATGGCATACCGGCCTCGATGTATCTCTCCATTCGCTCTTCCGAAGGGTAATCGATGCCATCGAAAAGCGGGCGGCTTGGTCGAGTACTTGTCCATCGCCACGGCTCTTGAGACCGGTTAAGATCTATTGAAAAGAGTTAACCGCTCGATACCAATTGTAGGACCGAAATGGTGACGAGGGGGGGTGAATGGTGCCTTAAAATTACCCCAAATATTAAGACACAAAATCCCTCTCCAATAGCTATAGAAGCTATGAAGTAAAAAGACACCAAAAGATTGAATCAAAGAGCGCCAATGCAAATAAAAAGAACTCAAACATTTAGCCAAGAATCAAACCGCGCAACAGCTCTGATTTTTCTAGCGCCACAAGCAAAATACCGCCACAGAGCGGCAAATCGATGGGAGTTCAATAAAAGCATCTGACCTCCGCTAAGGACGCCAAGTCAGCTGCAAAGAACAAGGATTCAGATCATCTCGGTTTACAACCCTATGAGAGAACTTACAAGCTACAGCCACACAGTTCTTTTGTGTCTACCGATTTTTGCGAGACAAGCAGGCCACCGCCCAGAGGCTTTTCCAGGAGCCGCCACCAAGCGCTCAAATCTTTCGTGCGGCTCTACTCACACCAAACAAGTTGCCGCCTATCTCAAAGAAGTTACGATCAAAGGAGAGCAATTTATTTGAACAATGGGCATCAAATCAACAACTGTGCAGCCGATCCAAATGCTTCTCACGGGCAAACATGCCACCGCTGTCGGCTCAGAGATTCCACAGGCGCACACACAGTCGCCGCACTCTTAAACACAGAGGAAATCAATCAAGACAATAAAAAAGGTAAAACAAAGACAAAGCTAAACCGATGAGGACTACTGGTAGGATCAAAGAAAAGATCTCAAACAGCAAACAACAGGGTCAACACACGCGCCGCCCTGTCTTCTTACAAGCAGGAAATCAAAAACTTGATTAAGCAGCCCGGCTTGATCTTTCTGTTCACACGAGAAAATCGCCGCTACCCAGATCCGGATTTCTCAAGAAATAAAAAGAACTACTACTGCGCACAACCTTCAATAAACCGAGATGCAGCCAAGGAAAATAAACAACTCAAAAAACAAGGAATCGCCAGATCTGCATTAACAGCCGCCGCCATCCAGTTCTATCTGCTCGGCCAAGCACTGGAATGATCAAGGCAGTGAAATAAAAAGAACAAATAGATCTGGTCACATCAAGAAGGCAGCAGCAATAAAGAAATCACAACTCTTTCTCCAGGGCATTTGCCTCCGCCGCCAGCTCCTACAGGCTCACCATTTTTCTATTCGGCTCACGTCTGTTTAGGGGCAGCCGCCAAGAGGAATGATTGCATTTTTTTTTCAAGGAACCCTAATGTCCCAACTCACTCAACCACTAAAGCCTCTTTTGACCCTAGCAAACCCTAACTATCTCCCAAAGCCCACCAATACAAGCAGCCACTCACTCCTATTTATAGCCCTTGGCTAATGGGTCTCCAACCCGTTACGCCCGCTAAATCCAACGGAGCCCGCCCCGCCAGTGCACTTTGCGAATTCTGTTTCGCCTCCCGCACCTTTCCGAAGCTTCCGCCTCGCCTCAAGACGCCTCGCAACCACCTCGAGTCCACGCCGTCTTTGACACATCCCGACCGTTCGACCTGCCACTCGCACCTAGTCCGTCCACCGTGTCTCGCCACGACTCCACCCGATGTCCTGCGCATCACACGCATAAGAAACACATCAAATAGCACCGCCGATACATGAAAGCGTAAATACCAACATACTTACTATGACAAAATCCAAACTTGTCGAATCAAAGAATATGCATCCTAATCCCATACGACCAAGTTTGACCAAACCGACTGAGCCTGTTGCACCACGCAACGACATAGTCCAAACCACCCAAACCAAACTCGACTTCCTAAACCTATGTCAATTACTCATCACACACACGGGACGACCTCCACATGGTCTCTCACTTTCACATATCTCAGAATGCGTTTGATCAACGCAAGATGAGGTTCCCGCGGATCATGCATGAAGAGACAAGCTTGTTGAACTGCATATGCCAAATTAGGACGAGTGAGAGTCAACATCGAGTGCTCCACGAGGTCATGGGTAGGCGCACGGATCCGCAATGGGGACCTCGCAGTCGAGAGCTTGGCATGGGTGTCCACTGGTGTCGACGTCGAGTGACACTCAGCCATGCCGGCGCACTAAAGTAACTCCATAGCATACTGACATTGTGAGAGGAATAGGCCGGTAGCAGAGCGCTTGATGGAGATGCCGAGGAAGAGGTGAAGATCACCAAGGTCTGTCATCGCGAACTCCGAGTGAAGCATGTCGATGAGGCGCCGGAGCAAGTCGCTCGAAGAGGCAGTGAGCACGATGTCGTCGACGTAGAGCAGCAAGTAAGCCAAGTGGGCGCCGTCTTGGAGAACGAAGAGAGACGTGTCGGATGTAGAGGCGACGAAGCCAAGTCAACGAATGTACGTGGCGAATCGCTGGTACCATGCTCGAGGAGCCTGCTTCAGACCATAGAGAGACTTCTGTAAAAGACACACATGGTCAGAGTGAGCAAGGTTGACGAAGCCGGAGGGCTACTGGCAGTAGACGGGCTCATTAAGAGTGCCATGCAATAAGGCATTCTTGACGGCAAGCTGATGTATGGGCCAGGAGCGAGACGTAGCAATGGAGAGAACAGTCCGGATGGTAGCCAGTTTGACCACCGGGCTGAACGTCTCATCGTAGTCGATGCCTTGCTGCTGTGAGTACCCACGAACGACCCAATGAGCTTTGTAGTGCGCAAGACTGCCATCGGAGTGGTACTTGTGCTTGAAAATCCACTTGTCGGTGATGACGTGGGCGCCCGATGGACGCGATACGAGGCGCCAAGTGTCATTGTCGGGCAGGGCCTTATACTCCTCGGCCATCGCGGCGCACCAATTCGGATCGGTGAGGGCGCTGCGATAGTTCGCTGGTATGGCGGAAACCGAGGAGTGGACGACGGAGAGCGTCAGGCGATCGACCGGTTTCACAATACCGGCGTGAGCTCGCGTGACCATCGGATGAAGCCCGGCGGAGGGCTCAAAGACAGTTCGCCAAAGTGTTGCACTGGTCTTGGTGGAGCTGCCAAGACTTGCCAAGAAGAAGTGGTGTAATGTTTCAAAGTTCTCATACTAATTTAAATTAATTAAAATTATTATTTTATTGGATTTTCTGAAATTTGAAAGAGTTTTTGCCTGATTTGAATTTCTGAAGTTTTCAAAAGTCAAAAAAATTAAAATTTATTAATTTTTTTGAAGTTTTATTTGAGTTAAAGCGGAAAAAATATTTTCTCAAATTTTAAAAGCTTTTCTTTGAATTGTTTAAAGTCAAAATAAATTTAAATTCAAAATCTATTACAAACTTTAAGTTATAATTATTTTATTTAAGTCCAAAATAATTCTAGAGACTTCTGCAAATTTTTCTAGAATTTTTGGATTTTATTTGGTATTTTTCTAAAGCCCTTTTATTTAATCTGATTATTTAAAATTAGAAAATCAATTTAAAACTCCAAACCCTTTTCAGCCGAAATCCTCCCGCAGCCCATCTTCTTCCCTCTCTTCCTCGGCCCATTTTTTGCTTTCGGCCCACACGCATACGGTTCACCCGGCCATTCCCTTCCGCCGCTTTAGGTCGTCGTATTGAAATCCGGTGATCCCGCGCCTCCCTCTCCCCACGCCGTCGGATCAAAATCCAACCGCCCGCCACCTTCTTCTCCCCCACTTTCTTCTTCATGCGGTTAGACCTGACCCGACCGCCATTTTTGCCGCACGGGAGCTTCGTCAAACCGGCGCCCTCAACCGCCCCGACCTTCGCGGCCAAGACGCTAAGACGACCTGGCCACCAACCGCCACCACCCCGCCCACTTTCTTCTTCGCGCCGCTCGCCAAGACACCGCATCGCTCACAAGACGACCTCCCACATCGCCTCGCCGTCCCGGTGCCCCTAGGCCCCTATAAAAGGTAGCCCCAGGCACCCCTCTCTTCACCCATCCCGACGCCGCCACCCTTTCCCTCTCTCTCGCCGTATGCTCGCCGCAATTCAGGATCTCCTCACCGCCAGTTGCAAGCATGTCGCCGCCCCTAGCGCCGCCACCATTCGTATCGCCGTGACGCCGCGAAGCTGGTGCGCACCACCGTCACGCCGGAGCACCACGGAGCCGCCATTGTCATCGCCAACCACGCCGCCGCTTTCTTCGCCGCCGGCCGCCTGCCCTCATCTCGCCGAGTGGGTGAGAGCATCATGATCGCTGCCCTCCTCTCTTTTGCGACATCGCTTCCGCCCAAGATCAGAAGCGCCGACGACCTTCGCCCCCACGCCAAGACGGCCGCCTTAACGTGGCACGGCCACGACGCGCCACCGCGGGCGCCACCACGCCCACGGCGCCACGCCGCCAACCCCGCTTACGTGGCGCCACATCAAACCCTTGAGCCAAAGCCGCATGGACTTGGTTCAGTGAATCAGGTCCATGACACGTGGGGCCCAATTGCCGTAAATTGATTGATTTATTTAAATTCAAAATCTGAGGGCTGATGTCAAGATTATGCAATATATAGATTTTCCTTTAGAAAAATAATTCGGGAAATTCTTTTAAAATGCGATTTAGGTTTAAACTTGTAAAATTCATATCTTCTTCATCCAAACTCCAAATTGGGTGGTTCAAATTGCTAAATTCATAGAAAATTATTATCTAGCTAAATAAAATATAATTATTTAATTTGGAGTTCATTTGAATCTTCATTTGAATTTTGTTTGAATTTGGCTTATTTTTAGCGAGATAGAATTTAACGACTTTGAGAGTCGACAGAAGGCAAGTTACATTCTTGACCATATTTGCACCCATTATTTTAAATTATTTAAATTCTATCTTAAATTATTATTGCATGCTTATTTATATTCAGTAATTTAAATGCCTATTTTAAATTCATAGATATTCCTAAATCCTTTGTATGGCCAAATTTGATAATTGAATCAAATACATTGTCACCCTAGATAAAACCTAGTTGATACGATAGTATGAACTAGGATCATTTGAAAATGTTGCAAAGACATGCTTAGACCAAAAATGTTGATTTGGGGAATTTCAGCCAAAAATCAAATATTGTTGAAATTGTATCCATGACATTGGTGTGTTATGAAAGTTTATAAATGACTTTGCAAAATGAAATAAAATGATGGTTTGTACTTGGGTGAAATGGTTGTTTGGATGGTGCATGTTTATGCACGGGCTCAATCTGGTTAGGGTTGAGGCCCAGGGTTTTGTGGAAAGTCGCCCAAGTCAGTTAAGGACCAGTCTCTGTGCATTCCTTTGCTATGCCTATAATGGGCTATGCCACATCGTACTACCACATGTCCTCAGAATGGGGAGTAGGACCTGGCCAACTAATTGTAAAGTTCCATCGCGGTTGATCCTGTTTGTACGTGGACGGTCTTTCATGGACATTTCTTTTGACAAAGTCTTTCATGACTACTGTTCCCACTTGGCATAAGAGGGGGCACCCATTAACCCGGCGGGTTTCTATCCAAAGGGGGGGATTTGCGAAACCTTAATGAGGGTGGACTGCGATGGAATGGCGCATTGTAAAAGCCTTGACACGTGCTCTAGACTGCTTACCTAAGGTAGTGAGCGGTGGTATCGACGGATGCCGAACAAACTAGAGAATTCATGTCATGTGGGTAAAGCTGTACAACCTCTGCAGAGTGTAAAACTATTCGAATAGCCGTGTCCATGGTCAAGGACATGCTAGCAAAGTCTCTCAAAGTTAGATCTTTGGTTTTGATTTCAAAATGATTTGACACAAATGGTTTTGGATTTCTATCCAAATGGGAAGTGGGCAAGAAGCCATGTGATAGGAGGGTATCCTTCACCATTCATGTGTGAATGTTATCTGACTATAAAATTGATTTAGAAAATGAATTTTAGTTATAGAATAACTGTTTTGGAACTTAGTACAAGTATTTAAAGAAAATATTGCTTTATGCAAATCTAACCAATAAGCCTTCCTTTGAGATATCCTTGTATGTATGCATTCAATCTGTTACTTGACGGGTGTAACTTGCGAGCACGGTAGTTGTGCTCATACTTGCTTTATGCAAATAAATTTCAGAGGAGAAGGACTTTGCTCCGGTGTGGATCTTGACGACTCAGACGCTACCCCAGTCGATTGCCTGTGGCAGATCAGCTGGACTCCACTACTTCTTCGTCTTCCGTTGTGTTCTTTACTGTTGGCATGTAAGCCTCTTTTGTAATAAACTATGTTGATTATCAATAAAATATTGCGATTTATGTATGTTACCATATCTGTTTAACTGTGTTCTAGCTACTGATCATGGGACTAGTTCAGAAATGCACAGAGGATTTGGGGTGTTAATCCTGGGTCCGATACGGGACCTGCGGGACCGGCTGGGACGCAACCGGAGACGCACCATCGTGGGTCAGCAGAGGTCGAGCACGCTGCGGGCCGTCCGAGTAGACTAGGGGTCGAAGGGCGGTGTAGCCGGGGCAGGCGTGCTACTAGGTAGCGCAGCCTGGGCCGGCGCGGGCACGCCGTGCTCAATGTCGCCGAGCGACGGAGCCGATGAGGAGGGCGATTGCTCGACACCGGGGGGTGGAGCTGGCACACTAGGAACCTGCAGGGGTGCCAGTGCAGCAGTTGTAACAGCCCAAATTTTCAAAATTCAGAGAAAAGTAAAACCTATTTATTTTTGTGGAGTTTCTGGAATTTTAAAAGCTTTTCCTTAATTATGTTAAAGCTAAAACAAAATTAATTGCAAAAACTATTACCAAGTTTAAGTTGGAATTATTTTATTTAAATCCAAAATGCCCTTGAGAATTTTCGTGAATTTTCTCATAATTTTTGGATTTATTTTGCTATTTTCTAAAAACCAATCAATTATTTGAATTAAAACAATTAAGAAAACAAAAGAAAATCCCTAATCAGTTTTGGGTCAAACTGGTTCATTATCTCCTCGGCAGCAGTCAGCCCACTCCACCGCTTGCTCAGCCATTGACCGTTGGATTTAAATCCAACGGCCATCTCTCACCACGCGTGCTTTAACTTCAATGCATACCAACCGTCAGATCTAAATCGGACGCCCACAAGCACCTGGCCCCTTCATCTCGGCCACCGCCTCGTTATATCGCCACCATTAGATTAAAATCTAACGGGTGAGCTTCGCATCCGAGCCGCCCATTAAAATCGACGCCCGCTGTCGTCTCCTTTCCTTTCTTCCCCGCTGGCGACCTTCCTTTCCCGTCGGCCCGCCATTAACGCAGCTTTCGAAACCTTCCTTGCGCGCCGAATCCGCCGCATCCCCGTGATTGGCACGCGCGATTCAATTCCTTGATCTCCTCCGCCTCCGACACGGCCTCCCTTTCCATCTGCGAGCCCCGAATCCTCTTTTCGCCGCCGCGGTGCGACGCAACCTTCTTGCCCTCCACGCAGCTCCGCCACGCCGCCTCTATAAATAGGTGCCCGGTGCGCTCCTCCTCACACCACAAGACCATCACCCGTAGCCCTCCTCCTCCCTTCTAGCTCGCGAATTTTGAAGTTTTGCTCGGCGCCGAAGCCGTTCTTCTCCGATTCGCGCCGCTGTCCCGCTCCACCTCCTCCGTCTACACCAGAAGACCACCTCGACGCCACGGCCGGAGCACCCATCCACGCCGCCGGAGAACCACGGAACGCCTACCGACGACGACCGTGATTTCGTCGCCAAAGCTTCGCCGCCACGACATTCCGTCCACGCCGCTCGCACCTAAGGTAGCCACGAGGTTCGCCGTCTCACCTCTCTGCTGATACCACCGCAAGATCTCGCCGGCGTAGAGAACGCCGGCGAGCACTCGCCGAGCGCCGCCGAGCTCGAGCCGACGTGGCTCAGCCACGTAAGCACCAGCGCGACGCCACCTCAGCCCCTGGTCCAACGTGGCGGCCCATGTGGCGACCCACATCGCCAGATCAAGACCACCTCCCCAAGCCAATCACCACATAGACTTGGTCCATGTAAGCCGTGTCTATGACACGTGGGGCCCGCACGTTAGGGAATTATTTTAATTCCTTTAAATCCCGAAAATCTCAGGGCTGACGTCATTTTGCGCAATAATTGGAATTTCCTTTAGAAAGATAATTAGGAAATTGTTTAAATAATGATTTAGATTTAAATTTTGTAAAATTCATAACTTCCACGCCCAATCTCCAAATTGGGTGTTCCAAATTTCTAAATTCATGTAAAATCATTATCTAGCCAACTAAACCAAAATTTTGTAATTTGAAGCTATTTTTAATCTGTATTTAATTTTAGAAATTCTTTTAAATATCAAATCTAGGCTAAAACTTGTAAAATTCATATCTTTTGAACCTCAACTTCAAATTGAGTGATTCAAATTGCTAAAATCTTATAAAATTATTATCTAGCTAAATAAAATAAAATTTATTTCATTTGGAGTTAGTTTGATTTGTCTTTTTGGATTTATTTGAATTTCATTTGAATTTATCGTACTTTCGCGTATAGACTTTGACGATTCCGGAGAGGTAGATTCTTCAGAGGAGTTAGAGTTTCAGGACTTCAACGAAGGCAAGTTATACCCTTGACCATATTGCCCCAGTATTTTAAAGTTATTTAACTCAGTTTTTAAATTATTGTTGCATGCATATTTTTAGTCAATTATTTTAATGCCCTGTTTTAAGGCGTAGTTATTCCAATTGTTATTGTATGGCCAATCTTGAATATTGATATATCATTCCTTTGTCACCATAGATAAATTGGTTTGGAAATTATTCATGCTTAGCAAATGCTTAGACCATGATTTTGATTTTGGGAGGATTTAGCCAAATCATTACAAAACTGGTTTAAACTTAAAATTATGGTATTGTTTTACCATAGAGAATTTGTAAAGGTGGTTTCTACTAAAATAAAATTAAAATGGTTTGGACTTGGGCTAAACGGATGAATGGTGGGTGCAGGTTTATGCGGGTTTAATCTGTTAAGATTAAAACCTGTGGTTTGATTTTGAAAGACGCCCAAGTCGATTAAGGACCCATCTTTGAGCGTATTTTGCTACGCCTACCGCATCACCACATGTCTTGTATGGGCAGGACTGCTTATTAATTTGGGATACCTCATAGATACTTGTGCCGTGTTGTATGTGTGGGTGTCGGTTAGACTATAGTCCCACTGGCGCAAGAGGGGGCTCCTGAGGACTGGTCACCCAAAGGAAGCTAAACCTTAGCTGCATGAGTACTTTGAGGTAGATCATTGTAACGGCCTTGTGATAATTGCTTTGTCACACGCCTTAGGAAGCGTGGGTTGGCCGACACAAAAAGCATATTATCTCTTGTGGGTAAAGCTGTACAAACTCTGCAGAGTAGAAAACTATTCGAATAGCCGCGTCCGCGGTCATGGACATGCTAGCAAAGCCACTCCGAGTTAGACTTGTTTTTGGTTTCACAATGATTTCAACAAATGTTTTCGGGATGGTTAGTCTTGGGGAAAAATTGGGCGGTTAGCCATTGTGATAGGAGGGTATCCGTCACCATTCAAATATGGAGGTTATCCACACTATAAAACTGTTATTTAAAATCTGATTTTAAGTATAGTATAAAATGGCCTTGGAAATTAATATGATTATTTAAATTGAAAATCTTTGCTTTGTGCAAATAAACCCCGCCATTACCCCTTGTTTACCCTATGCATGCATCTAATCATATTTGATGGTGTAACTTGCAAGCACAAGGGTAGTGCTTACTCTTGTGAATAATCTTTATTCAGAGAAGACCTCTATCAAGACGGTGAGGACATCGATGCTTAGGCCACGCTTCCTCGCAGACGATTGCCTCGTGGCTAATCGCTGGGTCTACTATCGCTATTTTATTTCCGCCGTGTTTTACCTTATTTGGCCTCATGCCCGCTTGTATTAAACTTCAATAATTATTAACAAAGTGCGTGATATGTTTTGATTATCACTTCTGTTTAACTGTGTACACTAGAAATCCTGGACTAGTGTATGAACACAGAGAATTCGGGATCCTTCGCTCCCGGGTTCGACAGCAGTGCTAGGCACCGGCATGGCAGGGTCATCGAGAAAATCCAGGTCATGATGGGGTGAAACAGAATGAGGTTGGTCACTGCAGGTGAACGGAAAGGTGCTCTCATCAAAGATAACGTGGCGGGAGATGATGACACGTTTCATGGCGAGGTTGACACAACGATATCCTTTGTGAGAGGAAGGATAGCTGAGAAAAACGTAGGCCGCAGAGCCTGGAGCAAGTTTGTTGGGAGCAGTGGCGGACATGTTGGGATAGCAAAGACAGCCGAAAACACGGAGGTGGCTATACTGGGGCGGGGAGCGATGGAGCAACTTGTAGGGGATGGAGTTATGGATGGACGAGGACGGGCGCTGGTTCAGGAGATAGGTGCCTGTGGCAAGCGCCTCGGCCCAATACTTGGGCGGCATGTGCGCATGGAGCAGGAGTGTGCGGACTGCATTGTTTAGAGTGCGGATGGCTCGCTCGGCCTTGCTGTTTTGCTGCGAGGTGTACGGACAAGAGAGGCGCAGGATGATGCCGTGGGAAGTGAAAAAGGTGGTGGATGTGTGGTTTACGAATTCGGCATCGTTGTCCGCCTGAATGGATTTTAGAGGGGTGCCAAACTGTGTACTAGCAAAGGTGGCAAAATCAACAATGTGTTGGTGAACGTCTGACTTCTTTTTGAGGGGAAAAGTCCAACAAAAATGAGAGAAATCATCGAGAATCACCAAATAATAAAGATTGCCGGATATGCTAGCAACCGGTGATGTCCACACATCACAATGAACAAGCTCAAAAGGAGTAGAGGTACGCGAGGTGGAACTAGTAAAGGGTAGACGCACATGTTTGCCGAGTTGACATGAGTGGCATAAGGAGCGATCTACTTTATTACAAGAAATGAGCGAGTTTTTATTAAGAGTATCAAGGACGACATGGCCGGGGTGACTGAGACATTGGTGCCAAAGTGAAGACGAGGTGGCGAGGTGGGCGCTGGCAGCAATGGGGGCGACGGCTGGCAGAGTGTAGAGATCTCCCGCACTATTGCAGCGAAGGGTGACTCGCCGGGTCCGAGGGTCCTTGATAGAAAAACCGAACGCATCAAATTCTATAGAACAATTATTATCACGAGTAAACTGTCGAACAGAAAGAAGGTTACGGATTAGAGAGGGAACGACTAGGACATCGTTAAGCACGAATTTAGAAGATGGTGTGTGGAGGAACAAGTGACCACGGGAGGTGACAGGGATGTGAGAGCCGTTACCAACAGTGACGACCGAATGAGAGGGGGGTTTGGGGGAAAGAATTATACCATCGTTCGATGCCATGTGGGAGGTGGTGCCACTGTCCATCACCCAGGTGCCGTTTCCCTGGACGGCAAGTTGGTTCATGGCGGTGATGAGACCCTGCTGATCCCAAGTCGGTGCAGGTGGAGGAGACACTTGCGATGGCGCGAAGACGGTGTGGGCCTGCGGGGAAGGGCCGAGGATGCCCGAACCTGGAGACGGTGAACGCCAAATGGCTGCGCCGGGGGCGGCCACCCAAGGATTGTAGCAAATCCATGGGCCGGCGGGCTGCGGGGTCGCCATGAGTGGAGCGCGCGACGATGTGTACGAGCCGCCGTTTGACTTGTTTCGGCGGTTCTTGCCGCCGCGTTTGAAGTCACGGCCACCGCCGGTTTGTGGCGAAACCGATGGCGTGCTTGGGGCTGACGCACGACACCCACCCGGCCCGCAAGGAGAAGAGGACGCGGACGTGATGAGGGCGGTGTTAGAGGCGACCTTGACTTCATTGGCCAGCCGCAGTTCCTTGAGAGTGAGCATGGAGCGTGCCTTGGAGAAGGAAGGGAACGGGGTGGCATTGGCGATGTCGTCAGCGGTGTTGGAGAAGCGGGGATTGAGGCCGCGAAGCATGTTGAGGACAAGCTGCGATTCGGAGACGGTGTGGCCGACGTCACAGGAATCACCAAAGATTTTGAGGCGGGTGTATTCCGAGATGGAGAGATCCCTTGAACCAAAGGAATGGAATTGGTTGCTGAGGAAGATGGCACGAGATTCCTTGTTGTCGCAAGACAAGGTCTCGATGGCGACCCAGAGGTGACGAGCCGTCTGATCGGGCTCCATTGTGACGTCGAGAATGTCGTCGGCGATAGAGCCGTAGAGCCAGCTCAAGACGAAGTAGTCCGCTTGGATCCAGAGGTGGTCGGCGGGAGTTGCCGAAGCCGAGCCGTCGATGTGGGAGAGGAGCCTGAACTTGCCACACATGGTCTTGAAGAAGGAGGACCACTTGTGGTAGTTCGGGATCTTGAGGTCGAGGAGGACGGGGACATGCGTCCGGACGGCGACAGTGGAGTTGGGGTTGACGATGGCCAGGGGCACAACAGGCGCGAGGGCATCAACGGTGCCGAGCCGAGGGGGCGCTAGGTAGTCATGGTCACGGACACAAAGCAGAAAGCGGGAAGACGAGATCCAGATGCAACAAGCAAGCAGCAGCAGTGGGGATTTTCGGGAGGCGGAGGCGCGGCGGGGCCGTGAGGAATTTGGGGTGGGGAGTTGGGGCTCCATGAGGCGATGGTGGCACAGAGGCGGCGGGGCTAGCTTGGGTGGGCGAAAAAGGTGGCGCCGGGCGAGGAGATGCGCTGGGGTGGGTGTTTAGGCAGCAGAAGGAGCCAGGAAAACTGATACCATGTTGAGAACGAGAGGATTGGAGTAATCACCGTGCTTGCCAAACATGGGCAGGGGTGGCTTTATATAGCTGACCAATGCTAGGTTTAGAAGGTTACAAGATCCACAATTAGTGGAGTTAAACAAGGTAAGTTACAACGGTGCAGATCTACACAATCATATCACTAATAGATATCCTACGGCGGAATGGGTTACTTGAGCGCTGCATTGCGAGTCAGGAAAAAAGGGAAGCCCCACCTGCCAGTTCCACGAAGGAGTGATTACTTATTATGCTTTGGATCCTTGTTTCAGTATGGAAAATGTAATGACTGAACAAACCATCTCTGAACCTTCCTCCCTTCAATGCCTCTAATCCCCAATCTAGTTCTTCCTCTTTGCCTCCTTATTTCTGAACAATCTATATCGCTGTTGATTGGAAATTATACATCGAGGAGGGTCGTAACAATTTGGTATCAGAGTGTTCGAAATCCTGGATCCCCCACGCTATCAAACGTGAGCGCAAGCCCATTCGAAGGAGATGGAGCAGCAGATAGCCGAGCTAACCAAAGTCATACTAGTGCAAAGCGACTCAATCAAGACACTCCAAGACCAGAGTGATGCTATCCATGCCTCCAAGGAGGAGATCAAACTGGCGGTGTTGGATCTGCAGAGATGGAAACCTGAGATGGAATCATCAGTAGAAGGACTTCACGTGGAGATGGGCGAACTGAAGTCACAAGTGGTTCAGATCAAGCTGTGTTGGCGCTACGACCGGGTGACTTACCGCCAATTCTGCCCTTGCCTGAAGCCAAGTCGGATCTTGGGCTGGGGCTGAATGGTTCATCACCATCAAGCCAGGAGGAAATACTTCACTCGTGCAAGGAGCAGGATCTTGGGCCAATCGGCCACAGTGATGACATCAATCATCGGAGGAAGGCAAGCAGGGAAAAATTTATCCCCATGCTGCCTCCAGGCAATGGTAAGTCCGATCGCTTCAACTTGAGTAATTCTGAGGGTGATCCGGGGGGAACCACTTCTAGGCATTCAGGCATGTATTATTACCATCGTCATCCTCCTCCACCTAGACTGGATTTTCCACCGTTTGATGGTGAAAATCCTAAGGCATGGCAATTAAAGTGTGAAAACTATTTTAGGATTTGTTCTGTCCAACCAAAGTTCATGATTAGTGTAGCCATGATGTACTTCACGGGAGGGGCATTGTTGTGGTTACAGGTGTCTCAAGCCCATTCTTGGTTTGATACTTGGGGAACATTTGTGGAGGCGGTTTGTAGGAGATGTGGTAAGGAGAAGTTTCAACAGATCATTAGACAGTTTAACCATTTACGACAAATTAGCACAGTAGCAGATTACACAAAGAAGTTTAATGAACTTATGCACAATCTGCTAGCGCACCATGCTTCTTGGAACCCTCAGATTTTTGTTACTCGGGCCAGGATGGGCCGTGTAATCGATATCGATCGACTGTGTTGTTACATCATCCTTCCGATTTGGATACTGCCATCGCTCTTGCTTGTTTGCAGGAGGAAGTTCTGGAGACATCACGATAGGATTCATGTAGGGGGATTACACTTCCAGTACACGCTCGAGCATGCGTATAGCGCTACTCCTTCCACCTCCGCCTGGAAGAGGGACTCAAGTGGCCGGTGGTCAAGTGGATGACTGCAAGGGACCAGAGGGAGGGAGGAACATTCCTTTCGATGACAAGCTCAGCGCCCTCCGGGCTTATCGACACGCTAAGGGACTTTGTCATACCTACGGCGAATGCTGGTCCTGGGAGCACAAATATGCTTTTACCGTACAATTGCATGTTGTAGAAGAACTGTGGGAAATGATGACGGATGGTGACAGAGGTTCTCAAATTGCTGATGGTGATGGTTCGCAACTGGGAGCGGATTTGATGGCAATCTCGAAGGAAGCAGCAAATGGTTCGAAAAGTTACAGAACATTCAGACTTCAATGCATCATTCAAGATCAAGTTGTGGTTGGACTGGTAGATTCTGGTAGGTTACATTGCTTCATCAGTGAAGAATTGGCCAGGAGGTTGAAGGGTGCTCGACGATCCATAAGACTAGTCTAGGTTCGGGTAGCTAATGGTGGATTATTGTAATGTGCGCAAGAGTTTCCTTAGTGTCCCTGGCAAGTGCAAGGCCATAATTTTTCCATGACATTCAAAGTTTTACCACTGAGCTGCTAGGATCTCATCTTGGGAATCAACTGGTTGGAGCAACATAGCCCAATGACTGTTCATTGGCAAAAGAAAGTGATGTCGTTCTGGTACCAGGGACGCCATGTTTGTTTGAACGGCATCAAACCAGAGTCACCTCAGTGCTGTCTTATTTGGCAAACACCACCAAGCACTTTGGTGGAACCTCAGGAAGAGACAATGCTATTTTCGCTTAGGGCAGTAGATGATACTGAACAAGAAGTACCTCAGTCTATGCTACAGTTGCTGCACGAATTTGACCATCTCTTTATGGAACCTGAGGGATTACCTCCACAGAGAGTTTTTTTTATCATACTATACCATTGTTGTCGGAAGTCAGACCAGTGAATCTTTGAACTTATCGGTATACTCCCGCACAAAAAGATGAAATTGAGAAACAAGTAACAGAGATGTTAGCTCAAGGGATTATACAGCTCAGTGTCAGTCCATTTTCATCTCCTGTTCTGCTGGTTCCCAAGAAGGACAAAACTTGGCGATTTTGTGTTGATTACCAACATCTCAATGTAGCCACGGTCAAGAATTGATATCCTTTACCTATCATTGATGAGCTTCTGGACGAATTAGCCGGATCTCAATGGTTCACTAGCTTGGATCTTCGGGCAGGTTATCATCAAATTCATATGAAACCACAAGATGAACACAAGACGGCTTTTAAAGCACACCATGGTTATTTTGAATTCCGAGTGATGGCATATGGTCTGACCAGTGCACCGGCAACATTTCAGGGACTTATGAACACTATCTTAGCTTCTTTGTTGCGCAAGGGAGTGCTAGTCTTTATTGATGACATCCTAGTGTATAGTTCTAACTTATCTAGTCATGTGGATCTTGTCCGAAGAGTGTTGGCAATTTTGGACGAAAACCAATTGAAGCTCAAACGATCTAAGTGCTCTTTTGCCAAGCAGCAGCTAACTTATTTAGGACATATCATAAGCAAACAAAGGGTTGCAACATATCACAAGAATATAGAAGCTGTTCGAAATTGGCCAAGCCCGACAAATGTCAAGGAAGTTCGAGGATTTTGGGTCTTGCGGGATACTACCAGAAATTCATGCGCAATTTTGGATTGATCAGCAGACCTCTCATTGAATTACTCAAGAAACAGGCAGTCTTCCTCTAGACTGTAGAAAAGGAAGCATCCTTTCACGCCCTGAAAACAACACTGATCACTGCACCCATGCTTGCCTTGCTGGATTTCAGAAAAACATTCGAAATTGAAATGGATGCATCTGATAAAGGGATCAGGGCAGTCTTGATGCAAGAAGGGCATCCCATCGCATATCTAAGCAAATCCTTGGGGCCTCGTACTCAATGCTTGTCCACTTACGAGAAGAAAAGTCTAGCTATTATGCTTAGTGTGAAACACTAGAGACCATATTTACAGCAAGCTGAATTTGTTATCAAAACTGATTAGCGAAGCTTGGTTCACTTGGATGATCAACGGCTGATAACTCCTTGGCAACAAAAGGCTATGACCAAATTGCTGGGGTTGCAGTATCGTGTGTTGTACAAAAAAAGGCGCGAAAAATAAAGCTGCCAATGCCCTATCGCGAAAAGTTGTAGAGAAACATGGCGAATTGGTAGCGGTTTCCACCTGTATTCTGGCTTGGTTACAGGAGTTGGCCAAGGGATACAAGCAAGATGTTCAAACCAGCAGAGTGCTATCTGAACTCAATGTGGGCAACTCTAACTATCCAAAATTCCAAATGAAAGACGAGATTTTGCGTTATGCTGGTCAGATCTGGGTCGGTAGTAATACAACTTTACAACAGCGCATCTTGCAGTCCATGCACTCCAGCGCGATTAGTGAACATTCTGGTATTCAGGTGACGTATCATAAGATCAAGAAGTTATTTGCCTGGCCGGGGATGAAGAAGGATGTACAATCATTTGTCGATGCCTGTTCAGTTTGCAAACAAGCAAAAGTGGAACATGTCAAATATCCGGGACTTTTACAACCACTACCTGTAACTGAACATGCTTGGCAGATTATCTCTATGGACTTCATTGAAAGGTTACCGAGATCGGCATCATATAACAGTATCATGGTCATAGTGGATAAATTTTCCAAGTATGCTCACTCTGTGTCATTAGCGCATCCGTTCACAGCGTATCAAGTAGCTCAAGCTTTTGTCAGAAATATATTTAAACTACACGGCCTCCCTCAGTCCATCATTTCTGACCGGGACCGTATCTTCACAAGCACCCTGTGGCGTGAATTGTTTTGGCTGGTGAACACGCAACTGCGAATGAGTTCGGCATATCACCCTCAAATCGACAGACAGACCGAGCGCGTTAATCAATGCCTGGAAATATATATTCTCTGCTTTGTCCATGCTTGCCCAACTAAATGGTCTGAATGGCTACCATTAGCCGAATTCTAGTACAATACATCTTATCATAGTACTCTGAAGAAATCCCCCTTTGAAGTTCTTTACGGCCACTGTCCAAGATACTTTGGAGTAGTGGATCCTTCCTCCTGTGCCTCAGCTGATTTGGCAGACTAGCTGAAGAACAGAGAATTGATGACCAACTTATTGTGCCAACATCTCAATCGCACTACTCAGCGAATGAAGTCTGAAGCGAATATGAAACGCTTTGAAAGAAAATTCGCCCCGGATGACTAGGTGTACCTGAAATTACAACCATACATGCAATCTTCTGTTGCCTCACGAGCTAACAATAAATTGGCTTTTCGATATTTTGGACCCTTCCAAGTGGAGAAAAAGATAGGATCTGTGGTGTACAAGTTGAAGTTACCATCCACATGCAGCATCCATCCAATGATACATGTATCACAGTTGAAGAAGGCGCAAGCACCTGGCGAGAAGACATAGGCCCAGTTGCCATCGAACGATGAGTACAGGGTGCTGGATCGAATACCGCGTAGTCGATTACATCAAGCGGGTTCGACTTCGGGCACACAAGTCTTAGTGCAGTGGTCAGGCTCTTTGCCAGCAAGTGCTACCTAGGAGCATCTCAGTGAGTTGCGGACCCGATTCCCTCATGCCCCGGCTTGGGGTCAAGCTGATACTAAAGATGGTGGGGGGGATGTTATAGTGATTGCTGGAGTAGCTGACGGGGAACATGAATTAGCATCTTGCCAACAAAACGACAGAAACATCAAGCGTGGACGTAAACCGGTCGATCGATATCCTATGGTGAAATGGGTTACTTGAGCGCTACGATGCGAGTCGGGAGTGTGGAATGTGGTATGAACCGCCCAGATGGCATTAAGAACTTAATCTGGTGATGACCTTCTATTGTAAAACATGTGCAACCACAAGTCTGTAAAGCGCAACTTGGCTTAGTAAAGTGGTCGAATCCTGAAAGTCATCTCACTGGAAAGGATCGAGGTAGTGCAAGCGGCGGATGCGTTCTAGCTTGAATGGGACACCAAGGTAAGGTGAAATTGCTAGCTACGCTAGTTGTTGTGGCGAGTGGAGGCCAGCTGCGCTAGTCGTTGTGGTGAACATCCCGCACAACGTATGGGCGTAACCCTATATGGGTGAGATGACGGAAGGGGGGGAGATGATTTGAAAAGTTACTGTGATGGTCTCTCGACCACATGACTAAGGAATCGTGTGGGGCTACGCGTGGATTATCTCTTGTGGGTATAGTGTACAAACCTCTGTAGAGTATAAACTGTTTAAACAGCTGCGGCTACAGTCAAAGGCGGACATGGGAACTTACTAGAGTTAGTTCTGTTTCAAAAACCTTTGTGGGTGGGATAAAAAAACTGGTCAGGTGGATGTAACCCTGATTTTGGTTTGTTCCTGGGTGGTCGTACCCAGTGTTGTAGTCGTGGCGGAGGTACCCTCGAGTGCTCCTAGGTGGTCGTACCCAATGTTGTAGTCGTGGTGGTCGTAGCCACGATCAAAATAAGCATAGGTGGAGGTAGCCTCTGCTGTTATTTAATAATTGCACAATTATTCTCTTTACAAAATGCAACTTGGTTAAAATGCTAAGTGATAGCATTTTCTAATTATGGTATTAAAAAAACATCGCTTTAGCAAATAAAAGAGCCCGAGCCACCCTTGTCAAGCCTTGCATATATGTTATTGCATCTTGTGTGTTGGCTCGTGAGCACAGAAGTTGTGCTTATTCTCGCTCTTTCCCCCAAACCATTTAGATCCTGCGGATCATGGAAACTACGACTACTACGAGGACCCCAAAGTCAATGGGCAAGGCAATGACGAAGAGTAGTCTAGTTCGAGTAGTCTAAGTCTCGCCCCGGTCTAGCTGGCTCATCAGTTCTTGCGTGCGACCAGTATTGTCCAAGTCCTTGGTTAATACTAGTCGTACACGAGTACCTCAGTCGCTTGCCTGTGGATAGATGTGCTCTACCCCTCTCTTTTTGCTTCCACTGTAGTTTTCGCTATTTTCGTAATGTAATTGTCGGTGATCTAGAACCGATCTTGCGTATGATTGTTTGATTCGGGGGGGGTCTCCTAGATAAGAATCACGCAGAGAATGACACGGGGATTTTATACAGGTTCGGTCTTCTCTAGAGAGAATAACAACCCTACTCCTGTGTGGCTATATTGAGTATGCTGATTACAATCAAGAGAAAGACTAAGTCTTGTACTCTAGATTGCGCTTGTCCCTTTCTGCCTTCTGACTTCAACCTTATATAACGTATGAAGAGGTAGTAGTTCTGCTAGACGAAGAGGCATCCCAACGTTCCAATTGACGAACTGCTTGATGGAAGTTGTCGCTAGGGACGTGGCACCCCCACGTTGCTAGGCAGTTGTTGTTAGAGACGGAAGTAAATCATGCGGTTACCCACAGAGAGTAACATCACATATTAATAAGTCCCTCATGTGTTAAACATGGCGCATAATACTCGCTAACTGATTAGGCCCACAACTCAGCAAGTCCTATCAATTATAGGGTTGTCGAAGCCAGGCTAGTCGAAGCCAACCAAGTCATGGAAGAACTTACAACTGCTTGATAGTCGTAGGAAGGCTTACAACTATACCATGGTCGTAGGAAGACTCACGACCATGGTTTACGACCAGACAACTTGACCTCTCCCTTATAAATATTAAGGGGTATATTTAAGACTAATATGGAGATGTTCATATCTATAATAATTATTATAGATAAATAAATAAATGAGGATTATTAAATCCTCATCATCTAGCCCTATAGCTTCAAGTGAAAATAACTTACTTAAAAAGGGGAGTTGTAGAAAGTCTCACGACCACAGAGTAGTCGTAGAAGGTCTTACGACCACAAAGTAGTCGTAGAATGTCTTACGACCATAACGTAGTCGTAGAATGATGGTCAGAAGTAAAAGCCTTTCCAATTGGAATTTCATTTTGACCAGAAAAAGACTTGGTCAAGAAGGTAATTTCGCTCAAGGTGTAAAGACAGACTCGGTTTTCTCGAACAGGCAAATTAAAGAATCTCAATCGACTCTCACAAATCTGTCCGTTGGAGCGGTTTCCAAGGAGGTGGCAACTGTGGAGTTCCCACGATGTTTAACTCAATCGTGCGGTTATAAAAACTTACCGCGGGTATGATTCTAGGGTTCTTACTTTTCCCCTTTGCTTCAACTATTCCTCGAGCTTTTGCGTTCTCCGTCACTGACCAAATCACCTTCTTCCTCAAAGCTTTTCGAAATCAAATCCAACCTCACCTACAAAAAATGGCCAGAGCTATTTCTAAGTGGACGGAATCAGAGATGGATTCAGCCAAGATAAAAGCTTTGGTCGCCGCCGAGAAGATTCCGAAGAAGGAATTCGTGAAGTGGATTGAAGCTACCAGGCAACATTGGCCGTTGGGGGAGATTGGTCAGATCTCCGTCTTTCAGGGGTACTGCGAGTGTGGTTTTCGACTACCCGCTCATCCCTTCCTTAAACTTGTACTTGAGCACTTTGGGGTGGAATTGGTGAACCTTGTTCCCAATTCCATCACAATGTTAATTTTGTTCGTGTACTTGTGCGAAGCTTACGTTGGAATCCTTCCAGACTTGGAGCTGTTCCAATACTACTATGGAATGAGTAGACAAACTGGAATCGTCGGGAGCTGCGGTCTGAAGCTCCACAACAGGAAGGCCAAAGAGTATATTCAGATGTTCACCCGATCGTCGTGGCTAGGGTGGAAGAAGGAGTGGTTTTACTGGAAGACGACCAGTGAAGACAGCATTTCCTTTGCCGGGAAGTCTATCGAGAAGATTTCTTCCTGGGATTCAACTCCCAAGGATCTTGGCCAGATCGCCCCCTACATTCAAACCATCAAATACTTGAAGGAAGAGGGGCTCACCAAATGGCACGTGGTGAAGGATTTCATCACGTGCCGCATTAGCCCTTTGAAGAAACGAGCACATCCCATGTGGATGTACTTGGGGGGGGGCTAAGGATTCGACTAGAGATTATGAAAAAAGTAAGTAATCTTTCAAATTTGTTTTCCTTTGATTAATCTCAAGCCTAAACACTGAGTGTTCTATTTGCTTGTGCAGATCTCCCTCAAACAGAGATTGACGTTCGAGTCAAGCTCGTTTGTGAGAAGGCTCCACCACCTGATATGGTGGCTCCTCAAATCCTAGCGGTTGTATCTGCCAAGGAGAAGGAGGAATGCCTATAGGTAACCAAGAATGGATTTCTTCTTTAGGCCCTCGTAGTCGTAGAATGTTTTACGACCACAAAGTAATATTTCTCTTTCTAACTTTTGCATAAAGTAGGCATAAAAGACCGTCAGGACGACCAAGAGGTCGGATTGATGGTCATTAGCACGGAGGCAGAGCAAGTGAAAGCTCTTCCGGCCAAAAAGCGTCGACTTGAAGAGACCGTCGACAAGCAAGTGGCGGACTCAAGTTTTGATCCGGCTAGGCCCTTTGTGAAATTCTTTGCAGACATTGTTACTACAGAGAAAGCCAAGGTGATCGAAGTGATTAAAGCCTATAAGCACAAAGCCCCTAAGACTAAGGCGCCCTTCTATTATGATGACAAGACTTTTTCAGCCTCAGCTTCTCACCGCTTTGTTAAGTGACTAGAAAAGGAGAACTGAAAAAACTTTGTATCTTTTGTGAAGGACACTACTGCGACGACAGAGCTTATGGTCGAGGAAAGTGCTGCTTCTAAGGTGGTCGAGACAGGTCTCAACCATCCGGCGAGTCAGGAGGGTCAAGTAGCAGTAGCTCTCGCTCAGGACCCACGACCAAACGTGGTCATGGCAGACCCCATTCCTCTACTCGAATTTCGACCAGACGTGGTTGAAGAGAAGAAGTCATAGAAATCTTTCTTAGGGAAGGTTTCTTCTAGATTCAATATCAAGTCTAGGAAACGAAGGTATGTAAAAAGACAAAAGTATAAGAACATCATTTACCTTTTGCTTTCTACAAATTTGACATGTTTTCCTTTCTGTGATTTCAACCCGACTCCTCCATCCCCCGTGGGCGCCCCCCTCGAGAAGCCCGCCGCCACTTCTTTTGTAGTCGAAGAGACAACAAATATTTCTCCTGCAGTTAAAGAGAGGACAACAGAGGCGGTCGAGGGATCGGCCCCTACCTCTATGGTGGAAGAAATCGTTACCGCTGAGGCTACTACGACCACTAAGGTGGTTGTGGTGGCGGGTGCGGAGATGGCTAACAAAGCGGTGGAAGCACCTAACAGAGGTGGTGATGGAGCCTCCGACCACCACACCGGGAAGGAAGTCGTCGAAGACATTCCTCCCAGTCCTCAAGGAGAAGTTACTATTACCGAAGAAGAAGAAGAGCACCTCAACTTCTTCTCTGATTTCTTTGGACCTGCTTCCATTGTGGGATCTTCTACATTCAGGTCTCGTAACTGAGTTCCTCACCCTAAGGATGTTCCTAACAGAGGGAATATTTTCGATGACAAGTGTCTCGAAAAGGTGTTGTGGAACCGAGTCGAACAGATCAATGAATTGAAGGATCCCACAAGGGTATTCTCTATGTTTGCTCGAACGAGCGTAAATGTAAGCATTTGATGCCAAACATTTATATATGCGATTTATTTCTCACTTTTCATTGTCTTTCTTTATGCAGAAATTTTTGGAACAAATTGTCACTGTTGCTAAATACAACTGACAACTTAAGACACACGACCGTAATCTTGATCTTCAACAATCGAGAACGACTTTGACTGCTCCGAAGCAGAAGCAACTCGTCCGATCGAAGAGGTGAAGCTAGTCAGCCAAAAGGTCGTGGAGGATATGCAAATTGGATCTCCTTCATCAGAGTAGAATGTAATAGGAAAACTTGCAAAGACAAGTCTTTCGGTTATGAATATATATACCTGCTTTTTCTTGCAAATTATCTTGTCGAGTAGTTAGTAACTCATAAGATAATAAATAGAAAAACAAAATTGAATTTAAGATTAAGAATTGAAGTTATATTAATGGTTTTATCCTAGCCCCCAACTATTTGCTTAGTTTATATAGATAAACTAAGTAAATAGTGTATATAAGGGTGTGCTTAAAAACGAAGTTTTTCCTACTTGTGTTGTTGATCTTGATTGTCATGTTCTGGTCGTAAGAGTTCAGTAGCAGATAGACACTAAGAAGTTCTTTCTAGTGGACATGACCATGTGTAGAGAGGAAAGACTTCGACTAGTGAAGCTATATTCTCCGACCATAGTAATCGAATCAAGAGTATCAACATGAGTGGGATAAACTCTTCGGAGTGACTTAAAATTTTATTCAACCAGTTCCAGTAAACTCAATTTGTTTGACACTGATAGCAAGAGTTGGAAACAGTACGATGCTAAGAAATTCCTTCTAGTGAGTGGGACCACATGCAGAGAGGAAATACTTCGACTAGGTGTTGTGTCTTTCTCCGACCAGTTTAAACGCATGTGAGGTTACTAAAAGGAGTCAAACAAACTATAAAAGTATACTCCACTTAGACAATTTTTCAAAAGTAATGAAAAAATAAACTAAGGTTAAAAAGAGCTGGCTTGAGAATGTTTTGACCAGATTTTTGAAACACAATCTCTTTGTATTGGTAGCAAAAGTTAGGAACATGACGACACTAGGAAGTTCCTTCTAGTAGGCAGGACCACGTGCAGAGAGGAAAGACTTCGACTAGGTGATGTTACCCTTCTTCGACCAGTGTAAAGAAAAACTGAGTGTGTAAAAATGACCGAAAGACTATCCAAGCACTACTCAAAGGTAAGACAATAAAGAGTGAAGAAACCTGAAACTTTATTGATATAGCAAGGAGTTACACATAAAATTTGCGTAATTGGTCGATGTTCCAAGAATTGGAGAGAACCTGGCCGTCTTCCATTGCTAGTCGTACCGAACCTGGTCGCATAACTTCGACCACTGTGTAAGGACTTTCTCACGTGGGGGAAAGCTTATTCCGATTAGACTGGGATTGAATTTTCTTAAACACCAAGTCACCTACAGCAAGGCTGCGAGGTTGGACCTTACGATCATAGTATTTTCGTAGGGCTTGTTGGTAGACCGCTGAACAGATCAGGACTTGATTCCTGTTTTCTTCGAGCATGTTGATGTCATTCGCTTGAGTTTGTTCTTGGGTAGAGTCGCTGAATGTTTTGACCCTTGTCGATCAGATCTTTAGTTCTGGTGGAAGCATGGCTTCAGCCCTAAAAATTAGGAAAAAGGGTGTTTCACCTGTAGCCCGACTTGCAGTCGTGCGAACTGTCCATAATACGGAGGGTAACTCTTGTACCCAAGCCTCCGAGTGCTTGACATGCTAGTCGAACACTTGAGTTTTTATACCCTGTATTATTTGGCCATTCACTCTTTTCACTGCCCCATTGCTCTATGGGTGGGCAACAGAAGCAGAACATAACTTCGTACCCAACTCGTCACAAAATTTCTTAAATTTTGCGCTCGAAAATTGCTTACCATTATCTATAATTATTCGACTAGGAATACCAAATCGAGTAATCACGCTTTTCATCATGAACCTTTTTGCGGCTTCCATTGTTATCCCAGTCACAAGTTCGGCTTCAATCTATTTTGTGAACGTATCAATAGCCACAAAAAGGAACTCAAAGCCCCCTGGTGTTTTTGGGAATGGTCCTAGGATATGAAGACCCTAGGGCACAAAAG
Organism: Phyllostachys edulis; assembly: GCA_036346405.1. Lineage (NCBI taxonomy): Eukaryota > Viridiplantae > Streptophyta > Magnoliopsida > Poales > Poaceae > Phyllostachys > Phyllostachys edulis. The sequence goes on from CM070545.1 coordinate 40,562,015, forward strand.
GCCATGAAAGAGGAATAGTTTGTAATTGTTGGAAATTTTTCCTAGAGGAAATCATGGAGATGATTATATTTCATTATGTTCATAATATTGGATAATATGTTATCATGTTCCTTGAATGAATCATTGGTTATGAAGATTAACAAGTATGTGACTTGTTGGTGAAACTCTTAGCTTATATGGTGTTGTTCTAAATGAATCCTTGGTCGGGTGTCAATGGTCGGAACACTAGTGACTCTATCGACCAGCACATGTATTGATTGATGACCATATTGCACCGGTCATGGATATAGGGATATCGAATCAATAATGTGAACACATGTTAGAGAACATGGGGTTGGATTGACCCACCTTGAGACACTATTGAGATTGTTATGATTCTATGTGTCATTAGTTGGTCTCAAGCAATGATGATGTATAATCCTTAGACCTGAGATCAGCATGGTTTCCTACATATGTAATAGCACTCTTAGGGGTTGCCAATCGCCACTCATAACTGGGTAGTTATAAAGGTAGCTTTCGGGTATGCTATGAAATATGCGGAGGAATGTGACTGGTCGGATATGGGATTTGCCCCTCCTAACATAACAAGAGAGATGTCTTTGGGCCCCTCGTTGTGGTCAGATAAAGAAAATGCATGACCATGCCACTAGTGATCGAAGTGTTCGACCACGTGAAGTTATCCGACACTCGATCAAGAAAGTATTGAACAGTCCATGGATGACACAACATCTCACCTAGAGTTCAACCAGATATCATGAGGCAAAGGGAGAATACATGAGTAGGTCGCTTAGTTTGATCAGTTACGGACTGGTCGTATGGAGATACGAGTTGGTCGTAGACTGGTCGAACGTAATCACAGAGTGGTCGAAACCTGGTCGTATGGAGTTACGAACTGGTCTTGACCAAATACGAACTGCTTGTATAGAGATAGGACCTGGTCATAAGTGATGAGGACCTGGTCGTAAATCATATTGCATTAAGGTTCGTCCGATATAATTTGTGTATATTAAGGAATCGTTATGTCCTGCTAGGAACCGCTAACGACTCGTAGTCGGAAAGGGTTTCCGAGTCACAACCGATTACGCATGAACCTACAGGGTCACACACTTAACGGGTTGGAACAATCCAGTACGGATACGATTCGTCAAACGTGTTCGGATAGGATCCGTCACAAGCACTATATAACGAGATGCATGAGGCTATTGGGAAGAGCGGGAACGTAACAGACAAGACACACGAAAGTTGTGAGTTGAGTTGTTCCACCGAAACCCTAGCTTCCATCTTCCTGAGAGCTCTGCCGTGCGACTTGGTGCTAGCACACCGGCGTATGGTTGTTCCTTCTCTGGACGTGTGGATACCATAGAGGCGCTACTGCGGTTGCTGTTGCACTTGAGGACAATCCGCGATCTTCATAAGGAACTGCAGAGGTCGCTGGAGGAGACGATCGACCACGACCACCGCACCGACGTGCTTGACGCTAGACGATCGACTACGACCACTATATCGACGCGCTCTACGTTGGACCAGGCTGCTCCAACCCTTCTTCCGCTGCTCTGCGTGTTTGGTGGTAACGATCTGTGATCATCTATTTGCTTGGCTTCTTGGTTTACGTGGAAGAAAATTTTGATTTGTTGTTATCGTAGCCTACCCGTACCCCAACAGTAATGCCTGAGCTAGTTGGTGTATTTGCCTTCTATGAAACTAGCATTGTACACACTTCTTAACGAACTCTTTGGAATCATAAAGGGTTGTTGGCCAGTAGAAACCTTATCGAAAGGCCTTTCCGACCAGTGTTCTGTAGGAAGCATGAGTTCCACAGATGCCCTCGTGTATATCGTAAAGGAGATTTAATCCTTCTCTCTGCGATATGCATCGCATGAGTACCCCTTGAGTGTCTCGTTCATAGAGGTCTCCTCCGACCAAAGTATACATTTTGGCCTTCCGGGGTAAACGATATATCTCGAGATCATCATCAGGTAGTGTACCCTTCTGAAGATACTCGTAGATGGGATTCATCTAGGTATCCTCGTACTCTAGAGAGATTGTATCAATAGGAGGTGTTTCTGGTGTTTCGACCAGAGACAGCTTCTAGAGCTACTCCAAGAAGACTCCGTGTGGTACCTGAGATCGGGAAGAGGCTATTCGAGCTAACTGGTCAGCGAGAAAATTATCCTTTTGAGGGATATATTGCAACTCAAAACTAAAAAAATGTTTTTCAAGCCTTTGGATTTCCGATAAGTACCAAGACATGGTCGGGTTAGAGCACTGGTACTCTTTTCTAACCTGATTCAAGACTAGTTGAGAGTCTCCTCTCACGAGTAGTCGTCGAGTCCCTAGTGCTTTCGCTGCTCGTATGCCAGCCAATAAACCTTCGTATTCTGCCACGTTGTTAGTGGCAAGAAAGTGTAATTGAATGGCGTACTTTTAAGGTCTCTCTGGTAGGAGATTTCAGGACCACCCCAGCCCCCGAGCCACTTAACGTAAGCAACCCATCAAAGTACATCGTCCACTGATCGTGGGTATCGTACTGGGGATCCTGAACAGGTTCAGGATTTATCCATTCGGCGACAAAGTATGCCAAGATCTGGGATTTAATGGCCGTTCGGGACACGAAATGGAGGTTGAACTCCCCAAGTTCTACTAACCATTTTTCCATACGTCCCGCTGCTTCCCTGTTGTGGAGGACCACTCTTAAGGGAAACTCAGACGACACAATTATCTTGTGCGCATGAAAATAATGCCGCAGTTTTCTCGAAGACATGAGTATGGCATATAGAAGTTTTTGAACCTAAGGGTATCGCTCCTTAGACCCATGTAAAACTTTACTTACGTAGTAAACCGGTCATTGGACGTTTTCGCGTTCTGCGACCAATACTATGCTCACTGCCTGTAGCGTGACAACTAAATAAATTAAGAGTGTCTCTTCTGGTTTTAGAGAAACCAAAAACTGGAGCACTCATAAGATACCTCTTGACATCCTGTGTTTGCCTCTTCTGACCACTCGAAACCCTCATATTTTCTTAGAAGTTTGAAGAAAGGAAGGTCTTTTTCTCCCAATCATGCGATGAAACGACTTAAAGCCGCCATGCACCCTGTGAGTTTCTGGACTTCTTTCTTCGTGGTCGGAGGGCGCATTGTTTCAATGGCCTTTATCTTTTCAGGATTTGCTTCAATTCCTCATGAAGAGACAAGAAATCCAAGCAATTTTCCTAAAGAGACTCCGAACATGCACTTTTTGGGATTGAGTTTCAAACGGTGTTTTCTGAAGTTGTCGAATGTTTCTTGCAAGTCGAAAATATGATTAAGTTGTTTGATGCTTTTTACGACTAGATCGTTAACATAGGCTTCCAAATTTTAGCCTAGTTGAGGTGAAAAAGTCGCTTGCATCAAGCGTTGAAAAGAAGCGCCAATATTTTTTTAGACCAAATGGTATTTTGACATAGCAAAATATCCCAAATGGTGTAATAAATACGGTTTTTTCTTTATCATCTAAACACATACTAATCTGATGATAAACAGAGTATGCATCTAGAAAACTTAATACTTCACAACCAGCAGTAGAATCAACCAACTGATCGATACGAGGTAAAGGAAAATCATCTTTTGGACAAGCTTTATTGAGATCAGTAACGTCTACACACATACACCACTTACCATTAGACTTTCTAACCATTACAGGGTTAGCCAACCACTCTGGATGGTCGACTTCTCTTATAAAGCCTGCTCTAAGCAACTTGTCCAATTTTGATTCGATGGCTTCTCATCGATCAGGTGCAAATCTTCGTAATTTTTATTTTACGGGTTTCTTATTAGGCCGTAGAGCTAGCCTATGCTCGATCGCTTCCCTAGGGACTCTGGGCAGCCGGATGCTTGCCACGTGAAGACATCCGCGTTAGCTCGGAGGAAAGTGCCGAGGGCGTCTTCCAATTTGAGGTCGGAAGTAACCCCGATGTGAATAGTCTTCGAGGGCTCCTTTGAATTCAGAAGGACTTCCTTGACTTGATCATTCGGCTTTGGCGTAGCTTTAGGCTTCGACTGCTTGGTCAAAGGCTACCTCTTGCTTGCTTCTCGAGTCGGTATTTGGCCAACCATCTCGAGGGACTTGTGGTGGCATGTAAGCGCCATCTTCTTATCACAACATTCTTTGATCACTCCTTTGGGACCTAGCATCTTAAGACATTGATACCCGTAGTGAGCAACCATTAAGAATTGTGCCAAAGTCGGTCGTCTGAGTATGGCATTATGCGCCGCATCGAAATCAATCACATCAAAAGAGTTTTTCTCTGTCTGAAAATTGCTTGAAGAAACAAACATGACAGAAAGAGAAACTTGGCCAATGGATTTGGCCGAAGACCCTAGTACGATCCCATGGAATGAGTATCATGCAGGTTTTATTCTGGTCCGAGGTACTTGCATCTCGTCTAGGGCACTTGTAAATATATATTTAACGAATTGCCACCATCAACTAACACGTGATTCACTCGACAGTTGTTGATGGTGGGCTCAACCACGATCAGATATCGACCTGGTCGAGTGGAAGGGATCGGACATTCTGCCTTCTCAAAAGAGATGGGAACCTCTGACCACTTTGGTGTTTTAATGACAAGAGGAGGCTCAATAGAGTTTACCTCTCATGCGACAGCTTTGAACTGTCACTTTGACTCGTATGCTAAAGATCCTCCAAAGATGTGGTCAATGGTATGCTTCAGATCCTGGAACGGCATCTCCTCGTCATCATCCAGGTGCTTACGACCACTCGTTTGTCCTACCTCCTTGGGTGTAGGGAGTGGTCTTTTGCCGGTGTAGTAGTTCTCGAGTTTCCTTTGGAAAACCCAGCAGTTGCGAAGGTCGTGTCCTTCCTTTTTATGAAAAGGACACCACCTGTGCTTGCCGTTCTTCCGCTTGGAGCGCTTACCTTCGCCCTGTTCGAAGTATGTCTTGGAACTTCGTAGCTCCTTATCGCTTACGGCCAAGACTTCCTTAGAACTGTTGACTTGAGGTTTTTGACCCTTCGCCTTGTTCTTGGATTTCTTGACCTTCTTATCCTTCTTCTTGCTGCTTTTGCCCGCCTCTTAAGGATCTTTGTCATCCCGATCGATGGTTTTGTTCCACTCGACTGCTTCAGCGGTAGTCGCATATCAATCGGTTATCTTGAAGAGCTCAGTGATAGTAGCCAGGGGATTTAAAGCGATATCCTCTGTAATCCTTCTGCTAGGACTCCCTGCTTAAAGGTCCTGATAACAAATGAGTCAGAAACCTCTAGAATCAAATTGCGAACCTAACTGAAATTCCTGATGAATTGGCATAAAGTCTCGAGAAGGTCGTAGAGATATTGCCACGAATAGATCGACTCGAGTGGTTCGTTTAGCAACCACGATTGAGCGGACCCTTCGAGCATAGTTGGAAGGTAATTCGCCATGAGATGCTCTCCTCCTCCTGTTGCTCTGATAGCGGTCGTATATATCTGAAGGAATTCGATGGGATTTTATGACCCATCAAATTTCTCCACATTCACTGGTCGAAACCGTGGCGGCCAGCGAACAGCTCGGAGATCAGGCGAGAACGCCCAGCATCTGGTAATGACATCATACCACATTCTCTGTAGAAAAGAAGGGTTGATATCACCAGGCGAGCCAATACCCGATCGTGAGTGGACCCGACCTATGATAGGCCTCAGTCCTACGAGGGTAATGCTACTCATATTCCATCTGCCGTTACATATTTCTGAGTCGTAGTGGTGAACGATCATCTCCCCTGGGGTCTTGTCGATCATCGGATGTTTGAAGAGCTCTCCTCCGACTGGAGTTAAGGTTATGGGAACGATGTAACCTGTTGTCGCACCGATCTCCATGAGGCAAGTTGTTCGAACGACTGGTAGCCGATGGAGTTGTACCGCTACGACTTGTAGAATGATGTCGAGGAGGATGCTCAAGTCTTGTCATCGTCCTTCGGAGCCTTCGCACGATCTCTTCAGCGAAGAGGTCGTACCCTAGCGCTCATGCGAGTTCTTGAGTTGGGTTCTCGAGCAGTTCATTTATGTACTGGAGTTCTCGAGCCTCCTCCGACTGATATTGAACGTGTCTAGGTAAATTTCTCTGAGCCGTTATCCTTCTCCTTCAGGTTGTCTCAGGATCATCTATATCTGATCCCTGAGTTTGTCTTAATGGAGTGCGATCATTTCGATGATTTCTTCCACGCTCATCAAAGTGCTGATCCCGTTCATTGGCAGAGGCATCCTCATCATCGCCACGAGGCGTTGTAGGTTGTGATCAGCGGGGAGCATCCTCAGGCCTGCTTCTAGGAGAGAGATCATGATCTGAGGGGAGGGCGAAGACCTTCTGTGTATGATCTCCACTTGCGCTTGAGGCCTCCTGGATTGAAGAGTGGTCAAATGACAACGTCTGGCGACTTGGCGTAAACCCCTCTAGGAAGGGGAACTTCGGGTTATAACTGTCTGTGTCTGCAGGTGAGCCCTGCGAATGTGTGGTCGAACTCGTAGGAACAGGGTGCTCTCCCATATCCTCTGCGAGGGTAGCCGCAGAGTTACAACCACCAAATATTGATGGAGTCCATAAATGATGGCTTCCATGATTTGCCTCAGCAGGTCGGACTGCCTCAGACGGACTTGAACATTCGGAGGGAGAATCCTCATCATGTTGTGAGCCTGCCTGGTTGCAATCCTGATTGCGGTCTGATGGACCCTTGTCCTCTGAGGAAACTGGTCTCTCAGTTGGGCGTACTGTTGTGGGGGAAAAGGATTCCTCCTCAACTCCATCGGCGGTATGGTCTCCTGGATCTGGCAAATGATCTCTGGAGGCAGCATTACTATCGGATGAAATGATACTCGGCTCGTAGTCAAAGCCGGCATCCATGTCGATGTCTGCGTAGTCAGCCAAGTCAAACCAATTCTCCTCGTTCCACTCTCCTGCCATGGAAACATTAGGAAAAAAAAGAGATTTTGTTGACAAGGAATCACCGGAGATCTCCCCACAGACGACGCCAACTGTCTGTGATCTAGAATAGATCTTACGTATGATTGTTTGATTCGGGGGGTCTCCTAGATAAGAATCACGCAGAGAATGACACATGGATTTTATACATGTTCAGGTCTTCTCCGGAGAGAATAACAACCCTACTTCTGTGTGGCTACATTGAGTATGCTGATTACAATAAAGAGAAAGACTAAGACTTGTACTCTGGATTGCGCTTGTCCCTTTCTGCCTTCTGACTTCAACCTTATATAACGTATGAAGAGTAGCAGTTCCACCAGACGAAGAGGCGTCCCAACATTTCAATTGATAAACCGCTTGATGGAAGTTGTTGCCAGGGACGTGGCACCCCTGCGTTGCTAGGCAGTTGTTGTCAGAGACGGAAGTAATTCATGCAGTTGCCCACAGAGAGTAACAACGCATATTATTAAGTCCTCCATGTGTTAAACATGGCGCATAATACTGCCTAACTGATTAAGCCCACAACTCAGCAAGCCCTATCAATTATAGGGTTATCGAAGCCAGGCTGGTCGAAGCCAACCAAGTCGTAGAAGAACTTACGACTACTTGATAGTCGTAGAAAGGCTTACGACTATACCATGGTCGTAGGAAGACTCACGACCATGATTTACGACCAGACGGCTTGACCCCTCCCTTATAAACATTAAGGGGTATATTTAAGACTAATATGGAGATGTTCATATCTATAATAATTATTATAGATAAATAAATAAATGAGGATTATTAGATCCTCGCCAGTAATCATTTTGGCCTGTTCGGCCCTTTTGTAAAACTCGACCTGATGCGGTCTATGCCATTCTGATGTTTGTAATACATTGAATAGTGTGGTTTTCATCGTGTGTGAGATAATTCAGTAATGTATCTGTGAGTACTATGTACTGATCCAGGGAATAGCACATGATTTGGATTTGTAAAATCTGGATCCGACAACCTTCCAGATGGCATTGCTCTGGTACACATCCCCCCACCCCACTAAATTCCCTTTTTTTGAGAGACAGGAGCTACTAAATTCCTCATCATTGTTAGAATAGGACTCGTTTGTATTTCCTTATCTGTATATGGAAACCCCCCTTGTACATCCCTATATATATTGTCCATTGGGCCCTCTTGAATATACACACAATATTCATATCATGGTATCAGAGCATAAGGTACTAACATAGCTATCTTCGCTGCCAAATCCATCGCTCAGGCCACCGCCGCAGCCCCTCGGGCCACCGTCGCCGCATCTCGGGCCGCCGCCGCCGCTCGAAGTCGCCCGAAGCCGAGGAGCTCGAGGCCTTCCTCGACGTGCCCGTCCCGGAGCCGCTTTCCTCAACGCGCCTATCCCAGAGCCGCTGCGCCAGTCGCGCTGCCGCCGTCGGTAGTGCCGCCAAGGGGAACTGTACTCCCAGAGAGTCCGCTATCACCAGAGAGCCGCCCGCCGGAGCACCACCTTCGCCTGTCCGATGAGCGCCGTCACTGCTCGAGCAGCAGCAGGGAGAACCTAGTTCCCCATGTGCACATTGAGTGCGAACCGGCCTTCGGTCTTCAGCATTTTAGTGCGACTGGCCCAGCCGAAAAAAATCCAAAAAAAAAAATCAAAACATCACTCTAACCGCCACGCTATCTAGCGCCGCCTGTAAGACTTCGTTGCCTGGGTCGCCGCACCATCCAGCGCCGCTTACCGATGGCTTCCATTCCATCAGCTGCGATCCCATTCTCGGGAACAAAGCTTAATGGGACGAACTATAGATTGTGGTCTTCACTCATGGAGATCATGCTCGATGGTCTCCGCCTCTAGGGGTATGTCACTAGTGCCCGTCCTTGTCTGCCGTCACCGCCATCTCATCCTGATGACCTACTTCGTGCATCTCTCAGAGAAGATGAGGCCACCAAGAAGGAGGCAGAGGCCGCCGCTGCTGCTGATGAGGCCTTTCACTATGCGATAGTTGCTTTTGAGCGCTGGTGTGCTAATGAGGCCCGTGTTCGAGCCATCCTGGTGGTCAGCGTCGACGACTCCATCTAGTCAGACATTATTGATCTGCGTTCTACTCATCAGATCTGGGAGTACTTGCGCGAGCGATACCAGTAGAGCAGCGATGCTTAGTTTTTTTTCGCTTCAGCGTGAGTTGGAGACGCTTCGCCAGGAGGACTCCTCCGTCGACGACTTCTTCTGAGCCCTAGCCAGTCTCTAGCACCAGCTGGACAAGCTGGCTTCTCTGCTTTGCTAAGAGTGTCATAAAGTGCAGAAGGTGGATCGTGATCGCCTTCGCCTTTATGACTTCGTCTGCCATCTTCGCCCAGAGTTTGAGCCTGTCAGGGCTCAACTGCTGAGCCGCTCACCACGACCGATAGTCACCAAGGCTTTGTCGACGTTTCGCGTTGAGGAGGTTCATCACGGGTTAGTAGCACAGTTTGTTCCGGCTGTGCTTGCTACCACTTCTTCTTCGACTACATGGACGGTTCCTACTTCGACTACAGTCCATCCTCTAGTGTCTGTTTCTGCTGCTGTTTTTGCACCAACTGGGGTTTGGTGCAATTATTGCAAGAACTTCGGGCACGACTATCAGCGTTGTGCGGTGCGTAAAAAGCAGAACAAGGCACGTGGGAATGGACGATCCAAGGGGGCCAGGGAGGCCCTTCCTCCACGAGAGGACGGACCAACACGTCAGGACCTTCTCAGCGAGGTGACTCTGTTCAGCAGTTCTACCAGGCTTTACTTCAATAGCTCAACAGGTTCTGCTAGTCTAGTTCAGACATCTCCTCCATGTACTTCTTAGGTTCTGGATTCTGGTGCCTCTTTCCACATGACACTAGACTCCACGTCTCTCACTTCAGTAGGACCTCCTATTTTTCCTATCTCTGTTCAGACAGCTAACGGTATTCCTCTGTCTGTCAACTATCAGGGCACTCTTTTGTCCACTAACTTTTTTGTTCCAGCTGTTTCCCATGTTTTCCAGCTTACCATACAGCTTCTCTCGATGGGACGGCTCACCGATCTTGGTTGTAGGGTTGGTTTTGACTCTCACACCTATTTCATCCAGGATCGACAGACAGGGACGATACTTGGGACTGGCTAGCACCGTGGGGATCGTCAGGGTCTCTACATCCTTGATTGCCTCCACCTTCCATCCACTGATGATGCTCCTCGTTACGTCCTTCGTGACTGGGCATCCCTTCAACCTCCTGATCGTCTTGGATTTGCTCCAATAGCTCATGCTCTCTCTGTCACTGAGCCTAGTTCTTATCATGAGGCTACTTCTCATTCCGAGTGGCAGCTCGCTATGGCAGAGGAGCTTGATACTCTTCGATGTACAGAAACTTGGGATATTGTACCGACACCTGTGCATGCTCGTCCGATCACGTGCTTGTCTTGTGGCTCGTGGTTTTTAGCAGGAGTACGGTCATGACTACGATGAGACTTTTGCCCTTGTTACCCATATGACCACTATTCGCACTCTTGTTGCAGTTGCTTCTGTTCGCTAGTGGTCTATCTCTCAGCTGAATGTTAAGAATGCATTTCTTAATGGTGTCTTGCATGAGGAGGTCTATATGCAGCCACCACTTCGGTATTCTGTTCCCGATGGGCACGTCTGTCATCTTCGTCATGCTCTTTATGGCCTCAAACAGGCTCCTCATGCTTGGTTTGCTCGTTTTACCTCAGTGATTACTGCTATCAGTTTCGCTGTCAGTTCCCATGATCCTGCTCTTTTTGTTCATGTCTCGTCTCGGGGTAGGACACTGCTTCTTCTGTATGTTGATGATATGCTCATCACTGGTGATGATTTCTCATTCATCACGTATGTGAAGAAGCATCTCAATGAGCAGTTTTTGATGACTGATCTTAGTTCTCTTACGTACTTCCTTGGGATTGAGGTCTCTTCCATGCCTGAGGGCTATTACCTCTCCCAGCAGAAGTATGTCTAGGATCTTCTTGATCGGTCTGGTCTGACTGATACTTGCACCGCTGAGACTCTCATGGAGCTATCCCTATAGCTTCGTGCCACTGATGGTGATCTTTTTGAGGATCCTACTCGATATCGCTATCTTGTTAGGAGTTTGGTGTACCTTGTGAGCACTCGTCCTGATATTGTTTATGTTGTTCATATCTTGAGTCAGTTCATGGCTCGTCCTACCCATCTTCACTACAGTCACCTTCTTCGTGTTCTTCGCTACTTGCGTGTGACTATCTCCCATTGTTTTTCCCCCTAGCTCTACCTCACTACAGCTTCAGGTGTACTCCGATGCGACCTGGGCTAGTGATCCTTCTTATCGTCGTTCTTTTCTACTTACTGTGCTTTTTTTGGCTCCTCCTTGATTGCTTGGAAGACTAAGAAGCAAACTGCAGTTTCCCGTTCGAGTCCAGAGGGTGAGTTGAGAGCTATGGCAGTAGTGATAGCAGGGGTTACTTGGTTGAGGTGGCTACTTACATATCTTGGAGTGCTTGTGATGGGATATACGACTCTTTTGTCTGACAGTATATGTGCTATCAATATTGCCCAGGACCCAGTGAAGCATGAGTTCACTAAGCACATTGGTGTGAATACTTCATGCACTCGCTCACAGGTGCAGAAAGGAGTACTTGCTTTACAGTTTGTGCCATCAGAGTTACAGGTTGTTGATTTCTTCACGAAGCCACAGACTAGGGCATAACATTTATATTTTCTCTCCAAACTCAGTGTGTGTGATCCACCATGAGTTTGAGGAGGGGTGTTAGAATATGACTCTTTTGTATTTCCTTATCTATATATGAAACCCCCCTGTACATCCCTATATATATTGCCTATTAGACCCTTTTGAATATACACACAATGTTCATCTGATGTCAATGCGGTGTCGAACTATTGTCACTTCTCTATCGTTGAAGTTTAGTTCGAATACTAAAACGTATGCAGGATTTTTCCTCTGCTTGTAGAAAATGCTTCACAATAAATGGGCAGTGCACTGCAGTGTGTTATTTTGGATTTCTTTATATGTCTTCTTTATTTTCTTACACATGTATATCATATATCTCCTTGTACTCTCTATATATAATGCACATTGTATCTCTTGAATACATACACAATATTCATAACATGGTATTAGAGCAAAGGTTAAAACTCTAGCCCAACTTAGCCTCCAACTGCTTATCCCGGGGGCGGCCACTGTTAGAAAAATAGGGACAAAAAAGACACAAATTTTTACATGGAAAACCCTTGCGGGAAATAACCACGGACGCCAACCGGCGATGATCACTATATGAGGAACGATTACAAAACGCAGGGGATTACAATGAGGCGTCCCTCTCCCATGCGGCTTACAAGAGGTATATAAAGAGGTAAAAGGACTTAGAGTCCAAGTAGGAAACTAATCCTCTAATATGGCATATTCCAGATACTTCCATATTAGAAATTCGGATCACATACGGATCCAAATATTAACAATCTCTATCTTGAGACGAATTTCCTCTTGTAGCAAAATAAAGAATCATCAATCACCAGATGATTCCCCAATAAGATAAAAAAAAAAATCACCGTGCACCAACTAGTCTCTAGGACTAAACTGTAATACCAACTAAGCTTGAGCAAAGCTCAAACTTAGTAACAGGAACTGGCTTTGTCATCATATCAGCAGGATTATTATGAGTACTTATCTTGCACACCTTGACATCACCTTGAGCAATAACACCTTGAATAAAGTGATATCTCACATCAATGTGCTTTGTTCTCTCATGGAACATCTGATCCTTCGTAAGGTATATAGCACTTTGACTATCACAAAATATAGTAGTGCAAGAATTATCTCCACAAAGCTCAGTGTACAAACCTCTCAACCAAATAGCTTCTTTACAAGCTTGAAATAGCCATATATTTCGCTTCAAGAGTTGATAAGGCAGCGATGAGCTTGCAAACTTGCCTTCCAACTAACAGCACAACCACCAATGGTGAAAACATAACCTGTTAGAGACCTCATTTTGTCCAAATCACCAGCATAATCAGAGTCAACCTAACCAACAAGTTCATCTCTAGAATTCCCAAACTGCAAACAAGCATTAGAAGTGCCACGCAAATATCTGAAAATCCACTGAACTGCTTTCCAATGCTCTTTTCCAGGATTAGTCATGTATCTACTGACAACACTCAATGCATGAGATAAATCAGAACGAGAACAAACCATGGCATACATAAGAGAACCAACTACACTGGAATATAGAACTCTAGACATGTACTCAATATCATAATTTGACTCAGGACATAAGGCTGAAGATAATCTGAAATGCGAAGCTAATGGAGTACTCACTAGTTTTGCATCATGCATATTAAAACGACAAAGGACCTTCTCAATATAACCTTTTTGACTAAGGTATAACTTGCCAGATTGCCTCTTTCTAATAATCTCCATGCCAAGAATCTTCTTTGCTGCACCTAAGTCATTTATCTCAAATTCATTACTCAATTGTGCTTTCAGTTTTGCTAGTTCTGACTTATCTTTTGCAGCAATCAACATACCATCAACATAGAGAAGTAAATAAATAGCTGAACCATTAACAACCTTTAAATAAACACAGCTATCATAATCAGACCGCTTAAAGTCATGAGAGAGCATAAAGGAGTCAAATCTCTTGTACCATTGCCTAGGAGATTGCTTCAAACCATAAAGAGGTTTCTTTAATCTACAAACAAGGTGTTCTTTTCCAGGAGTAACAAAACCCTCAGGTTGGTCCATATAAATGTCTTCTTCCAACTCCTCATGTAAGAATGCAGTTTTAACATCTAATTGCTCAAGTTCATAATCACGCATAGCAATAATCTTGAGTAAAGTCACGAATAGAACTATGCTTCTGGCTGGAGAAAAGACATCATTAAAATCAATACCGAATCGACTATAACCTTTAGCAACCAATCTTGTTTTATACCTTCTTTGGTTCAAGAGAAGAAATACCTTCCTTTCTTTTAAAATCCACTTGCAATGAGCAGGCTTCTTCTCCTTTGGCAATTTCACTAATTCCCAAGTGCCATTCTTTTCAAGTGACTCCATTTCATCATGCATGGCGCTTATCCACTTATTACAATCGGTGGAGTTAATAGCCTCGAGTATGATGAAGGTTACAATTACCTTCAATTTCTTACGCCACACTCAAAGCATAAGCAACAATATTAGCTTCTTCAATCAACCTCTTGGGTGGATTAATCTCCCTCCTAGGCCTATCAACTGCAATAGACTGTTGTGGTGGCTGCTCAACAATAGGAGTATCCTCAACAATAGGTGCATCATGAACAACAATATTTCCCTTATCTGATGTGTCATTTGAACCAACAAAATGGTCTACCTGAACACTTGAATTCTGCTCACTCTCAACAGGAACATTAGTGGGCGGTTTATCATGAAGCATATGATTCATTAAAGACAACATTTACGCTAATCACAACCTTCCTTGTTTGAGGATTCCACAACTTATATCCTTTAACACCAGATTTATAACTAAGAAAGATGCACTTAATAGCTCTAGGCTCTAATTTTCTATTATCAACATGAGCATAAGCAAGATCTGACCAAAAACTCTCAATTTCAATAATTTCTTTGGGGAACGGACCATACCTCAATTGGAGTCTTCTTTTCAATTGCAAGAGAGGGTGACCAATTAATAAGGTAGCAAGCAGTGGAAGCGGCTTCAGCCCAAAAACGTCTATGCAAACCTGCATTTGACAACATGCAACGGGTCCTGGAAATGATGGTCCTGTTCATACGCTCAGCTATACCGTTTTGTTGAGGAGTGCTAGGAACGGTGTAGTGCCTAATAATGCCTTCAGTTTTACAATATGATTCAAATTCATCATAACAGAATTCCATCCCATTATCAGTGCGAAGTTTCTTTACCTTCTTTTCAGTTTGCCTTTCAACCATAGTCTTCCACTCTTTAAATGCTGAAAATGCTTCTGATTTATGCTTCAAGAAATAAGGCCACACTCTTCTAGAGTAATCATCAATAATTGTTAACATATAACGAGCACCTCCTAGAGATGTCTTCCGAGATGGCCCCCATAAATCAGAATGCACATAATCCAAAATACCTGCTGTGGTATGAACTAAGGTATTGAACCTCACCCTCTTGTGTTTGCCAAACACACAATGCTCACAAAATTTTAGCTTACCGATGCTATGTCCATCAAGGAGTCATCTCTTGCTCAATTCTGCCAAACCAATTTCACTCATATGCCCAAGGCGCATATGCCAAAGATTAGTAGCATCGGAATCAGATAATGAATTTGAAATTACAGCAACATTACATAATATTGTAGTACCTCGCAGATGGTACAGATTGATAGATTTAATATCAGATTTCATCACAACAAGAGAGTCTTTTGATACCTTCAAAACTCTACCTTCACCAGAATACTTGTACCCTTTACCATCAAGAGTACTTAAAGAGATAAGGTTTCTTTTCAAATCTGGAATGTGCCTCGCATCTGTCAAAGTTCTGACAATGCCATCAAACATCTTAATCTGAATTGAACCAATTCCTACAACCTTACAAGATGAGTTATCACCCATCAACACAGTACCACCTTCAACAGGTTCATAGGTGGCAAACCAGTCCCTATTAGAACACATATGAAAGGTACAGGCAAGATCAAGAATCCATTCATCATTGGTCTTAGCATATCTAGCAAAAGCAACATGAACTCCTCCATCAGAACTATCATCAGCAGCAAGGGAGGTTTTTACCTTCATCATCTGGTTTACCTTTTTGTAATTTGTGAGAGTACAACTTCTGCTTGAAATGCATCTTGCTGGTAAGATCCTTTGTCATGCAAATTTGTTCCAGCTTCAGCCATAATGCAGCAGCTGTCTTCTCCTTCAAAACCTCCTGCAAAATATTATTTGATAAATGAAGGTGAATATGAGATAAAACCTTACGGTCTTTACGCTTCTCATCTGCAGTCCATGTGATAGGTTGTTTCTCAAACCCTTCCAACGCATCATCCAAATCCATCTGTGCCAACAAAGCCCTCATCTTAACTTGCCACAGCAAGAACCTTGTGTCTCGACCCAGGAGTAGAAGATCATACTTCAAAGTCGCCATGAGGAATAAAACCTAAAAATTGCTAGTACTGATCTGTATAAATCTAGCAAAAATCACGACCTCTTTGATACACATTCTCTATACACGAATCAAAGATCTTTAATCTCCTGGTAAATCTTTCGTGTGGACGAAGCAAAGTTGGCCGAAATTGATTCTCTCCAAACCCTAATCTCCTCTCCTGTGTTCTGATACCACTTGTTAGAAAAATAGAGACAAAGATGATCACTATATGAGGAGCGATTACAAAACGCAAGGGATTATAATGAGACGTCCTTCTCCCATGCGGCTTACAAGAGGTATATAAAAAGGTAAAAGGACTTAGAGTCCAAGTAGAAAACTAATCCTCTAATATGACATATTCCAGATACTTCTATATTAAAAATTCGGATCACATACGGATCCAAATATTAAAAACCACATTAGTTGTAATTTTTCCTCGTAGAAGCAATAGCAGCATCTTCATCGTCCCTTGGTACCGTTGCCGCAATGAAGAAGGCGTTCAGGATCTTTGACGAGTACCTGCAGGCCATCATGCCCGATAGCGACTTCCCCATCGGCAAGTTCGTCGATCTCGCAAAGTGCTTGCCAGACATCGCCCAGAGCGACCACTCTACTACGCCGCCCCTTTTCTCCATGAAATTCCAGTATTCAGAAGAGAAGCGCCATATTCAGTGAGGTCATTTGTGAACAAGGGTTTGCAGCGGGCCAACCTATCCTCCTTTCTTTCCCAAATTGCCTGGGATAATAGGCAACGCAAGAATAGATGATTAATGAGCTCTGAATCGTGACCACACGTATAAAGGACCTAAATCTTGCTCACAAACATGTAAATGCTCTAAATCTTGACCACAGCTTCGACATGTCACAGTAGAAATTGCCACTCCTTTGTTAACTAGATTGTTTGGCTCTGTTTATAAAGAAATACCTTTGAACGTTAAGTTTGGTGCACCTAACTGGCTTCTCAAAATAAAGCGTGTTTCTTCATGCTAGCAGTTAAGCAGCATGTAGATGATAGACTGGTTACACATTTACCTGTTCGAGCCAGTGTCTCACTACTGAAGATCTTAGAAATTTGCCCCTCGTCAGGCCTGAATTCTGAATGTGGGGCTACCTTGTGAGCCAGTTAAGCCTACATCACTATGCTAAGATTGCACATGGATCCTGCTCGGAGATTCAACCGATAAGACTGTGAAATAGTGCTTTAAATGACAGCGCAACCGAATATGTAGTTGCTTTTGGAGTGTTTTCATGTGGTTTGTGTTCTTTTATTCTAATGGTCTCGACTAAAGTCCGATAAAGCTTACTGGCCTAGTTTTGATCTCCATGTTATTTTTCATTCGCGGAAGAAAAAGGCAGTACTGGAGTAAAATAGTAAATTTCATGTTTCGTCAGATGAGATCCACCCCCAACCAAACATGAAATTGGTTGTTCTGAACCTGAAGGTGATCTTAATGCCAGCCCTAGCCTCTGGGAATCTTGGAAAGCAAAAGCATGTTGGACATGAGTATACGTTTCCATTTGTTAGTCCAGCCCAACACGATGCCACCATTTACCAAGCGACAATGGCAATTCAGTTTCAACTCGAAGGTGGTCTGAATGCAGAAACGCAGAGAATTAGGTCTCAGGTATGGTTAGGCTGCACTCCGTACAGGAGTCCCGGATATCGGCTGTTCGCCACATGACATGATGTCACCATTACCTAATGGCAACGGTGATTCAGCTTCAGGTTGAAGGCGGTGTGTGGCCTGACCGCGAGTGCTAGATTCAGGCTTCTCGCAGACATGGTTAGAAATCAGTACACGAGTTCATGCCTCGTTTTGATGCAGCCTGATATCATCGATTCCTACTGATCATTATGATCTGGTCTGAGTTTTTAATGGAGCTAACGTGAGCTGATAGTAACCGCAGCTGTGAGCGTGGCCAGACATGAATGGGCATACGGGCGAAGGCGAGTTAACCATACCTTACGCGGCGTGATACCATAACTGCAGCCAAATGGTCGAAGTGGCCTGAGCGTGACCGTCAGAAGATATCTAACCATGGGTTCAGATCCAGAGATTAGTGCAGGTTGTTCAATGTATTTAAACCTGAGCTGAATTGATCCGTATGGCGGGAAATGCTTCACGTCGACAACTGAGCTGAATCTCCGGGAAATGGCCTTTGCACTGTCAGGTGGATCTGTCGCTGCAAGCTGAACATCACAAACTTTACTTCTGTCGACTGCCGCGGCAGGATCGAATGCCTCCCCTCTCCTCTCACGAATTGAATCCTATTAGGACTTACTATTCTGTAGGATCCGTATAGAACTAGGATTAGTATTCTGTTTCAGGTTCGGTTCATGTTTCATATTCGGATTAGGTCACCCGAATTAGGCCAAGAACCCTCGCCACACAAGCACTTCAGTTCGGAAACTTCTAGTTTTGTTGCTAAACACTGTCGTCACAAAATGTACACCTAGTTATCGACCCATCATAGTGTTTGATTTCGTTTTATCTTCCAATGACGGCCAAACCAGAGTGACGTCTATGAGCACGGCAAGTCAGTAGTAACTCTGCTTGTGAGCCCGGATCCCCTGTTGATATCTCCGTCGTGGCTGCGGGCTAACCGTAACCAGCTCCGAGCCATTGGTCATTAGTCATTACTCCCTAGTTAGCGAACAACAGCAACAGATGTCAATGCTGCGGCAGAACTGAAAATCTTGCAAGCAACTAATTGCAGTCTGAACTCACTCCGTTCTGATCGCACCGGCTGAAAGTTACATCTCGGCCCATGGCACTGAGCCTAACTGGCTGATTCCCATACTGGCTAACAGCAAACCACGTATCGAGCTTGCAGCCGCAGCCATCCCAACCGGCCATTTAATTTCCGGTTAATTTAACCGTCAGAAGTGCATAAATACCTAGCAAGCACAGGCATTGCAGTTCTCGTGCCACTACCACCAAAGAAGACTCCTCAGTCCTCACCATGCCTTCTCCTTCCCCGGCCCATTGGCTGAGCCTGGTCGGAAGCATCTGGCTCCAAACCATCAACGGCCCCAACTCCGATTTCCCGGTGTACTCGTCGCAGCTCAAGGAACTCAAGCACATCACGCAGGTGCAGCTCAACTTCCTCGCCTTCTCGTCCGACGCGGGCAAGCTCTTCGGCTGGTTCTCCGGGGTGGCCGCCCTGTACCTGCCCCTGTGGCTCGTTGCGTTCGTCGGCGCAGCGTTCGGCCTCGTCGGCTACGGCATCCAGTACCTGTTCTTGGGCAGTGCTGGGCTCCGGTACTGGCACCTGTTCGTGCTCACCGCCCTGGCCGGGAATGGCATCTGCTGGATCAACACCGTCTGCTACCTCCTCTGCATCAAGAACTTCGCGTCCAGCAGCCGCGTCGCGGTGAGCCTCGCGACGAGCTACCTCGGCCTGAGCGCCAAGGTGTACACGAGCCTGGCCAAGACGATACCTGGCCTGGACAACTCCAAGGCGAAGACGTACCTCCTCCTCAATGCTGTCGTGCCGATGCTCGTCACGGTCGTGGTGGCGCCGTCCCTCAGGGTGGTCGACCTCAAGAGCGAGGCGAGCACGGACGCGGCATTCCTCGTCATGTTCGCCATCACGCTCGCGACCGGAGCATGCGCCGTGGTCGGCAGCATAGGCTCGACATCCAATGGGTTGTCATCCACGGAGGACATGATCAGCCTCATCGTGCTGTTGGCCACCCCTATACTCATCCCGGCGGCTCTCAAGATCCGGGAGAGCACGAACAAGATATGGGAGGCGAAGCGGAAGAACAGAATCCACGATCTTGGCACCGACGAGGCTGAGGCCGTGGAGACGGTCGTCGTCATCGAGGTCGCCGACGTCGAGACCAAGGAGGAAGACAGAGTCGCGGAGAAGCCCCAGGAGGAGATCGGTGGACTCCGGCTGCTGAGGAACCCGGACTTCTGGCTCTACTTCTTCAGCTACATGTTCAGTGGCACCCTGGGTCTGGTCTTCCTCAACAACCTGGGACAGATTGCCGAGTCGCGAGGGCTCGGGCGGATCTCCACTCTGGTCTCCCTGTCGTCTTCGTTTGGCTTCTTCGGCCGCCTACTTCCGTCCTTCTTGGACTACTACTCCTCGAAGTAAGCGATCATTCTTTTCAAACACTTTCGTAATCAAAATACTGAAAATAGCGTGCTAATTTTTGTTCAAAACAGTCGAATTTTAGTTCATTTACAATTTTATTATACATAAATTACAGTAATTTATGTATATAATTTTTGTGCTTAATTATTATTGAAAGTCTTAAAAACTCATATTTCCATCACATGACTTAAAATCTAACACATACTTTGAGATATTGAGCAGGAACAAAGACAAAAACGAAGGCAAAAAATAAAATTTTATACCAACAAAATACGGTAACATGATGAAGCCGTTATCTTTCGAAAAAAATCATGATAAATTCAGACCCAATTCATCACATGAGACGAAATACAAATCTTAAAGTATATCGGACGGATGAAAATTAGACTATTTTCACAAAGGAAAACAGTCTAATGTTGTTTAGCAAATCTCTATTTTTGTTTGATTAGTATCCTGAGATCTCGGAGGCCACAAAGACTCTCTGTAGTTAGTCTTTTTTAATGACGTGCTAACTACTACTTTCTATGTAGAGTTGAATGAATCTTGTTTATTTTTGTCCGATTAAGTTAAGTGTTTTCCCAGCTGCTAACTAAATTTATTGTTCATTTGCGCAGAAGTGGCTACTCCATATCAAGGACGGCGTCCATGGCATCGCTGATGGCGCCCATGGCCGGCGCGTTCTTCCTGCTGCTCAACCCGAGCGACATCTTCCTGTACATGAGCACGGCCATCATCGGCACGTGCACGGGCGCGATCACGTCGGTGTCGGTGTCCGCGACGAGCGAGCTGTTCGGCACCAAGAACTTCGGCGTGAACCACAACATCCTGGTGACCAACATCCCGGTGGGCTCCCTGTGCTTCGGCTACTTCGCCGCGTTCCTCTACCAGCGGGAGGCCGGGGCGCGGGGGAGCCACACCTGCACCGGCGCCAGCTGCTACCAGGAGACGTTCGTCATCTGGGGCTCCATGTGCGTCGTCGGCACGCTGCTCTGCACTGTCCTCTACGCGCGATCTCACAATTTTGCCGGGTGGCTACCAGTAAGGGTACCATGCCTTGCTCCCTGTGCTTCGGCTACTTCGCCGTGTTCCTCTACCAACGGGAGGCCGGGGTGCGGGGGAGCCACACCTGCACCAGCGCCAGCTGCTACCAGGAGACGTTCGTCATCTGGGGCTCCACGTGCGTCGGCGCCAGCTGCTACCAGGAGACGTTCGTCATCTGGGGTTCCACGTGCGTCGTCGGAACGCTGCTCTGCACTGTCCTCTACGCGCGGTCTCACAATTTTGCCAGGAGGCTACCAGTAAGGATACCATGCCGTGCCCGCTTAGCTAACTTAGTAGGTGGTAACAACGAGGCCTCAGAAGTTTCTGATCTGAGTGCTTCTTAAGTCGATTAATTTAGTGGCCATACACAAGCATCTGCCTCTTGGCGATGTAGCTTTTGTTTCTTTTGATCTTTGTTTTTTGTTATTTGGTTTCTTGACTGATCCCACGGGGGATAAAGGAAAAGCTGGACTCTGAGTAGATATTGTGCAGGCTGATGATATTTTCACTGTATATATCTATCTATCTCTATATTATCTTATTAAAGCAGAGTTAAAAGGAGTCACAATGTTTGTCCTCAATGGCAAGAAATTCACATGTTAATCGGTGCAAAAAGAGAAAGATCTACACCGTCGATCGTGATGAGTCCATATTATAACGGTCTAGATTAAAAGAAAGAGTCCATATCAAGTACAATAAAACTGAAATTCAGAATAAAAAATTAAATAAAATCAGCAATTTGATTTGTATACAAACTCCAATAAAAATAACTAAAATATTGAATAAAAATAAAAGCTATAACAAGGATGGCAAGAATGGTGTCGGAGGAGACACAAAAGAAGCAACCACGTTCACTCTCAAGATCAAGTGTTTCTATTGTTACTTCCTATGGTATATAAATAAAAAAAACTAAAATTTTGAATAAAAATAAAAGTTATAATGAGGATAACGTGAATGGTGTCGGACGAGATGACGAAAGAGTGCAATGACATCGATCTGTCCTGCACAAAGACATTGACCTAAGGGGAGGTGAAGAGCATAGGCGGCGGCGACGCAGATGAGGAGAAAGTCCAGCATTGAAGGAGCCAAGGGCCGCGATGACAAGTGATGAGCGTCGACGTTGTTTAAAAAGTTAGTGGTTAAAGAAGCTCGATGATGGGGAAGCCTTGACAGAGAGGAGATGAAAATTTTCATTGAAGGTGAGCTAAGGACGATATGGGGCCATTAGGTAGCTAGGATCGTGCCATCACAAGTGACGGGCACGTCATCGCCTGCGATGGCGAAAAGATTCTCCATATTGTTAGACAATGACTAAAGCAGACATGCCAGCATTAGTGAAGATGGGAGGTTGTTGCGGTTCGTGAGGAAGTTACAACATTGAATTGGCCAAAGTCGAAGAAGAGGAGTGACCGACACAAGGGAAGAGGACATCGAGCATGTATAACGTCATGCATGCATATGTACATGCATGCATACATATGAATAGAAGTGCGGGTATATAGAGGCAGAGGAGCAAAAAGCTTGGAGTAGAGATAATGTAGTCGTGGGGAATAGACTCTGGGTCACTAGAGAGAGTGTGACACATGTCCCCACCTGGGATCAGTGATGGTTGCATGTGTATGCATGTTGATGTCTCAACGGTTAGCATTAAGCAATAATTAGGGAGAAGTAGAAGATAGCTATGTAGTAAAGTATTGCATTGGAAGTGGTAGTAGTTGAGAGAGATCGATCAAGATTTGGGCTTACTATTGTAGGTTGAAGAAAAAAATTTGTGACAACGAGAAGAGATAGAAGACACACGGTTCGAGTGGGGCAGCCGGCGTGTGAAGGAAGATAGGTTCAAGGTAGGTTGTCCATGGTGTATCGGTGTATGCGTGAGCAAGGTACTTTATTACCGGTGAACTAATAAGATAATTTGTCACACAAATAATCAAGTATTGCTTGAGATTAAATAGAGGTACATGTGCATACATACAATTTGGAAAAAAAAATAGTAACTAATAGAGTAATAACAGGCTCATGCGGTTACATGCTCTATGTATGATGGAGAGTGGTTAGTTTCTAAGAACCCTAACAACTTATTATACTCAATGATTTTCTTCCATCAAAGATCATACTTCAATTACGTTTCTCAGGTTGTACTTTCCTTCAAACTTCTATTGCCATTTTTAATATTTAGGATATCTAAAAAATCTAAATAGCCTACAAGATACAATATATTCTCAAGCACTTATACAAATTTCGAAATAAATCTAGCCACGCAAATGCGCGGGGCACCCTGCTAGTTATCTTATTAAAGCAGAGTTAAAAGAAGCCACCACGTCCGCTCTCAATAACAAGAAATTCACATGTTAATCGGTGCAAAACGAGAAAGATCCACACCGTCGATTGTGGTGGGTCTAGATTATAACGGTCTAGATTAAAAAAAGAATCCATGTCAAGTACAATAAAACTAATATTCGAAATATAAAATAAAATAAAATCTGCAATTTGATTTCCATACAAATTTCTAAGTAAAAGAGTCCATGTCAAGTACAATAAATATGAAATCTAGAATAAAAATTAAACAAAATTAGAAATTTGATTTCCATATGATTTCTTAAGTAAAATCCTAAATAATTATAATTAAAAAATAGCAATTAGATTTATATACGAAAGTCAAGAAAAAACTAAAAATCAGAATTAAAAATAAAATAAAATTAAATAAATTTGATTTCGATACAAATTCCAAAAATATAATTTGGAATAAAATTAAACAATAATTGACAATTGGATTTGTATACGGAATCCAACTAAAAGCGAATCGAAATTCGAATAAAAATAAAATAAAATTAGCAATTTGATTTCAATACAAATTCAAAATAAATCCCAAAATAATTATAATTTGAAATAAAATTGAAGGAAAATTAGCAATTGGATTAGGATATGAATTCTAATAAAAAAGAACTAAAATTCGAAATTTAAAAATAAAAGAAAATTTGTAATTTGATTTCCTTAAGAATTTCAATGTAAATCCCCTAAATAACTAAAATTAGGAATAAATAAATTTAGCAATTTCATTTGTATACAAAGTCCAATAAAAATAACTGAAATCTTGAATAAAAATAAAAGCTATAATGAGGATGACACGAATGGTGTCGGAGGAGACACAAAAGAAGTCACCACGTTCCCTCTCAAGGTCACGTGTTTCTATTGTTGCTTCATATGGAATGGGAATAAAAAATAATTAAAATTTTGAATAAAAAATAAAAGTTATAGCGAGGATTAGGGGTGGAAAAAAAGCCCGAAACTCGCGAGCCAGCTCGGCTCGTTAAGGGCTCGGCTCGACTCGGCTCGAACTCGGTCCCTTAACGAGCCGAGCCGAGCCGGCAAAAAAGCTCGTTTAGTTAACGAGCCGAGCCGAGCTGGCTCGCGAGTAACTCGTTAGCTCGTTTGACTTCGTTCTTGTCATGAGCCCAACCCAATACCCCGCAGTCGCGGTCTTGTGAAGCCTCAAGTCTCAACCCTAACCTTTATTCCTTCTCCTTCCTCATTCTTCACCTACTCTCCGGTTCGGCAAGGCTGCCAAGCCCCAAGACCCCACCTCCGCCACCTCCCGCTTGGCCGCAAGCCCCCCACCTCCGCCGGCCGCCGCCTCCTCTTCCTTCTCCCACGGTGCCCTCCTCCTCTTCCTTCTCTTGACTTGGCGCCCTCCTCCTCCTTCTCCCCTGCCGGTGCCCCTCCTCCTCTTCCTTCTCCCCACGCGGCGCCCCTCCTCCTCCTTCTCCCCTACCGGTGCCCCTCCTCCTCCTCCCCCACCGGCGCCACTCATCCTCCTTCTCCCCCGCTGGCGCCCCTCATCCTCCTTCTCCCACGCGGCACCGCCCCTCCGCCCCGAGCTCCTCCCGAGCCAGACGCCGCCGCCCCTCCTCCCTCTTCCCTCTTCCTACTTCAAGTCACTGCAGCCACTCCGGGGTGAGTTGATGTCAAAAGATGCGGTTTTGGGTAAATGTGTTGCTTGTTCCTTCAATTTTGCGGTTGATGTTTCGATTGTGCCAATTTGGTTTGAGCATTTACATTACGATCGCAAGATTGTGTGTGCGCTTGGGTTCGAAGTACCGGTTTGGCCCGATTGGGCATAAATTGAGATAGCGAAGGTGTTCAGATCATCCGATGCAAGCACGAGTTGTTCTCATGGACGGGGGCGACGGTTCCTTGGCTGGCCTCTTGATTCTGACATTTAGCATGCTATATAGATGTTTGTTGATGATTGTTGATGATTGTAAACTTGTGATCAATGCTATAGATGTTTATTGATGATTGTGAGCTTGTGAATTGTGATCTGCATGGGTGAGCTTGTGAATTGTGGACTACATGGATGTTTTTTTATAACGAGCCGAGTTCGAGTTTCTTAACGAGCCGAGCCAAGCCTCACTTTTTGCTCGTTAGCTTAACGAGCCGAGCCGAGCCGATCCGAGCTCGTTTTCTTAACGAGCCGAGCCAAGCTGGCTCGTTATCCACCCCTAGCGAGGATAGCACGAATGGTATCGAAGGAGACCATGAAAGAGTGCAATGGCATAGATCTATTCTGAAAGAAGACATTAACCCACGGGGAAGCAGAGAGCCAAGGTGGTGATGACGGAGATGAGGACAATATTGTGCTGCTCACCTGAACCGTTCAACGAGAACAATATCATGCTGCTCGCTGGAGCCATTGAAGAGAAAGTCCAATGTTGAAGGAGCCAAGGGCCACGATGACAAGTGGTGAGCGTCAGCATTGTTGAAGAAGTTAGTGACCAAAGAAGCTTGATGATGGGGAAGCCCTAGTAGAGAGGACATGAAGCTTTGCATTGAAGATGAGCTTTGGATGATATGGGCCCATCAGGTAGCTAGGAGAGTGTCATCACTGGTGAGGAGCACGTCATCGCCGGCGATGGCAAAAAGATTATCAATATCTTTAGATAGTGGCTAAAGCAGACATGCCGACATCAGTGAAGATGGAAGGTTGTTGCGGTTAGTGAGGAAGCCACATCGTTGATTTGGCTAACATCGAAGAAGAGGAGCGACCGACACGAGAGTAGAGGATATTGACATGGATAACATCATGCATGTGTATGTGTATGCATGCATTCGTACGAATAGAAGCGCGGGCGTACAAAGGCAGAGGAGCAAAAAACTTGGAGTAGAGATAGCGTAGTCGTACGGAATAGGCTTTGGGTCACCAAAGATAGCATGACACATGGCTGGGGTCGGCAACGGTTGCATGTGTATGTGTGTTGATTTCGCAATGGTTAGCATTAAGCAATAATTGGGGAGAAGTAGAAGATAACTATGTGGTAAAATATTGCATTAGAAGGGGTAGCACCAGAGAGGAATCGATCAATATTTGGGCTTACTGTTGGAGGTTGAAGCAGAAAAACCGTTACGACGAGAAGAGATAGAAGACATACGGTTCGGTGGGGCAACCGAGGTGTGAGGGAAAATAAGTTCAAGGTAGGTCGCCTATGGTTCACCAATGTATGTGTGAGCAAAGTACTCTTATACCATGTAAACTAATAAGATAATTTTTCACACACATAATCAATGTTTTTCTTGAGATTAAATAGAGGTACATGTGCATCCGTACAATTTGAAAAAAAAGTAACTAATAGAGTAAGAATAGGAGCATGCAGCTACATGATGTATGCATGATGAAGAGTGATTAGTTTCTAAGAACCCCAATAACTTATTATGCTCAATGATTTTCTTCCATCAAAGCTCATACTTCAATTGCGTTCCCCAGATTGTATTTTCCCTCAAGCTTCTATTGTCATTTCCAATGTTTAGGATATTTTAAAAATCTAAATAGCATACAAGATATAAGATACGTAAATATATTCTCAAACATGTATACAAACTTCAAAACAAATCTAGCCGCGCAAATATGCAGGCCACCCTGCTAGTTATGCATATAAGAGTGGTAGAGAGAATTAGGTTTTCATCTTGGTTTTACTGATCATTTGTTTATTTTCCGTAGTAGTATATCTAGTATGGAGAGGTTGATGTATAGTAGTACGTCCGTGGGGTTGGATTTCGCATTTAGTGCATTACAGTAACAATGAATGATATGTTTGGACTTGCATATAGACTTATTTATGAGTATGCAAGCACTGCATTTTCATTGCAGTGGTTCTTGCATGTGAGGCATAGATATTAGTGTTAGAGACAAGCAAGCATTGTGCTAAGTGGACATGTTGGCCATTAACAAACCTTGATGTGTCCCTTATAGTGCTATTCATCAAGCACTATCTTGTAGAGGTTCTCATCCCAAAGTGCCCTGCTAAGGTCTCTCAGCCTATTGATCTTCACCCACTTTGCACGTCACTTGCGAAGATGGTTATACACATGAGTTCCACTGGCCTCAACACCCGTGTCCTCAGTCGAAGCCCTAACAACCTAGTTGAGGTAGACCTCTTTAAACCCTTATTGGTCTTAATACCTTTGTAACATTTTGTTTTTGGTTTGTGAATAGTGTTTCCATTTGTCATGCGGAGTTCAAAGCCTAATTCAAATTAAATGTATTTTCCAAAATCCCTTCAAACCTCAACTCAAATCTCTCAAGTCTCCTTGGGCTCAGCCCACTTCTACCTGGCCCATTCCTCTCTCTCTCTCTCTGGCCCGGCCTGGCCTCCCTCTTTTGGCCCAAGTCAGCCCAAGCTACCCCCTGTCACGTCCTGGCCAGCCGAGCCGCTCGAGAGCGCGTCCTCGCCATGCTCCCGAGCACCCGGTCCGTGCGTTGCGCTCGCGCACACAAGCCCTGCCACTCCCACCGTGCCTGCACCAAATCCCTTCGCTCCCTCACCTACTCGGCCCTCCAAAGTCGCCGCCATGACGCCAACCTCGCCTCCTGTCTTCCCCGCTCCCGCCTGCCACGCTGCGTCACCAACGCTGTGCGCATGGCAGAGCCACCTGACTCATCGCATGTCTCGCCATCATGCCCACGCCCTCACTCGGTCGTGTCACCAAGTCATTCCCTCACCTGCTCGCCCCACTCCAGTCGTTGCGTCGCCAGTGCGCCCATGCCGCCTAGGGACCATGCGCCACCTCCGAGCCCTCCAACGGCTCTCTCCTCCTCTCCTTCGGCTATAAGAGCCCGGGCCTTCCTTGCTCTTCCCCACTTCGCTCCCATCTCCTTCGATAAGTCTCCCCCAAAGAACACCCGAAGAAGCACCGAGCTCCAAGTCGGCCACATCGCCTCGACGACATTTCGCCGCTCCAGTGGTTCTCTCTCCACGCCCACTGCGTCACATTGTGTTCTAGCATCCCTTGAAGTTATCCCCCATTTTGATTCGCTTTTGGTCCACAGGAACGCCCGGATTTTGCCTCCGTCCTCGACTCCGGCCGCAATGCTCTCCTCCGCCGTTCTTCATCCTCAAGCCATCCCTTGCTCTCTTCTTGGTCTTAGCAAGTTCCCCTTGGCCTGATCTTGCTTGTGTGCACACTCTTCATCACCGAGAATCGCCGGAACACTGTGTGGCTTTGAAGCCCGAACACTCCTGCCGCTTTCCGTCGTTGTCGCTCTGGCGTCTTGCTTGCTGCGTCTTGCTCATCGGCGTGCCGCCCGACCCGTCGGCACCCTTGTGATCGCCTTGTGGAGAGCATTCCCTTTTTTCCCTCCCCCCCCCCCGCTGCCGTCGTGCTTTCCTCCATCGGCGACAAGCGCAGCCGTGCGTGCCCTGGCACCCTCAGCTTTGTCCGGAGCCTACAGCTCCTGTAGTAAGGTCATTAATGACCAAATCTTTGTCATTAGGGCTAAAGCAATAATCAGTCAAGTAAATGATGCTTTAACTACCTCTTAAGTCGCCGACAAGCGGGACCCAAGGAGCAGTTAATGGCTGGCTTTAAAAACCCTAACCCCCTTGAGTCACTAACAGTGGGCCCCGCGACAGTAAAAGCCCCCGTGGACCCGTGCGCCTGCGTTGGTGGACTCGGTTCGCGTGCTATGCTATGGACCGAGGCACTGTGCACTGGGACCCGCATGTCAGAGGAACAATTTCTCCCTCCCTTTTGCTTTTCTCGATTTAATTCAAAAGTGAAACTTCAGAGGTTCCGTTCTCCTCCGTTATAACTCTGATTTAAGTGAAACTTATTTCTAAATTTGTCTAAATTCAAGATCTTGCTAATGGCAGTGGTCTTATTTAATTTGGAGTTCATTTATTTTTTTTCTTTGGTATTTATTTATTCTATTTGCTTGTTTGCTCTTTTCCGTGCATTCGTCCGAGTAGAGTTCGGAGAAGCAGGAGACCTCCAATTTGATCAAGCATAAGACTACCAAAACTATCTTACCTTTAATCTAGGCAAGTCAATACTTTGATCATATTGAACCTACATTTTATGTAAATTATATTCTTTTAAATTAGCAAATTGCGTGCTTTAATTCCTTATGCAAATGTATGTCAAATCTTTAAGAGTTAGTTACATGCCTACTTGGCAATTAAATAATTATTATACCATCCTTGACAACTTGAATTCATTAATCCTTGTCACCCTAGATATTAAAGTGGTAAATTACTAGTTATATGTTGTACTTAAGTGACATGCTAGTCTTGCTTAAGTACCGGGGCATTAAATGTCGTAATCATCATCTTTTAATTATGAAAGTGGTTTTGGGTAGTCATTATGGGTAAGTGATTGGAATGTTGAGATAATGTATTTTGCTCCCCAAAAACCCTATTAAATTGCTACTACCACATCTAGGCGGATGGTATGATGGTGGGTGCTAACGTAGCATGAGAGTGGTTGGAATGTGGTATGAACCGCCCGGATGACTTAAGAACTTAGTCTTATCATGACTTCCCATTGTAAAATAAGTACAACCACAAGTCTGTAAAATACAACCTGGCTTAGTAAATTTATTGAACCCTAAAAGTCATCTCGCTGGAGGGGTAATGAGGTAGTGCAAGCATTAGATACGTTCTGGCTTGAATGAGACACCGATGCAAAGTGAAGTTGCGAGCTGCGCTAGTTGTTGTGGTGTAGTCCAGCTGCGCTAGTCATTGTGGTGAACATCCTACACAACTTATGGGGCCCACCATGTGTGGAAGCAACCCGTATGGGTGAGATAATGGAAGGGGCGAGATAATTTGGAAGGTTATTGTGATGATCTCTCAACTGCATGACCAAGGAATCATATGGGGGCAACTAGCTGATTATCTCTTGTGGGTACAGTGTACAACCTCTGTAGAGTATAAACTGTTTAAATAGACATTCCTGTAACATCCCAATTTTATGAAGTTAAAATATCTTTTTGAGTAGCTTAGCTTTGTGGAAAAATTCACCAAAGTTTTATTTGAATTTTAATAAAGCTTAATATGGACTTTCAAAAACAAAATAATTTATATGATTAATGTCAACATCAACTATTATCAAAACTATTTTATTTGGATTATATGTGCTTGATATATTTTCTAGATTTTTCAAGAATTTTTCTGATCTCATTTGCTATTTTCTAATTGATATTTGCATTTTCTGCTATTTCTAAAATAGAAAACCTATTAATAATCTCAGGAAATCTCAATGGACCGAAACCCATTGCCTTGGCCCATTTCTCTCCGGAGCCCAGCCCGCTTTTCCTGGCCTTTTTCCATGTGCAGCCCACCCGCGCGTGCGCCTCCTTCCCTCTCTGACGCGTGGGTCCATGCGTTGGTTGTCTTCTTCCTCACGTCATCGTCCTCACGCAACCTCGCTCTCAGCCGCCATTGACGCTCCTTGAAGCTCCATCCGACAATGGGAATCCCAACAATAAAACCTCGTGCAAACCACGTCATTTGATTTCCTTTATTTCTCCGCATCCAAAACCAATAAAATCTTATCCTGTATCACCTTCTATCTCCAGAATCGTATCGTGACCGTCTCGGACTCGATTTGGGATATGCCCTATCAGCCACGCCCTCACCATGTAAAAGGGACCCCAAGGTTCGCCCTTGTCCCCGCATCCCGAAACCCTAAGTCATCTTGCCCCGAAAGCTCTAGCGCCACCGCAATTCAAAGTTTAGGGTTCCAGCCGAAGCTTCTAGTTTTGCGAATTGCGCCGCCGTCATTGACGCCTCGTCGACATCGTTTGCACCGCCGAGTCCACCATCATATGGGCTACCTCAGACACCCATCCACATCGTCAGAGTGTCACCAAAGTGATTTCCCGACAACGGCTGAGCTTGTCCGCCGCTCAAAGCTCGTCACTGGTCGCTACATCTCAAGGCTCGTCGCTGGTCGCCACCATCGCCCTCGTCCACCAGTGAGCACCTCAATGGGTTCGCAATAGCATTCTCTACCCGCTGGTACCACTCATCGCCGACGAAGCGCCGCCGTTCGCCAAATGCACTTGGGACCTGAGCGCCACCGCCTCGGCGTCGTCCACATCAACCGCCACCTCGTCTCCGTGCGCACGTGTCGCTTGCGCGGCAGTCCAGTCATAGCCACGTCAATGCGTGCGTGTCACAGTCAAACCTAATCCCAGATCCAAAACCACATAGATCTAATCTACGGTGCACCGAGCCACTGCATTGTGGGTCCCGCATATCAGGCCCACTGTTCCATAGACCCATGCACCTGTAGACCCAGGAGCCTTTGTGTGGACCAAGTCCTTGGACCGAGGGCCCACATGTCAGCCTCTAACCCTTTTTCTCCCAATTTTCTTTTATTTCCGAAAATCAGGGCTAACATCAGCGTACGTCATAGTTCAGAATTTCCAATAGGAAAATAATTTGGAAAATCCAGTAATTCCAATTTTGTTATTTCTTTAGATTTAGATCTTATAGAAGCCATATCTTCTTCATCCGAACTCCGTTTGAGTCTATTCAAATTTTTAAATTTATCTAAATGTGAGCTCTATTTTTTTGAGATTTTATTTAATTTTTGGAGTTTGTTTTATCTCTATTCTGTATTTATTTGGTTTATTTGCTTCGTTTGCAAGTAGACGTTGATACTTGGGGAAATTTTGAGCAAGGAGGAGTGCACCAAGATCAGTCTCAAGATCTATTCCAAAGCAAGTCGTAATCCTTTGATCATATTGAAACTATGATTTTAAAAGTATATTATTTTATATCAATTGCATGAGATCTTTATACAAATTGATTTGGGATTAGCTATCACCTATTGTCATTATGCCTCCATTTAGTATTTGAATTCCATGAATCCATTGTCACCCTAGAATGAATAATTTTAGTTGGACATATTTGTATCACCAACATGGGTATCGTACAGATGCTTAGTCAAGCTTAGCTACCATGGGTTAATTATCGCTTGCATCATAATGATTAATCTTGACTTAATGAAATATGAAATTGTGGTGGTTAGCCACTATTATTAAAATTTGTGTACCATAACAGGGTATGTCATTGATCTTAGTTAAATAAAATGATTTTTGCTCGGACGAGAGGTTGTGCAGCAAGGGTGTGGATTTATCACGTTGTGGGTTTGTGGTAGACTCACCTGAGTAACTTGTCAAGAACTTAATCTTGTGCGCCATTGAACTAGGCCTTTTCATACAACCACATGCCTGGTATGGAATGAGCCTAACTTAGTAAGTTATGGAGTTTTGGCATTGACTACTCAGGTAGTATATGGATGGAGGTTTGTACCCTTTGTAAGGTCACATCTATGGGCGAGGTTATCGTCTCCAGGTCCAATGGTGTGCGTCAAATCAACAGTGAGGTTGGGGTGACAGTAAGCACAACGAGAGAGTCAATTATCGAGATGAAATTTCTGAAAGGTTTTGTTATCATTGGTGATCGCTACACTAGTTATATCTTGTGGGTAAAGTGTACAACCTCTGCAGAGTGTTAATTGATCTATTCGAATAGCCATGTCCTCGATTATGGACATGTCCGGGGATTTCACATGAGAGATAGAGTTTCTTCATAAAATGTATTGGTGTGTGAATGGGAAGTTCACTTGATGAATATATTGTCCATTTGGTGAATGGGTAATTCACTTGGTGATTTGTTTTGGAAAGGTGCAATGGTACTTCTCTTTTGAAGCTTTAGTACCATTTGAGGAAAAAGCACCCTTGTCTTTGAAAATCCCTTGGACAACACAAGAAGAGTCAGAAATAGTCGCATTTGCCAAAGAAGAGCTACTCAAAGTGATGGCACAAAAACTAACATCAAATGACTCACGTTTAGTATGAAAAGACTCTAACTCCGAATGCAAAGAAGCAAAAGAAATCTTGAGAACATCAATCTCGGAGTGAAGGCAAATAAAAGAGTCACATGACTTGGTGCTCATATCATCGCGCAATTTCTTCAAAGACTCAACCTTGCTCTTCAAGGCAATGCAAGATGTGTAAGAATTTAATGATGCTTTCGTATTAAGCATGCAATTCAAAGTATCAATTTCAGTTTCTAAACTAACACAATTCTTGCAAGAGACTAAACCATTCTTAAGCAATTTTTCATACTCTAAGCATATGCTACAAGGGCTAGCTTCAATTTCAATAATTTCAGTCCTAACATTCTCTAATTGATCAAGGTGAAAGGAATTAGTCAATTTTAATTTCTCAATTTCAGCAAGCATGCCTACACAAGAATCACACTCATTTCTAGCCATAGATCTAAGATTGCCTATTTTGACTTAACATTATCAAGCTCATGATGTAAGGCAACACAAGAATCACATGGCATAGAAGTATTTGATTTCAATAATTCATTTTCATATTTTAGGCATGCAAGAGAATTTTTCAAGTTATCCATATCTATAAGTAAAGAATCAAAAGCATTCATGGAGGTTTTCAATTCGGAGAGCTCACAAGACAAATCACCCTTCTCTCTTTCTAGCAATTTCACTTTCTTCCTAAAAGCAATCAGTTTAAGATCATATGACAACAAGATATTTATAAGTTTTTCTTTGCTCACCTTGCTTAGCTCGAGTAGGGATCGTCCTCGGAAGAGTCAACATGATCATCCTCAGAAAGCTCTCCATCATGCTCATCCTCAATCGCTACTGCACAAATGCCAATGGGCTCCTTCTCCTCGGGCTTCAAGCGTATCACATATCTGAAACTAGGACAATCAAAACAAAAGGGATCGCCACAAACATCGCAAGAGAATTCTTCCTCAATCGACATCATAAATATCACACGTTCAAACATCTTGTCACGACGGACATCAATGGCAAAAGAACCACGACAAGATACAAAGAAGTGCTCACAAGTCCTCATACAAGTCGCCATGCTCAAAGATCGGTGAAGATTACAAAAGAGTAAACTTTGCTCTGATACCACTTGTTGGACCGAAACGGACGACTAGAGGGGGGTGTATAGGAGCATGATAACTTTTTCAACTTAATTGAATTCAACACATTTTCACTCCAATAGCTATGGAAGTTATGAAGATCAAAGTATAAACACGGCGAAAGACTTGTATTGAATCCAATCGAAACCCCGAAGCAAAACAACCAAAATAACCAAAAACTCAATTCACAATGAGTTGGACGGTCAGACCTCTCAGTCTAGCGGTCTGACCGCTCCATGGGGCGGTCTGACCTCTCAAATGGGCGGTCTGACCTCCAGCCTGATGAACAGTGAAATCAGCTGGAACTTCCAAAACACAAAAAGGTCTAACTTTTGATTCGTGACTCTAAACTTCACGAAACTTGAAACATACCTTCCTTAGGATGTCAGAAACCTATTCCAATCAACGATCATGAAGATCGTTGCCAAAGTTCCGACCTTTATCCGTTTTAGTGAAGGTTACTTCAAAACCGAGCCAAATATGAAAACGGTGATTGAGATGATTTCGTGGGAGGAATCAATCCAAGATGGCTAAGGATAGTCCCCTATATATCCTAGCATCCTCAATCACAGGAAGAATCAAGCCAAAGGCCCTCAAGAGCAAAACCCCCTAAAATCGCCTTTTCTTTCACAAAAACCGGGCAAAATCAAAACTTAGATCCAAAAGCTTGCTCATGGGTGGATGATGATCAAGATGACCTTAGATCATATCCCACACGTCCCAGCAAGCAAAATCACAACAAGATCCCAAATAAAAACCTAAGGAACACCAAAAATCCCAAAGGTATCAAAGAGAGAGCAAGAATAAGAACGAACTCAACTTAGGGCAAATCTTGCATGGATTGATTAGATAGATTGTGTGTTTATAGCCACTCCACCATGAAAGACAAAGCTCAACACTTGAGCACTCAAATCAATCCATCTCTCTAAAACCCTAACCTCCCACTAATCTCTCCAAGCCCTAACAACAAAAGCTAGGGTTTCCAAATGAAGGGTTTAGCCACCCATGTGCAACCAACACAAAGCACTATTTATAGTGGAGGCTAGAATCTAGAGAATGTTCCATTAGGGCACCCGTTAAGCCCACACACAAACGGGTTCAACACACGCATGCATCTCAAAGCGCTGTCTTCATCTTCGCTTGACCTAAACCGCTTCTCCATGCACCGTCCCACGCCGCGGTTTAGCCAAGGCCAAGAAGGTGGTTTCGTATTCCACCACTTACCACTTTTTCGGTATAGAGCAATTTTCCAAAATGCCTCTCTACCGACCTTTTGCGATTCCTTCGCCTCGAAGCATCTCCCATGCTCTGTCTTCATCCATGTGAGCCCAATGACTTCCCGCCAAGCCTCTCACGCGTCCGGATGCCACCGAACCGTCCTTGCTTGCAACTGGGACCAAGTCACTTGGTGCACCACATGTCTCACCACCGGTAGCTTCCACTCTGGTTCCTTGTCTTCTCGGCTTGTAAGCACTCCGCTAGCCTTAGTCATCTTCCAGCACAACCTCGATTGTTTTGGACCTCGGTTCTCCTAACCTAGTCTCGATCTAGTCCGCCTCACCATGACCTAGCTCCGGTGTTCTACAACCATCACAAACAAGCAAGCCGTTACGTAGCACCGTACGATACGCACAATCATCAATTCTCATAATTGATGAGGCATGAGCACATACCTTCACAAAGGCCTTTGCTTAAACTTTACCTTCTATGGTTCTTGTCCATCTTGCGTCTTGCTTGAGTCCAACCATCTCACCCAACATCCACGACCGTTCTGGACCTTGGTTCTCCTAATCAAGTCCCGGTCCTCCTCGTCATTGACCATAGTTGACTCCAAGCCACATGCACAACAATAGACCAAGCAACCATTTTCGGGCACAAGTTCTTCACAACTTGACCCATGTTAGCCAAAACATGCATCATGCAACATCTATGCAATGAAATCCATGAACTTGACCTAACAAAACAATCATCGCCACCGAGCTGGCCGATGAACAAGCCAAAACTGGTCAGACCGCCACTTTGGCCGGTCTGACCGCCCCCTGGCCGGTCTAACCGCCACCTGTTGGTCGGTCTAACCACCCAGCTGGGACTTAGCCAAAATTCCAACATGGAAATCTGAAACCTTCTGGAAATTTCAAACGAATAGAACTTTTGACTCGAAGCTCCAAAAAATATGAGACCAAGTGCAGTAGAATCTCCTCTCTTGCCTACACCCTCTATTTTTGGCCCAACTTCAAAATCCAAAATCTACTTTGGCGGTCAGACCGCCACCCATTGGCGATCGGCCGTGACCACTTAGCTAAGCGACTTGAGGCTGGCCGGTCAGCCGCCACATTGAGCCGGTCGACCGCCACACAATGGCTTGATCGACCGCCGAGATCTAACTTGATGGTGAGGACTTACCAAAAGCGAGGGTTTCTCCAAACACCCCAACGCTATTGCCAATTGTTCAACACACTAAGATTAGGATCATATCCACATGATCTCCACAACTATTTGCATACTATTTCCCTATGACTTACTGAGTACTTTATGTGCTCATGACTTCAATTTATGCGGTTTAGTTGAAGAATATCAAGCTGCTCAAGAGTTCTTCGCCCAAAAGTCCCATAAAAGCTTTGCGGATTAGGATGCGTTTTTCACTCAATTGCTCGTGGGCATGTTGATTGGTCTTTCCAAGTTTTCTCATTGCGCTACAAAAGTTTACTTGTTTCTTTAGCCCTGCGTGGCAAGTTAAGTAAACAATGACCATAAGATCCAGTTATTATTACTATTTGTTATTTTGAGATCTTTTTAGTTAAATCAAATAAATGGATGGTAATTCATCACTATTTCCTGTGTGAGCTAGCTACTGATCTGAGACTAGTTCAGAATACACAATGGGTTTCTAAATCGTATTTTTGGGTCCCGACTGTGCCTATAGTCAAAGGCGGACATGAGAACTTACTAGAGTTAGTTCTATTTCAAAAACATTGGTGGGTGGAATAAAAACTTGTTGGGCTCACCTAGCCCTGAAATTAGATTTTTCCGGGGTGGTGTACCCAGTGATGTTAATAGGTAGAGGTAACCATAGTTAAAATTAAGCATAACGTAGAGGGAACCTTCGCTATATTTAATATTGCACAATTACTCTCTTTAATAAAATGCAATTTGGTTAAAATGCTAAGTGGTAGGAATTTATAATTATGATAATTGAAAACATTGATTTAGCAAATAAATGAACATGAGCCATCCTTGTTAAGCCTTGCATGTATATTATTGCATCTTATGTGTTGGCTCGCGAGCACGAAAGTTGTGCTCATCCTCGCTCTTTCCCTATCGGGACCCCGAGTATGCAACCTCGAGACCCTCTGTGTATTCCGAACTATTCCCATGATCAGTAGCTAGCTCACACAGTTTCAACATTGATGTAATCATATCCATACAGCAAACTATAGATGAAGCAGACAAATTAATATTAATAGAAGTAAAAGATCTTATGTTAAGGTTTTTACAGAGTTGCCACGCAGGGCTTACAACAAAAGAGAGCTTGCAGCGGAAAACAAAACAACTCGTGGAAGCCATTCGACATGCCCAAAGGATATCGAGTGGAGGACGTCTCCGAGATGTGCAACTAAGAGATTATCACAAGGCCTTTATAAAGCTCCGTTTTGACTTGGTTCTACCCGCTAAGGTTTCGCCATTCTGGACCCCCTCTTGCGCCATGTGAATCCCTCCATAAACTCGGAGATCACACCACCATGACAGAACCAACCCAAAATATTGCTAATTAGTTAGCCAAGTCTACCCCATAAATAGACTTGTGGTTGTACGGTATGGCCCAGATCAATGGCACACAAAGTTAAGTCCTTAGTGGTTGCTCAAGCGAGACTACCTCATTCCAATGTGCTTCCCGCACCCACCTTTGCCACCGCCCACTCATCCGAGCACAAATCATTTTCGTTCAACCTAGCCAAATAGCAACCCTTACTATGGCACAACAAATTTTATCAACAGTGGCTCCGCCACAATTCCATAATTTATTTAGCCAAATTTATCATCATTGAATCATGTGATCGAGAGACATCATATAACTAAAGCATGACTAAGCAATATATGCACCCATGTTGGTATTACAATAACATCTAACTAAGATTACCCAACCTATGGTGTCCAAGGGTACATGTCAACATGTCAATCACAATTATGCAATGAGTCATACTATCGAGTAGGTATTTAGCTATTTCCCCCAAACCATTTTTTATACAAATAGCCATGCATGTTGATATAAAACAATATAATTTTTGTAAACTGGGTACGATATGATCAAAGGTCTACGACTTGCCTTCGTTGAAGAGTTGAGATTCTTCGGTAGAGATCGTCGAGTCCAAGAACTCTTCAGAGAACCCGGAATCTATATACGCGAAAAGAACCAAATAAATACAATAAATCCACATAAGATCCAAAAACTACCAAACTAAGAATCAAAAGAAATGCACTGAATTCAGATGAATTAGGAATGGACTCTCAGGAGGAGGCTCGACTAGTCGAGAGGAGGTCCAACTGAGAGAGTGGTTGAGGGAGGTCCTGAGGAGGAGGTCCTAAGGGGGAGGTCCTAAAGAGGAGGTCCTAAAGAGGTCCTGAGGAGGAGGTCATGAGGGGGGGTCCTGAGGAGGAGGTCCTAAGGTCCAACGACCTAGTCGAAGAGGTTCGACTGGTCAGAAGGAGGTCCAATGAAGGATACGACTACTCAACGTGGTCGTACGAAGAATACAAAAGGATATGACTACGCAACGTGATCGTAGGAAGGGATATGACTACGCAACGTGATCGTAAGAGGGATACAAGAAGGATACGACTACTCAACGTAGTCATACGAAGAATACAAAAGGATACGACTACGCAACGTGGTCGTAGGAAGGGATACGACTACGCAACATGGTTGTAAGAGGGAGGAGGTTCTAAGGGGGAGGTCCTAAAGAGGAGGTCCTGAAGAGGTCCTGAGGAGGAGGTCCTGAGGGGGGGGTTCTGAGGAGGAGGTCCTGAGGTCCAACGACCTGGTCGAAGAGGTTCGACTAGTCAGAAGGAGGTCTAATGAAGGATACGACTACTCAACATGGTCGTACGAAGAATACAAAAGGATACGACTACGCAACGTGATCGTAGGAAGGGATACGACTACACAACGTGATCGTGAGAGGGATACAAGAAGGATACGACTACTCAACGTAGTCATACGAAGAATACAAAAGGATACGACTACGCAACGTGGTCGTAGGAAGGGATACGACTACGCAACATGGTTGTAAGAGGGATACAGGAAGGATACGACTACTCAACGTGGTCGTACGAAGAATACAAAAGGATACGACTACGCAACGTGGTCGTAGGAAGAAGAGAAGAGAACAGGGCAAGGAGAAACTTACCAGAACAGATAGAGAGACCCAAGAAGACCGGAGGAGGACGGCGAACGATGCGGGTGCTCCGGCGAACCCTTCGGCGGAGAGGAGGCGACGGCGCAGGCTCCAGCCGGCGGTGGTGAAACTTAAAGCACGGTGAAACTGGGTGAGAGCAAAAGAGTTTGGTGAGGAAAAAGGAGATGAAATAGGGCTACTCAGACTTTTATAGCCAGGAGAGACGGGGAGAGTCGCTGAGAGACTCAGAGGTGCACACGTTCAAGGGTAGGTGAAGGAGGAGATGGGGGTAGGTAGGGGAGGAGACAAGAGGGGGAACAGGTACTGCAGAAGCGACAGTATTTAATGCGACACAACGGCATTTAATGCGCTAGGACTTTCACGGCAGCTGTGACGCGACAGAAGAAAGAAGAAGGTGAGCAGGGGACTGACAGGTGGGGCTGGTCAAAACTCGGGAGGGTGGTCCAACGAATGGGGTGGTCATGACCAAAGAGGTGGTCGTGACCAGTCTCTAGGACCACCCGGAGGTCTTGGACAGAGGGGAGGTCCAAATGAGAGAGAGGTCTAGACTGAGGGAGAGGTCTAAACGAGAGGGAGGCCTAAACAAGAAAGAGCTGGGCCGAGGGGAAAACGGAGCGAACAGAGAAAGGGGATTTCAACACCAGAGAACTCCAACAGACTCAAAACAAACCAAATTTTTGGATTAGTTGAAGTTCAATTTAGTCATTTAAATCACTTTTAATTCCAAAATCTCAAGTTAAGCTTTAGAACTTCAACAAAACCAAATGGTTATTTTTATTTTAAAATTTTCAAAAAGCTTAGAAAATCGGGACATTACATTCCCCCAAACCTTCAAAACCCATGGATCAAGGTCACTATACGTACTACGAGGACCCAGATGTCGATAGGCAAGGCAATGACGAAGAGTAGTTTAGTTCTTTAGTCTAGGTCTCACCCCAGCCTAGCTGGCTCAGTCGGTACTTGCGTACAACCAACATTATTCAACTCCTTAGGTAATATCGGTCGTACACAAGCTACCCCAGTCGCTTGCCTATGGAGAGATATGCTCTACCCCTTTTGCTTCCGCTGTTGCTTCCACTACTTTTGTAATGTAATCCTTTGGCCTATTCGGCCCTTATGTAAAACTCGACCCAATGCGGTCTATGTG
This sequence comes from Phyllostachys edulis, assembly GCA_036346405.1. Taxonomy (NCBI): domain Eukaryota; kingdom Viridiplantae; phylum Streptophyta; class Magnoliopsida; order Poales; family Poaceae; genus Phyllostachys; species Phyllostachys edulis. Next base: position 40,603,027 of record CM070545.1, read on the forward strand.
ACTATGATGTTTGTATATAATGAATGGTACAGTTATGTGATGTATGAATTGATTCAACAATATATATATGAGCACTATCTACTGATCTAGGGAATAGTGCAGTTGCTTTCACAAAGGATTCTGGATTTCGAAATCCGGGTCCGACAACCTTGCCCTATGAGCTCAACCAGGCGTCGAAGCATGAAGCGAGACATTGAACTTGTCCAGCAAAGGTCATGCCTACCCCCTTGACCACCATACACCCCCCCACACACACGCACGCGCGCGCACACATCATCACCCAAGTCAGCCACCCCCTTTACTATAGCAAGGACCAAGTTAGCACACACAAAAATCTATTGTAGAAATAAGATACAATGCTAGAAATAAGATACAATGATGGAAATAAGATGGAAATCATCATCATTGCATGCAACTAGACACTAGACATTAAAAATCCATTGTAGGGATAAGTTACAATGCTGGAAATTAGATACAACGCTGGAAATAAGATGGAAATCATCATCATTGCATGCAACCATTAGTCTTAGTTCATGCTGCATTGTGCAAATGTTCATGATGTGTCAGACCTGGGAGTAACACCTCTAAATCCTTTGTGTATTTCTGAACTAGTCCCATGATCAGTAGCTAGTTCACACAGTAAACAAATATGGTAACACTCATAAATTGCACAACTTTATTATACAAAAGGCTTACAAACCAACAATAAAGAATACAATGGAAGGCAAAGAAGAAATAGTAGAACCTAGCTAATATGTCACAGGCAATCGACTGGGGTAGCGGCCTAGTCGTCGAGATCCACACCGGTAGTGAAGTCCTTCTCCTCTGAGCAATATTTTATTAAGCAAGAGTGAGCACAAAAATGTACTCCGCAAGTTACACCCAATAACAGATATAATGCATGCAAGATAATGTCAAAGGAAGGATCATATGGATGTTTTGCACAAAGCTATATTTTTGAGTTTAAATACATTTACTAAGTTCCAAGATAGTTTTTATCTTATAACTAAAAGTTAAACTTTTAATTTGATACATCAATTCTCAAGTGCGGGATAAACCTCTATACATAAATGACGAAGGACTAACCCCCTTACACCAGGCTTTCTGTCCAAATTTTCCAACATAGAATAAACATCCATGAAAAAAAAATTTGTCAAAACATTTTTAAAACAAAACCATAGTCTAATCCGCGAAAGGCTTTGCTCAGCATGTCCATGATTGTGGACATGGCTATTCGGATAGTTTTACACTCTGCAGACATTGTACAACTTTACCCCCAAGACATAATCAATTTATAATATCTGTCTGACACACTTCCGAAGGTGTGCAACTAAGTGATTATCACAAAGCCTTTACAATGTGCCATCCCAAAGTAGTTATGTCTGCTAAGGTTTCATTGTCATAGGCTTCACACCAAATGACAACCCCCTCTTGTGCCATTTGGGTATTAAAAATAAGTCTTCACGACACTCACACATCAACATGGCACAACTAACAATGGAACTTTGTAAATTAATTAGCCCAGTCTGTCCCATACCAGACTTGTGGTAGTACGGAAGGGCTTTACAATCCGCAACTCGCAGACCGGTCCTTAATTGATTGAACGACTTCCAAAATAACCCCTGGGCCTCAATCATTCACTAAGACGAGCCTGTGCATAAACTTGCACCCACCAACTATCCATTTCGCCCAAGTCCAAACCAGCTTTTCATTTTATTTTGCTTTTCAAATTATTTGCAAATTTCTATGGCATAATAATGACATAGGCTCACTTTAAATCTAAAGTTGAATCTTTGGCTAAAATTCCCCAAATCAAATATTTCAGGTCTAAGCATGGCTAAGCTTAAGTTTTCAAAATGTTCTAGTTCATACTATTGCATCAACTAGATTTTATCTAAGGTGAAAATGTATGAATATTTCAATGTCAAGATTTGGCCATACAAATGGAATTGGGAATAACTATAACTTTAAAACAGGGATTTAAATTAACTTGAATATAAATAAGTATAGAATAATAATTTAATACAAATTTAAATAATTTAAAATAATGGAATTCAAATATGATCAAAGTATGTAACTTGCCTTGTTCAATTTGTTGTTGTTCTCAAACGGCGTCAAAATCTGACTCTCCGAAGTCGTCGAAATCTATACGTGAAAATAAGCTAAATTCAAATAAAATTCAAATAAGATCCAAATTAATTAATTTTGGTTTAGATAGCTAGATCTTGATTTTAAATGAATTTAGAAATTTGAATCGTCGAAATTGGAGCTCGTATGAAGGAGATCAAGTCCTCGGAAGTTCAAACCCTAAAGAAAATACTAAATTGGATTTTCTGGAAATAGCTGATTTATTTTACTAAAGAAAATTTAATTTATGATGTATGCTGACATCAGCGACTGGAATTCTTTTCGGCTGAATTATTTTCCTACGAGAAATTCTACTGACAAGTGGGCCCTTTAGTCAATGGACCAAGCCCATGGTCTGTTCAATGGTCCATGATGGACCCGGCACACAAAAAAGTGTTAGGGCTAGCGCGTGTGTTGACGTGGCACTGGTGATGATGTGTTGCTGGCGTGGCGCCAAATGGAGCTGACGTGCGTGCGCCACGTCACCCGACGAACGGCGGTGCTATGGACGTGGAGCTCGCCGTGGGGCGAGGCAAGTGAGTGCGTGCAAAAGAGAGGTAAGGAGATGTCGAACCTGGCGCTCACCTTTGTGGCTCGAGGATGTGATGACATGGCCAGCGGTGAGAGGTAAAAGCGGCGGCGAAGGTTAGGGCAAAGAGGCTGCAACGAAGGAAAGGGCAAAGAGGCGGTGGCGCTCCGGGAGTTCTTGGACAAAGATGGTGCGCATACGAGAGGGAACGCGGCTTCACATTGCCGAAGGTGTGGTCGGGGTCGTCGGAGCGTCCTTGCTGGCAACGAAGACGACGATGGAATGAGCTTTGGGCGGCGTGGTTCAAAACGAAGATTCGGGCGCTAGAGGGAGGGGAAAGCGAGGAGGTGTAGGGCGTTGAGTTGAGTGAAGAAAGGTAGATCCAAGGCACACTTATATAGGGCGAGGGCGGCGACAGGGCTTCGTGCGGCGCAAGGGAGCCAAGAGAGGGCGGTGGCGTGATTTAGGGGATTAGGGCCGGAGAAGGAAATATGGAGGCCAAAAATGGGTGCGGGATTGACACGGGATTTAAATGCGTGTGATTCAGGGGAGAAAAGGGGAGGGAATCGCGGTGGGGAAGGAGCTCGGTGAGGCACTAATGGTGGTGGGTGCGCTCTGCACACGGCCACGGGAAAGAAAGGAAGGAGGGAGATGGAGCTAACGCGTGGATAGCGGCAAAGAAAGAGAAGAGGCGGGAGGGGTTGGGCTAGCGGAGTGGGCTGCGGGAAAAAGATGGGTCGGGTGGAGGACAAAGGGAAAAGGCCTGAGAAAAATAGATTCTGCCCGAAATGGATTTCCAAATTTTGAGGCTTTTAGGATTTTAGAAAATAGAAGAAATCAAATAGTCTTTTAGAAAATACGAAATAAAGTCCAAAAATTCTAGAACAATTCATAGAAATTCCTTGAATTATTTTGAACTTAATAAAATTATTTCCCATTTAAATTTGGCTTTTATTTTTGCACATAATTCTTTTAAAATTTCTGAAAAATGGGAAAAGCCTTTTTTAAAATCAAGAAAATTCATAAAATTAATTAAAATTTCCTTTTCACTTTAAATCCAAGAAAATCCCAGAAACTCAGTAAATTTTCTTTTTGACTTTAAAAACTAAGAAAATAAATAATTGATTTTATTTATATTGTTATTTATATTATTATTATTATCATCATCATCATCTTTTTTGAACCAAGAAAACTCTTTTTAAATTATAGAAAATCAAGAAAACTCTTTTACAATTCAAATAATCCAATAACATAATAACTTTATTAATTTTAATGTTGGTAGCAGAACCTTGGGATGTTGCATGATGCAAATAACAAAGTGCAACACCATCACACATGAGAGGACCCCCTATTCTGCCACATCTCCCTAGCCAAGTCATCCCTCATCTGAGCCCATGCCCTTTTATCTTGTGCAATGTCATTGTAGCCTTCCTCGTCGATAGGGTTTGCATCCCATGTGGACTCCTGCGGGACACACTCATCCATTCCATATTGAAGGATCCAATTGTGCAAGAACTAACTTGACTTGGGTCTTGAATGGGTGGAAAGGTTTGTTGTAAACAATCTTGAACCGGTTCTTGAATGTGTCGAAGGCCCTTTCTACCGAGACCTTAAGACAGGAGTGTCGTAGGTTGAATAACTCCCTCTCATTACGAGGGTATTTCCTTCCACCATACTCTCTCAAGTGGTACCATGTGGCTCAGTATGGTGGAAGGAAGCCTGGTCGAGCAGCATATCCAGCATCCACAAGGTAGTATTTACCTATGTGGATATCATGGGGATATGCCCATGATCTTAGGATGATGAAACAATTGGCAATGTGGCTTTTGGTTTGATGTTTCATGCGTTTTCGGCAAAGTTTCAGATTTGTCAGGTCAGCGGCGGTCTGACCGACTTTTGTGCTGAATGTTGATATAAGTGGTGATTTGATTTTGGGATAGGTCATATCCATGTTTGTTAATGCATATGTGTTGCATATTGCATGTTTTGAGCTAATGTGGGTCAAGTTGTGAAGAACTTGTTCCCGGATTCGTGTTTGCTTGTCTATTGCTGTGCAGGTGGCTTGCAGGTCAATGACGGTCAACGGTGAGATGGATCGGGACTAAGCTTGGAGAGCTGAGGTCCGGAACGATCAAGGATGCCGGGTGAGGTCAATGAATTCAAGCGTGGCGCAGAATGGACAAGGATGACCGAACGGGCGGTTCGGTGCGACTGGTTGGATCAAGCGGCGCGGAGTCGTTGCAAGTGCTCAGTGGTGCCGGTGGGATCCGGACGGGAGAGACTTGACGACATGGAGCCGTTGATCAACCTACACGTGGCGAAGCAGGCGATTGCTTCAACAGATGGACTCGGTCTTTTGGAAAGGATCGAGAAGGGGTATTTTGGTAATTTCACCCAATACCGCCTTGGTGACCTTTTGACTAAGCCGCGGCGCGGGTCGGTGCATGGTGAAGCGGTTTAGATCAATCGACGATGAAGACGGCGCTTTAATATGCGTGCGTGTGTGTTTCGTTGTTGTTGGGCCTTAACGGAAGCCCATTTGGCCATTAGGGTAATTCTTCTCTAAGGTTTTTAGGGTTAGAAGTTGCCCTATAAATATGAACAGTGTTGGGTCATCTTGTGGGTGCTGTTAAGAGAAAAAAAAAAAAGGGGGGCGCGCTTTTGGAGAATGTGGCGGCGCCCCGCTGCCTTGAAAAATCTGGAAGGAAAATTAGGAGTGGCGGCGGCCTGCTTGTTCACTTGGGGAGGAAAAGAAAAAAAAAAGCCGTTTTTGAGTGCCACACAGAAAAACAGAGTGGTGGCGGTGCCCCCAAATGATGCGGCTGTTCTCTGTGTTTGGGCTGTGTAAATCTGTTTGTTTGCTGCTTCTTTTGGCTCATGTGTGTAACAAGTCTCGTACACTGTTGATCTGAAAAGCTTTGAGTTGATTCAACAGTTTAGTCGATCTCTTTGCTAGTCCTTGTTTTGCATGAGTAAAGTGTCGGTCCTTAAACTTTTTATGTTGTGTCATCGGTCCATAGACTTTCAAAGTGTATCATCCGGTCCCTAAACACTTTTTGATCTCAAATTAGTCCTTAAACTTTTTAGCTTTGTCAGTCCATGACTTTCAAAATGTGTCAGTCTGTGCCTAAGAGAGGTATGTTTGAGACTAGTCCGGAATTGTCTATTTTTGCATCTTTCTTTTTGCATCTTTCCTTATCTGCTCATGATGGTCTGATCTATAGACCTCCCGAGTGATAAACGCCCTGCTCTTGCTGCCCGTGAGAGAAAGAGGAGAAACCAGTTCTTGGCTGTAGCTGATTGGGTAGACAAAGAAAATGGGAACCGGCTGCTAGCAGCTTGATTTTTATTGCCTTTGTTTTGTTGTTTGACTCTGATTTCCCGGAGAAACCGGATCTGTTGTTAACTGCTAGTGCTATTGATTTTGGATTTGCCTTTACTGCTGTGCTTGCAAAAATCAGTAGTCACAAAAATCTGGACGGCGGCCAGTTCCTGGAGAAAGAGGTCTTGACGGCCTGCTCATCTGATAGAAATCGGTAGAGGCTCTGACGGTGCATCTGTAGAAATCGGAGCACCCGGAAAAACCGAAGCTTGGCAGAGGCAGCTACCTAATCAAGGTTTTGTGTTTTCCTGTCTTGCCTAATGCATGTAAGAATCTCGTTTTCTGTCTGATCTGAACTTCTTTATTGTGAGTGATTCGTGGAGTTGTTTGCCATCAATTCCCTGTTTCAAGAATTTTTTATTGGTTGCTATCCTTTGATGCAACTGCTCAAATTGATTGTTGTGTCGGTCGGCTCTTTGTAATCTGAGAAAATCAGAGTTTGCGGCAGCCTGTAAATCTGCCCGCAAAAATTGAATCTGTGCCGGCCTGGGCATCTCCCAAAAATCTGGCGCTGTGGCGGCCTGCTGCTATCAAAAATCGGCGGCCTCTCTCCCTGCAAAATTGTGCGCTGTAGCGCCCGGGAGAAAAAGCTGAGCAGCGACGACGCCTTGTTGATGTCCTGCTAAAACCGGAGTGGTTATCGGACATGACTGGAAATCATGTGGGCTCTGCTCGGTTTGTGAAAATCCCATTGAGTTTTTACTTGTTAATTGCTGCTCGGCTGCTGTGCTTTTGTTGATTCAATGTGCTTAGCATTTTGCCATTTCTCTTGCGTTTTGCTGCTTGAGTTGAGCTGCTCTCCCGAAAAATTGAAGCCACTGGGCGACTCCTGGATGTGCGCCTGTAGCGACCACAAGAAACTTCAGCCCGTGGCAGCCTGTGCTAGATTAGAGTATTGATCCAGTTGGTGGCGGCTTGATGGTTTGATTGCTCTGCCATCATTTTGTACTTGCAGTTATGAGTTGTTTTTAGTCATTTGCTTCGGGGTTTGATCGGATTCAACACAGGTCTTCTGTGCTCAGATCTCGATCTTCATAGCTTTGATCTTCATGAGTTCGCTCGAGGTTTTATACCAAATGACAAAGTACCCTTAACACTACTACCGTAAGTGTGAGAAAATTTTAACCAGCATCAACTTCAACGTACTAATCTAGTATACCTTGGGGGACCCATAGGCCATCGTCCCTTTCCAAAGCATCAGCAAGTATGAGAGCATCATGGGCCGACTCTTCCCAACCGACAAGGACATAAGTAAACTTAAGATCAAAGTCAACAAGAGCCACGACATTCTGGGTAGTAGTGCCCTTCCTACCCCTAAAGGCTACCAAGACTTTTGTAGGAACCCTTGCGAGCACATGGGTCCCATCAATTGCACCAATGCAATCCAGTACACATGGAAGCAATTTAGGCCAGCACAAATCTCTCTACAAGTTGAGTGTGAACTGAAGGTCAGTTGAGTCTGTAAAAGTATATTTTTACCTTGAAGTAGGGATTGAACCTCCTATTAGTTTGGATTTTAGGGGGGATTTCAGTGGAGGGTGGGCGAATCATCTCGTTGCGCAACTCCCCAACAGCAAAGAGAACCTCCTGAAAGTATCGGCTAATGGTTTCAATGGATCTCCTAAATATTGGCCGCAAAGCCTTAAACCTATGGTTGTGGCCAACAACTAGGAGAAACATGGCAACTTGTTCCTCAACACATGTATTAATGTTGTCTCAGCAGATGTCTTACACGAAACAAATTGCAGAGATGGAAAAAGGCGGCCCTCCTCATCCTAAGCTGCTCCAAATAATGTGTGTCATCTAAATTGTAGATCCATTGTAGGTTTGACTATCGAGCTATGTCCCTTTCTACCATAGGACCATAGGTAATCACAGGTGTGGATTTTCTAGCTCTAGCTCTTCTAATTATGGCAAGCATGCAAGCACACATGATAGCAACTAGACCTGCACCCCTCACAATTAGGAGTTGTTGTTTATGTTCCAAATCATCCATCTACGAACCAAACACGATGCCAATATATCAGTATTTCATGATGGCGTTGTCACAATGTCATTGCAATCACAGTTGCATGCAGCAAGTTTATTACATGCCTGTATGCCACGGCTACCACATCCTAAGGATGCTCCTCCAGTGGCATACCATCATCGACCAAGAATGCAATGCTCAGATAAAAATTGATGCTTCAGATTAAAATGAACAACATCGCATATAGAGTACATGCATGTGATTAGGGTACTCGTTTCCTTATCGTTTCAACAAATCACCATGCAAGAACTGAAATAAGTATGCAAATTACCAAGTATGACCGACAATAGGACTGAAATCAGTTGAAAACAGGTGTTCTGACCAGCATATAACTAGAGCAGTTCATGGAGCTAACAAGGCTGGATAATATATACTACATAGCAAAAACAACAACCATGCGTTAGATCTGGTGGATTCGCAACTACCATCATGGAATCATCTCTGTATTCAAGCATGCAAATATTCTTTTCCTTATCATTTCAACAAATCACCATGCAAGAACTAAAATAAGTATGCAGATTACCAAGTATGAACGACAATAGGACTGAAATCATTTGAAAACAGGTGTTCTAACCAACATACAACTAGAGTTGTTCATGGAACTAACAAGGGTGGATCATAGGTATTACATAGCAAAAACAACGACCATGCGTTAGATTTGGTGGATTCGCAACTATCACCATGGTATCAACTAAAAAAAATATAGATCTAGGCAGTTCGTGGTCCAATACAGGATCTCGGCTAGATCTACACGATTCCATACCCATCGAACATATCAAAGAAATAGAACACCTCTTGTTCATCATGAAACTGAGGAGGAGGAAGAAATTCACGGTACCAACAATCTCCAATGAAAGCGCACAAGATGGGAGAGGGGGCACCGGGGACTTGGAGTGTCGGGTACCCCGTTGGACCTCCATTCACCGATCTTACCACCATGCTCGGTGGAGGAAGGACGCTGTGAGAAACGGAGGCGAGAGCAAGGTCGAGGCAGAGAGCGGTGAGAGCAGCGAGGATGAGTGTGGCACGGATGGAGTAAGGACGGCCAGGCGTAACCCTAACGCTGGGTCATGCACGTGTAAGCGCGCTGCTGCATCATCTGTCCGCGCGCCTGCATCCACTCATCCTAGCTCGGCAGTGAAGCATGATTGTGCGTTTCCCTCGGGCCAAACCCGGAAAGGATATTTGCACGAGCTGAGCCTAGCCCGACGTAACATACAGGCAACCAAACAACCTAAATGTTGCATCCTGTGGTGCGGGTTAAGTCCATGCGGGCAACCAAACACACCCATAAAAATCAATGCAGTACTGTGTACCCCTGAAAAAAAAAGATGAACCAAACTCTCGTTGAAACTGGTCATCCGATCAATGATCGGCCTGTATATACCGAGGCATAAAAAATACAAAGCCCACGTAAATGATTGTGCTACCTAGGCCGAGAGGTAAAAAGTTTAAAGCCCATGTCAACAATTCTGCTAGGAAGGCCGAGGGCAAAAAAATATGAAGCCCATTGTGGGCATAACTAACAACGGTCGATTTTTGGGCCCATCCCACGCAACAGTTTGGGGATTAGCGGCAAAGCCCAACCAGCTCCGAGCAAACCTGCCCGAACGATGCGGACTTCTCCGCCTGCCGTTGGCCGCCGGTAGCCGCGTTTAGTCGTGTTCTCCCTGTCCACAGGCGAGGTCGGGATGCCAATTTGTCTTGGGCACCACCTTCCAGATGGCATTGCTTTGGTACACATCCCCCCACCCCACTGAATTCCCTTTTTGTTCGAGAGACAGGAGCAACTAAATTCCTCATCATATCTATATATGTTCATTTGATGTCAATGCGGTGTCGAACTATAGTCTCTTCTCTATTGTTGAAGTTTAGTTCGAATACTAGAACGTATGCAGGATTTTTCCTCTACTTGTAGAAAATGCTTCACAACAAGTGGGCAGTGCGTTGCAGTGTTACCTGTTAGAATATGAATCTTTTGTATTTCTTTATAGAATGTGTCTATACATTAACTGACTGTTTTTTGGCCCAAAATTAGTCGAATTTTTTTACCATTCGATCGAGATCCGACGCCCCAAATCTCTGCCCTATATCTAATATAAACCAACACTCCAACCCTAACCCCACCCCACCCTCCCCACACGCCGCCTCCCACCCACGCTTGTGGCTGCGCCTTGCCTCCACCCGACGCCTGCCTGCCCGCCGCTCCCACCTCGACGCCTGCATTGCCCGCCGCCAACCTCCTCCTCTCTGCCTACCCATTGCCGCCTTCTTCCCGTCTCCGTGGCTCTGCCCGCCGGATCCGCTATCACCACCCCGTCTCCTAATTTCTTTCACCTGGCCTCCTCCTCGCCTCCCTCCCTGCCGCCTTCTTCCTCGTCTCGTGACTACCGCCCGGATCCGCCATCGCCACCCCGCCTCCTAACTTCTAGTTGATTCCCGTGCTCCCCCGCCGTCCTCCACCACCCACCGCCCTCCTCTGACCCATGGTCGGCTGCGCCACCGCGCCTCGCCGCCCCTCCGCCACCGCCCACCGCCGTGCCTCCGCCGCACCTCCCTTCCTCTATAGCCGGGCCCCGGTGAACCCAAAATCTAATCCGGCGAAGCCCCGCCCTAACTCGCCGCCGCCGCTGCCAGAGAAGACAACCATGCCGCCGGCCGGAGCACGAATCATGGCGCGGATCTAAAGGTCAGACTGATTTCCTAAAAAATTTCATTCGACTGATGTATAGCAGATTTGTTCTTTATATATCTTTTGTATTTTTTTACACATGTATGGTATATATCCCTTTATACTCCCTATATATATTGCCCATTGGGCCTCTGGAATACATACATAATATTTATAACATGGTATTAGAGCAAAGATTAAAACTCTAGCCTAACCTAGCCTCCAACTGCTTATGCTGCCTGCTGCCTCCGGGAGGAGCAATCTCCGCTCCCAGGGTGGCCACATTAGTTGTAGTTTTTACTCGTAGAAGCAGCAGCAGCATCTTCATCATCCCTTGTTCCGTTGCCACAATGGAGGAGTTCGGGTTCTTTGACGAGTACCTGCATACCATCGCTCGATAGCGACTTCCCCGTCGGCAAGTTCGTCGACCTCGCAAAGTGCTCGCCGAACATCGCCCAGAGCGACCACTCTACTACGCCGCCCCCTTTCTCCATGGAATTCCAGTATTCAGAAGAGAAGCGTCATATTCAGTAAGGTCATTTGTGAACAAGGGTTTGCAGCGGGCCAACCTATCCTCCTCTTTCCCAAATTGCCTGGGATAATAGGCAACGCAAGAATAGATGATTAATGAACTCTGAATCATGACCACACGTGTAAAGGACCTAAATCTTGTTCACAAACATGTAAATGCTCTAAATCTTGACCACACCTTTGAGATGTCACAGTAGAAATTGCCACTCCTTTGTTAACTAGATTGTTTGGCTAATTGGCTCTGTTTATAAAGAAATACCTTTGAACGTTAAGTTTGATGCACCTAACTGGCTTCTCAAAATAAAGCGTGTTTCTTCATGCTAGCAGCTAAGCAGCATGTAGATGATAGACTGGTTACACATTTACCTGTTTGAGCCAGTGTCTCACTACTGAAGATCTTAGAAATTTGCCCCTCGTCAGGCCTGAATTCTGAATGTGGGGCTACCTTGTGAGCCAGTTAAGCCTACATCATTATGCTAAGATTGCACATGGATCCGCCTCGGAGATTCAACCGATAAGACTGTGAAATAGTGCTTTAAATGACAGCGCAACCGAATATGTAATAGCTTTTGGAGTGTTATCATGTGGTTTGTGTTCTTATATTCTAAAGGTCTCGACTAAAGTCCGATCGAGCTTACTGGCCTAGTTTTGATCTCTCCATGTTATTTTTCATTCGCAGAAGAAAAAGGCAGTACTGGAGTAAAATAGTAAATTTCATGTTTCGTCAGATAAGATCCACCCCCCACCCCCCACACCCACAGGAAACATGAAGTTGATTGTTCTGAACCTGAAGGTGATCTGAATGCCAGCCCTAGCCTCTGGGAATCTTGGAAAGCAAAAGCATGTTGGACATGAGTATACCTTTCCATTTGTTAGTCCAGCCCAATACGATGCCACCATTTACCAAACGACAATGGCAATTCAGTTTGAACTCGAAGGTGGTCTGAATGCAGAAACGCAGAGAAATTAGGTCTCGGGTATGGTCAGGCTGCACTCCGTACAGGAGTCCCGGATATCGGCTGTTCGCCACATGACATGATGTCACCATTACCTAATGGCAACGGTGATTCAGCTTCAGGTTGAAGGCGGTCTGTGACCTGACCGCGAGTGCTAGATTCAGGCTTCTCTCGGACATGGTTAGAAATCAGTACACGAGTTCATGCCTCGTTTTGATGCAGCCTGATATCACCGATTCCTACCGATCATTATGATCTGGTCTCAGTTTTTATTAATGGTGCCAAGGTGAGCTGATAATAACCGCAGCTGTGAGCGTGGCCAGGCATGAATGGGCATACGGGCGAAGGCGAGTTAACCATACCGGCCTTACGCGGCGTGATACCATTACTGCTGCCTAATGGCAACAGTGGCGATGTTTCAAGGTCAAAGTAGCCTGAGCGTGACCGTCAGAAGATAACTAACCATGGGTTCAGATCCAGAGATTAGTCACGCTGCAGGTTGTTCAATGTATTTAAACATGAGCTGAATTGATCCGTATGGCGGGAAATGCCTCACGTTCTGAATCTCTGGGAAATGGCCTTTGCACTGTCAGGTGGATCTGTCGCAGCAAGCTGAACATCACAAACTTTTCTTCTGTCGACTGCCGCAGCAGGATCGAATGCCTCTCCTCTCCTCTCCTCTCACGAATTGAATCCGATTAGGACTTACTATTCTGTAGGATCCGTATAGAACTATGATTAGTATTCTGTTTCAGGTTCGGTTCATGTTTCGTATTCGGATTAGGTATTTAGGTCACCCGAATTAGGCCAAGAACCCTCGCTATATATATATGCACTACGTTAGGCCAAAAAACCCTACCTACACAAGCACTTCAGTTCGGAAACTTCTAGTTTTGTTGCTAAACACTGTCGTCACAAAATGTACACCTAGTTATCGACCCATCATAGTGTTTGATTTCGTTTTATCTTCCAATGACGGGCAAAACAGTGACGTCTATGAGGACGGCAAGTCAGTAGTAACTCAGCTTGTGAGCCCGGATCCCCTGTTGATATCTCCGTAACCAGCTCCGAGTATTTCGGGACAGGAATTAGATACAGCCATTGGTCATTAGTCATTACTCCCTAGTTAGCAAACAACAGCAACAGATGTCAATGCTGCGGCAGAACTGAAAATCTTGTAAGCAACTAATTGCAGTCTGAACTCACTCCGTTCTGATCGCACCGGCTGAAAGTTACATCTCGGCCCATGGCACTGTTGCCTCCATTGTGTTGGCTTAGTGCACTTAAGCTAATGGCCTAACAGGCTGATTCCCATACTGGCTAACAGCAAACCACATATCGAGCTTGCAGCCGCAGCCATCCCAACCGGCCATTTAATTTCTGGTTAATTTAACCGTCAGAAGTGCATAAATACCTAGCAAGCACAGGCATTGCAGTTCTCGTGCCACTACCACCAAAGAAGACTCCTCACCATGCCTTCTCCTTCCTCGGCCCATTGGCTGAGCCTGGTCGGAAGCATCTGGCTCCAAACCATCAACGGCCCCAACTCCGACTTCCCGGTGTACTCGTCGCAGCTCAAGGAGCTCAAGCACATCACGCAGGTGCAGCTCAACTTCCTCGCCTTCGCGTCCGACGCGGGCAAGCTCTTCGGCTGGTTCTCCGGGGTGGCCGCCCTGTACCTGCCCCTGTGGCTCGTTGCGTTCGTCGGCGCAGCGTTCGGCCTCGTCGGCTACGGCATCCAGTACCTGTTCTTGGGCAGTGCTGGGCTCCGGTACTGGCACCTGTTCGTGCTCACCGCCCTGGCCGGGAATGGCATCTGCTGGATCAACACCGTCTGCTACCTCCTCTGCATCAAGAACTTCGCGTCCAGCAGCCGAGTCGCGGTGAGCCTCGCGACGAGCTACCTCGGCCTGAGCGCCAAGGTGTACACGAGCCTGGCCGAGACGATACCCGGCCTGGCCAACTCCAAGGCGAAGACGTACCTCCTCCTCAATGCCGTCGTGCCGATGCTCGTCACGGTCGTGGTGGCGCCGTCCCTCAGGGTGGTCGACCTCAAGAGCGAGGCGAGCACGGACGCGGCATTCCTCGTCATGTTCGCCATCACGCTCGCGACCGGAGCATGCGCCGTGGTCGGCAGCATAGGCTCGACGTCCAATGGGTTGTCATCCACGGAGCACATGATCAGCCTCATCGTGCTGCTGGCCACCCCTATACTCATCCCGGCGGCTCTCAAGATCCGGGAGAGCATCAACAAGATATGGGAGGCGAAGCGGGAGAACAGAATCCACGATCTTGGCACCGACGAGGCTGAGGCCGTGGAGACGGTCGTCGTCATCGAGGTCGCCGACGTCGAGACCAAGGAGGAAGACAGAGTCGCGGAGAAGCCCCAGGAGGAGATCGGCGGACTCCGGCTGCTGAGGAACCCGGACTTCTGGCTCTACTTCTTCAGCTACATGTTCAGTGGCACCCTGGGTCTGGTCTTCCTCAACAACCTGGGACAGATTGCCGAGTCGCGAGGGCTCGGGCGGATCTCCACTCTGGTCTCCCTGTCGTCTTCGTTTGGCTTCTTCGGCCGCCTACTTCCGTCCTTCTTGGACTACTACTCCTCGAAGTAAGCGATCATTCTTTTCAAACACTTTCGTAATCAAAATACTGAAAATAGCGTGCTAATTTTTGTTCAAAACAGTCGAATTTTAGTTCATTTATAATTTTATTATACATAAATTATAGTAATTTATTTATATAATTTTTATTCTTGTCACTGTAATTGTTATCAAAAGTCTTAAAAACTCATATTTCTCTGGCATAACTCAAAATCTAACATATACTTTGAGATATTGAGAATGAATAAAGACAAAAACAAAGGCAAAAAATGAAAATTTATATCAATAAAATACGGCAACGTGATGAACACATTATGTTCCGAAAAAAATCATAATAAATTCAGATCCAATTTATCGTATGAAAAGAAATACAAATCTTAAAATATATAAGACGGATGAAAATTCGACTATTTTCACAAAAGAAAACAGTCTTGTTTAGCAAATCTCTATTTTTGTTTGATTAGTATCCTGAGATCTCGGAGGCCACAAAGACTCTGTAGTTAGTCTCAAAGATCCAAGCGGTCTTTTTTTAGTGACGTGCTAACTACTACTTTCTATGTAGAATTGAATGAATCTTGTTTATTTTTGTCCTATTAAGTTAAGTGTTTTCCCGGCTGCTAACTAAATTTATCGTTCATTTGCGCAGAAGTGGCTACTCCATATCGAGGACGGCGTCCATGGCATCGCTGATGGCGCCCATGGCCGGCGCGTTCTTCCTGCTGCTCAACCCGAGCGACATCTTCCTGTACATGAGCACGGCCATCATCGGCACGTGCACGGGCGCGATCACGTCGGTGTCGGTGTCCGCGACGAGCGAGCTGTTCGGCACCAAAAACTTCGGCGTGAACCACAACATCCTGGTGACCAACATCCCGGTGGGCTCCCTGTGCTTCGGCTACTTCGCCGCGTTCCTCTACCAGCGGGAGGCCGGGGCGCGGGGGAGCCACACCTGCACCGGCGCCAGCTGCTACCAGGAGACGTTCGTCATCTGGGGCTCCACGTGCGTCGTCGGCACGCTGCTCTGCACTGTCCTCTACGCACGGTCTCACAATTTTGCCGGGTGGCTACCAGTAAGGGTACCATGCCTTGCCCGCTTAGCTAACTTAGTTGGTGGTAACAAGGAGGCCTCAGAAGTTTCTGATCTGAGTGCTTCTTAAGTCGATTAATTTAGTGGCCATACACAAGCATCTGCCTCTGGGCGATGTAGCTTTTGTTTCTTTTGATCTTTGTTTTTTGTTATTTGGTTTCTTGACTGATCCCACGGGGGATACAGGAAAAGCAGGACTCTGAGTAGATATTGTGCAGGCTGATGACATTCTCTCTCTCTCTCTGTGTATTATCTTATTAAAGCAGAATTAAAAGAAGCCACAACGTTCGTCCTTAATGACAAGAAATTTACACGTTAATCGGTACAAAAAGAGAAAGATTTACACCGTTGATCATGGTGGGTCTACATTATAACTGTCTAGATTAAAAAAAAAGAGACCATATCAAGTACAATAAAACTGAAATTTGGAATATAAAATAAAATAAAATCAGCAATTTGATTTTCATACAAATTCCTAAGTAAAAGGGTCCATATCAAGTACAATAAAACTGACATTCGTAATAAAAATAAAACAAAATTAGAAATTTGATTTTCATACTAACTCTTAAGTAAAATCCTAAATAATTATAATTCAAAATAAAAATAAACAAAAAATAGCAATTAGATTTGTATACAAAATTCAACAAAAAACAAAAATTGGAATAAAAATAATATAAAATTCACAATTTGATTTCAATACAAATTCTAAAAATTATAATTTGGAATAAAAATTATAGAATAATTGGCAATTGGATTTGTATACTAAATCCAACTTAAAAATAACTAAAATTCGGAATAAAAATAAAATAAAATTAGCAATTTTAGTTCAATACAATTGCAAAGTAAAATCCTAAATAACTATAATTCGAAATAAAAATTAAAGAAAAATAGCAATTAGATTAGGATACGAATTCCAAAAAAAAGAACTGAAATTCGGAATAAAAAATAAAAGAAAAGGAAAATTTTGATTTCAATACGAATTCCAAAGTAAAATCTCTAAATAACTAAAATTCAAAATAAATTAATTAAATTTAGCAATTTGATTTGTATACAAACTCCAACAAAAATAACTGAAATATTGAATAAACATAAAAGCTATAACAAGGATGGCAAGAATGGTCTCGGAGGAGATACAAAAGAAGCACCCATATTCGCTTTCAAGGTCATGTGTTTCTATTATTACTTCCTATGGAATAAAAATAAAAAACTAAAATTTTGAATTAAAAATCAAATTTATAATGAGGATAACGTGAATGGTGTCGGACGAGACGACAAAAAAGTGCAATGACATCGATCTGTCCTACCCGAAGACATTAACCCAAGGGGAGGTGAAGAGCATAGGCGGTGACGACGCAGATGAGGACAATGTCGTGCTACTCACCGAAGCCTTGAAGAGAAAGTCTAGCATTGAAGAAGCCAAGGGTTCATTGCAGTGGTTCTTCCATGTTATTCAATGCAAAGTATAGACTTATTTATGAGTATGCAAGCACTGCATTTTCAATGGTTCATTGCAGTGGTTCTTCCATGTTATTCAATGCAAAGTCAGGAATATGTAGTGGTAGTAGTGACAATATTCAATCTCTTGATCTTTATTTTCTCAGTGATAAATTCTGGCTGTTATTCCACCGTGTTAGTGGTATGGAGTACTGGTTGTCAGGTAGCCATACGTAATACGTGTACAAACGAAATTGCTAGGTACAAGGCCTAGTGATTGATTGGTAGGTCCGTACATGTACATGAGATGGAGTCAAAACTGATAGTACTGTACCTTTCAATATCTGTCCATAACAGTTTCGCAAGTATTTGTTCGTAGGCACAGTAGTCAATCCGTCTAGGACGAGGAAACCGTAGAGAGTCATTTGTTGTATCTATTTTGTCATGAATAGATACTGTGACTTTGAAGCGTCGCTGCGTCGGAGAAAATCTCGTCCAGGAAATGTCGATACTGAATTCCCTGGATCTTCAGTTTGCCGTAGCAGTATCCATATTCCGTGAAGTATGTGTCCGGGCTTGGTCCATGATAGGACCACTGAAGAGATGAACTGCTCCTCTCTGGTTAACCTTCGACACCCGTGGCCTCTTTTGCGCAGGGTGATATCATTAGATGTCAGCTGTTCGAAAGCTACAGTACTATGGCCCACGAAAGATCTAGTGAAAAAATGTTCAAGGTTCTATGCCCATCTAGAGTCAATCTAGTGACCTTTCTGGATGCGTCCAAATGCATCACCACCTGTCTTTCAGGATCTTGACCAAGTAAGGCAGCTCATTTACCTGGAGCAATCGCTCCCCAGCTATTTACACTGACCCATCCCTTCCGACAACAACATCACTGGTGCGTCCAATCCATACTAAAGAAGAGCTGAACATATAGCTCCTTTTTTAACATCACATTACATGCATGAACATGAAGATCTGACATGCATGTCAGGCACAGGTAACCATTAAAGGAAGGGCAGAGTAGGTCGTGTTAAACAATGTATAGTATGATTTACATGCATCAACATGAAGATCTGACATGCATGTGAGGCACAGGCCACCATTAAAGGAAGGGCAGCTAGGTCGTGTTAATTGTTTCGTCCCGTTTTTCAGATACGGTGTATCTGGTTTGTGCAACCCACTAGGATTTCGGATGCGAACTGTAATAACATTAAATCTACTTATGAATAGTTAAAAAAACATTAATTTAATTTAATTATGGTTTAAAGGCTATTTTGCAGCAACAAAATAGACATTTTAAGCCTAAAACTTTGACTTACATTCAGAAAAACCAAAGGCTTCCACAGGAAAACTTGAGTGTGGTCGTAACCTTAACACGTTCTCCAATGTGTTCTTCAATCTTCTTATATGACTTCTGATGAAACTTTAACAAAATTGAGTACATAACGTACTCAGCAAGCCACATAAAAAACAATTAAACTACATGCTAGCTAAGAATTCAATAGATTGTTTAAGGTTTATCATATCAGGTATATGTGGATGCAGCTTTTGAGTTAAAGCAGTTTGTCTTTAAAACAGTAAAATCATACTAACATAACATCAAAGGCTTACTCAACAATTACAATTACAACCTCAAAATCTCTACTTATGCCTCATATATTGGAATCATCTATGAATACAAATTCATTAACCGGAAGCACGGTGTATTTGAATACCATTGATTATACTCAGCAGTGTTGCCCAACTTTACCCATAAGATACCTCAAACTCATACTGTCATGCAATATACACACAACATGATAGCGTGCGACTGAGTTGAGATAACAAGGCATTCCCATTTCTTAACATTTCTAGCCTCTACCCGGTAGGTTCTTGGACTATATAGCAATCGGGAGACCACCGCCAGCAAAGATGAAATCGTGGTCCGATCTTGTGATTATAACGTTGTGTGACCAAATGAGTGTTCCTCTAGGCCCACTCCTGTCCCACCCCTAAAACTGCGGCTACTCTGTACATAAGAGCTAGTGTTCATCCTATATATATTCAATTGAAAGAATAGTGCACTAAGCCAAGTAGGATAAACCAAACCCGTGGTTGAGCAATTTCTATGTTTGTTATTTGGCATAAGGTTCTAGTCTTTACCTATCTTACAGTGAGGTGATGGACCAACATCCAACTCATGGATGACCACCTCTTGATCTCACATTCGACTCACTTTTATCAAGTCTATTGGGTTATCTAACTTCCTGGTCTCAACCCTCAACTCTCCACCAAAACCATTGGTGATTAGCCAATACTCTTTTTTAGTATTTATAAATACATTGTGTGATAATGCCAAATATTTAATTATCATTTTATGTAACATAAACTTGTCAAGGTGAATATGGCCTACAAGAGAACAGGTGGACTTGGATGTGGGGTAATAGGATTTTATCTACTCATCATGGCATTCAAAAGTATTATTTCAATATTAAAATACTTGGCATAAATATGATAATGAAAGTAATAATATAAGTACATGAAAATATAGGCTCAAAATAATCAAATGAACGCGATTTGCCTCATATCGCAGTCCTTGACTGGATTTACCTCTCCTGTGTCTTGATCAACTCCTCTATAGCTTGATCAACAAAATTGGATTCTAATGTGAAAGACAATCAAATAAATAAGTCCATGCTCAATAGGAGGCAAGCCGGGAACAACATGAATTAAATAAATCCGGAAAGAATTGAAAAGAAAGGTGGTGGGGTGGTTGGGATTTATTTGGTGCGTGATTTGGCCAAATGGAGTTAAAAATGGGACTCACGGCTCAAAGCGATCAAAAAATATATATATATATATATATATATATATATATATATATATATATATATATATATATATATATATATATATATATAATGTGTTTTGAGTGAATAATAACGAGTTAAATGAACAAGATGTCGAGTCAAGACTATGGATCAGATTGGATAAGCATTAACAATCAAACTCTGGTCATGTATATATGGAAACCGGAGATAGTGTCAGATTGTAATTACTGTTCCTTGTAAAGATAGCCTATATAATCTGCGTGGCACCATGGTTATGTGTGTTGGAGCCGAATCAATCTATTCTCTCTTTCTCTGTTTTTCCACATGGTATCATATCAATCCTCTTCTATAACATCATGACTTCCTCAACGTCAACATCCTCTGCAGCGGCCGGTTTTGGGATGTACAACACTTTGTCCGGCGGCAGCATCAGCGTGTCGGCCGATCTCCTGCCGACACCATCTTTCGGCCACTTGATCAATATCAAGTTGGGCCGAGAGAATTTTCTTCTCTGGATGGCACTAGTTCTGCCTTACCTGTGTGGACAGCAACTTTTGGGATACTGTAATGGATCGAAGGTCGATCCGGCCACAATGATCACACAAACTTCTACAGAAGGTGAAGCTTCTTAAGTTTTGAATACTGCCTACCAACTTTGGCTTCAACAAGATCAACTTGTGCTCAGTTTTCTCTTGTCATCTCTTTCTTCGAAGATACTTGCACAAGTATTGTTCATGACTACTGTAACCGATGTTTGGTCCACTCTGGAACGCATGTATGTGTCCCAATCCAGGGCGCGGATCATGCAAATATGCATGGAACTCTCCAACACCCGCAAGAAGGAATCTCACCGCTGCGGAATATTTTGGCAAGATGAAATCCCTTGCTGACACGTTGACAGCGAATGGCTGCCCTCTTCATGGGGAGGAACTGGTTTCCTACATCCTCTGCGGCCTCGACTCTTACTACAATCCATTGGTCACATCAGTGATGATCAGGGATGACTCGGTCAGTCTCACCGATTTGTATGCTCACCTGTTGAGTTTTGTGAATCGGCTTGAGCACCAGAACTCCGGGTTTTAGTCCTCGGCTAACATGGTGGCACACAATTAGGGAGACAACAAGTGTGGGCATGGATGTGGATGCGGCAACAACTTTGGTGGCCACAGCCAAGGTCAAGGTGATGGGTGTGGGCGCGGCAACAACAACTACAACTCCGTAGGTGTTCGGCCAACTTTGTCAAGTGTTTGGCAAGATAGGTCATGTTGCCACGAAGTGCTATCTCAGATTTGATCATTTATATCAATCTAATGATAACAACCATGTTGCTGACGTGGCGTCCTCAAATTTCTATGGTGTGGATCTTCAGTGGTACTCTAACACAAGAGCTACTGATCATATCACCGCTGACCTCGACAAGTTTACTTTCAAGGAGAAGTATACTAGTCGTGATCAGGTGCAAATGCCCAGCGGATCAGGTATGCTTATTAAGTACATTGGTCACTCCAACATTAAAACCCCCAACCAAATTTTGCATCTCAACAATATTTTTCATGTTCCCCAAACTTCTAGAAATCTTCTTTCAGTCCATCGTCTTACTTCTGATAATGATGTTTTTCTTGAGTTTCGTCCTAATCATTTTTTGATTAAGGATCAGTCAATAAAGAGGGTGCTTCATCGAGGGGAATGTAGGGCAGCCTCTATCCTGTTAGGGCAATACCTACCATAGCCAAAAAAAAAGCTTCTTCTTCGCTGTCAAGACAACTCAAGAATAGTAGCATAGCCGATTAGGACATCCTTCCTTTCCAGTTGTTAAACAAGTTCTTAGATTAAATAATATTCCTTGCACTAATAGTTCAGAACATGTATCAGTTTGTGATGCATGTCAATAGTCCAAGAGCCAACAATTGCCTTACTCTATTTGAAATAAAGTTTCCATTGTTCCTTTAGAACTTGTTCACTCAGATATTTGGTGGCCAGCCATCACATCTTTAGGGGGTTTCAAATACTGTGAGTTTTGTCGATGATCATAGCAAGTTCATGTGGGTTTATCCTCTTAAAAGCAAGGTTGATGTTGAGAGACTTTTGTTCAAGTTTAGACACATGTCGAAAGACTTCTCAATAGGAAAATTATATGTATGCTAGTACATGTACTAAAAAAAATTGTATATATTCTTTAAGCATATTAGCAATGATCATCATGCTTCCAGCCCTTATGCTCATCAACAAAACGGTGTAATTGAAAGAAAACACAGGCATATTGTTGAAGTTGGCCTTGCCATTCTTGCTCATTCTTCTATGCCTCTCAAGTTTTGGGATGAAGCTTTCCAAACGACCAATTTCTTAATCAATCGTATTTCTAGTAGAGTGACTAAATCCTTTACTCCCTTGGAGTGACTTCTTGGAAAGATGCCTGATTACTTCTTAAAAACCTTTGAGTGTGCGTGTTGGACGAATTTACAACCCTTTAATCATAGAAAACTCCAGTTTTGGTCCACCCAATGTGTGTTCTTAGGATACAATTCTCATCACAAAGGTTATCGATGTTTACATCTTTCAACTGACTGAGTCTACATATCTCATGATGTAGTGTTTGACGAAGGAGTTTTTCCCTTTGTTGCTCAACCACATCTATCAGGACCTTGTTGGCTTGATGAGCACTAATGAGGATTGAATAATCCTCAATTAACAAAGTTATTTTGTCTATAATATTCGTTGTAAATGGTATTCTAATAGCCCTCTGATGTACCCCTGGTCGGTGATGCTTGCCACAACCAAGTCAGGCTACAACCAGTTTAGGTCACGACCACCCCTGGTAGTAATGCCTATTACGACCAAGTCAAAACATGACCATTTGCTGGTCGATAAGTCTAACAGACAGACACGTAGACCCTGTCTTGTCAACTAAGGACCTTGTACATCACGCTCGACTATGCGTGGTAGTTAATACAACATGTGTCCGTATGTATCTCTGACATAACTGCACACACATCTCTCTGTCTCTGGCAATAACCTCTTGACGAACGTTCAAGGAGAATCTCTCACTGACAACAACCGTCATCAATGTGTGTACTCAAGCAACCGTCAAGGCGTCTTCTGACACACAACAACTGCCACCCCTTCAAACACTCTATAAGGTGTGGTGCTGGTAGACAAAGAAAAAGAGGCAAACACACAGACATAAACCATTGGCAATATTTCTTAGTTTTGGTGGCTTATTGTGTTTTGTAACCTCATTCAATACAAGAAGACATGAGTAGGGTTGTTATTCTCTCCGGGGAAGGCCTGAACCTGTCTAAAAAAAATCTATCTCTTCTTGTGTGATCTCGAGAGCCATATCCCCAGCATTTAACTCACAAAATATCAATAATAATTCATTGACAACCATGTTCTTTTTCTTCCTTCATTACCATTCAAACTTCCTAGCAATTCAAGTGATGGGGGTGATAATGTGTCTAATGTGCCTAATGAGCAAACTGTTTTTCTTGAGTTTTTTTTGGTGATTCTCAGTAGTAGCAGGTTGATGGGCATGAAGTGGATCTTGTGACTCCAGTAGTAGCGCAGTCGCCAAGATCGCCCTTGCAGCCACGACAGGACTCTTCACAGCCATGACAGATTTCGTCATCGCCTAAGATCTCGACTACAGACACTGGTTCCCGTGATGATGTGGCATGTGTTGAGGTTCCTCCTAGCAAAAACATGACTTCAGAACAATATCAGGCAACCAAAGCTGTATACTGATGGCGCTATACGATATGCATATAATATTGTTATTGAATTGACATCACCTTTTGAAGCTATTCAAGATCAAAACTGGAAAGGGGTGATGGATGAGGAGTATGCGGCTCTCATAAAAAATGCACCTGTCATTTGGTGCCTCCATGGCATGGGAAAATTTTGATTGATTGCAAGTGAGTGTACAAACCAAAAAAGAAAGTAGACCGAAGCATTGACAAATACAAAGCCTGCTTAGTGGCTAAAGGCTTTAAACAGAGATATGGTGTTGACTATGAGGATAAGTTTAGTCCAGTTGTGAAACCATCTACAATACGCCTCATATTGTTAATAGCCGTATCTAGAGGATGGAAGCTTCGACAACTTGATGTACATAATGTGTATTTGCATGGCATTCTAGAAGAGGAGGTTTATATGAAGAACCACCTGGTTATGAATGAAATAATTTCCCTCGATATGTGTGCATATTGATTAAAGCACTCTATGGGCTCAAGCAAGCACCCCGTGCGTGATATGCTAGGTTAAGTGATAAATTACAAGAGCTGGGTTTTCTTCCCTCAAGAGCTGACACATCTCTGTTTATCTATAACAGTGGAGCTGTTATTTTTATATTGGTTTATGTTGATGATATCATAGTCACTAGTTCATCCAATGAAGCTATATCAAAATTTCTCTCTAATTTACGACAAGATTTTGCCTTGAAGGATCTTGGAGATCTAAGTTTCTTTCTTGGTATAGAGGTGAAGAAGAATGATGAAGGTTTAGTACTAAATCATACCAAGTATGTTCCAGAGCTGTTAGGTCATGTTGGGATGAATAATTGCAAGCCGGTTACTACACTTATGGTAACCTCACATAAGCTTTCTGTAGAAACAGGTAACTCCCTTGGGCCGGTTGATGCAACTAGCAACCGCAATATTGTCGGAGCTCTACAGTACTTAACACTAACTCGACTGGATATTGCATACACAGTAAACAAGGTATGTCAATATTTACATGCTCCAACGACTGATCGTTGGTCATCAGTTAAGAGAATACTAAGGTATCTCAAAAACACTTCCACTATGGGCTTGATGATTAGGCGATTAACATCCACTCTTGTTAGTGCCTTTTCAGATGCTGAATGGGCATGATGTCCAGATGGCGGAAGATCTACAAGAGCGTTTGTTGTTTTCTTGGCTCAAATCTCATATCTTGGACTGTACTAAAGCAGAGTACAAAGCACTTGCCAATGCGACAGCAGAGATTGTTTGGATACAATCATTACTTGGCGAACTTGGTGTGTTTCAAGGTCGAGCTACATGTCTTTGGTGCGATAATTTGGGAGCAACTTATTTGTCAGCTAATCCTATTTTTCATGTAAGGACGAAATACTGAGGTTGATTTTCACTTCGTCAGAGAACGGGTTGCCCGCAAAGTCTTGGATATTCGATTTATTCCAACTCAAGACTAGATTGCATATGGCTTCACAAAAGCTGACAATTAGGCACTTGGAATTATTTAGAAACAGTCTAAACCTGACAATTAGGCACCTGGAATTATTTAGGCGTAGTCTAAACCTGACAATGGCAGTTTAGATTGAGGGAGGGTGTTAAATAATGGTAGTTTATGATGTGATTTGTTTCCTTCTCAATCTCTAACTGAATGTAAATGTAGGACACGATACCTGTCGACAGCCGGATCATGTACATATGGAAACCGGAGATAGTGTCGCATTGTAATTACTCTTCATTGTAAAGATAGCCTGTATAATCTGGCCGGCAGGAGCCAAACCAATCTATTCTATGTTTTTGTGTTTTTCCACAGGTGGATCCATCATCGGCCCCTCGTGGTCCTTTCACATGTCGTGTGATGGCACACTGCAATGCAATGCATAGTTCAGTTCCATCTTCCTCGTGTACTTGGATGGGCAAATGTTATTTATTTGCCGAATGCTTGCAAAGCCCTCACTCTGCTAGCCTGACCGGATGTGCTAGCTATCCCCAATTTTTCTGGTGAGCTAATTCATTTGCGGTTTGTATGGGTGGTTGGCCGGATCGGTGAAACTGCAACATCCCCCCACGTCGGTGATGCCCGTCTGATCACTCACTTGAGCTTGGACTCACTTAGAAATTGTCACAGATCGACTTGAATCTTGTCACAATTACTGCTCCATAATCCATATTAATTTGTAGCGGCATCTTTCATAGTTGATAAGACGTCTTTTCCTACTACGATCGAGCTGATGGAGCCAATGTACACGCTCAAATTAAGCTCAATCTCCTGTGCCTCTTTCAAGTTCGTTTTTCTATTTCTTTTTTTAATAATATTTTAAAGTTAACCTCTCGCTAACTTTATTTCCAATTCTGACCCCTTTGGTCACGCCATGACGCGAGGTGTGGCAAAACCACTCTGCCACGCCACTATTCTCGGCGTGGCCAAACATGCCATGCAAGCCCTCGTCCGTACGCCGTGCCAGCGTGGAGGGCTTGCGTGGCCCTTGTCACGCCGACATGCGTGACATGATAATGCCGGCTATTTTTTGAAGGTGTTCCCGCTTCTGATGCTAAGTCCTGTTATGTCAAGGCTCCTGACGTGACAGTAGGCTGTCACGCCATGGAAATTGGCATGACATAACTGTGCCACCACACCAGTGCGTGGGAAACTCCAGAGGCATTGCAAGCCAGATTCTGGTGCCAAGTCCTGTCACGCTAGGTCTCCTGGCGTGATAGTACCAAACTGTCGCGCCAGTTCTCATGGCGTGACAGTACCTCTGTCAACATAAAACAACAATATGTATGCATATATATCCATTCAATCATTTCATTCAAACAACAACATGTATGCATATATCCATTCAATCATTTCATTCAACAGGATAGACAACCTAGAAGCATCTATGCATATATTTGTTCATTCAACCATCCATTCAATCATTTCATTCAACAAGAAAGAGAATCTAGAAGCATATATGCATATATTCATTCATTCAATCATCTATTCAATCATTTCATTCTACTAAGTCATTCTTGTATGCATATATCCATTCATTACATCACTTGCGCTTTCAGCGCGAACCCATTCTGAGTGTGAACCTAGAAGCTGGATGTTCGCCACGCATGCCCTCGACAACGTTGATTGAACTAATGTCCGCGTGATCACGACGTTTACGTCGCGGAGGCATGACATGAGTTGGTTGTGTTGCGGTAGGTGCACCAACAAGGTCTGAGAGGACCATCTTGTCGGGCAACCTGGCGTCCTCGCCGTCGTCATCCTCTTCGTCGTCTCGTGCGACCGAAGTGGATGTCGTCTCCCGGGATGATGTAGCACGCGATGAGCCACTCCGAGCCGGGGCAAGTTGAACAACATCACCCATCACAGTGCAGTTCATCTTAGTCGCTATTCGCTGGCATCAGTGGCGAACCATCTACAAGATATAGATCCATTGATGTCAGGAATGGCAAGCATCTAGCAAGATATAGATTCATTTTTGTGTTTCTTGTAGCATCTTGCAGCGTGATAGTCATCTCGTCTAACGGGAGGTGGAAGGTGTGGGTCTCCGGACGCCATCGGTCCACCAATGTCGTAAGTGCAGCACCGTCCATGCGGGGTAGCCCATTGATGACAATCCGGGCCAAGGCAAGGAAACTAGCATCACGGACGTATGATATGTACCGCTCATCCCAATCTAGAGGGGTGTGGGTCCGAGGGAGAAGTGGCTGGGGCACCTGCGAGAGAAATATGCATAGACATGGTCAAACAGTTGAAAGCATAATCGAACAGAGAAAAATGCATAGCGTGGTTAAAAAAAGTCAGAAATCTCACCACGCCCTCGTCAGCTATAAGGTGTGCGCGGTGGTCTATCGTACTCCGAGATGAGCAACGCGTACTACGGTTGCTACGGCATCCTGCAATAGAAGATAGAAATATGTTAGTGCACATGAAGTGCGTGACACAAATGTACATGTAAATAGAGCTCACTTATACGTAATATGATTTATAGCCGTTTAATTTGTTTGCCGTGAGAACCAATGTCAGCAAAATTGTTAGCACGCAGAACATCACGCACCCTTCTCTGCTTTCTTTGTTTCCCCTGTTGCTAGTAGCCACCACCAAGGATCCAAAAGTCGGTACCGGACCAAATCCCGCTGGTGGCCAGGAAAAAACCGGCCGGTAACCGGATTTCTCGGAAAAAAAAACAAGTTGAATTTCGCTTGAATTTGCTTAAAAGCCGACCGAATTTCAAAAATTAAAATTTGAATTTGCAAAACCAGAAAAACCGGCCGTCCTTTTTTTTCCCTGGCCACACAACAGGTAGCGGGTGCATTAGAAAGGAAAGGAATGCGCTATTCGACTTGAAGGCCAACCTGACTTGAAGGCCAACCTGAATGACCCTCAAGGCTTACTGTCCTCGTGGAAGGGTCTAAATTGTAGCAGCTGGTATCGTGTGACATTTGACAACAAGATCGGACACATTATCAAACTCGTCCTTAGCAATTATAACGGCAGCAAGTATGCTCTTACAGGTGACGTCAGCCCATCATTGGTTCATTTAACTCATTTGATGTACCTTGATCTTGGTTGGAATAATTTTAGTAGTGCAAGCATCCCCTAGTTCATAGGATAGAACCTGAGGCATCTTGACTTGTCCGGTGTTGGCTTCAGTGGGAAAATCCCCCCTCCCCCCCAGCTTGGGAACTTGTCAAAGCTGAATTACCTTGATATTAGCTTCCTAGTGACATCTTTACTTCCGGTAGCTCTGTTGACAATCTTGTTTGGCTCTCTCGGCTTCCTTCATTGGCTTACCTAGGCATGTCATGGTGGAATCTTTCTACTGTTTCTGACTGGAATGAGTCATTGAACATGCTTGCTTCCCTAAATCCACGATGCATGCACACATTCAACTGCCATTGCGTACAAATGCAATCCAATTCACTACGACATGCAAACACTCAAACAAATTCCTCTCGAACATCCAATTCGGACAAAACCCTAAATCCATAAAACTAACCGATTTAATCTGAAATAAATGGAGAGAATGGGTGAGATTACCTCGGGGATGATCTCTACGGGTTTATGGATTTTGAATAGCCTAAAAAACGATGGATTTTGGGAGGTGGGGGTCGTTCGGGGGGAAGAGATGAGGTTTGGGAAAAAAAATAAAGAACTAGGTGGACCGGTGTCAACTAAGTCACATCTATCATGCCACGTGCGTTGGCGTGACTCCCCCTTGTCACGCCATGCTTGATGGCGTGACAAATTGCCATGCAAGCCCTCGCGTGCAGCCACGCTACCACGGCGTGCGGACGGAAGCTTGTGTGGAAGGTTTGGCAACACCGAGAACAGTAGCGTGACAGAGTGGTTTGGCCACGCTGCGAGTTATGGCAGAACCAAAGAGGTCAGAATTGGAAATAAAGTTAGCGAAGGACTAACTTTAAAATATTGTTAAAAATATTAAATAATAATAAAAATTCTTCAAGTGCTTGGCTGCTCGCTACAGTATAAATGGTTGCCTGGGGGATCATGGAATGATGGATGCTTGGTGCAGTGTAGTTATTGTGGTGGATGGGGTGCCTGTGTTGATGGAGGTAATGGCAGTGGTTGTTGAGAAGGCAAATGTGCGAAGCCCATGACATGTGTCCTGTGCATGCACATGCCTGGCACGAAGAGAATCCGCGAAGAAGGTTTGGGGACGAAGTGAAAGTGTGCGCTCTTCACTGTCCATTTGTAAATACAGATTTGTCATCGATCGTGTGTAGTTTGTTGGACATCTTTCTTTGTGGATGTAATGATTATACTCGTCTCTCCCTGTTGCTTGCTAATGGTCGGGTTAGAGTCGGCAATCTCGCTCTTGAAAGCATGCGTCGACAAGAAACGAAATATCTCGGTAGTACGACAAACTGCGGGGACATGTCAAATGGAAACTTTTGAGTGAGAAATTGCATATTTGTCATCCAAAATGTCCAGCCGTGTGAGAGAGGATTAGCATCCATTCGATCGCAAAATGTTAGCATTACTATCGTCTCGCGCGCGGGAAGCATGTATAACACAGTGAAAAGGAATCCAGACGGGCCGCTTATCACTGAATTTTCAAAATCGTTCACATGCACATTCTTTTCGCCTGCTTGATAGCCATTACGTGAGTACCAATTGAGCACTACGCTAGTCTTCGAATTTCATGCCAATATACTTAGCTGGGGCAATGTATTGGAGCTAACATTCCGTTTTTCTTTTATCATGCACAATTAGTATTGTCCACTATTACAGCTTTATTAGCTACATTATCCAATGCACTATATAGAAATTTCCAAAAAAAAAAAACAAGTATTGTAAAAAAAGAATTATGGATTGTGTAATGATTTACATTTAGATAATCTTAAGGCAGTTTAGATCAAGTGAAATATTTTAGGTAGTCAGGCAGAGTTAAATCAAACAATAAAACATCGATATATCTACAAACATCTTGTGATATTCAAGGTACCTCCTATGCTTTGGAGGTTTAGAAAACCCCACAATAATCCTTAAATAATAAAAGTCAAAATTCCTAGAAATTCTCTCCTTAATTGAGGGGAAAAGATAAGATCTACACCACTTCTTTTTGGTGGGACCAGATTATAACAATGCAGATTAGTCATATATAAATAAGAAATTCTCTCATCGATCGAGAAAAAAAGAAACTCTACACTATTTATTTTGGTGGGGTCATATTATAACGGTGCAGATTAATCATAATAGATATTACAACTATTACAATTATTTAACAGATACAACTATATTTTCGAAAGGCGATATAGTTACATAACAAATACAATATTGTTGCAATATCTAGCGGTGCGAGAATTTTCGCTAGTTCTAACAACGAAAACATGCATAAATAGACAATTTAATAGTACCATTATTACTGTTTTATATTTCTTTTGGCGACTAGTTTAATATTTATTGGAACTGTTGCAACGTTGCTGTAGGACTTTTTTTTTTAAGGGTACTACTGTTAGGAACTTGGCAGCTGTTAGCTAATTGTATTGTACGTACCATGCTTGCTCTGGATTTAGCAAGACCCATGGGTTTTTTAAACACTTACCAAAAATATTGGATAACCAATTTTAACCGCTCAACGATAATAATTCGAATAATTCGTTGATTTTGAAATGTGTACACATTAGCATCACAATGACATAGAGACTAATTTTCGATTCGTGACGAAATTATCTTGGTATGTCGATTATTATCTTACACAAGAATAAGTCAATTGGAGATGAACCAATCTCACCTCACCATCCCCCTTGCCTCACCTCACCAATCCTCACGATCACATCACCTGACGCAAAATCTCGCTCGGGAACCATCGATCCCTTTCGCCCCATTAATTTCCCGGCTGGAAACCCGAGACGTCACTCGGAGAAATTTGATTCGGGTTTTGCAGCCAGCGACGTCAGATAATGGGCATACTTGGATTGATTGCCTGCGGCGATGCTTTTCTGTAACTAGCGGCAGTGCTGGTTATGGCTCGGCTCGCCCTGTCGTGACTCGTGACAGGAAACAGAGTCCCGAAATGTACTTGGTGCAAAAGAGGGGAATGATCGTCTCCTATTAGCATGAACAGATGCACAGACATGAAGTCTGAGAGATCACTGATCCATGTTCAACTTCGTACGGACCAAACTAACTAGTAGCTCGCTGAGTCTGAGAGAGCACTGATCCATGTTCAACTTCGTACGGACCAAACTAGCTAGTAGCTAGCTTTGTCCTTGAATAATGAATAGATCCATGTTGAACTGGACGAGAGGTAGTGATAATTGAAGGCCGCGCAACACTAGTCCTTGGACGAAACCGGCTGGCCAACAGTATGTCTGCATTGCACGGAGCATGGGCTGAAAAACGGTGCACGGACAGGGAGTCTGAGCGCTGAGCGACAACAGCTCTGCGCATGCGTCGGCTGGGATCAGCACGTCGGCCGTCTGCGACTCTGCCAATCGCACATGGGCCCAAAGCGATCGAGTCATATCCACCGTCTGAAAGGTACGCCTGATCCGGCCGGGCCCTGGCGTTCGAGATGACGCGCGCGGTTGATGATCACCTCTCCTCTCGATCGATCCTGCGACTGGAGATTTCGATTCGTTTCTCCCGCTTTGGCTCGACCGCATGTGGCCGGCCGGAGTGGTCCAGTTCCGAAGAAAAAGCGCCGAAGGCACGCACAGAAACCAGCATCCATCAGTAGTAGTACGAGGGAAAGAGACGGCACGGCACGGGTGGCGCGTAAGTTAGTTCATAACGATCAAGGACGATGGCAGTTACGTACGTGATCACACGATTCGCTTTAGCTTTAGCGGATGAGTGAACGCTTCAACCTTTTACAGTGTAGTACCGACCGAGTTGGTGATACCAGTCGTTGATCTGTTTGCATTTGCCTTTAATCCGCACGTAGCCTAACCTTTCACATGCAGAGTGACGAATCGCGAGACTGTATCGTGTGGATGAAACTGGTACGTGCATGCGCTTTATGTTACCGGCCGGTGAAGAAGTCCTATAGACCGAAAAGATTTGAAGAGCTACGATAGTTAGATAAGAGGGGGAAACATTGTGTAGTGGCCGGACCAATCGATGGAAATGCCGGACCCTTTCCTTGCGCGTGCGCGCGTGAAGTAGTGAGGGAGAAAGAGGCGTGCATGAGTACAGGCGAAGGAAAGGTGGTGTGAACTCTGATCACTCACGAGGCATAAAGGGAAAGGGAAAGGACTGAAGAAACGAAACGAGCAGAAAATAGCATGGAGCTAGCGCGCACTCACTCTCGCAACACAGGCCATAATGCGCGAGGAGAGAAGGAAAGCAACGGCCGGCCCGACCCGACAGCAGCAAAACGCACCGTAATTATGGTGTTTCTGCCCATCGATCCAACGCTTAGGCAGGCGCCCGCGCGACGACCCGGCACGGGCAACGTAGTGTTGCTCGTCCGAGACGGCACGGCTGGCTATAGTGATGGACGGCCGCGCGCATCGGTCTCGAGCCAATAAGTACGCAGAAGCGCGCCGTAATTAGCCCCGCGACCGCCCGTGCCGTCCATGGCAAAGCGTCTCGCGAGCCACGGCTCACGACGACTCGTTTGGGCGTGCGCCAGCTTTGCGAAAAATGTGAACCGTGACGACTGACGACATCGTTCTGGACGGCGCGGTGGCCTGGTTGGTGTAGTTTGGGAGGTCGGAACGACTTAAGTTGGTGATCACGTATTCACGTTGATCTGTTACGAAAGACATGAGAAAGCGGAATATGCTCTGCGTTTTTTCTCCTTTTTTGTTTGAAACGGCCGCGCTCGGACTGCTACGAACCGCAAAAGCACGGGGAGTATATTAGACCGTTGATCATTTAGTTCGCAAAGGCGACGAGGGATGCGACGGCGACGGGCAAACAAGCCCGTCCACAGTGCATCTGCCGGTACTCCTGCCGCTCGCTGGCTCGTTTGCTCTTATTTTGTTTTTAAAAACGACAAGAGTGCTATTATTTCATTAAAAATAGGAGCAGGTCACAAACAAACAAAAGAAAGCTGGCAAAAAGGTGATTTTTTTATTTGGCCCCCATAGTACCACCGTAGATGCAAAAATAGCCCATTTGCCACTGTTTTTGCGAAAATAACTCCCAAACGAGCGTAGAATCATCGGAGGACCGATGCGTGGCTCCTCCGGCGGTCAGCGAGCGTGGCAAGTGGGGCGGGCGTGGGACCAAAGTCCAACCGGCGTGAAAGTTGGGGCGGCTACCTCCGCGGTGAAGCGCGAGCTCGCCACCTCCATGATGGGAACCTGAAGCGTCATGGCGTGGCCACCGAGTGCGGAAAGTGGCCAGGACCCCCACCTCCCGTGGTCGTCACACGTCGCTGCGCCTCGCGCTAGCCGAAGAGTTTCCGCAGTCACCGAGCGCGGAAGGAGCCACACGTCAGCTCCCCAGTAATTCCGTGCTCGTCTGGAGGCTAGTTTTACAAATACGATGTCATATGAGCTATTTTTGTATTTACGTGACACCACGGGGCCAAATCAAAAAATTCCAAGAAGACCGGCGAGAAAGAAACAAAAGCAGCCGAGAAAGAGGGAGAGACGACAGAGAAAAAAAGAAGAAAAAATATTTACAAAGACTTCTCCTCCTAAGTTATTTCTCTGACACGAGTATCTTTCCTGTCTTGCAGGTAAGTCTGCAACTTATTCGCTCGCTCTGGGCCAAGCATTTAGGCGAAACATTGAATGTAGAATAATTCGATGCCGACGTGCCCCGACAGCGGTCGTGGGGGCGCCCGGGGCCGGTGACGCCACCGTGACGCCACGATCGCGTCAATAACTTGATCGTCTGGTAAAAAGAAAAAAAGAAAATGGAAAAATGGAAGAGCTAGCTAGCAAGCAATCAGAAGAGAGCAGCGTAAGCACTGCAGCACAGCATCAGGCGTGTTCACGTGTGCGTGTTTTCAGTCAGTTCGATCTTAACTGATCTGGCAGCCAGCCGGCGCGCGCGTTGGCCCAGTTCTGAGCACATCGACGAACTAAACAGTCCAACAGGTCGCCCTAAACAAGGCCTTGATTGCAACGATTCTGGAACCATACATGTATTCTTGTTGCAGCCGTGAACCAACGTACAGTTAATAGACATACATGTTTGGATTCAGTATGTACATGTATGCCTGGCCTGGTGACTTTTCCTGAACAGGTGATTCTATGTAATCGTATGCATCACGCTGATGCAGGTGTGATGCTGTATCGGTACATCTGTGTTCTTGCTTTGGGAGAAGAAAAGATCGATGGATCGAAGTGGCCATTTTCCAGATCCATGTGCTGTCTCCGCAAAATTATCGGCAGGGATGCTTTTCGACTGTCCTTTCCCGGCCGTAGCTAGACAGTGACTAGGCTTCTCTGTTGCACCTTTGCGAGAGAGTAGTAGGCCCCACCACGATCTCTCGTATTAGTAGACCTAGGTGGATCGACGACGAGGCAGAGTGCTAATGATAAGACACTCTTCTAGAAGACGAAAAAAAGCAAGATCTTTTAATTCATGCTCTTCAGTATAATACGTGCACAATCTACGTCATTACGTCGCACGCATCCGTAGTATTAGCGACACCACTTGTAACACATACAGAGCGTCAACAACTCTCGAGCTTGAGCTTTTGCTATGTCGTGCAAACGTACATGACTTCACCGCAAAGATGCAATTTTTGTATGCGCAGCTTTGTGTTTATCTCTAAGTCTAAGAACTAGTACTAGCAAGTATTCCAGCCACATGCGGCCATATACACGGCCAATGCTGAAAGCTAGCGTAGTGATCTTATCGAAAGTGACCGAAGATCATAACCAGATCGACTCCTGCTTGGATCGATACTTTTCTCTGTTTCGAGTCTACTGTTCCAGTTAATATGCTCACCTATCAGCTAGCTAGCCGGTGCTCTGTAATGCCATTAGCTATGTGTGCGTATAACTAACGATGTTGCTTTGCATTCCTCCCAAAAAAATTCCTTATATACATAAAAAAGATGAAAGTGAGGTATATGCATAATTGATATACTACAAAAGAATGTAGAACACAAAAGGCTAGGTATTTACGTTGATAGCGAATTAGTGATGAGATGGTCCAGATATTTGGAGAAAAGGGATTCACCTGTGGCAGGAAAAGATAATGCACTACATTAGCCTTATCCGTTCCAC
Source organism: Phyllostachys edulis (assembly GCA_036346405.1). NCBI lineage: Eukaryota > Viridiplantae > Streptophyta > Magnoliopsida > Poales > Poaceae > Phyllostachys > Phyllostachys edulis. The sequence goes on from CM070545.1 coordinate 40,638,578, forward strand.
TGTATATCTCCAAAAATGATCAGTTTTCATTCAAGAACGAAACACATGGCTCGAGCAGGCTTGTGGTCAGAGCTATCCCCTGCTCCACTTTCTGAAGAGATCGTTTAATTCCCTAGTCTGGAAAGCTAATTACATCGTTTTATTACGGGCTGATCCTTAGGATCTCCAGATGAGGTGACAAAAGAATCAATAACATGAATGTGAAGGTTGCGTTGGACTTGGACAATATTTGGACAGGCCGTGAGGCAGCCCAACTACGACGTTAGAAGGGCCCAATATGGAAACAAGATCCTTCGTTGAGCATATCTTTTTTCCATTTTGAAGACAAACCGAAAACATGTTGGATTCATACGGTGCAATTATCTAAAAAAAATTCATACGGTGCAAAAGGATAGCTCAAACAATGGTAAGAGGATAATTAAGCAGGGATAAGCGTATATTGCCTATACTTACATATTACTGGAGTGAAAATGGAGTTGGAGAGTGAATCACGCGCCGTGTTATCATTTTTTTTGGGGCAGATTCTGAATAGCGTCCAGTCGGCTATCAATTATCATCCAGCGTCACGTTTGGTTCGAGATTGTTTCTTGCCTATAGATATTTGTTTGGTCTAGTAAATATACAAAACAAGTACTAGTAAGTCATTTGAAAGAGTCTTCAGCAAATGTTGAGATGGCCGAGTTGGTCTAAGGCGCCAGATTAAGGTTCTGGTCCGAAAGGGCGTGGGTTCAAATCCCACTCTCAACATATGTCATTCTTTTTCTTTGAACTTTTTTTTTGTACTACATAGCAGTTCCTTTTTTTTTGGGTACATAACAGTTTTGTGTCTAATGTTAACTGGACCGGGCTGAAGCGACGGCAATCCTGGTGTTAGACAATCGCGTAGTTCTAGTTCCAGCCAGTGTTGTGAAAACGGATGGAGTACTGCTAATGGACGATTATGTGTTCTTATTAATATATTTATATTAAAAATTAATTACAAACATTTTATTTACCCAAAACATCATTTGCCATGTTTTACGTCTCATTGTTTGTACTTCATCCATGTGATACATACTATGAACAACATCACACGACATTATAAACTAATTTATTGTAATTAATGGGTAACAATAAGCTATTTCCATGATTAAATGGGAAAACAACCAAATAACTGGATTATACTGTCAATTAATCATTCTCCGACGTTAGTAGCACTCCGATCAATTAATCATTCCTCGATGTTAATAGCACTCCGATTGTAGTATATTTAGACACCGTTACCAATTAATCAGCTGAGTCGGCCATTTTTTACCACATTGATTCAAGCTAGCATTTCAGATGCATGCTCAGTTCATTACCGCCGCGCGCGTCGGTCCACCGGCCTGACGAGTCTAGCTCCGGGAACGGAGTTGTTAATGGGACGCTGGCATTTCAGTCACCATGGCTTAGCCGGCGGAGCGTTGGTAACGTCCACATCTTCTCTTGGCTCCAGTTAGCAAGACTCGCGATCTCACGTGTTTTGGGAGCAAAATGTTACTACCGGTGAATCAAGGGCGGTGAAAGGTAGCAATGCATGCCATGCGTAATTCAGTAATCGTGTACTCAACTCACCAGTCACCAGACATGCAGCAGTGGTACGATCGAAGGTCGCGTATAGCTGCCACCACCACGTGCAGCTTCTCAAGATTTGTGCATGCAGCAGTCGGCAGCTCCTAGTCAATGGAGCTGCTACATTATTCGTCGCTACTCGCTACACACGACGATTTAATTAGGTGATATCTGCGGAGCGTACTTGCACCTTTGCGCCGCCGGCCAGTCAAAGCGTCTAACTGAGATATCAAAACCTAACATGCCCAAGTGCAGCTCAGTAGCTCACGCAGTCACAGCTGAAATTTCCGCCCCAGATTCTGAACACAAATCAACCTTGATTCATGTTAGTTAGCTTCCGCGTTTCTTTTTCCTGCCATCCTCTCTGTACCTATATGAAACGCATGCAAGGTAATGTAACATGCATGCATATCATGCCCGTGGAAATGTAATTAGTCCTATGTACTAGTGCAGGTAGAGATGTACAATAGTACAAGTAGGAAGCTGGCTGGCATTCCGTGCTGGTTTTCGAGGTTAGTGAAGACTTTTAAGCATCGGCATTGGTGTTGAGTGCAGACAAGCAGGATGCCCGCCATGTCAAGCAAGCACGACGGTGGACCAAATCCCATTTCCCATCACATCCCACACACGCGAAATTCCCAACCCAACCTTGCTCTCTCTCTCACACACATCGGAAATAAACTAACGAACAGCAAAGCTCTCTCTTTCTCTCTCGGAAAGGGCGAAGTCTCTCGCTCGCACTGTCGCACAGATGGATCCTGGACCTAGAAGCCGTGTTGGTGTTGCTATTTTATTCAAGAGTGAGGAGTGCCTCTAGCTACTTCACCAACTTGGAACTCAACAAGTACGAGCTGCAAACTCTGCACGCCAAGGAAAGGCCCCCTCGTCCTACAGTTTTTAGTAATGCAACTAGCTAGCAGCTGGCCTTGGTCATTGACGTTTGACAACCAATCCATGATGAAAGAGCCAACTCAGTGCAGTATATACATGCAAAGAGCCAAAACATTGCTTTCTACTGGGACAACACATGTATATTAGGCAAAGGAAATTGTTAAAAGAATGCGTATACCTCAATCGCTAAGTTACAACAGCTATCGCCACTTTCCTCGCCAAAAAAAGTACTACTTGGTCATGCAATAAGGCTGTATAATTAAGAAAGAAAAAAAACACATGCACCTGTATATAAAAATCTTTTCTTCTCTGCACTACTAGTACTTGGTCTTCAGACTTCAGCAGAGGAACGTACAATACAAAAAAATATGAGCATGTGAAAAAAGAATATGTCGGCCAATGCAGATCTAAAAAGGAACTTCGCTGATGATAACTAGTAGGGGATAAAAGATCCTAAAATCCACTCTATTTCCTTTTTCCAAAGAATGCATGCGTCCTCTATGCAAATGACAAAGGTGAATTGAAGGTTGTATAAGATGGCACAATGTGCGAAAGAAGCTCAGCTTAGCAATGAGAATAACCGTTTCCAGCACTAGATTGAAAAGGTTGCATGGAAAAAAAATCCTCGATCATTTTAGCGCTACAGGAAAAGGAAATCTTTTGATGATCTGCTCGTTAGAAACGAATGGACGTCAATCATATTTTATATAACATCTAATGCTATATGCATTGCACAAAATCAAATATAAAAGTATATGGAGTGTAGAAATGTATGTGCTATAGTAGCTTCGTTGTGTTGCTTCCTTCATAAGTTCTGTACACTGTGATTTGTCCTATCCATGTACAGTTCGAGCAAAATGATCAATTACCTAAATATGGCAAGAAGACATGAACTACAAAATGAACAGTGATAACGACATGACTAAGTAGTATCAAATCGATATGCATCCATGCACATCATATCTACACTAGTGTAAGACAAACAGTGCGCACTCTTTTGGTGCACATGACCAGTTCTTAGAGGTTTCATTTCCAAGCTAATAGAACTACTGCACAGAGCAGAAAGTAGGTGAAGCTTTCTAGTGCTATGGACATGTTAGCCTATACGCAAATCATATCAATCATTGAAGAAAAAAACATGAAATCAAAGAGGAAGAAAATGACGGATCATATTCAGTACACGCATAACAAACCATCAGTGTATATTGCTCAATCAAGTTAATCAGGTTGAAATTAAATATATACATGCAGATGCAGTGTCAATTAGTTTATTTAATTTTGCTGACTGCTAATCTAGAACCAAAAATTGATCCCTTAAGCTTAAGATTAAGCATGCGCTCAGTCAAATAAATTAACCAACCAATCACAATGAACACTTACAAGAAAGTTAAGGATCGATATATCCACTGGACAATTTTTTTCCACCAAGATATCCACAGCTATATATATATAATTAAACTTGCACACGGTTTATTCCCCGGCTTAATTGTGATCTCACCAAAATGTTAAATGAATCCATGCATGTCAACCAAAGTATGCATCATGCTCACTTGTGTTGAGGGAGCTGTAGTCGTCAGTACTTGATGGCTGTCCGGTAGCATACACCGCGGACAGCGCCGACATCCCCGGCGCCCCGGCGCCAGCTGCGACTTCTTGGCCAGCCTCGGCCACCGACACCACGTCCCCTGCATGCACCGGCGACGGTGCAGGAGCCGCGAAGACGGCCGCGGCATGGACGTCGTCCATGAGGCCCGCCGCGCCGGCGCTGGCCTGCCGGTACCTGTGCTTGAAGATCTCGGCTCTGACGGCCTCCAGCTCGGCCTCCAGAGCGTTCAACTGCTGCTGCAGCATCGAGATCGCGCCCATGCAGCCGTACACCGGATCGCGCAGCCGCAGGTTCGCCTCGTAGACCAGGCTGCTCGCCGCGTCGGCTCTCTCCGACTCGGCCACCTCCTAAAACACATGCACCGACCGAAGCCATTCACACACACAGTATACAGGTCTCTCTCTCTCTCTTTTTTTAAAAAAATCTTTCAAAATTGTTGGGTCCGTCGTACCAGGAGCATCTTGGAGACGTTGCTGGCGCCGAAAACCTTGTGGACAGCGGCGAACTTGTGGGGTTCGTGCGGGGAGAAGTAGGGGGCGAAGGGGCACTCCTGCGCGCAGCGCCGGCGGAGGAGCTTGCATGCGGCGCACGGGGTCACGGTGTTCAGGGCGACGCCGAGGCCAAGGCGGCTGGGGACGTGGTGCTCAGTCGTCGGTGAAGCGGCGACTACGACGCCGGGGGCGGCGGCGGCGGCGTCAGGCTCTCGCTTGATCTTCTTGCCGATCTCATCGAGTCTCTCCCTGCCGGAAGTCCAAAAGGCGGAGTTGCTATTTAGGGTTTGTTGCATGGAACTACGGAGGGGGATCAAGGGGTGCGATGTGCAAACCACAATGGTAAAATTCTAACTATGAGAACAAGAAAAGGCACTACTATTGTTTATCTCTTGATTAACCTTTCGAGCAAAAGGAATAGATCAAAAGCTCTTCCTAGATTCTTTTGGAGATAAGACATCGAGAGCTTTGAAAGGGAAAAAAAAAGACGCAACCTGGAACAAAAGAGGAGGAAATTAACTGAAAGCAGCATCTACTTGTGGTGGCCCCTTACCTTTCCGTGGACATTGAGGCATGCTCTCTTGTGCTTGCGAGGAGGAGATGGGCAAGCACAAGAGAATGCGGGGAAGGGGAGAGGCAGGCAGGGGGTCGAGAGGTATAGAAGTGTAAAGTTTGGAATTGCAAGGAAAGAGTGCTTAAAAGGCAAGGTATTAATGAGGGGGACGGGCCTAAAGCATGTACAATTGGTAGTAAGTAAATGGCCAGGAGAGGTGAGGAAGAAATGTTGGCAAGTGAAGGTTGACTCGATTAGTTGGCCTGGCTCTCTCCCTCCCTCGTGTGTCCCTGCTGGTGTTTCTGCTCATGGCAAGGGAATGATATGCTGTTGAAAAGACGAAGCTACCTAGGCATGCATCTGGCGCAACCATCACACCATGTTTTGTTTCTCTCCCTAACGTGTGACTAGTTGTATCAGTTACATCTCCAGTTTCCAAGTTTTCAGTGCCATTCGGGAAGCCAGCTGGGGCATTGTGTTCTTCTCCCATTGATTTTTGCGCAATTTCCTTGTATGTAATTAAATAACTTCGTATCTTCTTTATATGTCGATATCTCACTGATATGTGGATTCAAGATCCACATGTCAGCCTTACACTAAGTGGTATATAAGGAATTATATATGCACTTTATCAGTGTATGTAGGGGATTAATCCTTGAATTTTTTAGGTGTGGATGTCTATACAATAGGCGTTTGAATTTTTTAGAGATTAGTCAAATTTTCTTCCTTAATATCAGTATCCAACAACGAGAGAAAATAGAAGCACATCTAACGTCAGAAAATTCGAATTACTTTTAGGCACATGATAATAAACAAAACCGAATTTTTAGGCTAAATTAGAATGTGTTTATGACTTTATATATGTCCAAGTAGTTTCCAAAATTACTCAATGTGTTTATGACTTTATATATGTCCAAGTAGTTTCCAAAATTACTCATTCAGTTTCTAAAAATTCGTTTCACATTAGCAGTTTCGTCCGTTAGTTCAATATGGTTTCTTAATAATTGAATCCGGTTTTAGCTTGCAAGAGAAAAGGAGGGGACAATTTCTCAACAGAAAATAGAAGAAGGGAAGAAATACTGGCCGTATTCCTTAGGAGAGATATTGGGCTGTATTTCTTTGGAGAGAGGGGTACTGTGGACTTTTTTTTTTAATATCACCGTAATTTTCTTTGTTCGATGCAATTCATGGGCCTTCCATGTCATTCCATTGCACGCCCGTTTACTCTTGGGCAAACTATTCCATGCCCTGGGCTCAAAGCCTTAAAGGACCCAATGCCCAATGAAGCCTTTTGTTGCTAGCTAAGACATCCGACTTGCCTGCTAAAAAAGCATCCGACTGGCCTGCAAAAAAAGACATCCGACTGGTTGCTATTCTGGGCCAGGCCATCAAACAGAATATCAAATAAAATCCCCCGGACGTAAAATTTTGCAGGCAACCTGATCTTTAAGACTTTTGAACCACACAAAATGTAATTTGTAGTGTTTCCGAAGAAAGTGATTTGTAATCGAATAAGAGTGGAATAAACTCAAACGATTATAATTTAGGATTACGCAGTCCAGAAAGCTTTGTGTTGCACGGCTAGCTCTCGAATCTTGAGGGTCTGTTTGTTTCGGCTGGGCTTTTATAAAAAGGGGTTTTCGGCTGTGCTGCAGGGCTTTCTAGCTGCGGGCTAAACGGCTGAGCTTTTTTGATTTGATGTTTGACTGTCTGGTTTTTAGGTAGATTGGCTGCAGCTTTCGACATGAGAAATGTCTGAAATGCCCCCGAGGACAGTAACGGCTTGTTTGATATCGTTTAACGCAATTAACAACATTTAACGAGAACTAATGACAGTTAAAGATAATTAACGGTATTTAAAGACAATGAAGAACTAACACAATAGACGATAACTACTGCAATTAACGATAATTAACGCTGACTACCACAATTAGGGCAATTGGTCGCATTTGACGACGACTATCGCAATATACCGCAATTTAGCACAATTAGCGCCATAAACCACAATTAGCCTACAACTACCGTAATTCACAACAACTACCACGATTAACAATAATTAACGATAATTATTACAATTAACAATTATTTAAAAAATTATTACAACACATAATTATTAAAATAAACAATTATTGCATAAATAATTATAATAAATAACCATTACAGTAAACTATCATTGCAATTAACAATTATTACAATTACAATTAACAATAATCATTACATAAAAAGAAAAGAAAATAAAGCAAAGAAATAAAGAAAAAAAAAAAAAAGGAAAGCTAGGGTTAGGCTTCCCATGGAGGCGAGGCGATGGTGGTGAGGAGCCTAGCGGCGGCGAAGGTGTCGAGGCGGAGGTTGGGCGTTGGGAGAGAGAAGGTGGTTTGTGGCTCGGGGAGGAGGAGATGGCGGGAGAAGTAGGGAGGTAGTAGTCGGCCTCTTGAGCCGGAGGAAGAGGACGCCATGGGAGGAGGTGCCCAGATCTGGGCGGGGGAGAAGGCGATGGTGGCTCGGAGGGAGGAGGGGGAGGGTGGCGGCGCGTCAGGGGTAGAGGGAGGGGGAGGAGTAGGGCAGCGTGTGAGGGAGGAGGCGTACGGGAGGAGCGGGCTTGCTTAGGGGGAGGGGAGGGTGTTTTATTCGATGGCATTTGGCGGGTAAATACCCCTGAAGTTCGAGGGTAAATTCGGAAGTAGAGTGGTGGGAAGCCGCGAGAAGCTGCCTTGCGGCGGCTTCCGGCTTTCAATTTTTTCACGTTAAGACAACTTTTGGCTTCGAAAAAATCGACTATGTAAAACTGACCGTTTAAAACGGTTTTCGACTTTTTCCACCGAAAGTCTGAAACCCAAACGTTCTAAATGGGGCTAAAGACAAGCTAGCTCGCGAGCGTTGAGCCCCATCAACGTACGTCTTGTCTCCAGAAGAAAGTGGTACTAATCAGAATTAATTACGCGCGTGCATGGGGTAGCATGCTCACATCAACGTCTACATGGTACGATCAATTCATGCACTACTCCAAGCCATGCATTAATTGGTTCTCTTGGTGGTGACTGGTGAGATGCACCAAAAAGTGCCCATTAACAAAGCTAGCTTCACAACAGTTCCCCTTCCAACAAACTTGCTGCTAGGGCTGTTCATTTCAAAACCGAACCGAAAAAACCGTATCGAATACACCGAACCGAATCGGTCAACTCAGTTTGACCGGTTTTCAGTATTCGGTATGGTTTTTGAAAATTAGGTTTTTTGGGATTTCGGTTTTTTCGGTAAACACCGGCTGAAAACCGAAAAAACCGAAATGCTGCCCTTTTTCCGCGTGCGCGTAGTTGATTCAATGGTTCGGTGCCGCTCCGCTGGCGCTCGGGGAGGCCCAGCCCATCTCAGAGACTCAGAGCCGGCAACCCATTTCACAAATCAGTGAATCACACCACCAGGCTCCATCGCTCCAGCCATTTCTTCGGTTCTTCCCCCGGCTAACCCTAAGTCCCTAACATCTGGAGACTGGAGAGAGGGTGGAGAGACTGGAGTGGCGGCGACTGGCGAGTGGGGTGGCCGCGGACGACGGCTCGCCGGCTCTCTGACTCTCCCTCTGCCTTTCTGCCTCAGCGCCTTTGGATCCGAGCTCCGGCCCTCCGGCTCCGGCCTCTGCGGCTCTGCCTCCACTCCGAGAGAGCACCGGCGCCATCTGGCTACGGCTGCACTCTGATCCTCCGTCCGTCCGTCTCTGTCATCTGCCTGCCCTCCACCTCCACGGACCGCCGCGAGTCCGCATCTCCGCGACGGCGCCCGGGCCTCCCCCGCCCCCCCATTCCACTTCCAAGTTCCAAGGTAACTCACTAATGAGGCTCTGACCTCCCCTAGTCCCCCTTCATGGTTTGATCTTTCAATCTTTGATAAATCATTGATGCCTTGTTGCCTTGATGCCGTGCGTGAGCCTTGATGGAGATGGAGTGATGGTTGTCGGATTTTACAGATCGAGGGATTTAGGGTTGCACAGTGCACACTTGCATTGGAAGTCTGGATCGTGCAATTTTTACCAACAACAGAGTCAATAGGATCATGCAATGTAAATTTCTTTGTCAATCACTATCAATTGCTACTTTGTTTGTTGTGATGATGATATGGGATCATACTGTCCACTGTCAATCACTAAATTGCTAATCACTGCAATGTAAATTTCAGATGTCTGAGTCTGCTGATATAGAGATTCTTCCTGTTGCTGGGTCATTTAATGTGGGCAGTGATGAAGCTGTTGGACCCAATCAAGTCCTAAACACTAGCAAGAAACAAATGAGTTCCAGATCGGAGATATGGAGCCACTTCACACGACTTGAAGATGACCGGAACAAGGCTAAGTGCAACTATTGCTCTCGAGTGCTCAAATGTGATTCGCAAAAGAACGGTACGTTCTCACTGGTCTCTCATGCAAAATGTTGTAAGATGCATCTTGATAGGAGCAATAATCAAACTCAACTAAGCTACCAACGTAGTGTAGATGGAAGTAGTTGTGTAGTTCCTTGGCAATACAATGCTGAAGAAGTTAGGGCAGCATTTACTCGCATGATAATTATAGATGAGTGCCTTTTATATTTCCGAAAAAAGAAGGTTTTAAGGACTTCATTTCCAAAGCCCATCCTCGGTTCAAAGTTTCATCTAGGATAACAATGTATAGAGATGTTCTACGCCTTTATGAAGATGAGAAAGCAAAGCTAAAGAAATATTTTAAGGATTCTCATCAAACAGTTAGCCTCACAACTGACACATGGACATCTTCAACTCTTCAAAATTACATGGTTCTCACTGCACACTACATTGATAGCAATTGTCAACTTAACAAAAAAAAAATCCTTAGCTTCGCATTTGGTAGAGCTGACCACAAAGGGAAGACATCGGGAAAGCACTAGATAAATGCTTGCTTGAGTGGGGTATTGAGAATGTGTGCACTATCACTGTAGATAATGCTAGTTCAAATGATGGTGCTATAGGCTACATGAGGAGTTCTTTGTCAAATTGTGGTGCTACTTTTGCAAAAGGTAAACATCTTCACATGAGATGTGTAGTTCATATTATGAATCTTGTGGTGCAAGATGGGTTGAAGACAATGGCTCCTTCTATTTCTCGTATTCGTAGTGCTATCAAATATGTGAGAAGCTCCCTTGCACGAATGAATAACTTCAAGAAATGTGTGCAAATCAGCAAGGTGGAAGAAAAAGGTTTGGTGTCTCTTGACATGTGCACTCGATGGAACTCAACATATCTTATGTTAGAAAGTGCCGTGGGTTTTGAGAAGGCATTTGAAAGGCTTGAACTCTAAGTCCCCTTGTACAAGACAGAATTGGTTGTGCTTGGGGTTCCAAAACGTAATGATTGGGTGTTTGCAAGTGAATTCAAGGTCTTTCTAAAACATTTCTTCGACCTTACAGAAAAAGTTTCTGGCACGAAGTATGTTACTTCCAACACTTTCTTTGAAGATATTGCTGGTGCTAATTATTTATTGTTCAATTTGAGTCAACGTGAGGATGATGATGATGATAATCATGATATCTTCAAACACATGGTTGCTAACATGAAGAAAAAATACGACAAGTATTGGGGGGATCCTGAGAAGATGAATGATTTAATTTTTATTGTTGCAATGTTTGATCCTAGGTGCAAGCTTTTTCCTTTTTTGTGTATTTTATCAAGATATCGCCAATCTGGTTATTTTATCACTGACTAATCTTACTTTTGTTTAATGTTTATGTAAGGACCAAACAATCTGATTATTTGCACGATATTATCAACTCGACATATGGCCAGATTAAAGGTGACAAGATATGGGACAAGGCTCTCAAGGCATTCTTAAATCTTTTTAAAGAATGCAAGAATTTGTATTCTCCTCAAGTTGGAAGCCAATGTGATTGACAAGCTTCATCACAATCACAAACTAGTGGTAGTGCTACTGAGCATTCAAAATATAATTCTACAAATATAATGAGGTCTTTATACAACAAGAGAATGAAAGTTTCTAGTGGTGGAAAATCTGAATTGGATAAGTACCTTGCCGAAGATACCAAAGATGATGTTAAAGGTTTTGACATTCTCTCTTGGTGGAAATGTAGTTCACCTCGTTTTCCTATCCTTTCACGCATGGCTAGTGATATATTAGCAATCCTCATATCAACTGTTGCTTATGAATCAGCTTTTAGTACTAGTGGTCGTGTTCTCGATGCTTTTAGAAGCTCCTTGTCTCCATTAACATTCCAATGCTTGATATGTGCACAAGATTGGTTGTGTGGTTCAAAGCGTATAAATGTTGAAGCCGATCTAGCGGATCTATCTCAATTTGAAGGTACTATAAGTCTAGGCATCATATTTGTATTTATGAGTGTTACAAATGCTCAACTTATTATCTTCTTCTTTTTTTTGTCATATTGTCATGTAGGTATCGGGGAGATGGTCCAAGATGACTATGTGGAAGATATTCCAATAGCAAGTGTCTTCTCCTCAGACTTTGGTATTTAACTTTGATGCTCGAAGAACTATGAAATTGGACTATGTAGACCGTAATATGAGTAATCTTTTGTAATTGTTTATTTGCTATTTGGACTGTTGGATATTTTGGACATTGAATTGAAGTTTCGAACTATGGACTAAATTACTGTGAGCATGCTTGCTAGTTAATGGTTATTACTTTGTATTTCCTTAATCCTTGCCAACTTGCTGTTGAATCAATGGACTGAATACTGAATTACTGATATAGTAGTTAATGATTGATGGTGTAGTAGTGTACTTCTTTGTTGAATCAATGGATGAATCATGAATCTTGAATACTATGTCGTTAGCGCCAACGGCGCTTGAAGATCTCAGTCAGATTAGAGACAGTGATAAACTAGTGGTGTAGTAGTTTACTAGTTTACTGCTGTCTGCTGGTGTTAGAGACTGGAGTGTTGGGCGCTGCTGCTATGCTGGTGCTGCTGCCTGGCTGATCTCCATGCAAAGATTGCCTTCTTTGGGCTGGATTTGGACTACAGAGACACGAGTGGCCACTTCCCCTTCTTTGTCTCTGCGGACGCCTAAGCGATGAGGCTTGAGCCCGGACTACCGGATCTCATTGATTGGTGCTTGACTAGTTGACTGCTTGCTAAATGCTAATGGGTAATGGCTAGTAATGCCTTGATGGTTGATGTGGTACCACCAGAGGCGTCTGGCAGAAGAAGAAGCGGCGCAAAGATCGCAGTAAAGAAGCCAAGACGCTGACAAGCCAAGAACGGCGGGCGATGCAAGAGCAAAGACAGTCGCATAACAGAGTAGCAGATTGCTGCTTCACCGACTCACCGTTCACGAATGTTGCTTGCTTTGTCGTTCGCGATTCGTGTTGTCGTTCGCGATTTGCGTCAACTTTGGTAAATATGGTATTTACCGATACCGCACCAAAACAAATTGAGATTTACCGAAACCGAACCGTATTTTTTAAAACACCGTATTTTCTGAAGTAACAAAACCGTATTTACCGTATATACCAAACCAAAAAAACCGAACGAACACCCTTACTTGTTGCGTACTACATTTGTTCGAGACTACCATATTTTAGACGTCGACAGCATTTTCAACATGCAACTTTGATAGTTTCTTTTTATCTAAATGTGTTGGTAAAATAATATAAAATTATTTTTATGATTAACCTAATGATACGGAGGGAGTAATTTATAGCAATGACAATATACAGATTGGTGGTTCCTTTTGAATGGACTAGTGCCTTTTTTAACTGGATTGGGCTGTTGTGAATAGCGCTTGCATTCATCATGAGGCCATTGGGCATATATATATATATATATATATATATATATATATATATATATATATATATATATATATATACATACATATGTATATATGCAAGTAACCCTTTATACAACGGAAAAAATACACATGCAATAGTATACATCTAACACCCTCCTCAAACTTATGATGGGTCAACAACATGAAGTTTGGAGAGATAGAAGCTGTGCTGGGCTCTAGTCTGCGCCTTTGTGAAGAAGTTCACCAACTGAAGTTCTGAAGGCACATACTGAAGAGCAACAACCTGGTCCTGCACCTGTGTCCGCATGTAGGAAGCATTAACACCAATATGCTTAGTAAGCTCATGTTTCACCGGATTTGTAGCAATGCTAATAGCCCTTGCACTGTCAGACAAAAGAGGAGTGTGTGCTAAAAAAGAAACACCAAAATCCTCAAGTAACCACCGTAGCCAAGTAACCTCTACAGTCAACAAAACCATAGCTTGCAACTCAACCTTAGCACTCGAACGAGAAACTACTGTTTGCTTCTTAGTTTTCCAAGCAATGAGAGAACCACCAAGAAAAACATAATAAACAGAGAGAGATCGGCGATCAGAGTGATCACTAGCCCAGGTGGAGGTGGCGTGAAGTAGATGATCCGCTTGGGAGGCGGAACCGGTTCTGGTGCGCGTCGGGCGGCGACCTCCAGGCAAGAGGCGACGCTCGCAGATCCGAGACGAAGCCCCCACAAGCAGAGAGGCTGCAGCGGGGCGACGACGGGAGACAAGCGAAGCGATGGAAAAAACTAGATGACGGCGGCGAATGGAAAAAGAAGAACCAGCGGCGGCGATGGCTCGGTGAAAAAAAATCATAGGTACGCTCTGATACCATGTTATAAATAGCGCTTGTATTCATTATGAGGCTAATATGTCAATATATATACAAATACAAATATAGCATATATGCAGATAACCTCTTATATAACGTGAAAAATACACGGACAATAATTACATCTAACATGGGCTTATTGGTTGCACGCATTTGCTTATGGATGTGTACGTTTTCCCAAATAGCCAGGTGGTCTATTTGACGTGCCGCCGACCAGAATCGAGCTTTTAGAAAAGCGCTAAACCTGAGAAGTCTTTGTGGCGTTAATACTGCTAGACGCCTACATACTTTTTAGTTTAGCTAGGTTGCTGGAGGATATCACGAGCCTAAGTATACCATAATGATTTGTCTTCGTGTGGTGTTAATACTGCTGTACTTCCTAGCTAGCTAGTTTAGGTGAATACTGCATAGTGTTAATACTGCTGTACTTCCTAGCTATCTAGTTTAGGTGAATACTGCATAGTGTACTAACTACATGTGACAGAGGACAAATTCTTAATGTCCACCTAACTGATTACTAGCGTAAGACGGAGACTACAGATAGGATGCGAAACGTAAATCCGAAGCTGTTCCAATCCGCCGAAACAAATGTGGGCGCCTGCAGTACCATGCATGCATAGATATATCACATATGTGTTCCTTATGCGCACAAGTCCCATTCCAGTTACCCTAGCTATAGCTAGTAACCCTACTCCCTAACAAGTCATGCATGATCTGTGAATACTAGATCTATATATGTATCTTAACTCTTGTCGATAGTCAACTAACCAACTTAGCCAAGGCTAGTTAACCGAACCTTGAAGCTAATTGACCCTTAGGTGACAAGCAAATGTACTGTCATGAATGGATCAATTATACTACTACCACTACTACTACAGTACTCCAGCTAGCAAAATTGTCTGGTCAGGATATACATATATAGATTTCTGATTTGAAAAACTTGCATTGAGCAATCAGTGAGTTTGCTACCTGCTGGTGGTGGGCGCTGATCTTAATGGCATATCCGTCGGCAGCACGTACGTACGTACGGGCGTTCTGTCGATCTAACGCCAGCTTAATTCAACGCCTATCGGCACCTTGAATTGCCCATGGCGACGTCGCGACGACCTCCCACGACTTAGCTTACCTGCCAAGAGATCGACTGGAGCAGGCACGTTAACATGCCCAACATTTGGTCTTTGTGTAACGAGCAGGAATGATTCGGCCGTTGGATATCTATGTTTGAAGATTCCAGTGCGCGCCAAGTCTTGATTGGGTCCCAGTGAACAGAATTATCGAGAACGACTGTGCAGTGCAGTGCAGTGCAGTACTAGTTAGTTGGCCATCAGATAGAACTTTTGTACATAATAAGCTGTCGCGCGCTGGTTAATTACAGGGTTTTCAATATCGGTAATATTTTTTTAATGGGGGTGGGGCCGGCAAG
Source organism: Phyllostachys edulis (assembly GCA_036346405.1). NCBI lineage: Eukaryota > Viridiplantae > Streptophyta > Magnoliopsida > Poales > Poaceae > Phyllostachys > Phyllostachys edulis. Next base: position 40,653,765 of record CM070545.1, read on the forward strand.
TCCGATTTTGCCAATTTTCGGTTTTTTTGGCAAGTTTCGGCCGAAATTTTCAAACCACAATTTAAATTTCAGAGAAATTCGGACGAAATTCGGAAGAAATTCAGAGAAATTTAAACTTCAATACAAGCACACACTCGTGCCGACGCGGCGGTGCCCCTTCCCCGCTCGGCGCGGCTTGCTTGAGTGGAAGCGGTGGCGGCCGCCTCAGCAGCGAGGCAGACCTTCTTCCTCGGGGTCCTTGTGGAGACACCGCCGTGGATGATACGGTGGAGGTCCTTGAGGTAGCTGAACTCAGCGACGGGGCGAGCGTGGCAGGGTGGTAGTCGTGCATCCAGAGCGCCGCGGCGTAGAAGCCCTCACGGTCGGACTTGTCGGTGCCGCGGAGGTTGCAGGCGAGGCGGAGCGTAGTGGTCAGCTCGGCGGCCCAGGCGGATGCGAGGATTGGGGAGGAAGAAGTGCTCATGGCCTCATGCTGAGAATGGGGAATCGGGAGCCGCCGCCGCAAGGGAAAAGGGAATTGGGGATCAATCCACCGCAGGCACGTGCGAGCGAGGCAATGGACCGGGCCGTGCGACGGGAATGCGAGCGAGGAGGCCGCCGAATGGACTGGGCCGATATTTTCGGGCCCGATTTGACATCCTACCGAGGGACCCGGCAGAACCGATTGGGTCGATTTTCGGCCGAAAATCAGCCGAAAAAAATCCCTGGTTAATTAAGCGTCAAACCTGGCTACGTGCAATGCGTGCATATATGGTCGTTAACTCCTGATGATGTGCTGCTAATTTGCTGCCGGGTCCAGAATAGGAACACTGCAGCATATATAAACCAAGTAAAATCCAAGTACAAGTTACTAGTATATATGTAGATGTATTTGTGCATGGGGACAAACTGGACCACGGGTACCGAGGAGATCCTGTTGTTAACTGCCCTAAACATTGAGTTTGTTGCAAGAGCGTTGTCAAGGTTGGTTGTGTTGGCCGACGGTATGGGCTCGGTCTATCAGAAATTCAGAAGCAGCGGTCTTCCACTACAGGCTTTTATACTGGATTGCCGCTGAATGATTTAACATGTAGGAGTACTATCGGAGTGTCGGTATATTACTATGTATCACGCCCTACAAGCTTTTTTCCATTCAATGAAAAGAGCTACCGAGCTGGACCAGCACGTGATGGAATTTGTTGCGCGAACCCCAGGCCCGTTCAGGACAGACATACTTTCCAGGTGTATCAGTTAGTCACCGCGCGAGTTTCTGGAGAATTTCTGCATCGCAAAAACCATCACGCATGCATGTAATCGAGACGCATAGATGAACAACCTACATCTCCCCAGCATAAGAAGAACAATTGATCTCCGTACTCGATCAAACTTGGTACATGTGCTGCGTCTTCATTTGATTCGACGATGATCATCACCTAACATTTCCTTCTGTTGCCAGTGCCAGGTGGATTTCTGCCATGCAGTTCAAACTTCGAACGTACTTGAAGGGGGGAATGAACTGTTCATGCTCTGTATTAAGTTACACCAGATTTGCAACCCAGAACCCTCGGTGTATACAACATTAGTCCATGAATGAGTATCTAGTTCACACAATTAAATCATTTTTTTTTGATATCCGAGATTTCCTCATCCGGTCCACATCATAGAAGAAGAGCACCCTATCTCGTGAGGCGACCACGGAAACCAGCGCTCCACTGTGGCGGGCTGAGAGCCTATAGCTCCTATCATTTTTGACAGCTGAGCCTCAGCTCAGTCCTCAACTAAACCCCCTACACACACACCCCATACACACACACATACACACCCCACCGGTGAGACACCCTGCCGAATCTAGGATTTGAGCCCAGGTGTGCTGCTAGGGCAACTACAAGCCAAGACAAGTGAGCTAACTTACCTCCTCACACAATTAAATCATTGAATATCAAACATATAACTCACAAATGTAAAGCTATGCATAATATTAAATAATACATAAATAGACTGTACGGTCACTTGACTTACACATGAGCCAATCGGGCCTAATACCTTAAATATATAATTGCAGCGGAAATGAAATCAATAACACAACAGGTGGGACCCTCAGGATATGCCCATATACAATCGATTGGGGCTCGCGACCTAGTTCTTGGCCTCCTCGATTTCCAGTCTTGCCGAACACGATTAAGCCCACGCAGAGCCTTCCTATTTTTCACTCACTGAATGATAATATTGAGTGAGTGTGAGTACACCGTCGTACTCTGCGAGCCAACACACAACATGCAGTTATAATAGATGCAAGGCTGATCAAAGGGATAGCTTGAGGTTCTTTTGTTTGCATAAAGCCACTCTTGAAGTAGATTAAGCAATAGACAAATCCTGAAATCTAGCATTTTAACTACACATGTTTTAACGAAATTGAGTATTGTTGTAAAATACTAGTGAATGCTCCAACCTCCACATATTATAAAGTGGATCCCACCACCCAATGCTATGTTTTCCTCGAGCTACAACCCACACTTTTCACTGGCTACAACCAGGATAAATCAATACCTCGAGCTACAACCCGACCTTTTCACTGGCTACAACCAGGACAAATAAGCACGAGGTACAACCCGCACCTTCCACTGGTTCCAACCAGGACAAATCAAATCATCGGGTTACAACTCGACAGTTCATCCCACCCACAAATTATTTTATAAAAGTTGAGACTAACCAAGTACGTTCTCACGCATCACCCATGACCATGGGCATGACTATCCGGATAGGTTTCACTCTGCAGATGTTGTACAATTTTACCCACAAGAGACGATAATCTTATAATGTCTACACGCTACCGTAGGCGTGAGGCTAAGAAAATCATCACAAGGCATTTAAAATACCCCACCCTAACGCAGCTCTACCCGCTAAGGTTTCAACCGTCGTGGGCTACAACCCTTCGGAGGCCCCCTCTTGTGTTGTGTGGTTTCTCTGTGGCTAAAACCAAGCCACATTACGTCGAATGGTGAAACTGACACTGAGGTGAAACAAATTAATTAGTCGGGTTGTACCCATTATAGACTTATGGTTGCAATGTTAGTGACCGAGAGGTCATCACAAGATTTGATCCTTAATTAACTTGGGCGGTGATTTCATATTACCCACTCTTGTGCTCTTATACGCACCCGCCTGACTTTCCATCTGCCCAAGTCTAAAACAATTTTTGATTTTTCGTTTTGAAAATCCTTTCTAGGAACAACATACCAGCAGGCTCCAACACTACTACACACAGCCTCATCACAGACTGTTCGAAACCGTCATCACAGACGGTTTTTGAACCATCTGAATTTGTATGTCTGTGATAACAGTCGGTTATCACAGACAGTTTAAAAACCGTCTGTGATACAGCATAACATAGATGGTTTTTTTGTTGAAACCGTCTGTGAAGGCACAGTATCACGGACGGTTTTTAATTGAAATCGTCCGTGATACTGTGCCTTCACAGACGATTTCAACAAAAAACAGTCTGTGATAGTTCTTTATACCTAACTGTTTTTTTTTAATTTTTGGCAAGCCTCAGGAATTGCTAGCCATGCCCTCTGAAAACAAGTATGCAGAAAACAGATACATCACAAATAATCAATTGTTGACAACTCAAACTGATCATTACTCAAAATAAATTACAAAAGAATTTGCTCAAGTATTGTCGCTATAGTTACAATTGGATTATAATTGAATCAATTGTTTACAGGTGGTTGAGAGGTGTCGACGAGGTGAAACTTTGCGTCGGCGATGGAGTGAAACTCTCCTTTGGGGTTAATGATGTCTGTTTTGATGAAGGTGCAGAGCTTCCCTCGAAAGTCCGCGATCTCTTTCGCAACGAGTGCATCTAAATCTATGTTCATGTCCTGTCGCTTGCAAGAGTAAAGTGGTAAGCATATATATTTAAATTTATAATTAGAAAATAATTATTTCGAGATTGACAAACCTCGGGATCCTTCTTCTTAGCACTAATGATTTGCTCCATATGATGGCAAACGTAGAATACACATAGCTGATCACTTTTTTGCTAGCGGCACTGCAAAAACAGAATTACATATATAGGTATAGTTAGTTCGAGACGCATTATTACGAAGTATGATATAGGATTATTGTGTTGCAGCACGTACCGGAAATCGTGTCCTGTGTGTTAGTGTGGCGTTCAATCCATTGTATAATCCTTTGTCGGCAACATAGGCGATGAACGACCTACATGATTCCAAAAAGTTATCCTCGGCCATTTCAAAATGAGCATACCTGTCGAGTATTCCTTTCAGAATGCTGAAGTCGTGCTTTTTTGCTAAGTATGGAATCAAGGTATATCACCTTGTTCCTCTTTGGTACAATGACTAAAAGGATCCAGTGGAATCTACTCATGTATGTCGCTATAGTCATTAAACCTAAGTTCGTGCTGTGTATAAAGTACAAATGAAATTTATATAGCAAGTAGTGAAGCACTTACCCCTGGCTGAAAGGCACCACTATGTAGTCCTTGTTGTTCTGACAAAGCAATGCCGCCGTTATGTATTTTTTGACGAAGGATGCGTTTGCTTCGATGGTTTGCATAGAGACCACGTGTGGGTCGAGGAAACCCACCGGTTTGGAATATTCCTAGGCTTTTTTCATCATGTATCTATACATAAGCAATGAGTTGTGATATTTATCGGTATTACGTTAATGTAAAACTTGATTGTACACACTTATAGTGTCCGTAGAAGCGAGGCGTCGAGGGAAGTGAGGTTGAATAGGTCGTATAAGTCATTGAAACCCACGACGAAGTGGCCCAGCCTGTTGAAGAAATGCTCATCCTTGTATTTGACAGTGATTCTAGTATCGCACCCTTCTGTTTGGTCTTTCGCATGTACCAGACATGCAAAGCCTGACAACCTACTCCAGCGTTGGCTAATACTGTGTCGGTGGCCAACTGACTTCCGATGGAGTATTTCGAGGGCATAGGAGGTGCCTTAATGTTCATCGATTTCGATTTGGCCTTAACGACTGGCCCGCTACATGTCTTCCTGCGAGACAACTCGGGAACCGATACAGCAGCATGCTTATCTTGTTCCTTCGGTGTCTTCTCCACGGGAACCGATGAGGTGGCCTTCTGAGGTGGAGGATGAGGTGGAGTCATCGAGGGTCCCGTTGGAGAGGAATGGCCGTGTCCAGATCGCGGCACTGCTGGGTCTAGGGCGATGTCCTTCTTGGGCCACTAGATAAAAGTGTACATGGCATCCCCTAGTGTTCTGATGTCTTCGTGGGGCGAATCTCCAGCAGGATGACCATGAAATTGTCATGTACCATGTCCACGGACCTGGCGTAACCACTGCGGTGGGCACCGTCTTTGACTTGTCCCTTCTGGTATGGATACACCATCCCCCTTGACCTCAATAGAAATGGACCCAACCATCCTCACTTGGAGCTTGCAGGGCGTCGGCTCCTACAAAACGATACACAATTAGCTAAGGCATCCTATAGGTCTATCTTTGGTGCATTCTAGAGATGTACATTACTGTGATATCATCGATAGGTAATTGGACGTCATCATATTCAGAATTATGCGTGGACGCGATGCTACTCCGATGTCGAGGAGGATTGGCTCCCAAAATAATGGGGACGGCTTGCGACTGGTTCAGGAGTTGATTCATTTGATCCTGCAATTTTGTTATCTGTCCTTGAAATTTTGCAGTAAGCATCTGTACCAACCGGTACTCGTGCTCGGCCTTGGATCTCTTCCTACTCCTATACGTGTCGTAGTCGCCTCGGAATCCATAACTCCAAGGTACATAAATCCCAAGGCCTCGCGTGCGACCTAGGTGCTCCTTGTTTTCCAAGGTCGTAGATAGTATATCCTTCTCCCTGTCTACTTGGAAGGAGCCTTGGGAAGTTTAAATGATCAATTCATCTTTGCAAGAGGTCATCATGTTATTATAGATACTATGAAGTTATGGACTTATTAACAACTAGGTAGTTTGACATATTTACCAGATGTTGGAACACTTCCTGGTCTGCTGGGTTTGTGAAAGAGATGCTACCCGAAGACCTGACTTTTGCCATCGCTCTTAACTAGCTTAGGGCACGCTCGTCTGTGATCTTAGTAAATGGCCTAGTTGCGTTCTCGTCCTCCGCTGCCCATTCCGTGGATTTACCCGCGTACCCAGCGGTGCCGAGTCTGTGGGGGTGAGTGTTCCGTGCCTGGAGAGCTTTGTGTGCCGCACTTTACTCCTGAAATTCAGCCGTCGTCTTCATCCGCACAAACTCGTCCCATATATCCCGCGACAAGAATGGAAACTTCATGAAGGGCGTCCGACCCGTGTTCACGTACTTCGTGACAAGCGTGCTCTTAAAGGTCCTCCATACGTGACACATCGCGAGCAACGCCTGCCATTCCACACGTGCCTGGTCTGCTTCTAGGATAGTGAACTAGGCTGAAAGTTCTGTCCACAGCGCGCCTCTTTGTACGTCCGTCAGAGACTTCCAGCTTAGTGTGGTGATGGGGACCCGTTCCCTTGCAAGTATCCCGCAGATGGTCTGGAATCTCGCCGCTGATCTCTAGGGACTCAGAGGGATCCCAACGTCACTGACCTCCGTGATGATTAGTCGGCCCGCAAGCAATTTCGATTTTCCTCTGCCATCTCGCTTACGTATCACTATCGTCGGACATCCAGACGCATTCGGCAACGTCGGTGACGACGGCGAAGACGGTGCTTCTGCCATCTTGCTTACTTGCTATCTATATAAGTTACATACATAATAAAATGGATTGCAAGATTTGACATTCATCACAGCAGAAATAATTATGCAACAAGCATAATACCAGCAAGTAGTAAATCATCAATAAGCAGCATAACGTACAGAAGATTGATGATAGTTTGTGCTCTCAGAAGGAGAGTTGCAAAAGAACAAGTCTTTGCCATCTCAACCAGTCTATACTCTTCACTAATTGACTTTGACAAAACTATATAAGCCTTGAGCTCTAAAAACTTCTTCTAATCTGTCAAATATCCTAGAAACAGTAACAACAAGAACAATACGTTTTCAAGTCAACAACAAGTTTTCAGGACTAATAAAATAGCATGAGCAATACGTTTAATAGGAAAACATTAAAAGGGTAAAGACCATACAGGTCTTTAAGTATCCAAAAGTAACAGACTACTATCTCAAGATCAATTGTGATTTGAACAATACTTTTAGAGCTCAAGTCTAAATTGGATTACAATGTCAATTTCAAGATATGGTGATTTCATCACGAGCATTTACAATATCCCACATTCACGATCGATAAGTAATCATGCACGGTTCCATAATAGAATAAATTCGTGATATGGAAATCCATAATTAACATAATAGAACCATCCATAATTAATATAATCAAATGTAAATCATTCAAGTCATTTAAATTGATTGAAATGCTAAACATATACCACATGTATATGAATGAAATTAGCACATAGCACAAAAATTTGAAATTAATGTGAGCTCTCATATGGCGAGTTGCACAAGAAACAAACTTGGCCATCTCAGCACTAAGGTCTATTCTCTTCATAAATTTGATAAGAATGCTAAAATTCAGATTTTGAGCTCTATCCAAAGCTTAACTAGATTGACATAACAATCACATGTATAAGAAGTTCAAAATTATACTATCTGTCAACCATAGATCATCAAGAACCATCAATATCCACTACTGAAGTCCACAGAAGACTGGCCTTTAATGAAGACATAGAAACAAAATAGAATCAAGTAAAACTTTCTTCTGTTAAAAGGATAGAACAACAGATTAAGTGATCAGATAAAGCACTACAGAAGTACTGGAACTTCTAAATACAATGTGACAGCAGCAGGCAAACTAGTGATTACTATGACAGCAGCAAGCAATCTTGTAGTGCTCAAAATTGAACTAGTAATTCTACCAATTTCAGAATTAGACCATTCCAATCACAGAGCAATATTAAGCCCACAAAATTCACTTTGATATATCTCACAGAGCATGAATAAAAAACAGACCCTTCTAACCATGGCCAGGGACCAAACCCTAACCATGCATCGGACTGACCTAGCATAATATCATGAATCCACTGTGGAGGGAGCAGAGGATAGGTTTTCCCCATTCATCTCATATCACCCATTAATCTCAAATACAACATTCACAGTCGAGGATTAACTTTCATAGTGCAAGGAGGAGGCCGGTGCAGGGGAGGAGGTTGGTGCAGAGGAGGAGGCAGACGCGGGGAGGAGGACGACGCGGGGGAGGAGGTCGGTGTGGGGGAGGGGGCCGCGGGGAGGAGGCTAGTGCAGGGGAGGAGGACGGTGCAGGGAGGAGGTCGGTAGAGGGAGGATGTTGATACGGGGAGGAGGCTGCGCGTTGAGGCGGCGGCAGCGTCATCGATGTCAGGGGCAGCGGCGTCGAGGTCGAAGGCGATGGTGTCGGAGCTTAAGGGGAGGTGAACGGGCAAGCCCTAGGGGAGGCGAACGAGCGAGAGCTTAAGAGGCTAAGGGCACTGGGGAGGTGAACGGGCGAGCCCTAGGGGTCCTAATAAAGGCATATCACAGACGGTTCTATTATGGAACCGTCTGTGATAAGTAATCACAGACGGTTCCATAATAGAACCATCTGTGATAGAACCGTCTGTGATATGGTCCACATCACAGACAGTTCCATAATAGAACCGTCTGTGATATGCCACTACCATTCTACTTATCCACATGAACCTGGTGACAAGTTCATAACACAACTCCAAATAATTTGACTGAAAATTAATTTATCCACTGACAATTCAGTTGACTTCAAAAATTTATATCTAATTTAACTCAACTCCAAATCAAGTGAAACCAATTTTGATACTCCACATTACAATGAAGTCCACATTGACATCAATATCAAAGATGACAAGTCCATAACACATTAACACATGACAATTCCATGTTGACATCAAAATATACGAGAAATTACAAGTCCATATATAACACATGGCAAGTCCACATTGACATGTCTGATGTCATGGAATAAAATTATTAATTAAAATATAGCCCTTCATGATGATCGACGCGCATATAGCTAGCTTCCTCACTGGGTTCTTCATCGAGTCTGATGCCGTCTCCGAAAGGAGGCAACTCGTCAAATTGATTGTACTCTTCCTCATTCACGACATTCTCAACTCCGAGAATCCTTCTTTTTCCATGAAGAACTACGTGGCGGTTCTTATTTGCCGGGCCTGTTACATAAAAAACTTGAACAACTTGCTTAGCGAGTACGAATGGTTCGTCCTTGTATCCGACACATTTAAGGTCCACAGTGGTGACGCTGTACTTGTCGACCTTCACACCATGCGGAAGTTTAACCCAATGGCATCGAAACAGGGGGATCTTAAAAAGTACGTAGTCGAGCTCCCAAATCTCCTCTACGAACCCATATTAGGAGTTCAACCCACGTGCCCCGGGGGTATTGAATTGCTCGTGAAACGCATCTATGCGGACACCGTTGTTCTGGACTGTGCTCTTCCTATCCTGAGTTGCCGTATAAAATGTGTACCCATTTATATCGTATCCTTGCCATGTCACAATTGTAAATTGTGGTCCTTTTGCCAACCATAGCAGCGTATCATCACTTGATGACTTCTCAGTGATTCGTACCTTTAACCATTCGTTGAACCGACGGTTGTGCTCTCTCACGATCCAAACCTCCGACCGGTCTGGATTCTATTGGTGTACCATGTCTTTGTGCTCGTCGATGTACGAGGACACTTGGGTCATGTGTTGCAAGACCGTGAAATGGGCTTGAGTGTACGTATCCAGATCGGGAGTGATTGATTTCCTTCCGATAGTCCCGATACCATCCAGTCTCCCCTCATGACGAGATAGAGGCAAACCTATCGGTTCCTCCTGAGCCATGTAGTCGACGCAGAACTCAATGACCTCTTTGGTTGCATAACCTTCGATGATGCTGCCCTCCGGTCAAGATCGATTCTGTACGTAGGACTTGAGAATTCCCATGTACCTCTCGAATGGGTACATATGACGTAGGAACACAAGGCCGCATATCTTTATCTCTTTCACAAGGTGAACAATAAGATGGACCATGATATCGAAAAATGACGGAGGGAAATACATCTCAAGATGACATAGAGTCGTCACCACCTCGGCCTGCAGAGCATCTAGTCTTTAGGGATCGATGACCTTCTAAACAATTGAGTTAAAGAAATAACACAGCCTCAAGATTGCCACTCGGACCTTGTTCGGCAAGATACTCCTAATTGCAACAGGAAATATTTGTGTCATCAGCACATGACAATCATGAGACTTCATACCAATTAATTTCAAATCTTCCATAGAAACAAGTTTCTTAACTTTAGCGGAGTAACCAGACGGGACTTTCACACCATACAAGCTCTGGCACAGTTCATTTCTCTCGGCCTTGGACAGAGTGTAGCATGCTGGGGGAAGGTATGTTCGTCCTTTATCGGTCTCTTTCGATGCTAACTCGGTCCTTATATTCATATCAACCAAGTCACGCCGTGCGTTAACACCATTCTTTGTTTTGCCACTAATGTTCAGTAAGAGACCAATCAAGCTATCACATACATTCTTCTTCACGTGCATGACGTCGATGCAGTGGCGAACTTCTAAGTGCTCCCAATAAGGCAAGTCCCAAAAAATTGACCGCTTCTTCAAGATGTTCTTCTGATGAGTTCTTAATTTACGTCCCTTTCCAAGCACAACATCGATATCCTTAACCATATCATAGACCTCTTTCCCTCTAAAAGCCCTTGGAGCTAAACTGTCCTCCTTATTTCCGTCGAATTGTTTCTTCATCTTGCGGTATGGGTGAATCCCGGGAAGGAACCTACGGTGATGCATATACACAGTTTTGCGCGAGTTGTTCAGCCATACACTCTCCATAGCATCTAAGCAGTGCGGATAGGCTTTGGCTACTTTTGTACTGAAGCCCGATAGGTTACCAAGGGCAGAAAAATCATTGATGGTGCAGAATAACATGGCGCGTAAAGTGAAGTTCTCTTGTTTGTACGCATCTCATACCTGTACCCCTTCGTTCCACAATGTCACAAGATCTTCCAGTAATGGTGCTAGGTACACATCAATATCATTACCAGGTTGCTTCAGCCCTTGGATAAATAGTGACATCAAAATGTACTTTCGCTTCATACATAACTAAGGGTTGTACATACATAGATTCACGGGCTAGGTGCTATGTCGGCTACTCATGTTACCGAAAGGATTCATTCCATCTGTACTCAACCCTAACCTTATGTTCCTTGGTTCCGCACCGAACTCTTCGAAGCTCCGATCGAAATTTCTCCACTGGGCAGAATCAGCAGGGTGTCTTAGCTTTCCATCTTTCTTACGCTCCTCAGAGTGCCAACGCAGCAATCTTGGCTTCTTTGGGTTCGCAAATAAATGCTTCAAACATGGGATCACAGGCAAATACCACAACATTTTAGCAGGAGATCCTTGCTTCACCTTAGCAGTATTCTTATGCTTGTATCGGGATGCTTTGCACACGGAACATACATGCATGTCTGCATACTCTTTACGGTAGAGGATACAATCGTTCGAACATGCATGTATTCTTTCTACTTTCATTCCCAATGGACAAAGAACCTTCTTTGCTTGGTAGGTGGTGCTGGGCAACATGTTTCCCTCCAGAAGGATGTCCGCTAAGAGACCTAACAACGCCGTGAAACTTTTATCGGACCAACCATTGCTTGCCTTCAATTTCAGCAGTTCAAGCACGGTTGACAATCTTGTGTATTTCGGCTTACAGCCAGGGAACAAAGGTCTCACCGAGTCCTCCATTAAGCCCTCGAATTTACAAAACTCTCTCTCACTGTAGTTCTCTTCTGCATCGCGTAGCATCTAATCCAGATTGTCATCGTGCGACCTATCCTTAGCAAAAGCACAGTCCACATCCGGCATATCATTGACTTCCTCGGCGATGCCATCATTATTAACTTCCTGTATAATCTGCTCTTCCCCGTGACTGGTCCAACATGTATACCCATTTTTGAAACCCCTTCGAATCAAGTGCGCTTCGATCTACGCCGGTGTCGATGATCGAGTCGCCGATCTTACGAAATAAAGGAGGAAAATGATGCGATATTTCCTGGGAGATAATGGGACTACTCTTTACTGATATGAACTGGATTTATAGGGGGTGCTTTACGACCCGGATGGGGACTAATCCTAATTACACTAAATCTCACACCTGCTATGCTAATCAATCAGACTTAAAGCGCGAATCTAAGACTGGTTGCGTTGCTCTAATCTGATGTTGCATCTTGCTTGTCTTCAAGATCGCCCTTTTGTCTTCTACGCTTCACCCTTAAATAACTTTCGAAGAGGTGGCAGTTACTCCTAGAGAAGGCGTCCCTAGTGAAGCGTTGTGATTGGTCGGAGTGAGGCGTCAGTTGATAATGTGTCAACTGCTCTGCGGTTAAGTGTCTGTGAGACACCCAACTGTATGATGGTTGTTGTCAGTGTCTTAGGATTATATACATTGCGTGGTTTGGAATATACAACACGTGTTCCATTCATCACACGGTTAAGACACCAGTTCGTAGCTCTTTCGAGCAGCTACCTGGTCGGAGACTAGGCACAGGATCTTGTCCGACCAGGGTACCCATTATGTAACCTCTGGAATCCTTACGACCAGTGAGGTCATTCGCCTTATGGGTTACGACCATGAAGATGTATGGTCTTTTTATTATGTATTAAAATAATACATAGAGGTTTTAATCCTCGTCAGCTAGCCCCCGAACTTTAAATGAATAGGTCGTGTGAACACTTTCTTCCCACGAAGTCGTATCGGGCAGACCTTATTTAATGTCGTGACATACGAAGTGGTCTGTGTTCACTTTAAAGTTGAGAACTTGCCTTCTGTCCGTTGGACAATAATGTTTTGTTCGTTGGACTTTAAATTACTCTCAATTGCAGTTAAAGATCTGAAGCTATAAAATCCCTATTGCTGGGCTTTAGAACTCTTACGCTTTCAGATCTTCCTTTAATCCCCTTCAGTTCCTTGCTAAGAAAACCTTTTCGACCTAGATAATAGAGCATTTGAAAGAAGATATATACTTAGATAGAAATTTTCATCACCTAACCAAACTTGTTTTTTTTTGACTTAGGTGGAAAAGACTGAAGGCCCGTAGAGCAGAGCTGCGGAAGTCGTAGACCCTAGAATGGTCGTTCACGACCTAACAGTTGTTACTAAAACAACTGATCTGAAGGTTGATGAAACCAGACCCTCTGACCCGATGGTCAGGAATGCTACCCTCGATCAGTTGGTCGAGGATATTACTTCCGACCTTATGTTGGAGGATGTGAGGGGAATAACCAACCCTCCCAGCCCAAAGCCGGTCAAATTGGTTGAGAAGAAAAGGAAGACTAGCGGTATAGAATTTACTCTACCGCGTTTCAAAGTCAAAACCAAAAAATCAACTAGGTATGTGCAAATGAAAAAATTGTATGAGTGCATACCTTTAATAGTTTTTGATAATTTGGAGTTTTGAGCTTCCTCTCTTCGTTTTGTATAGGTCTTCTGGCGTTCCGATCATTTCCGATCAGAATGTTCCTGAGGACCAGGCACCCATGGAAGTCCTCGTCCAAAGCACTTCTCAGGACAAAGTTCCTGAGGATAACGTGGTTGAGGGAGCCCCCGAGAAAGTGTCGGTGCCGGCAGTTTTTCAGGATCCATTGGTGATCCTAACTCCTTCTGCGAAGGTAGATGCCCCTAAAGGCCCTCAACAGGTCCCGACAACTATTGGAAATCCCTCTCAACCTAACAAGTTCACTTTTCGCCCCCGATTTATCGAGGATAAGGAGCTTGGCGAGGCATGGGGAAGAATATCGGACCATCAAATCAAGATAGGTCCTGATATCATTTTTGCCGATTGTGATGACGTGGCAATCCGGGTAAGTATCTATGACCAGTTTCATAGCTTTTCTTAAAAAGTTTATAGGAAACTTAAAGAAAAATGCGATTTATGTAGCACATGGTCGAGAATTTTGCTGTGGTCAGAGGACTGACCCAGCGAATAAAAGTCCTGGAAAAAAAACACTCCGAATTGAAAAGTAAGAACTTTCTTCATAACCTCTCTCCTTCTTCAATACTTTGTTCTTTCTTTAATTATTCTCCCTTATCATATTCGATAGATTTTGAAAAAAAATAAAAGAAGAGATCGTGGCTGATAAAGCCAGAATAACCCAGCTTGAAGAAGAAAATCAGGCTAAAGACCGGTCGATCGTAGATGCGACGACCAGACATGAAACTCTTGAAAAGAGGATTGAAGGTAATTTGGTCATAGACTTGACTTATTAACTTTCCCTAATCATTTTTACTTACTACTTGTTTTACTCGTATAGAGCAAACTCAAGCGTTGAATAGAGCAAAGAAGGCTCTGGAATTTGTGCAGGATAAGGAGGCGGCTCTTGTGCAAAGTCTTGATGAAAAGATCCATGCACTGAACAAGATGATCTTTGATATAGGATCAGGATCAAATCCACCTCCCTTAAGAGATCCAATAGAGAAAATGACCTACTTGGGCCAACTTCTAGAAGATCTCGAGGGTCTACTCAAAACTACTCGAGAGAACTATGCCCAGACCATGAAGGAAGGCATAGCCAATGGAGTTGGTTTTGCGTTGGCAAAACTGAAAGCTTTCGACCCTTCCATAAATCTTCAAGTTGTTGAAGAAGACTTCAACTGTTTGCTTGAAGATGCAAACAACTTTCTCAAGGAAATAAAACCTCTTGGAAACAAGGTTGCAGAGGAAATAGAAATCGGATCTCCATCAAGTAGCAATTAGTCTAGAGATATTCAAGAGTAGGACCTTGTAATATAAAAATTATGAAATATATAAAACTTACCTTTTGTCATCAGCAAGTCTTTTGTTTATCCTTTTGACTTTTAAAGTACTCATATATGCCCTAGCCCCCGACTGATTTATAGTATAAGAACTTTACTATATAATCAGTAAGCCAAGAAAAAGAGAACTTGAAGTCTTATCCATTCTGTTTGTTTTGAAGGCATATACTGATTATATGATAAAACCGATCGTAGTAATACTAGGAAATCAATTTGGTCGGAACTAATGTATGACTTCGACTAGTTGTAGATCTGTTTTGTAATAATCGAAACACCAAACAAAGCAGTATATGGTCGGAAAAAGATTTTTGTTAATGAAAAGAGAAAATATACAAAGATTTATGCGGTGAATGATAAGCAAGCTTATTTATATATAGTATCAAAAACTGGTTGGAAGAATTGCTAAGAACGGAAGACATGAAACACACTTCGCGAATCGTATTCAGACTCAAGTCCGACTGGCAGCGAGGATCGTAGGAAAAGAACCGTCGCTAGGAAGCTCCTTCCAGTGGGCAGGACCACGTGCGAAAAAGGAGAGACTTCGACTAGGAGGCTTTCCTTGTCCCCGACCAGTAGCCAAACTAGAGTGGAACATAATTTTGAAATGATGAAAATATGTCTTCATAGTCTTAAGCATATGAATTACTATATGAAGTTATTGTTTATTATGCTCTTGTTAATCATATATTTCTTTAAGAAAAGAGTGTGGTCGCGCATGAGAATCATTCAGGGAATGATCACGTCTAGGACCCATACAGCATATGACTTAGAAGTCGTTACCAGAGAGTAACAAAGATCCTTGTAAAGGATGTCGGAGAGAAGGTTGTCTTCTCCGACCAGTATAAATAACAACTGTAGACGACCAGAGTGTAGGTACATACATATAAATAATATTGCTTGGCAAAAATAAATAAAGGAATAACTAATCTTTATTTAAATGAAAAGAATTGAAAGAATGTAAAAAAAATAAATAAACATAGAACTTACGCAATTGATCAATGTTCCAAGAATTAGACAAAACTTGCCCATCAGACATGGCTAGTCGTACAGAACCTGGTCGAGTGACTTCGACCATAGTGTAAGGACCTTCCCACTTGGGAGAAAGTTTGTTGCGATTTGCTTGGTTCTGAATTTTTCTGCGAACCAGATCACCTACAGCGAGGCTGCGAGGTTGCACCTTACGACTATGGTACCTTCTCATGGCTTGTTGATAGACAGTTGATCATACCAAGGCTTGGTTTCGTCGTTTCTCAAGGAAATTGATGTCATCGAGTCGTCGTTCATTCTGATCATTTTCGTTGAAACAATCAGTTCGAGCAGAGCCAAGTTTTAGCTTTGGAGGAGGCATGGCTTCAACACCATAAACTAAGAAGAATGGCGTTTCACTGGTCGCACGACTGGTCATGGTTCGAACAGTCCATAATACAGAAGGGAGTTCTTGAACCCAAGCTCCTGACTATTTGATTAACTTGTCGAATATTCAACGTTTGATCCCCTGCATAATGATACCATTGGCTCGCTCAACTGCTCTGTTGCTCTGCGGATGAGCAACCGAAGCAAAATGAACCTTGATACCAAGTTCATCGTAGAATTCTTGGAATTGACCGTTTGAGAACTAGGCACCGTTGTCTGTGATTATACGACTGGGTACACCAAATCGCGTGATCACATTTTTTGTGAGAAATCTCTTAGCGGCCTCTGTTGTTGTTTTAACAACAGGCTCGGCTTCAATCCATTTTGTAAATATGTTAATCATGACGAAAAGGAATTCAAAGCCCTGGGTGCTCTTAGGAAAGGTCCCCGAATGTCTAGTCCCCAAGTTGCAAAAGGCCAAGAAAGAGGAATAGTTTGCAAAGCTTGTGCCGGCTGATGTACTTGTTGGCTATGAAACTGACATTGTACGCACTTCGTCATGAGCTCTTTTGCATCTTGAAGGGCAGTTGGTTAATAGTATCCTTGCCTGAAGGCTTTACCAACTAGTGTTCTGTAGGAATGATGTGCTCCACAGACCCCTTCATGGATTTCAGTTAGCAATTTAATGCCATCTGTTTAAGATATGCATCTCATCAACACTCCGTGAGATCCTCGCTTACACAAGGTACTTTCGATCAGAGTGTATGATTTAGCTTTTCGTGCTAGACGATCAGCCTCTACATCATCTTCTGGAATTATGTCATGCTGAAGCTAATTGTAGATCGACGTCATCCAATCTCTACCCTAACCGCGACAGCGCCAACCGTCAACGACCTATGGAGCATCCAAGTTCTCACAATCGGTTTATATGACTTGTAAAGAATCATGTACGTTCTCGGAAGGCTCGACCACCGAGGTTGAATCGAGTTGCTCGAGAAAAACTCTGGGCGGGACGGTCGACCTCATGGAGGTCATCCGTACCAACTGGTCTGTTAGAAAGTTTTCCTTTCTAGGAATATGTTGGATCTGAAAACCGAAGAAGTGCTTTTCGAGTTTCCGTACTAGCGCCAAATAAGATGAAATCTTGGTACTTGAGCATTGATACTCTTTCTCTACTTGATTCGCTACTAGTTGAGAATCGCCTTTCACTAGTAATTTGCGAATCCCGAGCGAACGAGCTGCTCAGAGTCTTGCTAGTCAACCTTCGTATTCTGCCACATTATTTGTAGTAGGAAAATTTAACTGGATGGCGTACTTGATGTGTTCGCTAGTAGGGGATATCAAGACAACTCCAACCTCCGAACCTTTTAGCATCAAGGAGCCGTTAAAGTACATTATCCACTTGTTGTGGTGTTCGTACTCGGGCCCTTGGGTGGGTTCAAGGTTCGTCCATTCGGCAATGAATTCTGCTATTGCCTGAGACTTGATTGTTGTTCGTGAGATGAAATGGAGGTCGAACGCCCCTAGCTCAACCGTCCATTTTGCTATTCGTCCTGATGATTCCCTGTTTCCAAGGACTTGACCAAAGGGATACCCAGTTGGTACGACCACTTTGTGGGCCTAAAAGTAATGTTTTAGTTTCCTTGAAGCCATAAGGAGACCATAGAGCAACTTTTGTACCTATGGCACCTTTCTTTTGGTCCATGTAAGACTTCGCTTACGTAATACACTGGTCATTGGACGTTGTCATGCTCTACGACCAGTACACCGCTAACTGTCTATGGCGTTGTAGCCACGTAAATTAACAATGTTTCTCTCGGTCTTGGAGAGACTAAGACCGGGGTACTGGTAATGTACTTTTTAAGATCTTTAAAGGCATCGTTTGCCTCTTTAGTCCACTCAAAACTTCCATGTTTCCGAAGAAGCTTAAAGAAAGGTAATCTTTTTCCCCTAACCTTGTTATGAAATGACTTAGCGCTGCCATATAGCCGGTTAGTTTTTGGACCTCGTTCTTCGTGGTTGGAGGGCGCATCCGACCGATGGCCGATATTTTTACTGGATTTGTTTCAATACCTCTAGCCGAGACTAGAAAACTGAGCAGTTTTCCAACAAAAACTCCGAACACACATTTTTCTGGATTCAATTTGAGGTTATGCCTTCTCAAGTTATTGAAAGTCTCTTGTAGGTTTGGATTGTGATCGCCAGCGTTGCTGGTCTTTACGACCAGATAATCAACGTAAGCTTCTAGATTTCGACCTATCTGTGGATTAAAGGTTTTCTGCATCAACCTTTGAAAAGTTGCACCAGCATTTTTGAGACCAAATGGCATCTTAATATAGCAGTAAGTGCCATATGGGGTGATGAAGGAAGTTTTCTCTTCATCTTCTTTACACATATTAATCTGGTGGTACCCTGAATACGCATCTTAAAAACTTAGTAACTCACACCCGGAAGTAGAGTCTACAAGTTGGTCAATACGTGGAAGGGGAAAATCATCCTTCGGACAAGCTTTATTAAGATCTGTAAAGTCAATACACATTCGTCATTTCCCATTATTTTTCCTATCCATTACAGGATTGGTGAGCCACTGAAGGTGGTCGACTTCACGAATGAATCCAGCCTTGAGGAGCTTGTCAATCTCTGACTGGATTGTCTCCTTCCGATCAGATGCAAAACGCCTGAGCTTCTGCTTGATCGGTTATTTGTCAGGCTGGAGAGCTAGCCTGTGCTCGATCACCTCTTGGGGGACTCCGGGCATGTCGGACGCCTGCCAGGCGAATACGTATTGATTTGCTCGGAGGAAGGAGACGAGTGACTCTTCCTATTTGGGGTCGAGTCTTGCCCTGACCAGTATCTTTCGGGTAGATGAGTCAGTGTTTCCTGACCCAGGTGGCCACTTGGCGTTGTCCGGAGAAGCGCCTTTGTCGAGTGGTACCTCCTTTGTCTGGTCGGAAGGCTTTGACGTTATCTTTGGTCTCGAGTGCTTGACCTGCACGGTAGATGGATTAGCCTCTCTGGTCGGAAGTTCATCGACTAGTTCTAAGGATTTCTGATCACATTCGTAAGCCATTTTCTGATCTCCTCGAACCGTGATGACTCCCTTAGGTCCTAGCATTTTCAAACTTTAATAACCGTAGTGCGTGGCTATCAAGAATTTTACTAAAGCTAGACGACCTAGGATTCCGTTGTATGCGGACTCAAAATCCACTACATCAAATGGAATCTTTTCTGTTCGGAAGTTGTTAGGTCTTCCGAACGTGACTGGTCATGAAATTTGTCCTATTGGTTTAGCGGTGGAGCCAGGAACTATACCATGAAAGACATATTTCACTGGTTTCACCCTTGACTTGGGAACTTGCATCTCTTCTAAAGCTCCCGAAAATAAAATATTTAAAGAACTACCTCCATCTATTAAGACTCGATTAACCCTACAGGTATTAATAGTAGGTTCAACAACAATAGAGAACCTACCTGGTCGAGTCGAAGGGATGAGGCAATATTCTTTGTTGAAGGAGATCACGGTGTCTGACCACCTCGATGGCTTGATGATGGTCAGAGGCTCGACAAGGTTGACCTCCCGCTCCACAGCCTTCAGATGACGCCTTGACTTGTACGAAGAAGACCCACCAAAGATCATGTTGACCGTATGTTGAGGCTCCTGGTACTCTATTTCTTCGTCGCCACCTTTGTCCTTTTTGGAACTTGTTTCACCGAGTTCTTGTATTGCGGGGAGTGGTCCTTTACCTGCATAGTAATCCTCCAGCTTTTTCTGCCAGACTCGATAGGCGCGCAAGTCAATCCCTGCCTGCTGGTGAAGTAGACACCACTTCTTGTTTTTCTGATATCCTTCAATCGGAGCTTTTGCTTTGCCTTGACCGATATAGTCCTTCTTACCCTTCGTAAACTTTTCGGGAAAAGCCAGGACTTCTTTATCGTCGGGTCTGCGGTTTTATTCTTCTTGAGAGCTTTCTTATTCTTCTTCTCCAGTTTATCCAAGCCAAGCTGGGGGATTTTGTCCTTCCGATCAATGTCCTCACACCACTCAATTGCTTCGCTAGTAGTGGCGTATTTGTCGGCCATGTCGAAAAGTTCGATAGTCGTTCGTGGAGGGTTCATTGCAATGTCCTCTGTAAACCGTCGATTCCTTAGACCTGTTTTGAAAGCTTGGATGATAGATGATTCTGCAACATCTGGTATGAAATTACGAACCTAGCTGAATCTCTTGATGTATTGACGGAGAGTCTCATTAGAGCCTTGCCGGATTCGGTGGAGGTCATCCTCCTTTCTGTATATCAGACGCGTCTTGGAAGTTTGCAATCAGAAGGTCGCAAAGTTGCCCCCAAGTGTAGATTGATCCGACCGGTAGGTTAAGCAACCATGACCGGGTAGACCCTTCGAATACTGTGGGTAGATAGTTAGCCATTACATTTTCATCACCACCAGCAGCTCTGATGGTGGTGGTATATATTTGGAGAAATTCCAATGGGTTTTGAGTCCCATTGAACTTGTCCAGGTTGGCCGGTCGGAACCTGTTTGGCCAACGCACAGCTTGGAACCCTACAGAGAAGGCTCGACAACCTGTGATCAATTCATGGTGCCTTGTTTGGAAAGGTGCCAGATTGTAATAGGTCAGAGACCGGTTTCTGAGGTTAGATTGTCGGATCTCCGGTGTCTCGATCCGGTCGTAGACGCTATTGTGACATCTTCGACTGCCTGCTTGATTTAGACGATGTCGGAGATCGTCTGGCCCAAGCGATTGTTCCTCTCGACGAGGTGAGGGTGTGGCTGCTTGAAACAGCTTTCTCCCCGCGTGACTCCTTGGTCGAAATCGTCGAGGGGGCCTTGGTATCGATTATTCCCCAACACGACCATGCTGCCCTCTATTGAGGGAGAAATGTTGGGATGAAGTCATGGTTTGACTTGATGAATTCCTCTGTTCCCGGTATGCTTCTGTTCGTTGCATGGTCTGTTGAAGAATCTCTGATACTTGGCCTACGAGTTGTACAAAACCTGGTGTCTGCTAGAGTAGGGTTAGAATTATTCAAGATATCTTGAACACGTTGCAGGTTTCGTACCGTTGCCGAAGGTCTCGGAGGATTCATGCTGGTAGTAGGTGTTCGAAGATTTGAACCTTTCCCCGACCTCCTGGTTTGTTCTGTCCGATCAGCTACTCTTGGTGGGGCAGAGCTAGGCGAGTTAACTGATGGACGTCGATCAGTTCTGTTGCATCCGGAAGTTAGTGCTTGATGGCCTGTATCATTTCTACCAGCACGTGGTGGCGTGGCAGAGTGTGTAGGACCGTGCAAGGCAACTTGATTTGCATCTCCGATCGCATTGACCTCGTGCCTCCAGCAGCGATCTTCCGACGAGCTTCTATCGTAACTAATGGAGAGCCTTCCAATGCTTCTACTAGGAGTTTCCATGATAGAGAGCAGTCGGAGATGAGCACCTCCTGAGGTCTTCTTGGGGGGCTCAGCCTGATCCTGCGAACTGTTGATCGTATGCTGAGTCTTATCATCCTCACTTGGCCTACGACCAGTGGAGGTTTCATCGACACCGTTACCAGATGTTGGTTGGCTCCTGGAATCACCAGAAGCCATAGGTGAGTACCTTTCAGCCATTTACCTTTTCCTTTTTATCACCTGATCGTGTTTTCCTTTTTATGATCTCAGCTTGACTCCTTTTATCATCAAGGACGTTCCTGCCAAGGAACCCACTGTAGTTTCTTCGGCAGGCGAAGGAACAACAGTGGTGGTGGTCGAAGGATCGTCCACCGTCCGAGTGACCGAAGATGCCGTTGCAGCTGGCTTGGCTACGACTATTAGAGCGGTCGTAGGGCCAGAAACAGCTACGATCACAGGAGTGGTCGTAGAAACAGGGGTAAAGACGGTTGCGGCGGAGACATCCGGCCATAGGGGTGAAACATCTATTCACTGTGCTAGGAAGGAAGTTGCTGTGGATGATCCTCCCAGCTTCCAAGGCCAAACTGCTGGTGCCGCTACCCCCGAAGGAGAAGAAGAGTTCGAGCTCTTTGACCACACCTTTGGGTTCTTCGCTCCTGCCATCGTTGTGGGCTCCCGTGCGTTCAGATCTCATGATCGCGTTCCTCACCCTAAGGATATTCCCAACAGAGGGGATGTTTTCGATGATGAACGTCTCAAAAGGGTATGGTGGAACCAAGTCAATGAGATTGATGAACTGAGGGACCCCATGAGGGTGGTGTCTTCGTTTGCTCGAACAGCCATGAATGTAATTTCCTAAAATTTGGCATTTACATCTATGCCTTTTCACGCTTCTCATTGCCTTTCTTTGTGTTGAACATATTGGAGCAAATTGTCACTATTGCCGAATATAACCGGCAACTTGTCCAGCTACGACAAGACAACGCGCTACTCTGCGAGCTGACAGAGAGGTGGTAAGTAACTGCTTTTCGTAGCCTTTTATGTTTCGACTACTTATGCAGTACTTGCGGGGGTTTGTTGTAGAAGATCTTACGACTAGGTACCGGTCGTAGGAGGACTTACGAGCAGGTTATTGTCGTAGAAAAACTAACGACGAGGAACTAGTCACAGAAGAACTTACGACCAGGTTTTTTTGCTGACGTCTACCCTTTCCCTTTGCAGGTTTAAGAGTGACGAGAAGACCTTAGCTGATTCTCTCGACTATGAAAGAGCCGAGACGAAGAAGCTAAGGGGGGAGATTGAAGACCTCCGGAAGAAGCTTCAGGAGGCAAACTTTGCAAACCAAAAGTTGCAGCGACGACTAAGCGGTAAGTGCTGGACTTAAGACCGCCTTCGACCTCCTTTTCTTTTTCTGAATCTCATTCTCTTTCAGACAAAGACCAAGAGGTCCAGACGTGGGAGCAACGTTACCTTAAGGACACCGCCGCCCATGCTGAAGAAGTCAAGAAGTTAGATTCTCAACTAGTTGGTAAGCAAATCTTTACCTGCAATTGGTTGTGTTTTCCTCTTGAGGTCATTTTATTTAACTAACCTTATTCTTTTCAGAACAAGTAGTACAAGTAAAATGACTTCGCGAGGCTTTGACTCGCAATCAGGAGGAAATGAAGGCTTTGAAGATCAATCTTCAAGACAATATTTCACTCCTGAACTATGTATTCGGTGGGCTTCATGTTGAGGATTACTCGTCGTGGCGACACATTATCCGCCTTGTCGAGTGCCATTGGTGAACAAGTCGAGAACTTTGCAAGAGTTGGTGACTACCGAGAGCTAACCAATTCGACTCGATAAAGGATGCGATCCAAGAGGAATAAGATTTGTCTTAGCAAAACTTAAATCTCATGATCCCACCCTTAATCTGCAGCCTGTTGTAGATGACTTCGCCTGCCCTGAAGCAGAAGCGAAGCAGTTAATAGCGATAATGCAGCCGATCGCTGAGTAGTCATGGAGGGTATGCAAGTCAGTTTTCCTCTGCTAGAGTAGTCTGTACCAGATTCCTATAAAGACAAATTTTTTGTTGATGTTGATATATAATCCTTCCTTCTTCCTAAAAATCATCTTATCGAGTAGTTAGTAACTCATAAGATAATGAATGGAAAAAGAGCAAGACTAAGAATTGAAGTCAAGTTAATAACTTTATCCTAGCCCCCGACTATTTGCTTAGTTTATTTAGATAAACCGAGTAAATAGTGTTTAATGGGTTTTCTGAAAAAAAGAGAGATTTAGCTAACTTGTAGTTTTTCGATCACGATAATCTTACACTGGTCGTAAGAGTAGGAACGAGTCGACACTAGGAAGGTCCTTCTAGTGGGCGGGGATCACGCGAGAGAGAGGGAGCTTCGACTAGGTGATGTTACCATCTCCGACCAGATTAATCAAATCAAGAACGGTCAACTTGAGTTAGATAAACGTCTGGAGTTCCTTAAAAAAATTTGTCCAACTTATCTCAATGCACTCAGTATATTCGCTCTGGTAGCAAGAGTTAGAAACAGAACGACGCTAGGAAGTTCCTTCTAGTGGGCATGATCACGTGCAGAGAGGAAAGTCTTCGACTAGGTGTTGCAACTTCCTCCGACCAGTTAAAACACACTGAGTTTATCGAAAGTAGTCGAGCAAATTTGGAAAGTGTACTCTGCTTAATTTATTTTTCAAAAAGATGGATGAAGAAATAAACTAAGGTACTAAGAGTTGGCTTGACATTATTTCAACCATGTTTCAAACCCAATCTCTTTGTGTTGGTAAAAAGGGGGGAACAAGTCGACTCTAGGAAGTTCCTTCTAGTGGGCAGGACCACATGCTGAGAGGAAAGGCTTCGACTAGGTGACGTTACCATCCTTTCGACTAGTGTAAAGATGAACTGGGTACTGGTCGTAGAATGTCTTACGACCAGTGCATTATCGTGGAAGAGTGCACGACTTATTAACTGGTCGAAGGCGGACCTTTGACCAGGGTATGGTTGAAAGAATTGTCAAAGCGCTACTCGAAGTAATACAACAAAGATAGAAAGAACCTGATGCTTTATTGAACGGTTGGTCGTTTACATGTAGAATTTGCGTAACTAGTTGATATTCCAAGAATTTGAGAGAATTTGGCCGTCTTCCATTGCCAGTCGTACCGAACCTGGTCGCATAACTTCGACCACTTGTGTAAGGACCTTCCCACTTGGGGGAAAGCTTGTTCCGATTAAACTGGGATCGAATTTTCCTCAATACCAAGTCACCTACAGCAAGGCTGCGAGGTTGGACCTTACGATCGTAGTATTCTTGCAGGCTTGCCGGTAGCTATTTGAGCGGATTAAGGCCTGATTCCTCTTTTCTTCGAGCAGGTTAATGTCATCCACTTGAAATTGTTCTTGGGCTGAGTCATTGAAACTCTCGACCCTTGTAGACCTGATCTTTAGTTCTGACGGAAGCATGGCTTTGGCACCAAAAACTAGGAAAAAAAGGTGTTTTACTTTGTTGCCGACTAGTGGTCGCATTTAACCGCCCATAATTCTAAGGGTAATTGTAGGACCGAAAGGCGACTAGAGGGGTGAATAGGCGCTTTCTCTATTTTTCACCTCGATCGAACTCAACACTACTTTCACTCCAATAGCTATAAAAGCTATGAAGATATGTATCTGAGCACACAATGGATAACCCGTGTTGAATCCGATCAAACCCGATACAAAAGACTAAAACCATATCACTGGCGCAAGCACAAAAGCGAGTAGCTTCGAGTCAACAAGCAAAAACAAGAGAACGATAAACAACCAGATTCACTCAATCTGCAGCGATCTCATTTCTCTGAGCACACAAGAAACAACAGGAAGGAACAACTCCAGCATCAAATCAAACAGGAGATGAAATCAACAGCCGCCGGCCTTTGCTATTTCTCAACAGAAACCGGCCACCAAAGAACTGCTGGGAATTAAAAGCGAAGCGGTGACTCTTGCCACACAGAAACGAAGTTCTTGCTGGTCGGATTTCTGCGCTGCCACTCAACAGCGCCTATGCAAGAGGCTAAAGCCGCAATCAAGAAAGTTGCGCCATCAATTTTTCACGGCGCCGACAGAACGGCAAACAAAAAGCTTAAGACACTCAAATAATAAACAAATCCAAAAGTAAATCTTAAAAGATTGAGCAAAAGATTGATAACCCACAAACCGATTCCAAAAGATCAAGCCGCCAGAGCAGTCGTCTCGCCTGAGTCTCCTATTTTCTACGGAATACATACCGTAAGATCTCTCATTTTACTTGCGGGCAAAGAAGAAGTCCGCCGCCAAGGAACAACCACAAGACAGATCTGGTTCCTCCGGGCTGCACAGGCGTCAACACGCGACTACAGCCGAGCTGCTAATTTCCGGATCTTGCAGGAGCTACGGGCGCAGCAGGCGGCAGAAATAAACAAGTATAAGAACAAGCAAAATCTAGATGATTCCCTTTGTTTTTCCAGCTAAAACCGCCGGCCGATTCAGTTCTCCAAGTGCCGCCGCCTGGCTTTGGGAGAGCCGAGCTTGACACAACAAGCAGCAGGCCGATTTAACGAGCACAGCCGCTGCCCAGGGATTTAGTTCTTGCGTGCACTGCAGAAAAGAAAGAAAAAAAAAATGCCGACAAGCTGGGCACAAGGCCGCCGGGGGCTCGAGATTTCACGGGCGAGAGGCCGCAAGGCAAGACGCAAAGCAGTAAACAAATTGATGGGACAAGCAATAGTTGAATCAGATGGCGGTGACAAAGAAAAAGAAATCACTTAAAACAGAAACTACAGGATCCAAATTAAAACAAAGAACAACATCACAACCGCCTCAAACCCATTTCTTTGGGAGGACAAGCCGTCAGCCGACAGATCTCTGGATTTTCTCACGGGTTATCGAGGTCCGCCGCCAAGAGGAATGATTTCATACAAGAAACACAGAGGAACCCTCATCCGCCTATCCCAACAACTCACCAACTAAAGCCTCTTTTTAACCCTAGCAAACCCTAACTATCTCACAAAAGCCCACCAATACAAGCAGCCACTCACTCCTATTTATAGCCCTTGGCTAATGGGTCTCCAACCCGTTACTCCGCTAAATCCAACGGAGCCCGCTCCGCCAGTGCGACCTTGCGAAATTCGTTTCGCCCTCTCCTGCACCTTTCGAAGCTTCCGCTCCTCGTCTCGCTCGCGCCTCGCAACCACCTCGAGTCCACGTCGTCTTTGACACATCCCGACCGTTCGACCTCGGTGCCACTGCACCTAGTCCGGTCCACCGTGTCTCGCCACGACTCCACCCGATGTCCTGCATCACACGACAAGAAACACATCAAATAGCACCGCCGATACATGAAAGCGTAAATACCAACAACTTACCATGACAAAATCCAAACTTGTCGAATCAAAGAATATGCATCCTAATCCCATACGACCAAGTTTGACCAAACCGATCGAGCTGTTGCACCACATAGCGACATGGTCCAAACCACCTAAACCAAACTCGACTTCCTAAACCTATGTCAATTACTCATCACACACACGGGACGACCTCCACATGGTCTCTCAATCTCCCCCTTGATGAGTATATTGACAAACTCCGAAAAAGCGCAAAGTTGAGTTTGAGTTTGAAGAAACCAACATGGTCCAAAGAAGAAGAGTGAAACAAATGACCATGTCGACAGAAGGAACACTAGAGCAACAACTGAAAGAGCAAATTGATCTCCAAAGCTCTAAACTGTTCCCAACAGACTTTTTCTTCTCTATTCTCCCCCTTTTGGCAATAAACGCATCAAGATGCAATAGAGAGAATATGACATGTTAATGGATGAAAATGGCTGAAGTTTGATTATTCTAAGCAGTTAGAGCCATGAGAATTATCCAGAATGACCATAATGTAATACACCAAGCCATAACTTAAGAAAAAGGCTAGCTAGATCATGACAAGATATGTATAAGCTAGCTAGTACACATAGATGACAATCTGAAAATGATGTACATTATGTGAGCAAGTCAAGTCATCAATGAGCAAAGTCTCGCTAGAGATATCCAAGGATGATGCAGGCCATGTCAATAAGCTAAGCGTAGCTAAGAAGCTTAAATTGAGACCAAATAGAGTGCTATGCTCAAGATTGAAACATTGGTTAAAGTACATGATACTTTTTGTGGCTTTAAGCACATTGAACACATGAAACATATTTTCTTTTGAAATTCATGGTGGTTTCCAACCAGATTTTTGTTTTAGCATGTGCTAGGTCTCAAGCCTTATGCGACTACTCCAAGCGATAAGCTTAAGAAGATAGTCTAGGTCACCCAAAACTCCCCCTAAGTTCATGCCAAGTGCAATGACAAGCCGTCTCATAGGAGAGAATTGGTGAGATCAGTTTTTTCGCACAAAAGAGATCTTTTTGCCTTTTAACAAGTTGTACTAACTCATGCATCATCAAGAGACTAAAACAGCTCAATCTAAGGCTCAATATAGATTCATCACTCTACTCAGCCTATTTGACATGGCATGAATCATAAAAGGATAGCTCAAGAAAGACTAGTCTCGAGTGCTAACATGACAAGTTTTAGTTTAAGTTGAGCAATTTTAATTAACTTATCATGGCAGAAGCTAGGCTACACATATGAAGTCATGATAAATCTAGCAAATAAGCACAAGTCATGGCAAGGTGTAAAGCATTGTAAACATGTCATAGCAGGATAATAATCAAGGCTCAATGTAGTTATATTACAATGCAGAATGCTAGAAATGCAGAAGATCCAGCTCCCCCTCAACAATAGATGCAACTTTTAGTTCAAGTTGAGTTATGTCAATATTAAGCTCCAGAAGCTCCCAAAAGAACTCCCCTTGAACCAAAACAATAAATCGAGAAGCTGGCAAAGAAAACATAAAAGCAAAATCCTTAAAGCATAGATAAGATATAGAGAATACTATGGCTCGATCGACTCTCATCTACCCCATATGACTCTAGGACTATCAACTGCCCACTTAACACACCTAGGAGCAAACACGTACCCTGTCTACCCGAGGGTGGCCCAACCCTCGCTAGAACCTACAAGAAGTGAGTGAGCTCAACCTAGTGAGATAAGTAACAGCTAATAAGCAGCATCCTAGAATCACAAGATAAGAGCATAAATCTAAACAACTAGACAAAAGAAGCACTCTAATCTATGCTAGGAGGACTAATCCCAAATGCACCCAAAATGCAATGCAATAGTAAGGAGCTAGAGCATAAATAATATAGTAAAGCATAGAAACCCAAAGCTCCCCTCACTACAAATCCATAAGGACAAACCACCCCAAGCTCTCCTCGCAGAGTGAAAACCTCGAACTATCCAATGGCTTGGTGAAAATGTCACCAACCGGTGGTCACTCTCCTGGCTGGAGCACTATGTCGCCCTTCTCTACATGGTCTCTAAGGAAGTGGAAGCGGATATCGATGTGCTTGGTCCGGAATCTTTGCTTTGGGTTCTTGGCAATGTTAATCATGAAGTGTTATCACAAAAGAGTGGAACACTGCCGATAACTAACCCAAAGTCCCGCAGGTCGAAGTCATCGAGCACTTGGCTACTGAGAATCGGCTGCGACAACGTACTCGACCTCTGCGGTGGATCAGGTAACACCGGACCGCTTCCTTGAAGACCAGAAACAAGAGAAGTGCCAAGAAATTGGCGGTCTTGGAAGTGCTCTTCCTATCTATCCTCTGACCAAACAAAGTCGCATCCAGAAGGCTCTCAAGGAAAGACGGGATGAGGAAGAGTACCAGATACCATAGTCAATGGTAGCTCGCGGTGCGAAGATGCGCTTCACCGCTTTGGCGGTGAAAGCGAGGAGAAGCTCAAAACGAGCGCACAAACACACGTAAAAATGTATATCGGTCTCGGCGTTGAGGTACAAGAGGAGCCAATCATCGCTAAACTCCTTTTGATCAAGCGGCTCGCCATCCTCATCTGGTCAAGATAAGGTCAGAGAAGCCATGGAGTCGACACAGGCTTACCATCACTCATATCGAAGCGTCTCAGGAGATCACGAGTGTACTTGCCCTGATGAAGAAAAGTACCCTCCCGAGTCTGCTTGATTTGGAAACCAAGGAAGAAGCTCAACTCGCCCATCATGCTCATCTCAAACTCTGAGCACATAACATCGGAGAACTGAGAAACAAGAGTATGAGAAGAGCCACCAAAGATGATATCATCCACATAAATCTGGACGAGTAGAAAGTCACTGCCATGCCTGCGAATGAACAAGGTCTTGTCAACTTTACCCATTTCAAACCCATGACTCAACAAGTAGGACTTAAGCCTCTCATACCAAGCTCGGGAGCACTGCTTAAGTCCATCTGGTGCTTTGGAAAGCTTGAAGACATGGTTTGGGTATTTGGGGTTCTCGAAACACGGAGGGTCAGGGACGAGACTTCCTCCTCAATAAGGCCATTGAGGAAGGCACTCTTCACGTCCATCTGGTAAAGCTTGAAACCCTTAGAAGCCGCAAAGGCAAGCGAGATTCTAATGGCTTCAAGTCGAGCTCTGAGGGCAAAGGTCTCCTCAAAGTCTAGACCTCAACACAGGAAAACCCCGAGCTACCAATCTCGCCTTGTTTGGGATGATTACCCCATCCTCGCTCTGCTTGTTCTTGAACACCCACTTGGTTCCAATGATATTGTGGCCTTGTGGGGGCTCAACAAGCGACTGACCTTGTTTCTCTCAAAGTTCTCTAATTCCTCATGCATGGCATTGACCCAAGACTCATCGAGAAGGGCGTGACAAACATCCTTGGGCTCAAAGGAGGCAACAAAGGCGAGAATGGAGAGAAATGAGAAAAGCGGACTTAGAGCGTGTGACACGCTCAAAAGGTCTCCAATAATCTGCCTGAAGGATGACTTTTACGGATATGACGGGAGGTCCTGGATGAGAAGAAGAAGTGGCCTCTACCTCGTGTGTGAGACGAGGCAGGACAGAGCCACTAGCTCCGGGAAGGCAGGGTCGATCATCTTGAGGTGCCGTGGAAGAAGGCATCTCAAGGGAAGGAAGAGGAGCCGGATCGTAGTAAACAACCATCGTCTCCCTCGTCCTCATCATCCACAAAGATAGTCTCGGACCGCTCTAAAGAACACGAGATATCGGCCTAGTCCCTGGTGGCCTCGTCAAAAGTCACCTCACGTGTTTCTACCATTCTACTAGACTCGCAGCCTGCACTTCATAAGCCCGCCAAGAAGTCGAGTAGCCTAGAAAGATACGAATCACAGAACGTGACTCGAACTTGTCTAGGTTCCTGGACTTCAAGATAAAGCACTTGCAACCAAACACACGAAAATGAGAGACGCTGGCTTTCGCAGTATCTCGACTCATAAGAAGTCTTGGTGTAGGAGAGCCAAGAAAAACTCGATTCAAACATGGCACGCGGTCGCAATGGCCTCGGCCCAAAACTTCCTCGGTGTAGAGTACTCATCAAGCATCGTCCCGCCATCTCGACTAAGGTGCGGTTCTTCCTCTCCACAACGCCATTTCTGCCGAGGGGCGATGGAGAAGAGAAGGCGGTGCTCTACACTGTCTCACCGCAGAAACTCTCAAAGTAAGAATTCTTGAACTCGTGCCATTGTCCTGCGGATCGCTCGTAAGGCACCCGGAGCTCAACAGATGACCTACTAAAAGACCTCGGAAATGTGTAAATGTCTCGTCCTTCGAGGCTAAGAAAAACACCCAAGAGTACCTCGAGAAGTCATCGACCACAACAAGAACATACCACTTCCCTCCTGCCGATCAAGACTCGATTTGGTCCAAGCTGTGTCCATGTGGAGCATTTGTCGGTGCATCGGTCATAGTGCTCGTGGTGGGAGGATGAGAAGCGGCAACCATCTTGCCGCGCGGCATGGAGTGCAAACAAGATCTTTGACCATCTTGAGTTTCGCGGACCACTTAATGAGATCATGATCGCTAACTTTCGGGTCAAATGGTCAAATCCAATATGACCAAGTCTCCTATGCGAAAGAGAGATCGTGGGACTCGAAGCAACTAAACACCGAGAGGATCGCGGAAGACTCAGAGAAATCAGCACGAAAGATCCTCCCAAAACGAGAAATCCATAAACCGGACTACCCGATGAGTCAAGAATTTTGCAATTGTTTTCTTAAAGCTCACCTCGAAACCGTCATCAGAAGTCGAGAAACGGAAAGCAAATTGTACCGCAGACTTACTAACCAAGGCAACATCCTTAAGAATAAAAGAAGCATTATCGCGACAAGTACCTTTGGCGATGACGCCCGCACGAAGCGTCTCCGAAGGTGATCGCCTCATCACCGAGCGCTGGCTAGGAAGAGAACCAACGGAGTCTCCGGTCATATGATTTTGAGAACAACCGAGTCTACAAGCCAAACCTTCTCCTTCCCTACCCGCTAACTGAAGTCAAGCAGAGTAAAGTCTCGAAGATGGGATAAATCAACAAATGATTTTGGCACCCAATCTTGAGTAACACGTCGGCGCGATGAAGTAGTCAAGCCCGATCGACCTCTATCTACCCTACGCTCTCTGTCACTCACAGCAGAAGGTCTAAGAGCAGATCCGGTTGTTGGTCGAGTCCGAGCCGCTACTGAAGGAGCGAGTCGAGCACACGCAACAGATCGAACACGCCATGGTAGCTATCTCGATGGGGAAAACGAGATCTACCCTCAGACGGCGGAAGTCACAACCGAAAGCAAAGATGAGGACGAAAACCGTAAAACTTCGGAAAAACCAAGTCCTCGATCGTCGCACAAACCCATCGAAGAACCAAGCCTAGACCTCGTGTTGGTCTTAGGTACACTCAAGGTCCGGGGCCGACCACGATGCGCCTAAGAGACTCAACATGGTCTCTACGCGCGATCTTGGCGCTACCAAGCATCGACGATTGTGTGTCCATCCTTCGATGAAGGTGCGGTGATACTTCACCTTCCGAGAGGTAGAAGCGAGATGTGAAATTACCTTATTGTCGAAATCCCTGGACATAGCCCGCCGACTTGAAATGGACTTTCTCGGTCTGGGCTCGTCTCGATCACACACGGTGCTATGGGTCCGAGCACGGCGGTGGATGCTTCCTCATGTCCTCAAAGAGGTCATATCCTAGACCACGATTAAATCTGCAAATCTTAGATTGGTCTAGAATAAGATTGAGCTTCTTCTTGCCTCCTACAAATCTCTCGAGAGTGTTCATAAGGTCTCGACACTCCCTTAAAGAGAGAGGTGCAAGAAGAGCAGGGGAAGAAGACGGCAGAAGGTAAGGAGCAAAAGAAGAACCGAAAGAGAGGGAAGAATGGCTTGTGCAAGCACACCGACTCAAGGACGATCCCATCGCTAGCCGGCTTGGTTCACGTTGCTAAGCGCCTCATCCTTATCCCGAGGCTTCTCCCCTTCTCCACAATCATATTGCAAGCACAATGTGGCTTCTCTAGAAGGTCCTTAGTTAGCTTCACACATTTCTCATCCAGAGCAATCAAGTCGATTTTAGTTTGTTACACTTAATGCATGGTGAGCTAACAGGTCCTTAGAAGCAAACCGAGCCAACTTCCTTTCATGATCAATCATATCTTGAAGCTGTTTGGAGACGACCTCAAGTTCAATTAGCTAACTTAGGACAGTTCAAGCATGAAACAATCGGCTCAAGTAAAGAAGCTTGTAGTTGACAATTTTATGATCTGCCTGCTTTAGGTTCATCTTCAAGTTATTGCAATTTTCACAAGACTCAGGCAGATCAAAAAGCATGGCATAAGATCCTCTAGCAAAGAATGTCCTTACCCTCACATGAGGTGGGAGAAGTAGTCTCATCAAGAATAAGTAGGGTAATGACCATCCTACTCAACTCTAACTCAGCAAGCAGACTAACATTCTCCACCTTAACACTATCAAGTTCGGAGGACACACTATCATGTGAGGTCCTTAACTTCTCCATATCAACCAGCAAAGCAGAGCATGTATCACAATCATCACTAGAAGGCAGATGTAAGAGCAATAATCTCTAGTGACAATGATCTATTTCCTTCTCTAACTCAAAGACACCTAGCCTTAGCTTTAGCATGAAAACCTCCTAGCTTAAGAAAAGCATGATTGAGCTGTTCGTAGGTGGGATCTACCTCGTCCGAGTCGGAGTACAGCTCGCTGTCGCTGAGTTCGCCCTCGAGGGCCATGAAGCACATGCCGGAGAAGTCGTCGCCGCCATCCTTGGGCTCTTGGTCACCCGTCCCGTCATCGTCGCTCCATCCCTCCACCTCGCTGAGGTCGAGGTCGTCGAAAGCGGTGAGGACGCGGTGGAAGAGCTTCTTGGCTTTGCCAAAATTGCGGAACTTCTTCTTCTTTGGGCGCCCGAGTGGAGGCTTCTTGTTGCAGTACTTGTCGGTGTAGTCGTTTTTGCCCGAACCGCCAGAGTCGTTCTTGCCCTTCTCCGGCTTAAGGCGGTTGCTCAATGTGGTTGGGGCCACCACACTCGAAGCAAATCACGGGTCCTCCTCTTTCTGTCCCTCCTCCTCTTGTAAGCATGAGAAAACTTCCGAGCTAGGAGGGCTTTGCTCATCCTCAAGTCGCTCTAAGCGATCATCGCTACGCCACAGAGAGCAAAGAAGGAGAAACCACACAACTAATCAAGAAGAGAACCGTGGTTTAACCGATTGGTGACTAGGGCCATCGATCGTGACTTCGACTTTCGAGAGGCAATGTCAATCTCGTGAGTCTTGAGACGCGAGTACAGCCGCATCAAGAGTCAAGGTCGAGAGGTCCGTGGTGTCCTTGATGGTAGTCACTTTCATTTCCCAAACACGAAGATCAAGTGCCGTGAGCATCCGACGGCGTTGTCCGAAGTCGGGTATGTGAGACCGACCGCTCGGAGGTTGCTCAAGATCTTGTGAAAACGCGCGGCACTCATCTAGGGACTCACCAAAGAAGCATCTCAAATTTGTTGTATTCTCGTTTGAAGCGGGTCTGTCGTTGCATCGTCTTGATCCGGGTGGTGCCCTCATGGTATGCGCCGAGGGTCACCCAGATATCGAGGCGGACGACAGTGAGATATGCGTCAAACTCACTACGACTCAAACCCGGATGATGATGTTCCTTGCCTTTGCATTCGCCTCAACATCAACCATGTTCCGGCATTGATGTTCTCATCGGCAGAACAATGAATCGAACCTTGACCTTTCGCCAGATGGCATACCCCGGCCCGATGTATGTCTCCATTCGCTCTTCCGTAAGGGTAATCGATGCCATCAAAAACAAAGTGCTTGGTCGAGTACTTGTCCATCGCCACGGCTCTTGAGACCGTTAAGATCTATTGAAAAGAGCTAACCGCTCGATACCAATTGTAGGACCGAAAGGCGACTAGAGGGGGTGAATAGACGCTTTCTATTTTTCACCTCGATCGAACTCAACACTACTTTCACTCCAATAGCTATAAAAGCTATGAAGATATGTATACAGGCACAGCGGATAACCTGTGTTGAATCCGATCAAACCCCGATACAAAAGACTAAAACCATATCACAACTGCAAGCACAAAACGAGTAGCTTCGAGTCAACAAGCAAAAACAAGAGAACAGTAAACAACCAGATTCACTCAATCTGCAGCGATCTCATTTCTCTGAGCACACAAGAAACAACAGGAAGGAACAACTCCAGCATCAAATCAAACAGGAGATGAAATCAACAGCCGCCGGCCTTTGCTATTTCTCAACAGAAACCGGCCACCAAAGAACTGCTGGGAATTAAAAATGTATAAAGGACTGCTGCCACACAGAAACGAAGTTCTTCTTTGGTCGGATTTACAGCGCTACACTACAACAGTAGCGCTTATGCAAGAGGCTAAACGCCGCAATCAAGAAAGTTGCGCCATCAATTTTTCACAATACCGACAGAACGGCAAACAAAAAGCTTAAGACACTCAAATAATAAACAAATCCAAAAATGTAAATCTTAAAAGATTGAGCAAAAGATTGATAACCCACAAACCGATTCCAAAAGATCAAGCCGCCAGAGCAGCGCGTCTCAAGACAGTCTCCTATTTTCTACTGGAATACATACCGCCAAGATCTCTCATTTTACTTGCAGGCAAAGAAGAAGTCGCCGCCAAGGAACACCGCCAAGACAGATCCGTTCCTCCGGCCGCACTGAGCGCCAACACGCGCGACTATAGCCGCTAATTTCCGGATCTTGCAGAGCTACTAAGCAAAGAAAGTGCGTAAATAAACAAGTATAAGAACAAGCAAAATCTAGATGATTCCTTTGTTTTTCCGGCTAAAACCGCCGCCGATTCAGCTTCTCCAAGTGCCTTTGGCTTTGGGAGAGCCGAGTTGACACAACAAGCAAGCGAGTCGATGAACGAAAGCACAACCCAGCTGCCGAGGATTTAGTTCTTGCGCAATGCAGAAAAGAAAGAAAAAAAAATGCCGACAAGCTGGGCACAAGGCACGGGCTCGAGATTTCACGGGAGAGGCCGCAAGGCAAGACGCATAAGCAAGAAACAAATTGATGGGACAAGCAATAGTTGAATCGGATGGCAAATGACAAAGAAAAAGAAATCACTTAAAACAGAAACTACAGGATCCAAATTAAAACAAAGAACAACATCACAACCGCCTCAAACCCATTTCTTTGGGAGGACAAGCCGCCGACAGATCTCTGGATTTTCTCACGGGTTATCGAGGCCGCCAAGAGGAATGATTTCATACAAGAAACACAGAGGAACCCTCATCCGCCTATCCCAACAACTCACCAACTAAAGCCTCTTTTAACCCTAGCAAACCCTAACTATCTCACAAAAGCCCACCAATACAAGCAGCCACTCACTCCTATTTATAGCCCTTGGCTAATGGGTCTCCAACCCGTTACTCCGCTTAAATCCAACTGAGTCGCTCCGCTTGTGCACCTTGCGAAATTCCCGTTTCGCCTCCTCGCACCTTACAGGAAGCTTCGCGCTCCTCGTCTCAAGACGCCGCAACCACCTCGAGTCCACGTCGTCTTTGACACATCCCGACCGTTCGACCTCGGTGCCACTGCACCTAGTCCGTCCACCGTGTCTCGCCACGACTCCACCCGATGTCCTGCGATCCACGCAGATAAGAAACACATCAAATAGCACCGCCGATACATGAAAGCGTAAATACCAACAACTTACCATGACAAAATCCAAACTTGTCGAATCAAAGAATATGCATCCTAATCCCATACGACCAAGTTTGACCAAACCGACTGAGCCTGTTGCACCACGCAACGACATGGTCCAAACCACCCAAACCAAACTCGACTTCCTAAACCTATGTCAATTACTCATCACACACACGGGACGACCTCCACATGGTCTCTCAGTAATTCTTGTACCCAAGCCCCTGAGCACTTGACAAGCTGGTTGAAGACTCGAGTTTTAATTCCCTATATTATTTGGCCATTCGCTCATACGACAGAGGCGTAACAGAGCTTGGTACCCAACTCGTCGTAAAATTCCTGAAATTTTGCACTCGAAAATTGTTTACCATTATCTGTGATTATTCGACTTGGGACACCAAACCGAGTAATCACGCTTCTCATCATGAACCGTTTTGCGGCTTCCGTTGTTATCCCAGTCACAGGTTTGGCTTTGATCCATTTTTTGAACGTATCAATAGCCACAAAAAGGAACTCGAAGCCTCTTGGAGCCCTTGGGAACGGTCCTAGGATGTCGAGACCCCAGGTCACAAAAGGCCAAGATAAAGGGATTGTTTGTAATGCCTGAGCTGGTTGGTGTATTTGCTCGCTATGAAACCGCATTGTACACATTTCTTAACCAACTCTTTGGCATCATAGAGGGTCATGCACAAGAAAATCCTTGTCGAAAGGCTTTTTCCACCAAGGTTCTCAGAGGAAGCATGAGTTCCCCAGATGCCCCTGTGTATGTCGTGAAGGAGGTTTAGTCCTCCTCTCTGCGGTATGCATCGCATGAGTACCCCTTGAGTACCTCGTTTATAGAGGACTCCTTTGACCAAAGTATACATTTTGTCCTTTCGGGATAAACGATCTGCTTCGCGATCGTCATCGGGTACGGAACCCGTCTAAAGATACTTGTAGATGGGATCCATCCAAGTGTCCTCGTAATCTAGAGATGCTGTCTCAATAGGAGATGTCTTTGGTGTGTCCACCAGAGACGGCTTCTGGAGTTGCTCCAAGAAGACCCCTTTTGGCCCTTGTGATCAGGAAGAAGCTATCCGAGCAAACTGGTCTGCGAGGAAATTATCCTTTCGAGGGATAAATTGTACCTCGAAACCGAAAAAATACTTTTCAAGATTTCAAACCTCCGATAAGTACCGAGACATGGTCGGATTAGAGCACTGGTACTCTTTTCCGACTTGATTCACGACTAGTTGAGTCTCCTCTCACGAGTAGTCGTCGAATTGCGAGTGCTTTCACAGCTCGTATGTCGGCTAGTAAACCTTCGTATTCTGCCATGTTGTTAGTGGCCTGAAAGTTTAATTGTATGGCATACTTTAAGGTCTCTCCGTTAGAAGATTCCAGGACTACCCCAACCCCCGAGCCACTTAAAGTAAGTGACCCGTCAAAGTACATCGTCCACTTGTCGTGGGTATTGTACTGGGGATCCTGAACAGGTTCAGGATTTGTCCATTCGGCGACAAAGTCTGCCAAGATCTGAGATTTAATGGTCGTTCGAGACACAAAATAGAGGTCGAACTCCCCAAGTTCTACTGACCATTTAGACATGCGTCCCGCTGCTTCCCTATTTTGGAGGATCACTCCTAAGGGAAACTCAGATGACACAATTATCTTGTGCGTCTGAAAATAATGCCTCAGTTTCCTTGAAGACATGAGGAGGGCATAGAGAAGATTTTGGATCTGAGGGTAACACTTCTTAGGTTCGTGCAAAACTTTACTTACGTAGTACACCGGTCGTTGAACATTTCACGTTCTACAACTAGTACTGCACTCACTACCTGTGGCATGGCAGCTAGATAAATTAAGAGCGTCTCTTCTGGTTTTGGGGAAATCAGAACAGGAGCACTCGTAAGATATCTCTTGACATCCTCAAAGGCAGCGTTTGCCTCTTCCGACCACTCGAAACCCTCGTGCTTCCTTAGAAGTTTGAAGAAAGGTAGTCCTTTTCCCCCTAGTCGTGCTATGAAACGACTTAAAGCCGCCATACACCCTGTGAGCTTTTGGACTTCTTTCTTCATGGTTGGAGAGCGCATTTGAACAATGGCTTTAATCTTTTCGAGATTGGCCCAGGAATCCAAGCAATTTTCCCGAAGAGACTCCAAACACACACTTCTCAGGATTGAGTTTCAAGTGGTGTTTTCTGAGGTTGTCGAATGTCTCCTGCAAGTCCGAAATATGATCAAGCCGTTTGATGCTTTTTACGACTAGATTGTCAACATAGGCTTCCAAATTTTGGCTTAGTTGAGGTGAAAAAGTCGATTGCATCAAACGTTGAAAAGAAGCGCCAGTATTTTTTAGACCAAATGACATTTTGACATAGCAAAATATACCAAATGGAGTAATAAATACGGTCTTTTCTTCATCTTCTAGACACATTAATCTGATGGTAGCCAGAATATGCATCTAGAAAACTTAATGTTTCGCAACCAGCAGTCGAGTCAACCAACTGATCGATACGAGGTAAAGGGAAATCATCTTTTGGACAAGCTTTATTAAGATCAGTGAAGTCTACGCACATTCGCCACTTGCCGTTAGACTTCCTAACCATTACAGGGTTGGCCAACCACTCTGGGTGGTCGACTTCTCTTATAAAGCTCGCTTTAAGTAGCTTGTTCAATTCTGACCTTATAGTATCTCGTCGATTAGGGGCAAATCTTCGTAATTTTTGTTTTACGGGTACTTTGTCAGGCCGTAAAGCTAGCCTGTGCTCGATCACTTCCCTGGAGACTCCAGGCATGTCGGATGCTTGCCACGCGAAGACATCTGCGTTTGCTCAGAGGAAAGTGATGAGGGCATCTTCCTACTTGGGGTCGGAAGTATCCCCGATGCAAACAGTCTTCGAAGGTTCCTCCTGATCTAGGGGAACTTCTTTGACTTGGTCATACGGCTTGGGCGTAGCTTTAGGCTTCGAGCTCTTGGTCGAACGCTACCCTTTTTCTTCCCGAGGTGGTATCTGACCCACCATCTCGAGGGATCGATGGTCACACGTGTGCGCCATCTTCTTATCACAATGAATTGTGATTACTCCTTTGGGACCTGGTATCTTAAGACATTGATACCCATAATGAGTTACCATTAAGAATTTTGTCAAAGCTGGTCGTCCGAGTATGGCGTTATATGCCGTATCGAAATCGACCACATCAAAGGAGATTTTCTCCGTCCTGAAATTACTTGGTGAACCAAATGTTAAAGGAAGAGAAACTTGACCAATGGGTTTGGCTGAAGACCCTGGTACAATACAATGAAATGAATTTCTTACTGGTCTTACCTTGGTCCTGGGTACTTGCATTTCGTCTAGGGTGCTCGTAAACAGAATGTTTAATGAGCTACCACCATCAATCAACACTCGATTTACTCGACAGTTGTTGATGATGGGTTCGACCACAATCAGAAAACGACCAGGTCGAGTTGAAGGGATCGGGCAGTCACCCTTCTCGAAAGAGATGGTGACTTCCGACCACCTTGGTACTTTATTGACAAGAGGAGAGTCAATGGAGTTTACCTCGCGTTCAACTACCTTAAGCTGTCGTCTTGACTCGTACGCTGATGATCCTCCAAAGATGTGCTCGATGGTGTGCTCGGGATCTTAAAATGGCATGTCCTTGTTGTCATCCGACTGTGTACGACCACCGGCTTGCCCTACTTCTTCGAAGGTAGGCAGTGGCCATTTGCCGTTGTAATAGTCTTCAAGTTTTCGTTAGAAAACTCGGCAGTTGCGGAGGTCATGCCCTTCCTTTTTGTGGAAAGGGCACCACCTAGGCTTATCGTTCTTTCGTTCGGGGCATTTACCTTTACCTCGATCGGGTTATTGCTTGTCAGTTCGTGGCTCCTTATGGCTTACGACCAGGATCTCCTTAGAAGCATTGGCTTGAAGCTTTTGTCCCTTTGCCTTGTTCTTGGATTTCTTGGCCTTCTTATCCCTCTTTTTGCTACCTTCGCTAGTCTCCTGAGGGTGCTGGTCATCTCGATCGATGATTTTGGTCCACTCAACTGCTTCGTCACCAGTAGCGCATCGATCACCATCTCAAGAGTTCACCTGAAGAGCGGAGGGTTCAAAGCGATGTTCTCTGTGATCCTTCTACTACGGACTCCCTGCTTGAAGGCTCTGATAACAAATGTGTCAGAAACCTCAGGAATAGAATTACGAACCTGACTAAAATGCCTGATGAATTGGCGTAGTGTTTCGTGGTCGTTTTGTCGCATCCTGTGTAGGTCGTCCTCCTTTCCGGGGCGATGGTAGGTGCCCTAGAAATTAGCCAGCAACAGATCACAGAGGTGTTGCCACGAGTAGATCGACTCGACTGGTTGGTTTAATAACCACAACTGAGTAGACCCTTCAGGCACAGTCGGAAGGTAATTCGCCGTGACGCTCTCCTCCTCCCGCCGCTTCGGACAATGGTTGTGTAGATTCAAGGAATTCGGGGATTTTGAGACCCATCAAATTTCTCCATGTTCCCTGGTCGAAATCGCGGCGGCCAGTGAACTGCTCGGAGGTCAGGCGAGAATGCCCGACATCTGGTAATCATGTCATAACGCCTCCTTTGTAGAAAAGAGGGGTTGACGTTGCCAGGTGATCGTACTTGACGATATCCAGCAAGGGGTAAATCTGACTTATAGCAAGTCTCGATCCTACGAGGGTAATACTCCTCATAGCTTATCTGCTGTTGCAAACCTCTCGGTCGGAGTGGTGAATGATCACCTCTCCTAGGAGCTTTATGATAGTCAGGCATTCGAGGAACTCTTTTCTGGATTGGGGAGCGATGCACCTTGCGGTGATCTCCATGCGGCGAGTTATTCGATTGACTGGAAGCTGATGGAGTCGTACTGCCACGACTTCTGGAATGACGCTGGCGGGGTCATTCGAGCTTGCTCATCGTACTCCGCAGCCTTCGTGCAATCTCTTCGGCAAAGAGGTCGTAGCCAGGTGCTCGGGCAAGTTCTCAAGATGGGTTCTCGAGCAGGTCGTTGATATGCTGAAGTTCCTGAGCTTCTTCTCGATCGGTATTGAGCGCGCCTGCATAATTTTCTCTCGAGTGCGACTCGCTTTTGTCGGCTTATTTCGAATCGCTCATACCGATCCTTGAGCTTGCCTCAATGGAGTGCGATGATCTCGAGAATTTCCCGTACGCTCATCAGAGTATTGACTCTGGTCGTCGTCGATGGTGTCTTTGTCATTGCCACGAGCGGTCATAGGGCGTGATCTTCAGGGAGCATCTGCAACCTCGTCTCTAGGAGAGTTATTGCTACCTGAGGGCAGGATGAAGACCTCCCGTTGATGATCTCTACTTGCGCTAGAGGCCTCCTCTCTTGAGGAGTCATCGAATGACACCATCTGGCGACTTGGAGTAAACCCCTCCAAGAAGGGGAATTCCAGGTTATAACTGTCTCTGTCGGTAAGCGAGTCCAGCGTTGGGATGGTCGAACTCGCAGGAAGAGCATGTTCGATCGCATTCTTGGCTGGGCTAACCGGAGAGAGAGAATCACCAGATGTTCATGAAGATCCGGAATTACGACTTCCAATAGTTGTCGCGCCAGGTCGGACTGTCTTAGGCGGACTTAGAAATTTGGAGAGGGAACCCTCACCATGTCGCGAGTCCGCCTTGGGACAGCCCTCATTGTGGTTGGATTGACCCTTGTCCTCTGAGGAAGCTGATTCCCCATCTGGACGTATAGTTGTGGGCGATAAGGATCCCTCCTCAACTCCATCGATGGTAAGGTCTCCTGGAGAAAGATCTCACGAGGTGACATCACCATCGGATGATGCTTTGCTCGGCTCATAGACGAAACCGGCATCCATGTCGATATCTGCATAATCGGCCAAGTCGAACCAGTTCTCCTCATTCCACTCTCCTGCCATGAGAGCATGAGAATTGGAAAGACAAAGGAAAGCTGATGACTCAAAGATCCCCACAGACGGCGCCAACTATCGGTGTTTTAGAACCAAACTTACGTAAAGATTGTTTGATTCGGGGGTTCCTCTAGGCTCAAAATCACACAGAGATGGAGACACGGGATTTTTTATACGTGTTCGCCTTCTCATCGGGAGAATAACAACCCTACTCCTGTGTGTATGTATTGAGTATACTGGATTACAGGATGGAATCAGAGACTAGAGTATTATCCTTCTAATCTTCTTTCGCTTCTTACCCTCCCCTCCCTCTTCTTGATGATCCTTGCCTTTTATACTGTCGCCGGGGTGCACCGTTGGATCTTCAGTATAAAGGTCACATTAATGCACCAGATCGTGGAGCTGTTACCGAAGGTTATTACGGGAGTTGTAACATTCCCATGTTCCCAGGCAATTATCACCATAACAGGGAGTTAAGTCGTGTTGTTATTCCAGGGAATAACAGTGTAATTGATTGCTCGTATCCTTGGATACGGTACATGAGATTCCCTGATCGGCTAGGCCCACATGTTTGTGAGTCTTGTCGACTGGGGACTGGTCGTAGAAGAGCTTATGACCAGGTGGTGGTTGTAGGAGAGCCTACAACCACGGGTCGATCGTAGTAGAGCTTACGATCACGGGATAGTCGTAGAAGGGCTTACGACTATAGGGTAGTTATAGGAAGACCCATGACTACAGGGTGGCCGTAGGAGAACTTACGACTTCCAGCTTCTCCCTTATGAATATTAAGGGGTATACTCAAGAGTTATATGACGTCATTATTATCTATAATATGAATTATAAATATATAATAAAATAAGGATTGTTATATCCTCGTCACGGTCGATTTCGCTAACATCAGCGATGTGCGAACCGGCGGAGGAGGATGATGACATGCCATTTTCTTACATGGCGCGGATGCATCCCTCCATGTCGAGGTTGGAGTAGTCCACCAGGTCGAACCAATTCTCCTCATCCCAAACTCCTGCCATAGTCGCATGAGCGATTATGAGGAATGAGCGAGGATTTGATGAGCGAAAATTTTCTTCAGGAGACTTGCATCTTCTTCCCCACAGATGGCGCCAGCTGTCGACGATCGAGTTGCCGATCTTACAAAATAAAAGAGAAAAATGACGCAATATTTCCTGGGAGATAATGGGACTGCACTTTATTGATATGAACTGGATTTACATGGGGTGCTTTACGACCCAGATGGGGACTAATCCTAATTACACTGAATCTCACACCTGCTATGCTAATCAATAAGACTTAAAACACGAATCTAAGACTGATTACATTGCTCTAATCTGATGTTGCTATCTTGCTTGTCTTCCAGATTGCCCTTTTGATTTTACGCTTCACCCTTAAATAACTTCCGAAGAGGTCGCAGTTACTCCTGGAGAAGGCGTCCCTGGTGAAGCATTGTGACTAGTCGGAGCGAGGCGTTAGATGATAATATGTCAACTGCTCTGCGGTTAAGTGTCTGTGAGACACCCAACCGTATGATGGTTGTTGTCAATGTCTTAGGATTATATACATCGCGTGGTTTGGAATATACAGCACGTGTTCCATTCATCACACGG
Organism: Phyllostachys edulis; assembly: GCA_036346405.1. Taxonomy (NCBI): domain Eukaryota; kingdom Viridiplantae; phylum Streptophyta; class Magnoliopsida; order Poales; family Poaceae; genus Phyllostachys; species Phyllostachys edulis. The sequence goes on from CM070545.1 coordinate 40,698,027, forward strand.
TTAAGATACCAGTTCGTAGCTCTTCCGAGCAGCTACCTGGTCAGAGACTAGGCACAGGACCTTGCCCGACCAGGGTACCCATTATGTAACCTCTGGAATCCTTACGACCAGTGAGGTCGTTTGCCTTAGGGGTTACGACCATGAAGACATATGGTCTTTTTATTATGTATTAAAATAATACATAGAGGTTTTAATCCTCATCAGCCGGGTTGTTAAACATCTTCAGATTACCGCAATCAATGCATGGATAGTACATAAATTTTATCCCCTTCTTCAACATATCCTGCTCGGCGGCTCTTCTAAAAGCAAGCACGCCATTAATGTACTCTTGGCTCACACGGCCCTCACCGTACATCCTGTTTCGGTCCATCTATACGCATGTAACAAATCAGTGTCAAATTACATTAATAAACCGCAAGTACAAACTCTTCTTAATTATTGACTAAACATACTTAAATTGCTTAGCGATTAACCTAGAGCAAATATAAAGGGTTAAAGATCATTACCCTCAGAGCTCACGACGAAAATACCAAATTTCCCCTGAGATTCCTCTCCTTCTCCTTCTCCTCCGATCCCTTCCTCCTCCCCTTCTCCTCCTTTCCTCCTCTCTTTAGCTTCCTCCTTTCCTTCTCCTCTCTAAGGTGGCGAACTGGGTGGAGGCAAGAAGGTTGAGTGGCGCAATGGGGAGGAGGCAATGGGTGGAGGAGGCGCTAGGGGCGGGGTCCCACCTTCTCCTCTCTAAGCTGGCGCAATGGGGGAGGAGCAGTAGGGTGGAGGAGCTAGGGTAGGGAGGTGGCGCATGGGGGACCATCTGTGATAAGAATAACATAGACGGTTCCAAATGGACCGTCTGTGATGAGGCGTCTTCTATAGCCTATTTTGTAGTAGTGCAACCTCGGTTGCCCAAATCTAGTTTTGAAGTTTGAATGATGTCGGGGTAAATTAATGCCCACATGTCAATGCATATAAGCATTACACTTAGATACAGACTTAATGACTAATTAAGTATACCATTATTCCTAGGGCGACAAAAGGTAGTGTCCAAGTTCAAGGATTGGAATTTAGTAAATCAACTAACATTAAGGTATTAACTACGAGCTAAGACAATATAATTGGAATAAAAGTATAGCATGCAATTTTATAATTTAAAACAATATAATTGCATTCAAAATGTAGGTGCAAAATGATCAAAGCGTTGACTCGCATTGCTCAATGTTTTTATAAACTTGGTTTTGTTCTTGTTCTTGCTCGAATTGCTACCCCTCCAGGACTTCGAATCCTAATTACGCAAAATATGATTGAACACAAGAACACCTAAAAACAACCAAATGAAACCCAAATAAATTCAAAGGCATTTAAATGAAAGGAAAACAATTCAGACAAACTCAAATAAATCCCATTATTCATACATTTGGTATACAAGTGTAGACTTGGAGGTTAGATGAATTTAGGACCGTGAATTATTTGATTAGATCGGGCTCTCAGAATATTCACCGGTGAAGAACTTATGGACGAAGAAAGGGAGAGAATATTCTCGGGAATACTCCCCTTAAGTCATTCAGATGGGAGAGATTGCGTTAATATAGTTAGGATCTAACGATCTTTATCCATTTTACGAATTGCTCTTCTATTGAAAGCAAATAGCGGCTGGTGATAGATGGAGTCAACTTGACTTTGATTTATTGTTGAATTACTTTCATTTCATTGAGAACATCTCACCATGACTTGCAAGTGAGATCTAGCCTTATTTAATGATTTCTTTTGTTATCATTTTGTATTTATCAAGGAAGTTCCATGAATGACAAGTAGGAATTATTGGTAGGTACGAGCGTTCACATGTGATAGATGTCATTTTATCTAACCAGACTAATTCTAGATTTTACATCACTAGGATCCCCGTGACATATTTCCATTTGATGTTCAATTATCAATCAGTTGAATGATTACTTTAATGACTAACTAAAATGTGGTGCCATCTATTTAATTAAATTTCGATTTATCCTCATATTGCAAATGTACCTAAGTGGCCAACATGTCATACCTAGATTACTGTAATTAACGACTAATTTTAATTAGACCACTAATTACTCATTGACTATGATTTATAATTAATTACTCCTAGTGGTTAACCCTGATTAATCTGTAATAATCATAATGGTCTTGAGTCCTCCCATTAGTGACTCAATATCTAAACACTTAACGTGCAATAAATCTAACATTGGAAGGGCCCAACTATCGTGCATATACTAAAGCTCACCGACTATATTAGGTTAATTTTCAATTATAGTATTTACTAACGACTTACAGTCTATTCGTTTAATGAGTCACTAACTAAACTAATCATCTTACTAAATCAACTATTAATATGTGTCCACGTGTCATTTGACATACATATACACTAAATTTTAGCCTAACAAAACTTCTAATTAAACCTAAATGTTTAGTTCAAAACTGATGATACACTAATGGAACTCAACCGATGATACACTAATGGATCTCAGGATAATCCCCTAGTGACACTGATTATCCATGGTTATTATATAACGCTAACAAGTTTTGGTTAATCATCTAGTTAAGTGGGTTCTAGATGTAATTTAAATTACTAGCAAAATAGTTATGTCCAAAATTGATAAAAAATGTAGTATTTAGCTAGATATTATTAATAATAATTAATGTATAGGTCATATGTATCAATGACACCTCAACAATTCTTAGCCATCCTTCATCTAAATTAATTATTCTACCTAATCAATAATTAGTAAGTGCCTACTTGTATGTATGTTTCTACTATTTATTATTTTATTTATACTTTGCTAAGAATAACTAACAACGCATGCCATCGACATATTATCATTATTATTATTATGAATACTGCTTTGCCAAACTACTTGTTGTAGGTAACTGTACACTGATTGACATAGTTAGCATAATGACTTAATAAAAATAAAATAAGGGGCCAACTGTCAATTAAACCTTAGTAAGTTAATTAACTCTGATTTAATAACAATGTAGTATTTAGCTAAATTAATTAGTTTAACTAATCAATAATTAAAGTGACCAACTGGTTATAATTTTATTTAGAACACATGAAGCTTAATTAATTCATTATTGTTTATTTTAACAAAGTCATGGGATCTATATGTCATTGGGACGATTATATATGTAAAAATTATATTTAACATGATACCTAATTAAAGTTTTCCTTTTAAATTAAATGCTAATGGAGCTCTAATTATTTTTAATTAAAATATAATTACCGAGTTTAATGACCTTAATTTAATCACTAATTAATTAATTAAAATTCAATTGATAATTAAAGGTGGGACCTTGTGTTATTGAAATATTGGCAAGATTACAATCTTTAACCTAAATTGCAATTGAAGCATGTAATCGATTAATTATTTTAATTAAACACTAACCGATATTTGAAAATTTAAAATTAATATTAATTACCTACTAATTAGTTTTAACTAACACCTAGCACTATTCCATTTAATTAATATCAAACTAAGTGGGCCCAACAATTATTGAAATACTAGCAAGATTGAAAATTTTAACTTGCTCCCTAATTAAATTTCCCATTTAAATTAAATGCTAATGGCACACTAATTATTTAATTAACATCTAATTACATGAATTAGCCACCGTAGATTATTCACTAATTAACTTAATTAAAAATGTAATTTTTAATTGCAATGTCCATTAACCGATTAACTCATTCTAATTAACCAAATAACTTGGTAGGGCCCACTGGTGATACATACAGCGAGTGAGAGCAGAGGAAACAGGGGAGGTGGTTCTCTTAGCTCGAGAGGCAGCTGTGACGGCGAGCGGCGGCACGAGAGGGGGCGAGGATGACCAAAATGGGTTGCTGGAGGGTAGAGAGAACTAGAGGATGCGACGTCGTGGCTCGGTCAGCATAGACGTGGGCTGCAGTGGCGCATAGTGGTCGACGGTGGGAAAGAAAGGGGACAGTGACATTGGAGACGAAGGAGGCCAAGAACAGGCACCAATAGGGTGAGTGGAACACACCAAGGTAGATGGTGAAGGCAAAGGGGCTCTGAGGTAGCCTGGCGACGGAGCCCCGGGGCAGCAAGGTGAGCTCATCGGTGGCGGTGACCTGGAGGGGAAAGGAGCTCAAACTAGAGGTTGAGAGAGGAAGAGGGAGGCGTGAAGATGCTCCAGGAGAGCGGAATTGAAGAGGAGCTCACCGGGCAAGGAATGGTGACGACAGCAATTTTCGGCCGGAATAGAGCTAGGTGACGGTGCAACAAGCATCAGATGGTGAAGGATGAAGTTGGTGGAGGTAAAAGCTTCCTTGAAACCTAGAACACACCGTGGCGTGGGTGGTTTAGGGAGACGATCACTAGATTCAATGGGAACGATGAGCGAGGTGACGACCGGCTTTGGGGAAGATGACGGTGGCGCGGCCGTCCTGGGCAACACATACGGTGCATAGGAGGGAAGGTGAGTGGGTTGAGGAGGTAGATGGCATTGAGGCGACCTTGAGGGACATGGCAGTGCTAGCTGTAGCTCACCAGTGTGGCCAAGGCAGCTCGGCGAACAGGCAGCGTCCACGGCCGACGCGTAGAGCACGCCTCCGAATATGACTTGAGCTTGGGAAGGGGAGGAATGGAGAGGGGGGTGGGGGAAATGGAGAGGGTGAAGAGGCAAACCAGGTGCGTGTCTTATATAGGGCAGAGGAGCTCGTGGTTTCTCATGAGATGCCGGTAGCAAGATGGGCGAGAACCACAAGTGGTTGATGTGGATGACGAGGGCAATATGGCTCAGGAGAAAAGCGATGGGAGCAGTTGCGACGAGCTAGGCATTGAGACGGGAGTGGGTGCCGACGTGGCTGTTGTGAGAGCAGAGGCACGAGAGCGCACGTGCTACGTCGAGCGGCACAGTAGCGGCTCGACGCCGGGGTTGGGAGGAGGAAGAAGAAGGGAGGTCAGCACGGGCGGGCCGGGAGGAGGAGGGGTTGGGTGGGCCGGTGCGGGAAAAGAAAAAGGAAAGGAAGAAAAGAAAAGAAAAGGAAGAGATCGTTGGGCTGGGTTTTGGCCCAACCTGATTTTTGAGGTTTTATTTTATTTTTCTTTTCTTTTTATTTTAAACTTTATAGTTTCAATTCAAATTCCTTGGTTGGTGATTTAAATTCAAATACCACTTTAATTTTGTTTTCAAATATTAAATTAGGTTTGCATATCACAATTTGATATGTCATAATTTGAGTCTTCAAGTTCAAACAGTTGGTGATATGCCCTAAAGGCAATAATAGAGATGATTATATCACGCCTATGCTTATGAGTTATAAAATAAATGTTATTATGTTCCTTGAATGAATTATCATTTATAAAGATTAACAAGTATATGTGACTTGTTAGTGAAGCTCTTTAACTTATATGATGTTCAGAATATCCCAAAATCTATATTTTGGGAATACCTATTATAAATGCAATAGGAAAAATATTTTGATCATGCTACATACGAAAATCTAGCCATGTTTGAAATTTGACTACTATTTAAAAGCAATCATGAAATACAAACAAACGTGCTCTAAAAAGAAATGTGGTTAAAAAATAAAAATAATAGAGAGAATTATTTTGAGCATAATTGCTCAGGGAAAAAAAATCTATTAAACAAGTTATGTAAAGTTTTATTAAAAATGACAATACAATTACGTAAAAATAGAAACTTGTATGAATTTTAGAGAAAATCACAGATGTGATAAACTTCTAAAAACTTTACCAGAGAAACTACATTAGGTCAGAAGCCCTCACAAAAATTTTCATAAGATTTTGAAGTCATTTGCTTGGTGTAAAAATTCAGCAAATAAATTAGCCGAAAAATCTAAAACCCTAAACCTAACCTTACCTTTTTCCTCTCTCTAACCGTTGGACCCCACGAGCAGGGGCCTTTGTCCACCTTCTCTTGCCTCGCTAGTGCACATGCCAGTGCACGCTCGCGAGCGCATCGCTGGGGAGCCCGTGGTTTTCGCCGCACTGCAGCTGGTTTTTCCACTGGCCAAACAAGCCCATCACCTCCCTGTCACCGCCGCACCCATCCCCTGCCCCCACCGCGACCCATTCCTGCCCGTACACCTGAGAACTCCGCCGTCCTTGCCCGTGGGCACACTCGCTCCTCCGTGGGTATTCTCTGCCCCTCTGCCTATAAAAGGCCACCCCGTGCTCCCATCCTGTGCTCCTTCTCTTCCTTTCCTCACTATCCCACTGACTCCCCTGCTTTCTTCTCCACTGAGTTGAGCTCAAACACTTGAGAGCTCCTAGCTCCATTTCTGCCACCGCACCACCACCGTCGTTCCACCGCTCCAGAGGGTTCCTCTTTGCTCTATCTGCGTCATCATGTGTTCTAGAACACCAGGAATCGTTCCCCTCACTCAATTCCATCGTTTATCCACAAGAGCGGCTGCATTGCCGCTTCTTCCTCATCTTTGGCTGACGGCGCTGCTTACACCGCCATTTCTTCCTTAGTGAACCCCGAGCCAATTCCTCGTGCCAGGAGCACCTTGAGGACATCAGCAACCTTCCCCAAGCTACTCCAAGCTTCACTTTCGTCACCAACGACCCCTCCACGTGGCGCACACCGTCGCCACCTCGGCTCATCGCTGACAAGCTATCTCCGGCCACCTCCTTCACTCCGCGTCATCCCGGTGAGCTCCGAGTGACATGTAGATACTCATGCGCACCATCTTTAGTTGAGAGTGTCACTGGTTTGCACGTTGGCTTGTAGCTGTAGCACCGCTGCGGCTTAACTCTAGCGCACCACCATTACCGGCCGTCTCAGCCCTCGCCGCCAGCACCATCAGGTGCGCAAGGGTACGAGAAACCCATTTTGTGGTTTCCCTGGCATTACCGTGTGCTACCGCGCCGGTGACAAGCGCAGGCGTGAGCGCTCGAGCATTGCTCGGTGCTGTCTGAAGTGGACAAGCACTATAGCAATGCCATTAACGCATGTAATCTCTGTTGTTAGGACAAATCCAGTTTTAAATGATTGGTTAATCAATGCTGAGTTACTGATGTGTGGGACCGAGCCAAAAGACTAAAGAAAATCAAATTCAAAACATTTTCTTAAGTGAGTCATTGACATGCGGGTCCCACAGCCACTTAGGTGCACAATGAACACCCTATGAACCCGTGCGTTGTGCCCGTGGACCTTCGGTCTACGCACTGTTGCGTGGACCGAGCCACTGACAAGTGGACTCGACTTGTCAAAATAAACAAAATCAAAGGAGAATATAAAATTCATTTTTAGTTCTGAGGAGAATACACTTTCCTTAATGGAAAGTGTAAATCTCAATAGTACATGAGAGAGAATACGCTTTCTCTGCTGGAAAGCGTATTTCTCATTTTCTTTAGAATTTCTAAATCGAACCAACTTAAAACATTAATAACTTTTGCATAAAAACTCCAAATTGAATGATTTTTTGTTTCTAAATTCATATAAAATCATTAACTACCAGAATATGTAAGAATATTTTATTTTGGTCACTATTGAATTTATTGGTGTTATTTAATTCTTTTTTGGCTCTTTTTGAATTCGACATCGATTGCTCGAGTGCTTATTTCGACGACCAACCAACCATATATTCAGAAAAGCAAGAGCAAGGCAATAACCACCTTTGATCATGTTGATCCCATTATTTTACTTATTGTACTTTTTGTTTTGCAAAAATCTATTATGCATGTGTATGTTTTGTATGAAAATGCTATGAATGGAAAATCAGTAGTTGTAAATCCTACTTGCTGCATATATCTCCTTAGAAAATTGATCCCTTACTGTTGTAGCTATTATATTATGGGTTAGACAAAATATAATGTTATTTGGGAATTTTCGAGTGCAATTATCGCACAACTGCTACTAGAACGATAAATTTTTCAAAAAAAATTATAAAAGGACAATATGTTAATTTTGAATTTGGGAGATTTTAAAAAATGTTCAGAGGGGTGTACCTCTATTATTTTGTATAAAAATAAAATGAAAAACCTAGTTTTAGATGCGGGCGAGTTATATTATATTCTAAGAAGAGTGAGGGGTGTACCTCACTAGGAGATAAGGGGAGATCCTCATCTGAGGTCAATTAAGGACCGAAGCCAGCAATTCCAAAACTACGACCTAAGTGTACAACCGTATGTGCTAGTATGGGATGGTCGTAACTAATTAAGTCATTGAAAACTAGCCTTGCACGTAGGTAGGCCGTAGAGTGCGGGCATGACCGAGTAGACATATTCGAATGGGTTCCCTTCACCACGGTGTTGGGCACAAAGCTTGTCGACACAACTACGAATGCCTCACTCGACTGAGGGTATCCAGGTGAGTGGGGATAAACATTTGCTGGGCTAGTGCAAGGTTAGGACTAGGTGATGTAAAGGCTGCGTCATGTGCTCTAGACTACTTACCTACGATAGCGAGCATTGGTATAGAGAATTCGTGTACTATGGGTAAGTTGTACACCTCTGCATAGTTTAAATCTATTTAAATAGTCATCCTCCTAATCATAAGCGTACTTAGTGCGGTCGGTATGGGTTTTGTGTTGATTTTCAAAAACTGTTTTATTGGGAAAACATGGGCAATGACTTGGGGTTTTATTTTATTTGAGTTAACTACCATGTCTATGGCTGAACATAAATTGTTGCTTGCAGTCAAGAAGGGTTGCGAGTTATTTTTGTTATGATTTGTGGTTCATTCAATTACTTATTTACTATCCTATACATATTTAACTATTCTTTCAAACTCCGTTGCAAATTACTACTTATGAATATTGCAAATAAAAATAGTGTTAAGCAAAATAACTTGTAGAGTAGAGCCTCACACTACTACAAAAAGTCTAATACTGGACTCCTCATCACAGACGGTTGCCCAAACCCGTCTGTAGTACATGCATTCACAGACGGTTATGGTTTTGCGACCGTCTGTGTTACTGGTTGCACTAAAAACCGTCTGTGAAGAGGTACTATTACAGACGGTTCATGTTGAAAACCGTCTGTGAAGTATCACAGACGGTTCTAAACAAGAACCATCTGTGATATTACTTAGTATCACAGACGGTTTTAAAAAACAACCGTCTGTGATACTTCACACACGGTTTTAATAATGAACCGTCTATGATATGAGACCATATCACAGACGGTTCTATTGTGGAACCATCTGTGATAAGTATCACTGATGGTTCCATAATAGAACCGACTGTGATAAGTCTCTTTATTAGTAAGAGCTCGCTAGGGTTTGCGCTAACTCGTCACTCCCCAGCGGCCTTACTCTCGTCCGTTCAACTCCCCAACGCCGCCATTCTTCCCGTCGCCGACGATAAGAGTGTCTTTGCGTTGTCACCGCAGTGCCACAACCACGGTGACGTGACGCCTTCCCTCTTCCTCCTCCCCCCGGCGTGCGCGACCCCAGCTACCTCTCCATCGGCGATGTTGAGGTAAGACAGATCCATCACCTATTGATTTGTGTTGTTGGTATTCATGTGAACCGAGCTCCTCCCCCCTCTCACCGCCAGCTCCCGCACCTCCGGATCAAGCTCCCCCCTCCCTTCACCACCGGATCAAGCTCCTAGTCCTCCCTCGCAGACCGCCACTGCTCCTCCTCCCACGCCGCAGCTCCAGCTCCTCCTCCCTCTTGCCGGCTCGGGCGCTACCTCGAGACCTCCTCGCGCCTCCAACCTCTCCGGCCTCCCACTAACGCCAGAATCACCTTCTTGTCTTCTTGATGTTGTCTGGTTATTGGTTGATGTTGATGGTGATGGCCATTGGCCAGAGCCCAGATGCTAAATGTGTAATACATACATACATGAAGAGAAGTGCATGCATCATTGCAGAGAAGTGTAAATGTGTAATACATACATGTAGAGAGAAGTAGAGAAATGAATGCAATGATTGTGCACTTGTGTCGATTGTCGATTGTGAATGAGTGAATTCGTATGTAAGTGTTGTCTGCTATTGAAGTATTCAGAAGTGTAAGCGTTGTCTGCTATTGAAGTATTCAGAAGTGTCAAGTGTTGTCTCTTCTATTGATATGTATGGTTTGTTGATATGTTATGACTTATTGGGTTGCCGATATGTATGGGTCGTTGATATGTTATATTGTTATGAGTTATGACTTATTCGTATGTCAAGTGTTGTCTGCTATTGATAGTGGAAACTTGCTTGGTGAACCATGGGTCGTTGATATGTATGATTGATGATTTGCAAAAATAGATGTATAAAATGTGTGATATGTATGTTATGACTTCTTGTTGATTTGTCATTTTGTCAAGATGTCATCCGTTACGCCCTACCATTCCATTCTAATCTCTTCTCTATAAAGTCTCCAAGCAAAGGGTCGCTATACCTTTAAAACCGCATCATATATATATATATATATATATATATATATATATATATATATAATATTATATTGTTCTAAGTCCTCAACCACTTTTGGGGTCGCCCACGCAAAGATGAGGAGGATGAGACACAGACCCACAGCAATTTCATCGCAGGTGCAAGTTTAAGAAAGCCAGAGAGCGTTAGGACATCCAATTACTTGGTTGTTATCGGATGCCACTTCCCGAGTACCGCTAAGAAAGTGACGGACGCCTGTGCATCTCGACCGAAGTGGCATCATGTATCGCGAACTGTAATGATGTCCTAACGCCTCTCCGGCACTGCATTCTTAAACTTGTAGGCTCGATGAAGTTGCTCATGGTTGCCGCCTCATCATCCTCATGCTACGTGGACGCACTTCCTAAAGTGGCCGAGGGACTAAGAACAATATATAGATTTTATATATATATATATATATATATATATATATATATATATATATATATATATATATATATATATATATATATATATGATGTCGGTTTTAAAGGCACAAGCAGCCACCGCTGGTGGCTTTATAGAGAAAGTCATCACAGCATTTTGTGACCGAAACCGCTCAGGATATAAGTCATCACAGACGGTTTTAGCTAAAAACTGTCTGTGATAGTTGCATATCACAGACGGTTCTCAGTTAATAACCGCATGTGATAGTATGCATCACAGACGGTTTGAAAACCGTATGTGATGACGTCATGTCATCACTGACCCATAAACTCAGATGGCTCACAAAACCGTCTGTGATGACATTTTTGAACCGTCTGTGAAGACCTTTTTCTATAGTAGTGTCATCCTTGATAGCCTTGCATTTAATATAATTTTGCGATACACTACAAGTCTTACTGAGTACGCATTGTACTCAATCTTGCTTATATTGTTGTTCAGAGTTCGAAGATGAGCCAACGCTTGAAGATAGGTTCTTCTCACCCAGAACCAGAGGGTTCAGTGATGGGTCTATCTAGGCCTTGTTTCTTGTCAGTTGCCTGAGGGATCGGATGGGCATGACGCTGGAATTTTGCTACTTTTATTACTTCTTCTGCTGCTACTTTTACTCTTATGACTGCTTTTATTTGACTGGTCGGCTGTTGATGTAATAACTTGTAATAGTTTAATTTAAGTACCCCTTTACTTTATTTTTATATATGAATGTATGGATGTGAATGCCAAATATTATGAATGTGCGTACTAGCCACTGATCATGGGACTAGTACAGTATACACATAGGGTCTTCGCATATTGCACGCCCGGGGATCTGATAATGTCATTCTAAATGTATCCCTGATCTGATGTCACTAGTTGGAACACTTGTGATTTATCGACCAACACATGTATTGATTGATGACCATGTTTCACCGGTCATGGATATGGGGATACCGAGTCAATAATGTGAACGCATGTTAGAGAACATGGTGTTGGATTGACCCACCTTGAGACACTACTGAGATTGTTATGATTTTATGTGTCATAGGTTGGTTTCAAAAAATGATGATGTATAATCCTTAGACATGATATCAGCATGATTTTCTACATGTGTAATAGTACACTTAGGGATTGCCAAACGCTACTCCATAACTGGGTAGTTATAAAGGTAGCTTTCGGGTATTCTATGAAACATGCGGAGGGATGTGACTGGTCGGATATGGGATTTGTCACTCCTAACATAACAGGAGAGATATCTCTGGGCCCCTCGATGTGGTCGGATAAAGAAAGTGCATGGCCGTGCCACTAGTGGTCGAAGAGTTAACAACATGAAGTTATCTGTCACTTGATCGAGAAAGTATTGAACAATCCATGGATGGCAAATTATCTCACCTGGAGTTCAACCAGATATCGTGAGGCAAAGGGAGAATACACAAGCAGGTCATTAAGTTCGACAAGATACAGTTTGGTCGTATGGAGATACGAACTGGTCGTGACTAAATATGAATTGATCGTATAGAGATACGAGCCGGTCGTAAGGGATAAGGACCTAGCCGTAGATCATATTGCATTAAGGTTCTTCCAATATAATTTATGTGTATTCGGGAATCGTTATGTCCTGCTAGGAACCACTAACGACTTGTAGTTGGAAAAGAGTTTCCGAGTCGCAACCGATTACACATGAACCTATAGGGTCACACACTTAACGGGTTGAAACAAATGAGTTCAGATAGGATCCGTCATGGGCTCTTTATAAGGGGATGCATGAGACTATTGTGACATACAATGTGAGTTGCTCCACCGAAACCCTAGTCGCCATATTCTCGAAGACCCTACAGTGCGCATTGGTGCTAGCACACCGACGTACGACATTCCACCCTTGGACGTGTGGATACCATAGAGGCGCTGCTACGATGCTGCTGTGCTGGTCGAGGACAATCCACAACCTAAACAAGGAACGTGATAAGTTGCTAAAGGAGACAATCGGTACCAAGGACGCTGGACGATTAACTACGACCACTACATCGACGCGCTCGACGTTTGACCAGGCTACTCCAACTCTTCTTCTGCTGCATTGCGCGTCTAGTGGTAACGATCTATGATCTCTTGCTTGAATGACTTCCTAGTTTACGTGGTAGAAATTTTGAATTAGCAGTTAGTGTAGCATACCCGTATCCCTTCACAAACTTGACAATATTTTAAATAGTATCAAGAGTGATTCGAATGTCAATAAAACACATTAAAAGATTTTAATTTTTTTTCACATTTTCCAACAATTTGAAATGCACCCAAATTTTGGGATGTTACATTACATTAGTATACGACTTAATGCAAATCATTACTTAATCAATTTAATTAAAGCCCATACTACTATTTCCTCAGGGCATTCTCTTAGGGTGTTTTTGGTTGGTGGGACAAGGTTGAATGAGATGTGATGGTCTTGTACCATGTTGTTCCATTGTTTTTGATGAATGAGATGGTTTAGCATATAGAGAGAATATTTTATAAATTTGAATCCCATCATTTAGGATGGGATGGTTCCATTCAAGCAACCAAATACATGGATGACTTTTTTCTTGAACCAATCCATACATGTACCTAGGGTGAAAACGGGGTGGATAATTCCCGATCGATCTGATGCTGTATTTGGGGAAAAAAATCCGCCTGAGGTATCATTTTTTTTATCCCGGTCTGCATCCGGTATTATCTGTATCCATATCCAAAAAATCTCATGGAATATGGGTTAGGATATGGGAAAAGCGATATCTGATCTGTATCCGTGTTTTATAGGATATCCGATAAATCAACAAAATGGATATTCGATAAACATCAATATCCTTTAATACCCTATATGGCTTTCTAGTCATTGACTAATACATAATATGAATTTACATTTGATTATGTTTATGTTGTTAAGTAGGATAAATAATTCTCTAATAGGTAGTATAATTTGACACCTTTGTTGGTAAAGTTATATCTTTTGTTTATGTGTACACTATCCGTTAAGTTATCTGTGACCGATTTGAATCCGATCCGCATCCACCCCTTGCCCATATCCCCAAAAATATGTATTCGTATCCGTATCCGACTCCGAATCCGAGATAAAAATATGGGTTAGGATACGGGAAGAACAATATCCGCTTGTATCCGACCTGTTTTCATCTCTACATGTACCACTTGGTACGAGCAACCAAACAATGAATGTAGCTATGGTAATGATAGGATAAATAGTAACGCACCAAAGGGAATCAACTAAAAATTCAAGCAATATATAATTCAAAATTTTGTCCATCAAATCAGCATCCAACAACTGAAGCACACACATCTCTAAGCACATCCAACTACTAGAAAATTCAACTTACGTTTTAAAAATAACATGCGTTTGGTAATTAGCAAAACCGAAAAAGCAAAACAATGATATTACACATCCTTTTTACGATTTTTTTTGCAATAATCTATTTTTATTTAGAATTACAGAAATAATACTACCTTTTTTTGTCAGAAATAATCATCAGTAGCCGTACCGTTGGGCGACTTATACCTAGTCGCCCAACCATTGGGCGATTGGACATAGTCGCCCAACGACAGAGCGACAAGCATTAGAGTCGCCCGGTGGTTGAGCGACGTGACTAAGTCACCAAATGGTTGAGCGACTAGTTATATGTCACCCAACCATTGGACGATTTTAAGTAGTAACTGTATTATTTAATAAATCCAATTGGAATAATTGTGTAGGAATAAATGTTACATTTTGTAGATAATACATTTAGCAAATCCTGTTGTAGGATGTTATTTTTTTTGGAAATAAAATGGTGGTGACAAGATTGGTTGGTCCATTTGTGTTTTTCGTGGAATCTTAAGGGTACAAAATTTGTCAGACTCGCAATAACATTTTGTGATCGTCGTATGTTATTGTAGTGCGCTAAATTTCTGAAGAATTTTATGAGGACGATAGAGGTAGCAATGATTCATAAGTACAAAGGTAAGTGATATTGCGATGCGCCAGGAAATACATACACGGTGGAGAACTTTGGAGAAATGGTGCAACGATAACAACACGACAGTTTATCCGACAAGGGGTTACATGGCAAGTAGGCTAACGAGCCAAGGACGGTATACACATGCCTTTAGGGAATTAGAAATACATGAGACATATGGACGAAGAGGGTTGGACTAATGCGTGGACTGGGGCCATTTGCCCTTCCTTACGAGCTCAGCATTGTACTCTTCACCGGCCGCCTTAGCCTCGGCCGCCATTTTCCTCTTTTTCTCGTGCTCCCTCTCGGGAGCCTCGCACTCCCTGCGCCTGCACGCCTCGAGATGGGCCTGCGTCTCCCGCCGGATACACTGTTTGTGCTCTTCGGTGTGGCGCTCCTCCTCCCTCCTCTCGCGGTCCCTGTTTGCATCCCACTCCTCATAGTCGAGAGTACACTGGTCGTGTGGGTGGATCTCTAGGTCGATCTATTTGCGATAGCCACATAGCGGATCTAGGGACTACGGGTAGATGGGAGAAGTTGTTAGTGCAGACTTTGAAAAAGAAATGGTACAGGAACATACTGCTACCTATCCTTACCGGCTGCCGATAACGGCTCGTGTCCCAACGACGGTTGGGATAGTCACAGGAGTAGTTCACGCAACCCCAGTAATGCATGCCTAGGTTGAGCCCGTGCTTGGACTTAAAGAACCTGCATCTGTCCCTACACCAACAGAGGCGGCGCCTCCCCAAGTGGTGTTGCGCTAATGCTCGATTGGGATATTCTGGTAGGGGTTGCTGCTATGGGGGGCGACGTCATTGCGGGGAGGTGGCCTCTTGGCATGCTCTCTTTGTTCCTCCTAGGCCGCATACTCCCTTTGTATTTTGCGGATCTCCTCCCAGTGCTTGTCCATCTGAGCGAGATTGTGTTGAAGTCTGGATGCCAGAGAACCCGGCGTGGAAGGGGTAGTACTTATATGCCGAGCCGACGTTGCGTATGCGACTGAATTGTAATTCAGTTGAAGGAAATTCGTGTCCGCGAGGCAGCAGCCCTGAGGAGACTCATTAGGTCACGTCGCTGCGCAAAACTGACTCATCGGGTCACGTCGCTCCGCAAAGCTGACTCTTTGGGTATTGAAGCATGGGAAGTAGACCCGAGGAGGAATCATGTGGTAGTGCTGTGTCACGTCTCTGCAGGAAGTAGACTCGTTGGGTCACGTCGCTGCGGGAAGCGGCCTCGTTAGGTCACGTTGTCCTGAAAAGCTAACTCGTGGGGTCACGTCCTACTTTGCAGAGAGTGTTCACATCCTGCTTTGCAGAAGGTGGTCACGTGGTGCGCTGTCGAGCGAGGTCACATCATGCATTGCAATTAAGACAAGAGATTTACACTTCAAATGAAGTTAAAATTTGCAATTACGATACAATTAGTTTCACAGTGCTTACAACAAGCAAAGTACTGACTGAAGTACAACTTACAACATGCTAGCAGATCTAATCTTAGTACCACTACGCACCCAATAATAAGTGGTGCTGCACTTCACGCCGGTGTTTCTATGTGTCGGCAGGCGCCTTGCAAGTTCTTGCAATGTGGCCTTCCTGGCGGCAGCGGCCGCAATGTCTGCCCGCCGCTCTAGCTCCCCCTTCGTCCATATCGTTCCTAATGCGATGACTCTGCTGACGGCCCTTCCCCCCTTCAACAGGTCAAGATCCAAAATCCAAGTCCTCCGTGCAATATCCAATATGGCGGAGTTGCCCACAACCCTAAAGCCCCTTAGCTCGTCGCACCATGCCTGCTGCACCCTCTCCTTCATGAATTACTCTAATACGAAGTTCGATGGGTCCATGTGGATGGTCCCACACGTGGCGAGGACATGAGAGCATGGCTTGTGAAGGAGCTTTGGCTTGTTGTATGTGCAGCTAGGTTTATTCACATGGACTCCAAGGCATACTTCGTGGGTAAGAAGAGACCGAGTCGTCCCAAATCCGGCTCTGTTTTGAAGGACCACGTCGAAATGATGCTCTGTATTGCCCATTACAAAGACCGTGTGCGACTAACCCTTCTCGGTCTTGGCTTGCATGCACACTGTAATCTTCAAGCAGTACGATGTATGTGGGTTGGCTGCATGAAGTGTCGTATTTGCATGCCTTTCTCTGAAATATCCGATTGTACCGTGCAGAACGCCTTTCATGATGGTGGCGAGGGGCTGAGAACGAAAGCCCTTAATAACCCAGTTGTACACCTCGGCAAGGTTAGTGGTCATTATGCTGTTCCTTGCACCGTCCGTGTCGTGCAGAAAGGAATACTTCTCCAATGGCTCGGCCTCAATCCAATGGGAGAAGCACCCAATGTCCCTCGACGTCCTCCATGTCAAATGGGGAGGGTTGAGCTCTCGTAGTGGTGTGAGGCATTCGGGTTGTGCCACCCCAGGATTATGCAGACACTTGTTCCTCTAGACAACATGCTTCCTGGTGTGCTCCTCCAACATCTCCCACAACGCATCAACTTTACGCTACTGGTTCTACATAGCAAGCCTCTTGAATAGCTTCATCAATAGTTGCTGACTGAACTGTTTGAAGAAGTTGGCCCCCAGATGGCGAATGCACAATCTGTTCCTCATGTCTGGCCAAGGGAATGGCTCATCGATGTCTTGCTGAAGTTTTAGGATGGCCTTCATCATCCCGGGGTGGCGATCATGGATTATGCAGACATCAGGATGTGCCCCAACTACTCCCTCCTTTAGATATCGAAGGAACCACAACCAGCTGTCAAAATTCTCACTTTCGACGAAAGCGATGGCTAAGGGTAGAATCTGATTGTTGCCATCAATAACAATAGCTGTCAGGATCATGCCCTTGTATTTTCCAGTTAGAAACGTCCCGTCCACTGAGATTACGGGCAACATGTGTCTGAATGCATCGATGCAGGGACCGAATGCTAAGAAGGCCCTCTACAATACCATAAAACCTAGCGGTGGTCTTTTGGATGGTTTGTCCTTCACAGCAATGTATGTGCTTGGGTTCCTGTCCTGCAGCACCTGGAGCATATGAGAAAGGTTGTCGTAAGACGCCTCGAAAGAACCGAACCCTCTTTCCAAAGCCTTCTGCTTAGCATACCATGCCTTCGCGTAGCTAATCTTGTACTTAAATTTCGACTCGATAGCCACCATGATGTGCTTGGCCTCCAGGTCCGTTTTCTTCACTATCTCTCCGTACATCATATTGGCTATGAAGGTGGACATTAGGTCGTGATGCCTTAGCAAAACACTACTAAGCAAGCAGGAGTGCGCCTCCACCTTGGATACATTCCAGTCAGTCTCGTACTTGGGTCTCCGTGCGTGCACACGCCAAGGACACCCAGCTTGCTCGCAGACCACGGTGTGCTGCTCCTAGCTGGATTTGAGGACACGAAACGTCTGCTGCATGGACATGGCCCACAGCTTAATGGCATCCTGCAGTGATCCCATGTCAGCAAACATTGCATGAAGCCGAACCTCCGTCTCATGGTACTCCCACGGTGATTCATGCTTGTCGTGCACAGCAAGACTCTCAGTGTCCACCCTATTCCATTCCTGTGGGACGAGACCTTCGTCCTCCTCAGAAGAGTCATCACCATCCTCTTCTAAGGCTTTCTCCTCTGCCCGAGCTGTCAAGTCATCGATCTCCATATGATGTACTATGCTGTCGACATGCTCCCCTGCATCGGCCTATGCACTAGGCTGAGCGTGCGCTGTGTGATATTCCTCTTCTGCCTCAACAACATGGGTCACCGCCTCCTCTTCTGCCTCTGCAACATTGGTCACCTCGTCCTCTTTTGCCTCCGCAACATTGGCCACCGTGTCTTCTTCATGAACCACGCGCTGCGCAGCCGAGCTGCTCCCACCAACCTGACGATAGTCATTGGCAGAGACTCCGACGACTCTCTTTAGACATGCTTGCATGAATAGCATGCACTCGTAGCCACGGCGCTTGCAGCCTTCTAGAAATCACTTCCATGCAACCGTGCGCATTAGTCTGGTCAACTCCCTCCGAATGTGTGTGACAGACCGACTCCAAAGGCCATGTACGATGATACTGCACACCTCAGGGTCCAAGGAGAAGCTTCCGGTGAGCCAGCGTAGGACATCTCCGATTTGGGCATTCTCCACGTCCAGGTGTATCATACTGACTTGCTAGAAACCACTTAGTTTAACACCGTATGGACCTTCACGAACCGTACCAACACCGTAATGCACTTTCAATCTTGTGGACTCCGACATGACTGGTTTATCACTGCAAATATTTCAAACATTGCAACCAGCGATTTCTCAACATACATTCCCCAAATACGTGCTAAACCAACAAGTAGCTACACGTCGCCTACATTCAGCTGAGAACAAGAACAAACAAGACTATTACCTTCACGTGGAGACCTTCTCTTCTTATCAACGAGCTTCATTCGTCTTTCTCTTTCACGTCTCGAGCTCCTCTCCTCCCTTATCCCCCCATCCTGAGCTCCTCTCCTCCCCTTCTGTACCTCTACCAAGCTCCTCTCCTCCCCTTCTCTCCCTCTCTCGAGCTCCTCTACTTCTCCCTCTCCCTACCTTCTCCCCCCTCTTCACTCCCCCTATCTGATGAGGACATCCCTACTACTACCATGTCTCCACGTGTGCATAAGGATAATCATGATGTACCTAAAGGCCCCTTGACAAGGGCTCAAGCCAAAAAGCTACAACAATAGGTGAATTTGTTCTTTAAAGAGCTTATCTTTGATGAGAATTTGCTACTACCTAATTCTAGTGTTTTGTGCATAATTAGGTATGAGTAGGGAACCGAGACCACGACACTGGAAGAGAACAAGGAAGAAAAATTTTCATGCGACCACCAAGTATCCAGGAGAAAAAGTCCAAGAGAGCAAGGTGCAGCCAGCCCATGCAGCCATCAAGCCTAAGGGCCATGCGGTTGGAGGAGGTTCCCACGTATGCACTTGGGCTATACGGCTGGAGAAGGTTCCCACGTATGTAGCAAACATTAAGGGAGAATCTCACGCATGCAAACACATGAAAAGGAAGCCATTATTTTGGTCATGTCATTAGTTGTTAGTGGTTGAGTCCGAACCAGTAAAGTTAATTGAATCCTTTGGGATTAGCGTAGAGGAGTTTGTTTCGGTCCCTTGGCCAAGCCGACTTAGATACGGCCGTAGGCCCTCATGGGCACACGTCTAGGCTTGGGGGCGCGCCATAAAAGCCGCACCCCCCATCTTGTAGGAGACCAGATATTTGATAATAGATTGATTTTGTTCTTTGTTCTCTAGATGGCCGAACCATCGTAGGAGAATTTGGGAGAGTTTTGCTAATCAAGATCGTTCAACCTTTTCGCTGGGAATTGGAAGCGCGATAGGGCTTCGCTTGGTGGTTGTGAAGTCCGGCGTGTGTGTTCTCGCGAATTAAAAAGTATTCGTTCTTGCATTGGCAACGGAGGATCACTACGATTCGAGAGGCTACATGTGAGTATCTTGATCCTACGTCGAGAAATTGGGCGACCCCGTATCATCTTGGTATCAGGGCCAGGTTGACTCGGTAGGATTACTTATCCCTAGATTAGATTGATTTTATTTGCTATTCTTAATACCTATAGTCCATAAACCGAAAATTGCAACACAAAAATTCCAAACCCTAGTTTTTTTGCATCTGTTATTTCCTATGAGTTTAGTTAGGTTTTAATCCATTAGAATTTTGTTTAGTGCTGATCGTAGTGTTCTTTTGCGTTGCTTAATATTTGTGTCCAATCAAAACCATAAAAATCGTTTGTTCTTGATCTCCTGAAATCCACACACACACACACACACACACACACACACACACACACACACACACACACAATACGATCTGCACATCAGGCGAAGGCCACGTGATTCAGCAAGATACTACATTGCATGATTGCTATAGTATCCCGTGGCCGCTACATTGCACCTTCGCGCTGCTACAGTGCGCTAACTTGCTACAATGCTCCGAGTTGCTACAGTAAAAGCGCAAATAGTTCGTGGAAAAAATTTGCTGATTTTCCTTCGTCTTTGAGACTAGTCTTTGATAATTACTTAGGGGTTGTTCATTGAATTATTTACACTTGCTGAAAATTTGAACTTGTGCAAGGGGAGCTTAAACCCTAGTTTCGGCAACAAAAAAGAAGAAGAAGAAGAAAGACATAACGAAAGAAAAGACAAGCCACAAGTAAAAAAAAAGGGCCATGGCTATGAAGTAAAAAAACAAAGAAAGAAAGAAAACAAGAAGATAAAGAAAGAAAACAAGAAGATATTGGCCGAAACTTGTAGAGAGGATAACCTTGGTTCATAAAATTTAGATTGTGTATTTAATTTCTTTAAGCAATCTTGTGCCCTTACATTTCATATTATTGCAATTGGCTAGCGTCTCTCTTAATACTTGGTGCAAAAACGAGCTAGTTTTCATCTCAATTTCAGATTGCATCTCACTATCTTATTCCTTTGTTTGCATTGAGTCACATTAATCTTTGCGTGTGCGTTCATATACTTCACTTAAACCTTTTAGATCAGCACTTAGGCAAAATATTCTAGCTTGGATTATTACTTAGCTTTACAATATCTAGAATTTCATATCGCTAGGATATACACCTCCATACTAAGCACCACTAAATAACTGTTGTTGTGCAATTGTGAACACTCTTAAATTCGTTTGATCATCACTTTGCTATTGTAGCTTCCACCAAGTGTAAGTTTCTTTTGGCCTTAATTCACTTCAGAATGGTAAGAACTTTACTTGGGAGAGAAAAGAGAGATTGAGTGAATTTTACTAATCATCCATATACATTCTTGCTGTTTGTATTTTCTTTTGCACAATCTAACCATGTTAGGTGGAGAAGATAACTATGGTGAGGAGCATGTTGTTGATCTTAATGCCCTGGTGACTCGCTTCCAACATTAGGCATTGAGAAGTATATTGCAACAAGAATTTGTACACTACAACAAAATGGTCTACTAGGAACGTTTTTATTTAGACACTTTTTATTATGTCTCTACACCCACAATGAGATAGCAGGTAAAGACGTTTGTCGAGACATTTTTATTGCGTCTCTACCTGCTTGCCTCGCTATTGCCCCCTCGCCCCGACGCCCATCTCACATCTCCCTTCCCCTCCCGGCTCCCGCATCTCCCAAATCCCCTAACCCTAACCCTCACCGCCGCTGCCACCGCGTTCCTCCTCCCTCGCTGCCGCCGCCGTCACCTCCCTTCCTCGCGCTGCTCTCTTCTTCAATGACCTCCTATCGTGGGCCCACGCGTGGGACTGGTTCGCCGACGTCGTCCCCTCCCTCGACCGCCTCCTCCTGCGCCTCTCATGCTGCCGAGGACCACCACGCCAGGCCGCCCACCAGCGCCGCTCGGCTCGCCTCTGCAAGATGGGACGAGGCGTTGTGTTCTCACTGAGCTCACCGCCGCTGCTCACTTGCGCACTCTTCTCAAGATATTCCCACACCGACAGAGAGAGAGTAGCGCCTTCAACGATCAATTTCAACTGCCTGTTCGTGTATGTCCCTTGCTCATTTTGGTTTAGTTGATTTTTGCAGAGATCTGCTACATCTGTGATTCCTGCCGTTGAAGTTGAGCCCCCAGGATGTTCATTTATTCCTCCATTTGAAGCCCATCAAGTATGTGTTTGAATTTATGTTCTAAAGCTCCAGATATTGGCAGAGTTACCCGATTCTTAGTAATTAGTAATCCTTAGGCTAATGGATATATCACTTTTACTAAAAAAAAACTTATGTAGTATGAATTGGTGTTTGTAGGATTCCCTTGCTCTAGCCGTTGCTGATGAGATGCATAAAATCTACACGAAAGAGTCAGACCCAAACTCGTGCTACTTACAGCTTCGGTGAAGCAATGTTGAAGAAGATGTAAGTTTTATGGTTGAGGCTTATACATAGTTGATAGCTCCATCAACAGATTTTTGAAATTTCTACAATCTCCTATCCTTCTATTAGAAGTCTTAACTCTTCTTATAAGTATTCCAGTCGGTTTGTGTTAGAATTTGTGAACTTGGATGCACACTATGAATCTAAATGTTTTAGAGAGTTAGGTTCCATATAAGATGACAGTTTTATTCTAGAAAGTCTATCTTGCACCAAGTTATTAAAGTAAATTTCGTTGTAGTGCGATATTGATTTATTGAAAAAGATGGCGATCCAGAAATGATATTTCAAATAGCACAAGTATACCTGTGATGAACAATTGAGATTTTTTTCTTTCTAGTCTCTTAGAGGCACTATAAGTATCATGAAAGCACAAAGTTATTTGATATTTCAAAAAGCAGAGGTATAAGAATAGTGCATGCCTGGTTCCTTCCATCTAGATTGTAATGTTAGTATGCACAATGCAATTTGAGTTCTGCTAGTTCATGTGTATTGGAATTGGATTGCTTGAATCCATGAATTAGAAATGCAGAAATCAAGAATTATAAGGATATTTAAAACGAGACATCAATGGCAAGTAAACACATTCATTAAAACATCTTTTGCAGGCTACGTTCTATAAGCCGTATGACCTATAAGTATGTTAGTATTTTACCTTTATTTTATCCGGAAACCATTTCAGAGTATTCATCTGCCCTTGACTTTTGAAATAAAATAGTATGGTTCTGCACCTTACTAGTGGATTGTGCGCTTGTGATGTTACATACGAGTCTGCATACAATTGATTACTACCTTTTGTTCTTTCACCTGGCCTGTAGAAATTTTTTCTTGATGCTGATGATGGAGATGAAGATGCTGCAGAAGGCAATGGAGACCAGGATACTGATGCCTTAGCTGGACAGAGGTTAAACTCGATTATATTAATGAAACTCTATAGAACAATTTTGGACTTTAACACATGATACTTTTCTTTTCAAAGCTTTCATGGTTACTAAATGTAAATGATGTTCGTAAAAGCTTAGTGACATCCTGTTTTTTTGGTTAAAAGCTTATATATTCTGGAAGGGAGTTATTATTTTAGAAATTTTTGTGATGTTATGTGTTACATATGTTCTGTTGTTCCTCCATTGCTACCATTAGAAGCTAACAGAGCAAGGCATGGGATATTCATTTAGGGCATCTGCTCAGTAATTATGTGATGTTACTCATGTATAGGCTAAACTGTTGCTTCTTGATGCCACTGCGTAAGTTGTGGTGATTTCTTGATGGATTGGTTTTGTGGATTGGTGCAGGAGGCGTGAGGGCGGCGGCGGATTCATGTATAGGCTAAACTACTGCTTCTTGATGCCACATGCATATATGGTGGCTTCTTCGCTCCATCAACTTTGAATATTTCAGGGCACGCCAGACCAATCAAGCTGACTGCATTTTCTTCAAACGTTCAACTTTTCCTTCCTTTGCAACATAAACTTCAGCTCCATTATCTGGCCTAGCATTAGAAATTGGTGGATGGCATTCATCTTTATGACCTTGTCTCCAGTGGGCTATTTGGCATTTAAAGGAACTACAACAAGGAAGGTGTCATTGAAGTTGAACAAGTAACACAGTAAGAATCTTATGTATCATGCTTTTCTTAATCATATGGTGGCTGGAGCAATGCGATATCAGGAGGAAACGCAGGATGAACATGTTTGTTGAAGGTTATCCAACTATTTATTGCTTTCTTGGCTGCCAAGACTCTTTTAGGCCTTCATATTTTTGGCTTGTGTTATTACAAGCATGTGTGAATACATATCCCGAAAGTGACCATGCGACTGAAAAAAGTAATGCCAGTGAACCTTGAATTGTCATGCATGAACATAGCAGTAACATTGCTCGAGTTGTTTGCTGACAAAAAAAGCAGCCATTGTTCTTAAGCCAAGGTATTTACAGGCAAATTAACTGATTCCCAAATTAATTAGATGCACTATGTTTATGTCTTTTTTGAAAATAAACATTGCATTCTTCAAAATGGACTGGTAGCACGATTCACTATTTCTTATTCTTTATCATTTCTATCTTCACAATTTGCTACTTCAAAAAAAAAGAAGTGCCCTTGCGGTTCCTGTGCTTTCAATTCCGTATTGTGTATTTCCTTTGTTTTCGATAATTGCAACCCTTCTAATGTCATACATACATGATTTCTTTTTGAGACATGAATAACGTAATAAACAAGTTTATCATTGAACAGGTACCAGGCTCTATGATTTGGAGGTGGGTTAGGCTATTTCTTCCTGAAGACGCCACCGCTGCCGCTACCCTCTAGCCACTCATCGCCTGATTCAGTTGTAGGATTTGTAGGAATTTTTTTGGTGTGTTTGCACCTTTGTATGTGGATGCTAGATTCAGTTATTAACTCGATTCAATCCGCAACGGAGTGTCTATGTTTTTTTCTTCTGGTTTTATTATATATTGACAATGTAGTTTGTAACATCCCAATTTTTTGAGCTTTAAAAATCTTTTAAATAGTTAGTAGGAGAAAATTCACCATTTGGGTTTTATTTGATTTTAATTCAAAAGCTTAATATGGACTTTGTACATCAAATAATTTAATATGATTAAAGTCAACATCAACAATGGTCAAAACTATTTTATTTGGGTTCTTTGGGCTTGGATATATTTTCCAGATTTTTCTGGAATTTTTTCAAGTTCATTTGCTATTTTCTATTGCTTATTTGAATTTCTGGTAATTTCTAAAAAAGAAAAGGTATTTAAAATCTCAGATAAATCCTTAGGCCGAAACCCAATTCCTTTCCTGTTCTACCGCTTCCTCTGGCGCCCATTTCCATTTGCTTGCCCATTCCCGCTGCCCGCCTTCCGCGTCTTGTGCTGCAGTGGTCGGCCCCACTCGCCATCGATCACGCAGACCGTGTCGCACGCAGTCAAGATCCGAGCCCAATCTCACGACTCGTGGGACCCGCTGCCACGTCGACTTTGTCTTCTCCACGGACTCCTGAGTCCGGGTCATGGCCGTCTTGCCGCCCTGCCGTTTCCTTCTCGAACTCCTCGCTCCCGAGGCTATTTAAGGCCTCGAGGACCCGCGGTCCTCGCATCCCGAGCCACGCCGCCTCTTTTGCCCTAGCCGCCCGCGCTCAAGTCGTTGCCTGGAGCCCTAGCGCCGCCTTCGTCTTCAGCGCCGGCCGCGAGACCTTGTCATCACCGCCGCTGCTCCGATGCATCTCGTCGCCCGTGGAGGCCACCTTCGGAACCGCTGTGAAGCCCGCATCTCATTGCCGCCCGCGCCTTCGACTGAGGGTCTCTCTTTCACTGTCGCCGACGAGCCCGAGGTCTCCACTCCGCCTAATCATCGCTGCTGGCCGTCTTGGTTGTCCCCAAGCACCCGCGCGCACCTCCTCGTGATCCCCATCTCACCCCTACCTCCCTGTAGCACCCGTCGCCGTTGAGCCGCCGCCGTCCGCCGGTTTTCGTCGGAGCCGAGCGCCACCACCCGCCGTCGAGGCCGCGTCAGCGCCATGTAGACGTCCAGCGCAGCATTTGTGCGTGCGTGTCGGCTACGTCATCGCCTCGTTAGTGCCACGTGGCAGGTCCAGTGTCCAAAACCCTAAACCGGCTCGGTGAACTTAGTCCACCATGAGCCATGCATCTCACTGACGTGTGGGCCCAACATGTCAGATTTTCTTTTTAATTCTTTAATTCCGAGCGCTGACGTCATCGTTGTGCAATAATCCGATTTTTCTTTTAAGAAATAATTCGGAAATTCGGAATAATCAGTTTTACGGTTTTCTTTAGATTTTCAATCTTCCCAAGCTCATATCTTTTGCATCCGAACTCCGATTGAGCCCATTCAAATTTCTAAATTCATCTAAATTCAAGATCTACCTATCTGATATTTTTATTTAATTTTTGGAATTTGTTTTGCCTCTATTTTTATTTATTTCTTTTGTTTATTTCTTTGTTTGTTTCGTTTGCGAGTAGACATTGATACTTCGGGAAGGTTTGAAGAAGAAGGAGCACCTCAAGAGCAAGATCAGTACTTAGACCTATTCTAAGGCAAGTTATACCTTTGATCATATTGAACCCAGTTTTCAAAAGTTATATTGATTTAAATTATTGCATTTACTTCAGTTATTTATTTCAATGCTTTTGGGATTAGTTAATGCCCAATTTGTTATGATTCCCTTGTCTAATTGTATGCCATAATCTTTTGTCACCCTAATTTGGTTTATTTAGTTAGTGCTAGTGTATTACCAACGTGGGTTGGTTAGATGCGATTAGTTTGCTTAGCCATGCTACGAGTCATCATCTCATGTAGATTGCAATTATAAACATGACTAAGTGACTATGGAACTATGTGATAGAAACTGTGTGTGCTCTATGTGCTATTACCCGTTGATGGTATATGTTGCACTTAACCAACAGGGTGGGAAAGGATTTAGACGGAGGCAAGTGGACTGTGTGATATTTTGGTGGAGCTATGTGCGTGGGCTTAATAACCTGTGTGCATAGGGATTTGTAGTTTAATTAGAAGTTTTGCCTTGGTCAATTAAGGACTTAACTTTGTGCGCCATTGAACTGAGCCTCTCGTACAACCACATGCCTAGTATGGGACGGGTCTAACATAGTAAGTTTTGGAGTCTTGACATTGATTACTCAGGTTGTAGGTTAGGCTGTGGGTGTGGGTGGAGGTGTGCTACCAGGTAGTCACATCACGGGGCGGTTCGCCGTGTCCCTGTTCAACGGTGTGTGTTGGACTGACTTCCTATGTGGGGTTGTCTGACAGTTTGTAAGCACACTGGGAGTGTCGATGTTAAGATGAAGTTTCTGAACTGTTTTGTTACGGCTAGTGCTAGCTACACTAGTTGTATCTTGTGGGTAAAGTGTACAAACTCTGCAGAGTGTTAAACAATCTATTCGAATAGCTGGCGTCATGATCATGGACATGCTCGGGGATTTCACACGAGGGGTAGATTTTCATGAAAACCTTGGGAAGGGAGTTGTGTGACCTAAGTCATATGGCTATGTGAATAACTTGGTTAGGCTATGTGTCTTTGTGAAATAAAACTATCAAATTACTATTGTCTATTGGTTTTACTTGTGCTTTCAATCTATTACTTGTACTTAAATTGCAAATGCTGCATTTCTGCAAAAGAACCACAGAAGTCATTCCTTTGGAATAAGCCTGCATCTATAATTGCATTTCTGTGGTATGACTTGCGAGTACGGTGTGTACTCATACTTGTTGTAAAACATGCAACAGAAGAGGAGGAGTCTTCACC
Organism: Phyllostachys edulis; assembly: GCA_036346405.1. Classification (NCBI taxonomy): domain Eukaryota; kingdom Viridiplantae; phylum Streptophyta; class Magnoliopsida; order Poales; family Poaceae; genus Phyllostachys; species Phyllostachys edulis. The sequence continues at coordinate 40,725,995 of CM070545.1, forward strand.
TGCTTTCGAGGACGAGTTCATCGAAGGTGCTTGATCGTAGGGTCTTGATCCCAGTCAGTTGCCTGTGGTGAATTGATGGGATTCCGCTGAAGTTTCTTCGTTCACCGCTATTTTATTTCTTTGCTAGCCTGCGTGGCTTAATAATTGTAAACTCGACCATAAGGTCAAAACAACTATTTGTTATCAAATTACTCGTTTATGTTATTAATCGCTTGTGTGGATCGATATTCACCTGTGTTGACACTGTGTGCACTAGCGTGATCTTGGACTAGTGCATTATACACAGAGGGTCCAGAATTGCATATTTTGGGTCCCGACATAATTCTACATTTGAAATGGCTTTACCTAAGATCTGAAACTTCTTATAAAAATACTATATCCTTTGAATATTTGTAGTTTAACTAGTGATAAAATATTTCTACTAAACAAAATAAAAATGGACGTCTCTAGCTCAATCTAAATACGTGCATGAATGCGTATCTATATTTCTTGGCACGCAATAAAGCGTCACTAGGGAGAGTAGAGACGATATGGAAATGCATACATGAAAGAGTCTCCAAGGTTGTAGAGATGCAATCTAAATGACTCATATCATTGTAAACGCGCTTAACAATATGTCTCTACGATCTTTGACACGGTACGTGGGGAGGCGCTCCAGAGACGCTTTACAAAAATGACTCTACGTTGCTATAGAGATTATTGGAAACGTCTTTAACCCATAAAATAGGCATCTCTATAGGGCTTTTGTGTTGTAGTGGTAGCTGGCACCACTGCAATAGGGGAAGAACTCAAGGTGGATATGCAGGATCTCCACATTGACCTCAATCAACAAATGAATGTGTTGCATACGGGCATTGTGAATGATGTTGTGCGGGCACTTCATCAACAGCAAGAAGAAGATAGTGTGCATCTACCGGCTCCCATACCTCCACGAGATGAGGAGGTCGCTGCACGAGTCGCCCAGGATACGCAACAACGGCGAGACTGTGTGGTGGCACAAGCCATACGACTACCTCCACCTGGGAGAGGAGGTGCGGGAGGCGCCAAAGGAACCAAGAGGGGCCGTGGGCATAGTGGCCAGGGTGGGGGACCGCCTCACTTCGACGACGACGACTTATACCACTACGATGATGGATACCACCGCCGACACCACTACGGCAATGAACAACCTAATGAAGAGAAAACATACATGATGCTGGCCGATCACTTTTATTGGCCCAGGATGCGACGTGACGTCGAGAGGTTTGTTCAACGATGTATCACATGCCATAAAGCTAAATTAAAACTTAATCCACATAGTTTGTATACTCCACTTCCAGTTCCTCATGCTCCTTGGGAAGATATTAGCATGGACTTTGTTTTGGGACTGCCTAGGACTAAGAGGGGGAGGGATTCTGTTTTTGTAGTTGTGGATAGGCTCTCTAAGATGGCTCATTTTATTCCTTGTCATAAGAGCGACGATGCATCGCATGTAGTTGACTTGTTTTTCAGGAAAATAATGAGATTGCATGGCATGCCAAGAACTATTGTTACAGATCGTGACGTCAAGTTTATGAGCTACTTTTGGACAACTTTGTGGGCTAAGCTTGGGACAAAGTTGCTCTTTTCAAAAACTTGTCACCCACAAACCGATGGACAAACAGAGGTGGTGAACCGTACACTCTCAATGTTGCCGAGGACAATGATCAAAAAGAACTTAAAAGAGTGGGAGGATTGTCTACCGCATGTTGAATTTGCATATAATAGGGCGGTGCATTCTACTACTCAATTGTGTCCATTTGAGGTGGTGTATGGCTTCAAACTGATCATGCCACTTGATTTGATGCTACTTCCATTACATGAACGTGCTAATATGGAGGCTTCGATGCGTGTTGATTTTGTGAAAAAGCTCCATAAAAGACTAAAGAGGTAATTGAAAAGAAGGTACGTGCTTATGCTTCTAAAGCTAACAAAACTAGAAAGAAAATGTTGTTTGAACCAGGTGATTTAGTATGGGTTCATCTTCGCAAAGAACGCTTTCCAGAGAAGTGTAAATCAACACTGATGCCCCGTGGGGATGGTCCTTTTAAAGTACTTGCCAAGATCAACTATAATGCATACAAGATAGAGCTTCCGGGAGACGATTATGGGGTAAGTACAACTTTTAATGTTGCTGATTTGTCACCATTCTTTGGGCAAGACGATACAGAGTCGAGGACGACTCCTTTTCAAGCGGGGGGGGGGGATAATGAGGACATCCCTACTACTACCATGTCTCCACGTGTGCATAAGGATAATCATGATGTACCTAAAGGCCCCTTGACAAGGGCTCGAGCCAAAAAGCTACAACAATAGGTGAATTTGTTTTTTAAAGAGCTTATCTTTGATGAGAATTTGCTACTATCTAATTCTAGTGTTTTGTGCATAATTAGGTATGAGTAGGGAACCGAGACCACGACACTGGAAGAGAACAAGGAAGAAAAACTTTCATGCGACCACCAAGTATCCAGGAGAAAAAGTCCAAGAGAGCAAGGTGCAGCCAGCCCATGCAGCCATCAAGGCTAAGAGCCATGCGGCTGGAGGAGGTTCCCACGTATGCACTTGGGCTATACGGCTGGAGAAGGTTCCCACGTATGTAGCAAACATCAAGGGAGAATCTCACGCATGCAAACACATGAAAAGGAAGCCATTATTTTGGTCATGTCATTAGTTGTTAGTGGTTGAGTCCGAACCAGTAAAGTTAATTGAATCCTTTGGGATTAGCGTAGAGGAGTTTGTTTCGGTCCCTTGGCCAAGCCGACTTAGATATGGCCGTAGGCCCTCATGGGCACACGTCTAGGCTTGGGGGCGCACCATAAAAGCCGCACCCCCCATCTTGTAGGAGACCAGATATTTGATAATAGATTGATTTTGTTCTTTGTTCTCTGGATGGCCGAACCATCGTAGGAGAATTTGGGAGAGTTTTGCTAATCAAGAACGTTCAACCTTTCCGCTGGGAATTGGAAGCGCGATAGGGCTTCGCTTGGTGGTTGTGAAGTCCGGCGTGTGTGTTCTCGCGAATTAAAGAGTGTTCATTCTTGCATTGGCAACGGAGGATCACTACGATTCAAGAGGCTACACGTGAGTATCTTGATCCTACGTCGAGAAGATCAGGCGACCCCGTATCACTATCCTTCTATCCCTCCCCTTTTCTCCTCTCCTGATTTGCTCTCGTTGTCTGCTGAAAGAAATGGCGAAAGTAATCGTGACGGGACCGGGTCCGGCTTTCTATACAACTGTCTAGTTAGTCAACCATTGGACGACTTGGCAGCAAGTAGTGGGCCAACGGTTGAGCGACACGTTGACTAGTCGCTCAACCGTTAGACGACTTGGCAGTAAGTACTGGCCCAACGGTTTAGCGACACATCGACTAGTCACTAAACCATTGGACGACTTGGCAAGTAGTAGTGGGCCACTTTTTGCTGCCAAGTCGTCCAACGGTTCAGCGACTAGGGCACGAACGATTGATAAGTAATCTATGAATAAGTTATAGCACAATGCAAGAGGGAATGCATAGACAACTATGTCATAGTAACTACGAAGTAGAATACGTAACATAATACAAGTACACAGAGCACAACAAAGACCCCCTACTAGACACCCGCTACGCCACCTGCAGCAGCTCCTTCGTCGACACCATGTCCCACACCCAGTTTGTGCCCACCAGTACGCCTCCGCTTGGGCTTCCGAAGAGCGGGGTGCCGAGGCCGGGGCCCAGACAGGGAAAGGCGCTCTGGAGCCCTGCTGACCCGTGTTCCCAAGGCCTTGAGGGTTGACTCCACCTGTGCCTATGTGCCCATTGGGGGCCCGCTAAGCTGCGACCCGGAAAGAACCTCGACGGGTGCGGGCTCAGCTGCTCCCCTGATCTCCTCGGGGTAAACCGCGAAGAAGGCATCCACGGCCTCGTGGGCATCGTCATGCGGGGAGAGCTCTCCCGCTTGGAAAGGGAAACCTGTAAGACAAATAATGTTAATCCCTACAATATCTCGACGTTCACAAACCTGAAGAGAGGAAACGTACCTTCGTTGTTGGCCATGACGCGCGCAAAAGGGTCATACCCGCAGTACTGTCCATATGGGTCGGGGAAGAAAGGACTGCCTTGGTGCTCTCAGGTAAGTGTCTAGGAACAACGATGGTGGCGGTGGCGGTGCGTACCCACGTGCACACCCAAACCCTCCAACCTACCAAGGCTGGCGCAGCGGCACGCACGCGTTCTCTTGAGCCTCCTCGACGGGTCAGAGGACGGCCGCCCCTCGGCGTGTGCCGACGTGGCCACCTCCTGGACCGTCCTGCATGATGTCAGGGTCACTGCATGCCTCGCCCCACTATAGACCCAACGGGTAAACTACGCTATCTCGTCCCGCGTCACCTCCACACCATGGGCGAGACTATCCAGGATCGACCAGGACTCCCTCGCCATCATGACGTTGATGTCCGTCTGCAAGGAGTACACGAAAGCGTCAAACTTGTAATTGACATAACCTTACTCAAACATGTTGAACCAGGAGAGTATGTTCCGCGCGAAGTGTACAGGGTACGCGTCGGTCGGTGCTGGTACACAAGCGGGGGGAGGGTCGACGACATGCACTAGCCTGGTGCGTGTCTGCGGGGCGTACCAGCGTAGGTACTCATCGTACACGCTGGGGTCGTACGGGGCGTCCTCCTGCACTCAGTCCTCGAGGGCGTTCGCCCACTGCGCCACCCACGGCTCCATCATGGCCGGCCACTGTGTCCTGGTGCTACCCCTCCTACTATGCCTGTGAAATGTACCACTACAATTAGAAGCCGTCGTAACAGAACTGGAAAAAAAATATACGAACATGTGTTGCATGTGTGTAACTCACGCGTGGGTCGAGTCAAGCACCCTTGTCCCGACGGGAACTAGAACAACCTGGCGGAGGCTGAACTGGCGCGTCACCCTGTGCACCGCGTAGTCCTCGACGAACACGTAGAAGACAAGCTTCTTCTGCATCTACCAGTACGCCCGGTCGCGCCAGGACAGTGAGGACAGCCCCCCGGGAGCACGGTCCTTCATCTCCTGATCATAGTACGGCTCCCAGCGCACGTCGTCAGCGGTGAGGCGGTCCAACTGCTCCACAAAGTGCTCGTACACACGTGTGACCTACACATGTGCATACTGTGCCTGCGAGCCAGAACAGTGGTTATAAAGGATGACTCATAATATGACTAAAGTAAAGATAGAGGGAAGTACGTACCCGTCTAAGGCACCAAAGGGACCCTACGGTCGGACGGTCCACCATGTCCCCATGGTACATGTCCGCGCCGTACGGACTAGAGTCTACCAGCATGGGCTGTCCGAGGAAGAAGCGCTCGAAACAGCTGCAGCAGGAGGGGGCAGTCTATGATGATAGATGCCGGCTTCATCCTACAGCACGCATCACACATGCCGCGGTACGTCACGGCAAGTACAGCTGATCCCCAGCTGATCTGAAGCTCCTCGCCGTTGGCGATGGCCCTCGCGTACCCCACGAGTCAAGCATCGACAGAGTCACCGTGGCTGTTGGTAAACAGTACCCAGGCGAAAAGCCACAGCAGGTACTCCTCAAGGTGATGTAACACCTGGTTGTCGGTGGGCTCCGGGACCATCCGCTGGACCTACGCACAAATGAATAATTAGTAAGCCCGTAATATGGCTAGGATAATGCATCGCTAAACATGGAAAATAAGTAGCATACATACCCGGAACTACGAAAGCCACTGCAGGGCGGGCTATGCCGCTGTTGCTCTTGGAAGTCGTAGTACGGTGGCGCGGCCTCCGTCGCAAGAACCCCCTGAAACCTGCCCAGCAGGGCGTCGCGTTAGTCGACAGGCGCATTCGGCGGGAAGGCAGGGGCTCCCGTGATAGGCAGGTCGAGCCACCAGAGTCGTGAGCCATACTTGTAAATCAATTTCCAGTTAGCAATTACGACACAATTAGTGGGTTCAATTACTTATAGCATAGCTCCAGAAATTTCGAAATTTAGGTTGCATTCTTGCATAAGTCTAGTGATTTTTTGTTTATAACCCACCATGCTTTCGAAAGTAACCTACCATGATTTTATATGCAAACCTACGACTACGCTATTTACAACTATTAATAATATGCATGGACCCTGTCTAGGTGTGTTGCCCGGTGTGCACGAGCACCCCCATTTTCTAACAAAATATTATGTAATGAGTAGAAAGTTTTTAATAATATGTTCACACATATTTAAAACTTATTTACCGATGTTAGCAATTGTTATCATCAACACTCTATAAAATTAAGTTGTTTTCGGAACTAAATGTGTGAAGCAGTCGCCCGATTGGGAAAAAAGCGTAACTAATTATATATAAACATTAAGTATCATCTGAATACAATATTTATAATACCTCGTTTACCCAACCCTAACATTCGTTCAGCTGATAATTGCTTAATAGCCTAATCTTTACAATCACTGCTACACCCCCACACAAATTTTCTAACTTCAACACTGATAATATGACACTACGCAGTACGCATCTAAAGATTTTTCAAATTAACCTACCATTATTTTATTTGCTAACAATATGCCAATACACATGATGTTGCTTGCTAACCTGCCATAGTTTTAAAAATACACGCATACAAAAATAATGTTAAAGACTCACCGTCGTTGTCGTCGATGCGAAGACAATTTCTTTCCCCCTCTCCCTCTCCCTCTTCCTCTCCTCTCTTTCCCTCTCTCTCTCTCCCCTCTCTTTCTCTCCTTTCTTCTGCTTGCACCGTTGTTGTCTGGAAAGAAATGGCGATCGTTCACAGACGGACAGCACAAGAAGAGATAAGCGCCCTAGTCGCCCAACTGGTTGAGCGACTAGGCCCAAAGATGGAGCTTATGTGTGTCCTAGTCGCTCTACCGTTCAGCGATTAGGACTCAGTCGCTCTACCGTATGGTGACTGGGAGGTGAAAGACCCAGTCGCCCCACGGTTAAGCGACTTGGATATCTGTCGCTTATTCGTTGGGCGATTAGCCCAAGTCGCCCAACTGTGGAGTGACTGATGATTATTTCTGACAAAAAAAAGTAGTATTATTTCTGTAATTATAAATAAAAATAGATTATTAAAAAATCTCCTTTTTACCCCGTAAATAATAAAAAACCAAACAACAAAACATTAACGAAAGGTTCCAAAGACGTGAACTCCCATCTGTAAGCACAATCAACACAAGAATAAGTTCCATACGACACTAGGCAACAACAAACGGTCGGCCTGCTGGAGACACAACGCTAAACAAGTGATCTGCATACACACAATTTGTTGACATCTTTCGCAACCATAACAAACCACACTTATTTTATAATCCCTTCGTACCACACCTGAGAGCGATCTACCGTCTACGCCCAACCATCGTCGCGGCGCGCCCCGGAGCACATCACGGTACCATTCTGGGCCGCGGGCTCCCGATCGTGGTGGTGGTGGCAGCTACCGAAGAGAACAGCCACCGGTTGGACGACGAGACCTTGACCGACGACGGCGCCGACCGCCGCCACGCCTTCCCGAGGTTGAGCAGCCGGAAGATGCCGGCAATGAAGCCGATCTTGATCCGCTTGAACCTGTACCGCTTCTTGCTCTTTGCCTTGCTCTTCGGAGGACGTGAGGCGGTGGTCACCTTGCTGCTGCCGTGCCGGAGCAGGTAGGACGGGGGTGGGGTGATGGTCGGGAGGGCGCCGGCGGCCATCCGGGAGAGGTCGACCTTGGGCGTGCCGGGCTGGGACTCCCAGACGAACGGCACCGAGCCCGGCTCCGCCCAGTAGTACCGGAAGGAGGGGTTGGCCGCGGAGCTCTCCTTGGTGAGGAGCCGCTCGTAGAACTTGCCGTCCTGCTTGATCCGGAGGGGGCTCTGCGGCAAAATGCTCCGGAGAGGGCTCTGCGGCCGCGCCAGCTCTGCGGCGCCGTTGGGAGGCATCTCTCTCTCTGATGACGAGAGGGGATAGGTCTGTGGAAAGTACTCCTGTGTTGCAGACTTGCAGTGTATTCATGTAGTTGGAAACGACGCAACGTCTTATATAACTGGTCTTGCTTGGTGGTTGGCTGTCACTTTTCGTACCTACGTTACGTACGCTTGCTAACGATCGAGCCGAGCGCGCGCTACGTTGAGCACTGCAGGATGTATATATGTACACACCGAATGGCACGACGGCACGAGCGGGGGAGCCGCTAACGCACAAGCATGGACGGATGGACCAATAATCGTCCGGTTCTCGAGTACCATACCCTTGATCACTTACGTACGTACTACGAGTAATCCAATGCAAAGATGCATGCTTAATTAAACAGGTTTTGGTAGTGATTCTAGCAATGCGAGCGGTCTGGATAGAAAGGAACTCTACAGTGTTCCGTAGGCCTGTTTGTTTATGTTTTTTCTTTGTTTAAAAACAAAAAAGTCTAAGGCTAAATAAAAGAGTGTCTTTTTTATTCAGCTTATAAAAAGTTTAAGTCATTTTAAGCCTAAAAATCATAATCCATAAGAGAGGTACTTTTTTTGGCTTTTGCGGAATGGAATATCATTTACTATTGAAGTTCGCTAAAATTACTCACGAAATGCTATCGCATATAAATCGAAACCCATTCATTTTTCCCCTCGTTCCTCCTCCCCACCCCACCCCCTTGCCAGAGGCGATTCGATCCCCACTCCCCTTTGCCATCATGCCGCCGTCTCCCCTCCCCCTACCGCCGCCGTTTCCCCTCGCCCAATGTCGCCGCCCTTCCCTCTCGGTCGGCTCCTCCCCTAAACGCTCCCCCCCCTCTGTTGGCTGCTCCCAACCGCCCTCCCCTCTGCCCAGCCCCCACTGCCCTTCTCCCTCGGCTCTGGCTGGCCCCACCACTCCTCCACAACCGCCGTCCGCCGCCAGCTCCGCCCGCCTCCCCCTCGGCTCTGCTCGGCCCCCGCCACCCTTCTCCCTCAAATCTGGATGGCCCCGCCTTCTCCCCAACCACCTCCTCCCTCGCCCCTCCGTTCCAGCCGGTGGTCGTCCGCCTGTTCCTCCGGTACTACCGCCGCCCTCAACTCCCTTTTCTTTCTTTTTTTACATATTTTGATGTGATTTTGATGAACACAAATGAAATTGTTTCCATGCTTAGTGCTCGACCATTTTTGCGCTTTTGTGTAATTGACTTCTGATTCCAATAATCTTCCTTTTTTTCATTGATTTGATGCCTCCATTTCATTGGGATGCATCAGTACATGTACATTTCATTGGGGGTGCAAAGAACTAGGAGTTGTGATGAGGACCTTGGGTCAAAACCACACTGAAGATGAACTACAAGATATGGTTAATGAGTTTGATGATGATGGGAATGGAACCATTGATTTTCCTGAATTATTGAACATGATGTAATCAATGCATGACAGCATTTGTATCAGTTTGTCACTCATTTGTATGAATTGAATTATGTTTGAATGGAATAATCTTGTATCAGTTTGTCACTAATTTGTAAGGTTGATTTTCTAGCTATTTCTTTTCTCTTCTCGATCAGATGCATGTTATGCTCCCTGTGCTGAAACCATGTTGTTAGCAGATTTTGCCACTAATAGAAACACGTTTTTGAACATGCATGGAAATATGCTGCTTCGAGTATTCTTGCTGGGATTTATTCTTGTCTGTCATGCCAAGTATTATCACAGAAGAAGAATTTTTTGAAGTCAATATGGATAATATCTGCACAATTTTCAAATTTGATTCAAAAAAGTACAAAAAAAGCATTCATATCAATGACCTATGATGTGTGAATTTGGTCTCTGAATCAACATCCTCGAACTTTGATATCAGAATTTGGTACTGTTGGTTGCAAAAATATATTTGGTATTATCAAGACATGATCAAGGATATTTTAGACATTTCGAACAAAAAAAAGCCAACCAATCCATAAAAAGTCATATTGCCAAACACCCTCGGTTGGCTTAAAAGCTAGGTGCTTATAAGCTACTTAGGCCAAAAAGCCGGTTTTAAGCTATAAGCCAAAAAGCCTAACCTAAACAAACAAGGCCGAAATGAGACTAAACCAGTCACAAGGATTGTGCAGGAGATCAAGCAAGAGTGCACTCTATGGCAGGAAGCAGGGGCGACGAGCATCGCTAGCCTGATACATAAGTTGCTGAGTGGCAGGGGCGGAGATGGGCCTCGGGCCGGTTGGGCAACTGCCCGAGGCCCGGAGAAAATAGTAGTAGAAATTTTTAATATGCATAAAAAAATTCAGTACATAGTGGCTAGGCTCGACGTTTATGGCCCGGCCCGAGGCAAACATCCCTAGCCAGCCAGCCCTGCTGCTGGCCCAGCTGAGTGGCCCAGGCGCCCAGCGACTCCTCTCTCCCCCTATGTGCTCTTTCCCTTAGTCCCTCACGTTCACACAGCCTGTGGTGCGGACCAGCGGCAGCCCTAGCCGCCTTGGCGCACGTTCACGCAACCTGCGGTGTGGACCAGCGGCAGCCCTAGCCGCCTTGGCGCCTTCGGCCTTCCCTAGTTCGACAGTTCCCCTAGCGCTCCTCTCCGTGGCCGGCCGCCCCTGCCTCCTCTCCACCGCGGCGCCGCCCAGCGCTCTACTCCGTCACCCCCACCGCCTCCTCTCCACGACTCCACCGCCCAGCGCCGCCCCACTGCCTCCTCTCCTCACCGGCTCACCCGGTGGCCGACGCTGCCCCCCGCCTCCTCTCCACCGCCTAGCGCTACCCCCAGCGGCCAGTGCCTCAGGTTGATCTGGTTCCTTGAAAAACTTGATGTAATGAATCTTCTTTGATATGGTTTTCAGATTTTTGCGCTTGATAGAAGCCTTGCTAAGAACGTACCAGTTCAATCAGTGTTTTTGGCTAATATTGTTCTTTGTGTCTGTGTTTTAGGAATATGGCGATTATCTTCAGATGGATGGCTTTGATATAGACTACGGGGTTAGTTGCAATGAAGCGCCGTGTGATCTCTTGCTATTATGTGTGTTCTTCATTAATTGGATCGTTGAGAATGTTTATTTGATTATTTCTTTTCTTTTGACGTTGCAGAATCAAGCTTTGACACTGAGGCTAGGGGATTTGGGGACGTATGTTGTAAACAAGCAAACACCAAAATAACAAATTTGGCTATCATCACCTGTGAGGTATGGTATTGTTACCTTATTTATTGGTCAGTTGATTGTATTTGTATGTGTTAAGTACCTGAATTTGAGCATACTGTTGTCTTATTTGTTGAAGTGTACAATCCTCTTTTCAAATTTGGAACGCGCTATTGTTGTTAAACTGGTACTTGTCAAGGATAGTGTACTACAGGACTCACACCCAATATGCATCTCCAGGATGTGTAAGAAGTATCTGTCACCTTTTGAATTAAAAAGAGACTGGACATTTACCATCTATGGTTTTAAATTTTTTATACTTCTCTAGTGTGGCTCTGTATTTTTTGATATGGCTGTTAAATTGTTTCTCCATCAAAAGATGCCACTTTCAAAAGTTTCCGGTTGTATGCCAAATGTTTATGTGTTTAAACATGGAATTCAAAGTGAAAAAAAGTTTCCCTAATTTACATATGCAATTTCATCTTTGCACTTGCAGGTTTTGGTTCTCGTACTATTGTTGATGAAGATATGATAGGCTCAAATGAACCAAATCTTTGTTAATTAAGCAGAAATCACCTCATGTTAGTGGTATGTTACATTCTTTTTTTCTATATTTTATCTATTTTGTCGTATCGTTAAACAGGAAATTCAAATTTTATTTCGATTATGTATTGTGTTGTACTTTTGTTATGCCTCAGTATTGATAGTATTCGACGTTAGTTATAGACTTATAACTCTTTAGTTTTTGGTCTGAGGTTTTGTAAAATTTTGACTCCACCGCTGGCAGTGGTAGATGTTTATGCTGTAAGTTAGCTCTTCGGGTTGTTCGGGTGGGATTGTGTGCTGCTGCTGCAGCACTGCCTTGTACTTTTGCTGTAATCTGTTGTTTGTTTGTCTTCGTTTTGATGCAAAAGGCGCGCAGATCTCCTGCGTGTTCTAAAAAAAAAGTTTTGCCAATAGTACATGTCTGTTACTTTTCTGAACAGAATAGTACCCTGGAAGAGAAGCTGCTGAGGATACGCCCGAAGCACGTACGTACGGCAACTTTGCAAGGGATAGTCATGGCCGTAGCAGTTCACTTACCATTTGCTCTAGAAATAGATGAAGCCGACAACCCAACCGAACTATAATAGGGTCTGCTTAAAAAACCCAAAGTTAGTACAGCGATAGAAGCTACAGTATCTGTTATTTTTTTACGAGGCCTTTTGGCTAATTACATTGACGAAGGTTGTGTCGGCTAGTCAGTTCGGTTCATAAAATAGTTGTAGAAAGTGCAGCTGAGGATATCATTTGTTTGATTTCTAGGTGTTACAAATTAAATTGCACTGTAATAGTCAGACTTCGCTAGAACTCCCCTTGCGTAAGTAGATTAGTATTTGAAGAAGTCTGCATCAGGACCATATATAGGTGTCAACCTACCACGGATTGGAACAGTAATGCCTCACCTTCCTGCTACTGTCACTTTTATTATCTTTGTTGCGCAATGGACCTGCACGTTCAAGACGTAATGTAATTGTTCATCACCACATGGCAAGTTCTCCATATATAGATGGCACGCTGAGGCGTGCCAAAAGGAAGCGGAAACAGCGGATCAGGAGTTAATGTGCGGGACTCGGTCCTCTTCATGCCCACGCACATGGCGCTCCGCTCAACAAACTTGAGCGTTTTCCAATTCATTTGAGGCGAAGAAAGTTCCGTTCATAATCATAGTTAGTTTCTGACAAGTGTTGATCAATAAATCCTTGGCCATGTTGCGGATCATCCACCATTGTTGCAGCATTGGGCGTCCAAGACGGAAGTGCGGCGTCCTTTTCCGATTCCGGACACTTTCTTCTGATCCACACAGACTAACAGCCGGCCCAGTTATCATCACCAAATTACTTCCCATCAATCCACCCAACGACTGGATGAAGCCTAGTGAGCCTCAGCCACTCCAGCCCAATGAATCCGCGCGTGCCGCCGCTCCCGGGCCCCAGGATCGTGAGTGACTCTCGTGAACCGCTCAGCGCGGCTGCCGCGCCCGCTATCGTCCGTAGCCGGCCGCGCACCGTTCCCTCGTCTAGGCGGGCATCGCTGTACGGCCTCACCTGACGGCCAAAACCCAAATCCAACTCGCACCCAGGGGGACGCACCGACCGGTACTTGTTGAGGGAAGGGAGCGAGCGCGTTGCCACATGCTGGCGAGGGTTCTCGGCGCCGTTATATTCGGCTTCCACAGGGTCACACACCGAGGCCATGTCTCCCGTTACGCGTCGAGGGCGAGCCTCGCCACCACATGTAACGAAAATCCCCGTTTCTTGGTCATGTGTGCCTTAATGTGCACAATTTGTGAACCTGGTGTTAAGCTAAGTTGTTAGAATTGATCTTACTTCCCACTGGTTGGGGAAAATGTATGGCTTGGTGAAAAGAAATGATCTAGTGTGGATTTATATTTCGGTGATACTTAGGTTGGTTAATTGGTTTTCTTTTCTGGTTATCACACTGCTTCGCTTGCAAATGTATTAAAAAGATAAAAGATTAGATCAGATAGGAAGCACAAACGGCCCTCAACAAGCAACTATTATGGGCCTTTTCCGAACGTACGAAAATTTTACAGGAACCAGTGCATTTTCCCGTAGGAACAAGAAAAAATTCCGCGTTCCAAACGGACCTAGATGGTTAATTTTGGATTCTTTGATGGGTTATTCTCGATGAATTGATAGCCCCATAAACAAGCTTTGTTACCGGACAGGCTGATTGGCTGTGCCTGTTTGTCGTGACCCAGTTTGTAAAAATAAGTAAATAACCCAACCTATCTGAATCTCTTCATTCCTTGCTTAGCATAAACACCTTTATACCAGGTTGTACAGAAGCCTTCTTTTTCCATTTCAGTTTCTCTCTCTCTCTCTCTCTCTCTCTCTCTCTCTCTCTCTTGATGTCCAGGATTTTTCCTATCCGGTTCACATTAAAGAAAAAAAAATGCTCTACCTCGCGAGGCGCACACGGGAGCCAACGTTCGAACCGTGGTGAGCTGAAAGCCCGAAGCTCCCCTGTGCCAATTGAGCCCAGCTCAATTCTCAAAATACCCCTGGCGAGACACGAAAAAATCCTCCCAGCGAGACATGCGCGCCAGCCCTCAGCTCGTACGCGGGTGGGTGGGCTGCATCCCAGCAGCACGCACCACTGAGCCCCAGCTCAGTTCTCCGGTCTCTCTTTTGTTGCTAAGTTCATTCTGGCAATCATTATTTCTGCAAGAATGTTGTTGTGCGAGTGTTTTTTTCGATGCTGGTTGTGGTTGGGTGCATAACAAGGCATAGTTCGGTTGTTCAGATACAGAAGTAAGATTGAATACAGATTACTCTTTGTGTAAGCCAAGAAATGGACCTATAAAAGCAGGCAAGCAGCAGTAAGTCAAGCGTAATCTCGGATGTGCCAAAAATATAGACACAGGAGTTCTAAAAGTGAGAAAAGAGAAGGTCACCACACACTACTAGATATAAAACACCTCCAGGTACAATTCTGTAAGTGGCAACAACAACATGCGTGTGTACACTATTGGACATGCCACAAGTGCTAGGACACGGCGACGAAATTAAGCACGACCTTTGCGGCGAGCGGGACGGCGACCAGCATCTCCACAATGGGGAGGATGTTGCTCAAGAACCCCACCCACGTCGCCGAGCTCTTGTCACGACGGGAGTTGCAGAGCGGCCCGGCCACTCGGACCAAGCTGGATACGACGGCTGTGAGCAAGATGAACACGAGGGCCTTCGTGTACATGTCGTACTCCGGCGTGCCACGCAGCGCCGCGTAAGCCGCCCCGAGCATCCCGAAGCCGAACGTCGCCACGACGACGGTCGGCAACATCTCCATCTTGTGGTCCGCACCGTCGTGCTGGTCCTGCGCGGCTGTCTCGTCGGCGGACAGGTTCACAGCATAATACATCGCAGCTACGGTGATCTCCGGGAAGAGAACGAGCACGGCAGCGCCTCCAAGAAACTCCTGGCCAAGAGTCACCGCGGTGACCGCGAGCACGGATATGACCGCGTCCTTCAGGTACTTCACAATGGACAGCACCTTGTCCCTTGCAGCCTCGGTCCTGAACCCAAGCGGCATGCAGGTAGCCACGACCAGGAACACACTGAGCGCCGACGCCAGGAAGGACACCGAGAGGTCGAACCGATAGCTCAGCGCCTGTAAGCTGGAGTTGTTGCGGTGGCCAAAGACAAGCGTGGTCTGGACGGCGAAGGCCGTTGCAGCGGCGAAGAGGGCGACTTTGCGGCCGCTCTTGATCTGCGCCTCGAACGCCTCGTCGCGCATGCTGTCCTCTGTCGGCGTCGCGTGGTACGCGAGCATGCCGACGATGCCTTGAATGGGCAGCAGGTTAAGCGACAGCAAGCCATTCCCTTCGCTGATGAGTACCAAAAGCAGGGAGTTCGTTGCGATCAGCGCTGCGCCGCTGATCACACAGAGGAGCTGGAGGAACCGGATGTGCCATCTGTGCAGCTGCCTGTACTCTGACAAGAACAATTTCAAGTAGACCAGCAGGAGAGCAGATAGATATGTGATGACGAGGAAGCAACCGCCCGCAGCCAGGACGTAACGGTGCAGATTGACATCTTTGCCTGCTGAGAAAGCTGCCGTTAGGATGCCAGTAGCAATTGCAATGAAGGCTTGGGCGAGCGATATGACACGCTTCAACGTCCTCTTTGTTGCTTGCCTTTCCTTTACCTCTTGGTCATTCTGAGGAGAAAAACTTTCATTCACCAGTTAATCCCATATACTATTTCTCTTCAACAAAATTCCATGTAATGTAATGCCAAATTTTAAAGCTATTTCAGAACTGATGTCGATTAGGGAATACTCTGCAAGAAAGTTGATTCCTAAACTTTTGGCTATGCTCTTAACACACTAGTAGAATACATGCCAGATATGTATCAAACAGAAATCAATTATACTGTAAGACAGAATGCTAATTAACAAGCTTAATTAACTATTGGAAATCAGAACTACCCAGGTCAGGAATACCTAACACAAAGATTATATTGACATTTGACAAGAATTAAGTTTTTGTTGGTTACTTTTCTTTTGCCTGTTACAAGATCGTACCAACCCCATGATCCATCCGTATTAGTGAATACTGGCATGTCCGACTAACAAAATTTGGATCTAGATTGTCACGTAGTCCCTTTCCTATTGTTGAATTAGCAAATCAACTTCTTCATCAGTTTTTTTCCTGGGAAGGGTTCGTAACTGTTATAAGATGCACGGCAAAAATAGCATGAACAAAACAATAGGAGACACGGATTTTACGTAGAAAACCCTTGCGCAAAAAACCATAGACATACAAATACGAAAATCACTATTTGGAGAGAAATTATAAGCACGGAAGACTTCAGGTATCTAACCATACGACTACATGGGTGCATATATAGGCTTAGGGAATAAGTGACCCTAACGGAGAAAAAAAAATCTGAGTCAAAGTTGGTTGCACCACTCGACACCACGTCTGGCGCCAGTCAGTATGTGTGTTGTGTCCGGCACAAACACGATAACAAATTCGTATCATACTTTAACAATCTTCACCCTGAGATGAATTTACTCCTGTAGCTGAAATATCAAATCTTCTCGAAATAAGCATTTATCAATAGACCTTGTGCCTCGAAAGTCCATATGCCTGGTCTCAATGAGTAAGACTGGAATAATCTTATCCAAACGCTTCTCACGAAGTCAAATTGAGCAAATCACCAGCAGGTCAAAACACACAGCTATCAACAAAGCAGGCAAACAAATTTAGGTCTTCAATAATTCATAACCACAACAAAGTCTGAGTCTGTGCAACTGACCTCCCGAACAAGTCTACACTCACTCACGCTTCTCAAAGCAGATGATAATCCGGGTCTCTCGAATCTATCTCTTCGTGATCTTCGTTTTCTCTTGACCTAAACCGTCCCGCGCTACAGTTTCTCCAAGGTTACCAACCTGGTATTTTAGCGAAGATACCAAAATACCCCTTCTTGATCCTCCTTCAAGGCCGAGTTTAATCAGTGTGAAGCAATTTCATGCTTCGCCACGCGTAGATTCATCAATGGCTCTCTTCATGTCGGCAGTTTCTCCCATCCGGCTCGCACCGGAATCATCATGACACTTGCACCGACCTCCGAGCTACTTCATGCAACCCATTGCACTGTACTTCCTATTCGGTCATTCATGCCCATCTTGCGCCATGCTTGAGTCTAACCACTTCACTCGACATCCTCGGTCGTTCTGGACTTTAGATCTCCTAGCCTAGTCCCGATTATCCTCGTCGTTGACTATAGTTGACTCTAAGCCACCAGCACAATAATAGACTAAGAAATAGATTCCGGGCACAGGTTCCTCGTAACTTGACCCACGTTAGTGAAAACATACATCATGCAACACCAATGCACTGAATCCCATGCTTTGGTCAATTCCACAAGATCATTACACCTTACTATGCATGATCGCACCCTAGCCGGTCTGACTGCCAGTCACTCGGTCTAACCACTAGCCATCAGCCGATCAGACTGCAACCCAAACTCTATAAAACAACCTCTTTGGACTTTTTAGTAAAGCTCTATCTAGTTTCGCATCTAGTCTTCATTTTCAATGGGGCCTGGTGCAAACACTTCCGCACAAGTATTTGGTGCACAATCCCCCAAAAGCTCTCATTGCCGACCACAGCTAGTCTGACCATCACCTCTGGCCAGTCCGATCGCCACCCCTGGCTAGTCAGACCGCCAGCCTTTGGATGGTCAGACCGCCCCTAGGGCCGGTCAGACCGCCTCCAACGTGACAACAAATTCAACAATTTGCTAAACCGAGGTTTTGAACCCTAAACATGTCGACACCGATGCCAATTGTTCAACACTAAGACTAGGATCATACACATGATCTCCACACCGACAAACAGCGACTAGGTTGATTTTGGTGGTGATGACATCGAGATTTCTTTGTCACCGCCTGGATGCCGCACAAGCCCTGCCCTCAATAGATTGCCTTCGATACATCGCCTTTGTGCTGTGCAGGTGTCGTCTGCTGCACAGACGTCGTGTGATGCCACATCTTGGTGTCGTCTGATGGCCAGCCTTGATGCCACACCGATGATCTTTGCAGTGTCGCCCTCGAGCCGCTTTGCTCCGGGGCATCGACTAGAGTTTCAAATCCGGAGCTTTGATACTACTTGTTATAAACGCACGACAAAATAGCATGAACAAAAGATCGAGAGATACACATTTTACGTGGAAAACCCTTGCACGAGAAACCATGGACGCACGAAGGTGGAAATCACTATTTGGGGAGAAATTATAAGCACAGGAAACTTTGATGTATCTAACTATGCGACTACATGGGTACTGTCGATGTTTTAATATCGAACTTATGAAATGAATGTTGGGGGTTCTTTGATCGAGACTGCGCAAGATGAGATACATGGGTTTTTATATAGGTTCGGGCCTTCTCTTGAGAGGATAATAACTCTACTCCTATGTTTCTATATTGATCGTGTGTACAACAAGAAAGAAGTCACCGAAGGCTAAGGCTAATGACTCATGTCTTGTTCTTCGGTTGTTCCTGTCCCTCTGTCCATTGGCGCTATCCTTTATATAGCATCTGAGGGGGTGGCAGTTGTCCCGTGCTAGAAGGCGCCTCAACGGTTGATGAAATGCGCATGTTTTGATGGAAATTATTATCAGAGAAACAACCTCCCATGTTCCCTTTGCAGTTACTCCGAAGACAGAGATTAATACGTGCAATTACATTAAAGGATAACAACACGTATTTAACTACTGCATATAATTATACACAGCGCATAAGGTCCCTAGTCGATTAGGTCCACATGTCTGTTCGCTTTATCGACCATAGGATGATCGTAATTGACTTGGTTGTGGTAAAGCTTTTGACCACGAGGTGATCGTAGTAAAGCGTACATCACGTGGTGGTCATAGGAGATCTTACGACTATATGGCAATCGTAGAATAGCTTATGACTATATAAGGTGGTCGTAGAATGGCTTACAACCACTAAGTAATTATGATCTTCCCTTATCATTAACGATAAGGGGTACCTCTGAAGGTTGTGTAAAGACATTATTATCTTTAGCAGGTATTACATATAAATAACTTAATTAATTGAGGATTATTAGATCCTCGTCAGATACATACATATAGGCTAGGAAATAAGAGTCCCTAACGGAAAAGGAAACTAAGTCAGAGTCAGTTGCGCCACTCAACGCCACATCTGGCACTAGTCGGCCGTGTCTGACACAGACACGATGACGAATTCGTGTAACACTTTAACAATAACATCAGTTGATTCTTAATTTACAAATCTCATTAACAAAAGCAAGAACTTAAAAAAAAACCTGGAACTACTTCAACAGATCTGTTGATATGATTACAAAATTGGCTGAACTGAAGTGCCAATATACTGGTAAAACAACTTAGCTTCTGCTGTTAAGTTCAAAAGCACGGATGATTACAATAAAAAAAATAAAAATATCTGACTACCATAAGCATAAACACGACGGCTAGATTTGCCTCAGGAAACAACTGTCAAGAAACCATGGAATTATTTCATGAAATAAAACACGGGAGTTTTTATATGGGGAATACATCCCTAGCTCATAAGATATTATTTACTAAGATGCATGAGGGCATATTGAAACAGCTTGTTCAACTAAAATTTGTTGCAGATCTCACGGAAATAAACCATGTTTCGAGATAATCTATTATCGTTTGACGACCTTCATAAAGGATCTGTCAAGGAAGAGCAAAGAGATCCCTGGCAGAAAAAAAAAAGGTAGAGCCAAAGAAATGGAATAGAACCCCTGGTGTCTGGTGAACACATGAAAAGATCTTTCTTGTAGATACACAAAGTTCCAGCAAAAGGTACGTTGATCCTAACAAAGAATTCAAAGCAAGATATACGAAAGGATTTGCTTCTGTACCTCAAAAGGAGAGGAGTTTGTTGCCATGGGGGTGATCTTCCGGATGATCCACTAGAAGCTCAAATCGACAGGGTTTCTCACAAGAGGGGACGGGGAAATGGAGAGGACGAAGACTTGAGACTCTGTAGTCTAGTAAGCGAATCATCTGTTGTTAAAAGTGTATTATCGCTGTATTTTCGTTGTAACTACTCAGTGGCTGTCGCTGCTGGTTAAAAAGTAATAGTACTATATAGGAACGAATCATCTGTTGTTAAAAGTGTATTATTTTCGTTGTAAGTACTCAGTGGCTGTCGCTGCTGGTTAAAAAGTAATAGTATTATATAGGAGTACATTGTTCTCAGCTTGCTTCTCAATTAAGCCTCCTGTGAAAAAGTATTTTTCATGCACGGATGAATCAGTTCTAGGTGTTAAGACATTACAAAAGTGAAATAATTTGTAGACGACCAGTTCTGCATTTTTATTGGGAGTTGGGACTGCTGATTTGTAAGTTGCTTGATTTTGCTTACCTATAAATCACATTTTTCTCATGGTCAGATTGCCTCATCCCATATATAGTCACCGCCCCTCACCAGCCTCCAATGATCCTGCAACTGTTGACACCCGTATATAGTCAGGCCCATGTTCAACCCGAATTCTAACCCAAATTTTTTTCCCTTGAAAAAATGGAGCTTGCATTTTTGAAGTAATTATGATGGTATGACTTATGAGATACAAACCTCGACACTAGCTTCACATAGTTGTCTATCGCACTATTAAAACATTGTTTAAAATGCATTTCCACGTTTATTTTGAAAGCTAGAAATTCTCAAAGAAAAAAAAAGATATGGACCATTTATTTTGGTGGAAACAAATTATAGCCGTGCATATTAGTCTAATCTAAGGTAGAAGTAGAGATTAGAAATACAACTCCCGTATGCAGTATCTGCCCGTACAATTGTGCGTGATTCGGCGCTGGTTGTTCTAACACGATAGCATGATGGTTTTCATGCCTAAGTATTAAACAGGTGGCCAACAAATAAGTTTATTTCCCTTTTGGATTATCCAACCGGAAGGAATGAAGGACTTAATGCACTCCCGCATAGAAGCTTGCTTTCGGTACCATTTTTGCTCTTTTTTTCATTTCGAAAATAGGAAGCCCTAGAAAAACTACAACGAAAAACAATCCATCGTCAATTACTCTTCTTTAAAGAAACTAACATGGTGGTCCGCGCATTTACGTAGCTAGAATTATTTCAAAGTTTATACTATCAAATAATATAACTTAGATACTTCAAAATATAAACATTGGAAATGACTGGAAGCTTGAAAGAAAATACAACTTGATGAACGTAATTAAGTATGAGCTTTGATGAAAGAAAATCATTGAGTATAATAAGTTGTTAGGGTTCTTAGAAACATAACCACTCTCTATCATGCATGGATCATATAACTGTCTGCCCTTATTTTTCCTCTATTAGTTACTCTTTTCCAATATATATGCATGCACATGTACCTCTATTTAATCTAAGCAATATGATGATTATATGTGTGGTAAATTATCTTGTTATTTTATATAGTATTATAATACCTTGCTCACAGTACATCAATGCACCATGGATGACTTACCTTGAACTTATCTACCCTCACACGTCGACTGCCCCACTGAACCATTTATCTTCTATCTCTTCTAGTCGCCACAACTTTCCTACTTCAACTTCCAACAGCAAGTCCAATTCTTGATCGATCTCTCAGCTACTGTCTCTTCCAATGCAATATTCTACCACATATTTATCTTCTACTTCTCTTCAATTATTGCTTAATGCTAACCGCAGTGACATCAAACACGCAAACACGTGCAATCGTTGCTGATCCCTGCCGAGGACACCCAACATGCTCTCTCCGGTGGCCTCGAGACTATTCCCTACGACTACGCCATCTCTATTCTGAGCTCTTTGCTCCTCTACTTCTATACGCATGTGCTTCTATTTGTCCGGATGTATGCATGTATATATATGTATAGACATACACACACACACACACGCAATATGTTATACGTGCTCGATGTCCTCTTCTCCCGTGTCGGTCAATCCTTTTATTCGGCGTTGGCCAACTCAACGTTGTGGCTTCCACAAAGAACTTTTATTTTTATTCAAAATAACTAAGTGCAATGCAAGGACAAATTTCAAAATAACTTTTATTTTTAGTTACTTTTTATTGGAGTCCGTATACAAATCGTATTGCTAATTTTATTTAATTTATTTCGATTTTTAGTTATTCAGGACTTTACTTGAATTCATATAGAAATCAAATTGCAAATTTTATTTTTATCACAAATTTCAATTATTTTTATTGGGATTTGTATACAAATTCAATTGCTATTTTTTCTTTGATTTTTATTCTGAATTATTGTTATTTAGGATCTCACATTGGAATTTGTATTGAAATCAAATTACTAATTTTATTTTATTTTTATTCCGAATTTTAGTTATTTTTTTTGGAATTAGTATACAAATCCAATTGCTAATTTTTATTCTAAATTATAGTTTTTAGGATTCTACTCATAAATTTTATGGAAATCAAATTGCTAATTTTATTTTTTTATTCTTAAATTTAGTTATTTTTGTTTGAATTAGTATACAAATCCAATTGCTAATTTTTGTTTACTTTTTATCCCTAATTGTATTTATTTAGGGATTTTACTTAGAATTCATACGAAATCAAATTGCTAATTTTATTTTTGTTCCTAATTTCTGCTATTTTATTGGAATTCATATACAAATCCAATTGCTATTTTTTGTTTAATTTTTTTTGAATTATATTTGTTTAGTAATTTTACTTAGGAATTCATATGGAATTGATATTGTAATTTTATTTTACTTTTATTCGAATTTTAGTTATTTTTATTGTACTCTTTCATTTAATTATATTTATTTAGTGATTTTACTTAGAAATTTGTATGGGAATCAAATTGCCAATCTTATTTATTTCATTTTATTGAATTTCAGTTTTTTATTGTACTTGATATGAACTCTTTTTTTTTTAATCTAGACCGTTATAATCTGGACTCACCACGATCAACGATGTAGGGCTTTCTCTTTTTTCTTCGATTAAAGTATGAATTTCTAGTCCTTAATAGCGAACGAAGTGACTTTTTTTTCTTCTATTTTAATAAGATGATGATGATAATGATAGATAGATTAAAGTCAAGGTTAAAAATCCTTGGAGTGCTTTCGTTTTTACTCGTTGTGGACCATCAGGAGCACAACATCGAGGAACAATCTGTACTCAATTAGTGCCGACACCTTTGTCAAGTAGTCCTCGTTCCTCATATAGGACAATAATTGGAGTTGAAGCAGGCGTCCAAAAAGAATCGATGCTCTAGCCTTGGAAAGTGAGGGGCAGATAGATCCGTTTTGCCTTCCAAGTTCTAAGACGAAACCTAAAAAAATAGTTTTGCCTTGTAATAGTAAGCTTCTTGCGCGTTTTTGCTTGTGTGGGGCCCGTTTTTTCAGCTTTCCTCTGAGTAACAACGAAAAAGCTTGGTGCTTGCTGGTTTTTCCATCTCCCAGTCCAACAAATCAAAGCGGCCAATGGACAAGTCTAGCTATGCTTGGAGTTCGTGAAGATCTTAAGCGTTAAATAGCCATGTGACAAAATTTGAGCTGTTTGGGAATTCAGTTGCTCCATCAATCTACGACCATCTCTGGATAAAGGCAGTGGTACTGTTGATGCTTGGTGTTGTTTGACAAGAATACGAAAAATGGAGCCGGCCTGTATGAGAGGGTTATCATTCTTTTCAGATTATTGTTGTTCTTGTCCCAGCTCAGGTTGCATCTACTGTAGGTGCGTCTTTTGGTTTGCAGGCATCAACACGATGATGGAGACTGTGAGTGATCCTACAGTTGCCAAATCTCAGCTTGACGAGGATTAAAATCTCTTTATATTACTTTAATATATAATTAAAAGATCATATATCTTCGTAGTCGTAACCCTTAAAGCTAAAGACTCTGTAATCGTAAGGATTCTAGATGTTACATAATGGGTACCCTGGTCGGATGAGATCCTATACCTAGTCCCCGACCAGGTGACTGCTCGTAGAAACAATAAACTGGCATCTGGATCTAACTCTAAGTATATTCCTTACTGTGTGATGAATGGAACACATTTCATATTTGCTCCATACTACACGACGTTTCATGATCCTAAGACACTGACAATAACCACTATACGGTTTAATGTCTCATAGGCACCAACCGACGATCAGTTATTGTTTCACTAACCATAACTGACCCTTCGACCGGATGCGTTACTTCCAACAGACGCCTTCTCCAGGAGCAACTATCACCTCTTCGATGGTTATTTAAAAATAGAGCACGGAGAAACAAAGATATCGGATTGAAGCATCATAATCGACATTAGATTCATATTTCAAGTCTGATTCAATAGCATAGCAAGCATTACGCTCAGTGTAATTAGGATTAGTCCACTGCCTTGTCAAGAACACCCCTGTAAAGGATCCAGTTCATAGCAATAAAGAGCAATCTCATTATCTCTCAAGAACTCTTTGCTATTTTTCTTTATTTATTTTCGTAAGATCGGCGACTCGATCGTTGACACAGCTACTAAAAGCTTGACGAGGATTAAAATCTCTATGTATTATTTTAATACATAATTTAAAGATCATATGTCTTCGTGATCATAACCCCTAAGGCTAATGACCCCTGTGGTCGTAAGGATTCTAGAGGTTACATAATGAGTACCCTAGTCGGATGAGGTCCTATACCCAGTTCTCGACCAGATGACTACTCGTAGAAGCAATGAACTGGCATCTGGATCTAACTCCAAGTATATTCATTATCGTGTGATGAATAAAACACATGTCATATTTACTCCATACCACGCGACGTTTCATGATCCTAAGACACTGACAATAACCATTATACGGTTTAGTGTCTCATAGACACCAACTGACAACCAGTTACTGTTTCACTAACCGTAACTGATCATCCGACTGGACGCGCCGCTTCCAACAGACGTCTTCTCCGGGGGTAATCGGCACCCCTTCGATGGTTATTTAAAGATGGAGCACAGGGGAACAAAGGCATCGGATTGAAGCATCATAATCGACATTAGATTTATGTTTCAAGTCTGATTCAATACCATAGTAAGAATTACACTCTGTATAATTAGGATTAATCCACTGCCTTGTCAAGGACACCCCTGTAAAGGATCCAACTTATAACAATAAAGAGCAATATTATTTTCTCTCAAGAACTCTTTGTTATTTTTTATCTATTTATTTTCGTAAGATCGATAACTCGATCATCGACACAGCTACTGAAAGCTGTCATGAAAAGTTCTTAAAAAAAATTCTTCAAAAAAAGGCTGTAATGAGCCGCCCCTCGGCCATGGTGTTTGTCTGCTGTCAGTTGTCACTGGTTCCGGTGAAGACACTGGTAAATGATGAGAAGGAGAAGCCTTAACTTTACAAGGAGTAATAAAAAGAGACCAAATGAAGAATACTTTTCTTCCAAATTAACAGCTTTAAAACAGCTCCTATGTTGGAAAACCAAATTTAACAGCAAACAAAGAACAGTAATCATATCATAAGCTTTACTCTTTCTGGAAGGCCTTCAAAAGTGAGGCCACAGAACGCGTGTGCTCATTTCCTACATCCCATGCTATCTAGACTACGTATAAAAAAAGCTCAGTATACAACATACATGGCCATGGGAAGACCAGGGACAGAAATAATGCTAATGCTAGCTCCACAAACACTGTCAAAAACTAACGATTGAGGTACAGGTCGAGGAAGGCCTTGAGCACCAACGGACAAGCAAGCAAAAGCGCGACGGCGGGGAAGGCGAGGGCCACCGTTGCAACGGCGATCTCGAGAGCTCCTCCAATGTCATTGTCAGGCAAGTGAAACGGGAACGCCAGACGGCTCAGGCTTGACACAACTGCTAGCAGGAGCACGAACATGGCGGCCTTCAGGTACACGCTGTAGTGGTCAGTACCGAGGAACGCCGCGTAGAGCCCGGTCATGAGTGTGAATCCGAAGGTGGCGACCACGCGGAAGACAAAGTCGAGCGATGGCCGGCTCCCGCCTTCTCGGGGCTGGCGTGCCGAGCAGAACTCCACGCCGCAGTACAGAACCAACGCAATGGCCTCCGGGCAGAAAGAGAGCACGACGAAACCGTCCAAGAACTCGACGGAGACAACCAGCGCCATCAGCGCCAAAGAGGCAATCAGGACGTGCCTGAGCCTCTCGACGAATCCGACGAGAACCTTCAGCTTGTCGCCGGGGAGAAGCGCCAGCGGCATGGCGCAAACCATCATCGCGACCAGGCAGACCGTGGACGTGGCGTAGCACACGGCGAGGTCCAGCGGCGGGTCATGTTTGCCCTTCTTGTTGGGCGTTTTCAGGTAGCTGAAGGCGATGGTCCCCTGCAGAGCAAAGGCAGCCATTGTACCAACGGTGGCCAGATCAAAGGTACTCTTCATCGCCGTATCGTGCTCGCTGTCGCTGCCATGCGTCGGAGTGGGGTTCTCCATCCATGCTCCGGCGCGCGCGGCCACGCCATCTAGCAGAAGCACCGGCACGAGAAGAACCGAGAGCACCGCGTTTCCCCTGTCCGTGATGATGACCAGGACCGTGTCGGTCGCAATTAGCATCGTGCCGGTAATTGCGACGAGGACAGTGAGATCCCTGTACCTGCCACGGCCTCGCTTGTCATGGTGGTAGGCATAGAATTCGTACATCAACAAGACAACGGCGCATATGAAGGTGACAATTATGCAGAGCCCCTCGGCGACTAGGAGGTTGCTGAGGTGAACTTTCGTGTGGTTTGTGGTCGAGTAGAGCGGTTTCATATCCTTGTAGCCTGACAGAGCCGCCACCATGAACAGGACGATGACCGAAAGGACCGTCTGGTAGAAGGTTTTTATCCGGTCTGACTCGGATTTCGCCAGGTTCAGTGTTGGGTTCTCTGCTGGTGAGCCATTTCCATGCTGCGACGACCCCTCTCCCTGGCCTGAATGTGATTGCTGCAAAGAGCGCGGGCCGGGAACGCACGGAAGGTCAGCACTTGGCCAAAGGGGTAGAATCCCTCAGACCAACTTTAGTAATGGGACTAGAGAATTGAGACGATGGATCTCAAAAAAGAGAGAGAATTGAGACGATGTGCGGTGCAACAAATCGACAGGCTGATCAAAAAATTAAGATATTCATCATCCTTAGATGCAACAGGAAAATCATGTTCCCCACCAAATTTTACACACCAGCGGAAATTGAAAAAACTAGCATAACCTGTGCAATCGCAGAGCTAATATTACTGAATTTTTGCTATGTACTAGATAATATGCTAAAAACAACCCATGAAACCCAAAGTGCATAACAAAGACAAAACATTTACACATAGAGATTAACAGCTTGTCAGTATAAAGAAATTTAAAACTCCATGAGCATAGCCTAGACTGGCATGCCCCAGTGAAACGACAAGAATGGGGCTTAGAGAGATCAAGGTAATTACCCGCAGCAGCTCTTCCATTTCGACATCACTGCTCATGTTGCTGGTGGACATCGATGCAGCTCGCCCTCACCCGTCGCTGCCGGCGAGGAGAAGGTGGGGGTGAACTGAACAGAACCGTGTTTAGGAACTGAGCTGGAGCTATTAAGACATGAATTCATTTTGACCATAGTATTGGCCTATTGTGCGGAGACTTTGAAGTCTTCTCTGAAACCAGAAAAGTTTCGTCTCTTCATTAAGGAAATTGGAATCTCTCAATATAAAAGGGTGCAGGAATCTCTCTATATAAAAGGCGCAGGAATGGGATGATTTCAAAGTGGCTACGTCACTGTTTTTTCATGTGCCGTTCGATTCCGCTTGGCTCGGCTGCGTCCGTCCAATGAGATCAGGCTTCCTCGACGCGTGCTGCTCAACTCGCGACGCGTGTGCACGCTGTGTCGTTCCTTCGCTTCCCAGCACGCTTCTTCCTCCTCCCATTGCATGCCACGCCATCTCCGTTCTGCTTTTCCCCCGTTCCCCTCCCTCGCCTCGCCTCCCACGACGGCCACCTCCTAGATCCTCACCACGCCGTTCCACATCTCCCACCATTCTTCTCTCCACAGAAGCAGCGGTAGCCGCCGCTTTCTCTTCACGGCCGGAGTCCCGGGGACGAGACGCCATGCCGCCGCCTCACAAGCCACCGTTCTCGTCTTCTCTTCCTTCCCGCCTCCTCCCGCGCCGACGGCGCCTGACGCCACCGGGATCCCCACCTCTCGGCCGCACCGCATCGAGCACGGCCGAGGCTACCATCGCTGCTGCTACCACCATGCCCCCCACGCCTCGCCAGATCCTCCGCTCCACCGCCGAGGCCGAAAGCGAGAGCGTCGTCGCATCTCACGGCTTTGACGGCTGCCGTCGCGTGGCGCCCACGTCTCGCTCCTCTAAATGGCAGCGGCGCTTATGCACTTCACTCCTCCGAGGCGCCTTTCGCCCGCTCCGTGCTCCGCCTCTCCACACCTAACCCAGAGGTCTCGGTGCCGCTAACGAAGCCGCTGCGCGGTCGGCCTTCGCTCGAGGCAAGCCCGCGTCGCACGTCCGAAGCGGCGGCGGCGGCGGCGGCGGCGAGAAGTGGAAAGGTGGCCAAGGCGATGCGGCTGCAGAAGACATGACGCAGGCGGCATCTGAGGCGTGGCGACCAAGGTGGCGGAGATGGTGAAAGGCGAGAAGGGAGGGACGTGGTGGAGGCGCCGAGTGAGGAGGTGGGTTCTCTTCGCTGATATCCAGAGGCTTAGTTCAATCTTGGTGCACGCTAGGATGTTGGAGCACGGATAAGGCCATTGAAACGTGTTTGCTCCATGTTTCATATCTTTGCAGGTATCTTCCAGTTTGCACGGGTGAGCTGCTAGAAAGTGTCACTCAAAAGTCTATTGATACATGTAAAATTCTCTCCTCATTTTGTTGAAAAAAGCTGTAACGATCAGCTTTACACTTGGGGTCGCGATGAAGGTGATGGTAGGTTGGGGCTTGGAAGTGGGGTGGTCCAGGTGAAGCAGTGTTCCTTCCAAGGTGAATGCACTGCCTATTCCAGTTGCTAATGTACCTTGTAGTGCCTTTTTCAGGATGGCACTGATTTCGGATGAGCAGCTATGGAGTTGGGGAGGTGAGGATGTTGTATATTAACCAATGAAAATAGAATTCACAGGTTTCTATGTGTTCATACTTTTAGGTGCAATAGAATTTTCTAAATGCTTTACTGGTCTGTTTGTTTCTTCTTTGCTAACAAAGTTAGAGGAATGTACTATTCATATTTATGATCATTGATCATAGAAGGTGTTGTTGCTAACTATACAATATTGTGGCAGTATAGCATTTTCCCTCTAAATAGCTGATATTTGCATAATCATATCCTTTGTTTTTCATTCATCAGGCATGGATGGCCTTGTCTTTGACTTTTGGATTGAAATGCTCTTAAGCTGCCCAAATCTGTATGCCACTCCCCACGCTTTTCTGTAATTGAAGGAGATAAATGGTGTGTTTGTTTAGTTGTTTGTCCCGTGAGGAAAACCGTAGGGCCGCCTGTCGATGTGATGGCCTCCTTTAGGTTCTCCCCAAGTCCCCATCACACGAACGAGCAGTAACACATGTACCTTTCATGCAGGGAGGAGCTGAGGGAGGAGTGCCTGCGGAAGGGGACAGAGCTGGTGCAGGCGGTGTCTGACTACGCGACGGCCCCATCGGCCGCCTCCCGCCGCCCACCACCCACGTCCCCCGCAAGAAGCATGTGAGAAGACAATCTCTCTCTTATATATTCTACTCTCTAGTAATCTCAAGAGCATCGTTTTGCTATTGATCTTTTATAGAATCGATTTAGCTTTGTGTGTGCTAATGCCAGTGATATGCGGGTGTTCTACTTGTATTGATGTGGGTATGAGATTAGACTGGAGTAGTATTTGAGGGAACGTTTGAATGCATATGCTCATACTGAGATTGAATTTTGTGCTTAAGTTTTAGTGTTTTTATGCCAAATACGCAGTAGCAGCACAACCAAGGTGCGGGTTGAATCTGTATCATGCAACAGTGCAACACAAGGCAACGCTAAGATTTGTGTTCTAATCAGCTGTATGTTTTGTCGCCTTTTTGCACCCCTTTCCGCTTGTTGCTTCCCGCAATACGTCTTTGGTTTTGGCCGCCTAAACAATGATGCAGGCTACTATCCCCATAAATAAATTCTTCTTTAGGCCCGTCTTTTGGAGTCCATTTCTTGTCGTCCTTTCGTACGCAGTAAGCATTCATGGTTAGACATCAGCCTGTGTGTTCAACATTATAGGTCCACCTTTTGAAATTGCGACTTGATCATGTTTAAATTAATTGTTCTAAAGTTTTGTTTATATAACTTCTTTCCTGTTTCTTTACCTTTTTACAGTATGGAAATATCTTATAACCCTTCTTTATTACTAACTGTATCTTGTGTGGTGTCCTTAAAAACCATTGTTCGTTGATCTTTTTTCATTTATGTCCATGTTGCAACCTTTTTTTTTTGCGAGGAGTCCATGGTATAACTTAAGCTAATTGCTAAGAAATTATCTAGGGTATTTGGTTTTTTTTCCCTTTCATCCTTATAGAATGTTTAGATACCACTTTGTGTAAGATTTTTCTCCAAGAAAGGGCAATCATATGTTTATTCATTGAAGTTTGAGGCTTGGTGCATTTAAGCCTCAAATTTTTGTAAGGAACCAATTAATTCTTCACCATGCAATTTTTACAGGACAAAAGAAAATGCTTGCTAAGCACAGCTCTTATGCTATGGTGCTTCGGGTGTATGCTTAACAAAATACGGTTGTGCATTGTAGATTGAGTGGGATATTTAGTAAAGTGACATTGGCATTTTGGCATTTTGGCATGTCAATTTAGCCAGAAAAGATGCACTCTGTCCAGTTTATCTTCTAATTTTTAATATATTTGAGTTAAATCTACATGGAAAGGTTGAACGATATATATCTATTATATTTGACTTGCCCTTTCATCATGTACACCCATGTTTTAATAAATGTGCAATTCAAAACATAAAATGTACAACTTTACTGTACTAATGCACACCCTAAGCACCATAAGATTTTTTAAGGATTTTTTTTGAAGGAATTAAGCACCATAAGTTTGTTCTTATTAAGCAGTATACATCTCGAAGAAATGTACCTTGATAGAACAAAAGCTTTTTTTCTTTACCTTTTTACAATATGGACATATCTTATAACCCTTCTTTATTACTAACTGTATCTTGTGTGGTTTCCTTAAAAACCATTGTTCGTTGATCTTTTTTCATTTATGTCCATGTTGCAACCTTTTTTTTTAGCGAGGAGTCCATGCTATAGCTTAAGCTAATTGCTAAGAAATTATCTGGGGTATTTGGTTTTCTTGGTTTTTTTCCTTTCATCCTTATAGAATGTTTAGATAGCACTTTGTGTGAGATTTTTCTCCAAGAAAGGGCAATCATATGTTTATTCATTGAAGTTTGAGACTTGGTCCATTTAAGCCTCAAATTTTTGTAAGGAACCAATTAATCCTTCACCATGCAATTTTTACAGGACAAAAGAAAATGCTTGCTAAGCACAGCTCTTATGCTATGGTGCTTCGGGTGTATGCTTAACAAAATACGGTTGTGCATTGTAGATTGAGTGGGATATTTAGTAAAGCAACATTGACATTTTGGCATGTCAGTTTAGCCAAAAAAGATGCACTCTGTCCAGTTTATCTTCTAATTTTTAATATATTTGAGTTAAATCTACATGAAAAGGTTGAACGATATATATCTATTATATTTGACTTGCCCTTTCATAATGTGCACCAATGTTTTGATAAATGTGCAATTCAAAACATAAAATGTACAACTTTACTGTACTAATGCACACCCTAAGCACCATAAGATTTTTTAAGGATTTTTTTTGAAGGAATTAAGCACCATAAGTTTGTTCTTATTAAGCAGTATACATCCCGAAGAAATGAACCTTGATAGATCAAAAGCTTTTTTATTCTAGTGCCTTCTAGAATGGCTTTATTGTTCATTGATGTCAACTAAGAACACAAAAAGAAGGGGATTGCAGAACTGGAAATAGACATCCAATTTTATGTTTCAGGTTTCATCCAATGCTTTTTTGTATGTATGTGCGACATGTGGACATTAATTTCTTCTAAGTGTTGGTAGTTAATCGATATTGTTTCCCGTTTTCACCACAAAAAACTGATGGATCATCTTGTTATTTTGCAGTCATTAACAGAAGCCATGTTCCTGACTAATCTGGAGCTGAATACAACATATCTTTCTGCTTAAGTTCTTTTGTGTCTTTCTCTTTGTGTGTGTGTTTGTGGTTGTCAGTTGGTTGTTCCTTTGTCTTATCCATTTCATGCCACAGTTTGTCATTGGACAGGTTTGACTTCGTCCCAAACTTTGATGATTCACAGAAAGAACCATCTCTGTTGCCAGCCCGTGTTCCATCTCTATTGTTGAATGGATCTTCTGGAATTGCAGTATAAGTTTTGTTATTTTTTTAAGAATAAGTGTCCCTCATTTGAACATTTATTTATGCCAACAAATGTGATGCTCTGGTAGTAATTCTTTCTAATGTGTTATTGTCTCAGGTTGGAATGGCAACAAATATTCCTCCTCATAATCTTGGGGTACTTCTTGATGTACTCTATAATTCAAAACCCTGAAGCTACAATAAGTACTCTATCATTGTCTCCTTTTGTTCTTTATCTGTTAATAGCCTCATAGTCCATAGCATGATGAATCCATAATATACACTTCTTACGATCGGCGGTGGCAAGTCTAAGCACTCAACTGATGCCTGATAAACCTGTACCGGTAGAATTTGTTAGATGAAGTGGGAGAGTGGAAATGTGAATTGTTAGTTGTATTGCAATAGTCCAATGGGCAATATATATAGTACAAGAACACACACAAGAGTAAACCCTAGACTACGAGTGGAATACCTATCTGACATGTGCATTACCTACCTGACATGATGTACTGGTTATGGTTTCACATATTACAGAGTGAACACGAGGTGGGCAAGCACAGTGTCGATGAGAGTCTGGAGGAGGGGTAGGAGAGATTGGACTGAACTGTTTGCATGAATAAACATCATTGTTTGGATGGTAGGATGGGCATGGTTCTTACGATGAGCCATTAATATTTGTATGCTTACTGTTTACTTGAATTCATGTAGAGGACCTCAAATATATATATATATATATATATATATATATATATATATATATATATATATATATATATATATATATATATATATATATATATATATATATATATATATATATATATATATATATATATATATATATATATGTATATATATATATATATATATATATATATATATATATATATATATATATATATATATGTATATGTATATATATATATATATATATATATATATATATATATATATATATATATATGTATATATATATATATATATGTATATATATATATATATATATATATATATATATATATATATATATATATATATATATATATATATATATATATATATATATATATATATATATATATAGGAACGATCTAGTGCAAATGGCCATTTGAGTGGTAAGGTGCAAATACTGAATTATGTACTATCGGATCTCGAACATGTGGCTCAGATGCAAAAAGGTGGGATGCACCATTCACTTAAGCCTTATGCAAAAACCCCCTCGGTCAAACCCCCGCTTGGCTTTGCACATTTCCGAAAACCACCTTGCCCTCCTGGCTCCTGCTCAACCCACTCGCATTTGCGCCGCCCTCCTTCCGATTCTTGTGCTGCCTTTGCCCTTCGCGTCTCTGTTGATCTGGGCCTGCTGTGCCCGACTCGGCTCTGCGTTGGCCTTGCCGCCCTTGCGCCTTTGCCATTGCCGCCACCGCTTGCTAGCTCGGCCGCCTCTCCCGACTCGGCTTTCTCCTCCTCTCCTTGCTGCAGCTAGGGTTAGAATTCCTCTCACTGCTGACGCCAAGCGCATCTCGATACCGACGGACGGCCGCCCCGCCGCCTCTCTACCCGACGCGCCCACCTCTCCACCTCATCGGCCCCAGTGCGCCCTCATTCACCTCCCACTGCAAGGAGATCCTCTCGGGCACCCCGGCCGGCGGCCGCCACCTGCGTTACATCTCCACGCCGATGAGCCCACCTGCTCCCCAGCCCCCTCTCGGCTGCGGCTCTCCCTGGCCCCTGGCGCCGCCATCCTTCCCTGCTCCGGACCTGCTCTCGGGCTAGTAAACTCCAGGCTTTTGTGTGTGGATTCTTGTGAGTTGTTACTTGTTTTGCAGGGGGAGATGACATGCTTTCAAAGTGGAAATTTGATGAAATTGGTATGAAGCACAAGAGGAAAAGGAGCAGCAGCTGGCAATCAACACATTTTGCAATCAACTGTTCAAATTCTGTTGTGAGGCAAATTGTGTTTGTGAGAAATTCTGTTGTAACTTGAGAGCATAGAGTATATTGTCAGGTTTTAAGCTACCTGAGAGCATAGAGTGTGAACTTGAGAGCATAGAGTGTGAACTGAATGCTATTGTAAATAAGGCTCCTGGTTTGATTTTGATGCCATATACCTGACCTTGTAAATAAGGCTTCTGGCCTGAGTTTGATGCCTGACCTTGTAAAGAAACTATGACGAATGAAGTTGTTAGTTCTCTTTGTGACCTGATGGATGAAATTATTTTGCTGGATGAAAATTTTGATTTTGTCCCAGTGTTTGGGTGCTGATAGCTTAACTTATCTTTGTGACCTGATGGATGAAATTATTGTGCTGGATGAAAATTTTGAGAAGACATGTCGATAGATGAGATCAATAAGCTAAAGCGACGTCATGAAAGGCTGCGGCTCAGAGCGCATGATGGATTTGGCTCGAGTGGCTAACCATTGCCAAGGAGATGCTACTGTCCATGTATTGCTATGGCCTTCGGCCTACTGAATTCTTTCTGTTTCGTGTGATAAATTGTATGTATTGGAAGCTAATCAAAGTTTGGTTGCCTGTGAATATTATATTTGTCAGAATGTTAATTACAAGCATGTTTAGGTATGTGCCATATCCTCAAGTATCACTTTGATCCAAGTCTTTATTTCTTTGTGTTGTTTATATTGGTCTCGTATGTCGGATCTTTTTTGCCATTGAGTATTGAATCGCCTATTGATCAATTTGTTATTTGATTTTACTATGCATTAAGGAACATATACATTAGTAAAGCTTGTTGTGAGAATCGGTACGCTCTCTTTTCCCAGCTTTATTCTCAGAATTATGCACTAAGGAACATATACATACAATTTATCACACGAAACAGAAAGAATTCAGTAGGCCGAAGGCCATAGCAATACATGGAGAGCAGCATCTCCTTGGCAATGGTTAGCCACTCAAGCCAAATCCATCATGCGCTCTGAGCCGCAACCCTTCATGATGTCGCTTCAGCTTATTGATCTCATCTATCGACATGTCTTCTCAAAATTTTCATCTAGCACAATAATTTCATCCATCAGGTCACAAAGATAAGTTAAGCTATCAGCACCCAAACACTGGGACAAAATCAAAATTTTCATCCAACACAATAATTTCATCCATCAGGTCACAAAGAGAACTAACAACTTCATTCATCATGGTTTCTTTACAAGGTCAGGCATCAAACTCAGGCCAAAAGCCTTATTTACAAGGTCGTGTACTAAGATCAAAATCAAACCGAGCCTTATTTACAATAGCATTCAGCCACACTCTATGCTCTCAAGTTCACACTCTATGCTCTCGTAGCTTAAACCCGACAATATACTCTATGCTCTCAAGTTACAACAGATTTTCACAAACACAATTTGCCTCACAACAGAATTTGAACAGCTTGATTGCAAATGTGTTGATTGCTAGTCCGCTCCTTTTCCTCCGTGCTTCATACCAATTTCACAAATTGCCACTTTGAAAGCATGTCATCTCTCAGAAACAAGTAACAACTCACAAGAATCCACACACAAAAGCCTGAGTTTACTAGCTCGGGAACAGGTTCTACAGGAAGGATGGCGCGCCAGGCTGTGGAGAGCCGCAATGAGAGGGGCTAGGGAGCAGTGGGCTTGTTTGTGGAGATGCACTGGTGGTGGCCGCCACGGGTGCCCGAGAGGATCTCCTTGCAGCCGGGAGGCCGAATGAGGGCGATGCCAGGGGCCAGCGAGGGGTGGAGAGGTGGGCGCGTTGGGGTATAGAGGCGGCGGCGGCGGCAGGCCACGGGGATCGAGATGTGGCGACGAGCTGGGAGGGAATTCTAACCCTAGCTGCAAGGCGAGGAGGAGAAAGCCGAGTCGGGAGAGGCGGCGCCGGCAAAGAAAGGGCAAGCAGCAGGAGGCAGTCAGGCCGACGCAGGAGCCGAAGGCGGTCAGGGGCCCAGATCAACAGCATATGCGAAGCGACGGCGGCGGCAAGAACGAAAGGAAGGCGGTGCAAATGCGAGTGGGTTGAGCAGAGCCGGAGGCGAGGGTTTTGAAATGTGCAAAGCAAGCGGGTTTGACCGGGGTTTTGGCATAAGGCTTAAGTGAATGGGTGCATCCCACCTTTCGTGATCTCGAGCCACATGTTCGAGATCCGATGGTGTAATTGATTTGCACCTTACCACCAAATAGCCATTTGCACTAGATACGCTCCCATATATATATATATATATATATATATATATATATATATATATCTGTGTGTGTGTGTGTTTATTACTGCGGATATGTAGATGTTTAGATAAACTAAAGTCATATTTTTTGAAAAGATGTCGGTTGTTCTTTGGTCCTAATCACAGTCCCGCGTCATCGACTCAGCAGCATTGTCGTTAACTCATGACTTATCATCGCTTTTGTTCACTCCCAAATACAGTCTAACTAGTAGTTCCTGTTACACTATGTGCATATGGCTTGTTTAGAATGATGATTTAATACAAGATACAAACCTAAAGTCATATGCCCTATCATCCTATCGTAGATTCTACTTTAGTAACTACCATGGAAACCTGCCAGTTAAATAATATACATTTTAAAATCTGTCATACTCACCTTTTATAAAATAAGCCAAACAAACAGACCCCTTTTACAATCTTATTACATTGCATTTATTCACACAAAAATACTATTGTGGTCTATTGTATAGACCTGTTATCTTTACGAAGTACCCATTATATTTACAAAGTTGGCTTTTCTAACGATCACATTAAGCGTTACCTATTCCAGAATCGTATCAATAGCTAATTCAAAGACGAAAATAGTATGTACCCAACATCTAGCGTATTTGTCTGCATGCTCCACGCTATTTCCGAAACAATATATTACATGTTTATAGTTGGTTTGGACCTATCAGAGATGTTTGCTTATACGCAATTTGCACGCCCATGAGAGCAAGCAGAAAGCTGAGGACATATCGACTTGTGCTGATGTCGCACAAAAGAGTTCAGGCAGTGAAATCAACAAATAATTTCAGGTGTGCGCTTATTGATATATCCAACAATTCACATCGATCACTCATTCTGGTAAAAAAAAATTATTTCTTCATAAAGCTTTGCACCTACTTTACTTATGTTCTTTTTTTTTGCAGCTGCGCTTGCCAACTACAAACTTATCGCGTATCGTGTGTTTTGCTTCCCCACACCACGTTTATCCTATAATCGACGCACCACCTTTTGTAGCCCCATGAATCTATGTCGTCCTTTCTATCAGTGCTATATCCTCTCTATATATATGTGTCTGATGCAACTTTCTCTACAGCACTACAAACACCCTGTCTTTTGGAAACTCCTGTAAGCTATATGCAACTGCGCCTATATGTATGTGTCTGATGTAGCTTTCTCTACGGCACTACAAACACCCTGCCTTTTGAAAACTCCTGTAAGCTATATTCAATTGCACCTATGAACTGCGCCTATAAACTCTTGTAACCTCTCACCTTTTATGATGTTCTTACTAAGCTAACACACTTTCTACTGTATTATATACAATATGAAACATCTGTATCTGTTCATTTGTTACCACTGATTGCTTTCAGACCAATCTATTCTATTAGAGAAGATTCCGCCATTGAATTTTATATTGCTCAGAAAATGGTAAAAAAAACATGGTTACACGTACCGACCTTTATTAAACAGCCATCATTTATAGACAGAGTTGTACGAACTAGAAAGAAAAATAGAACGTTTGTCTAACACCGCGCGCCCTTGGCGTGCGCGAGTTTCTAGTTTTCTATTCACCTGCTTCACAGGATGCATAGTTGCTTGATAGAGGTATTCTGTATTTGAAAATTTGGCCGTTGTTTGTATTTCTGTAAGGAGAAGAGCTAAGAGCCGTTCCTTGGCTACATAGAAAATTGCAATTGCAAATAGTGTAATCCATTTATCCTATGTTAAATCTATCTATCTATTATCTTATTAACACCGAGTCAAAATAAGCCACCGTGTTCGCTCTCAAAGGCTAGAAATTCTCACGTTAATCGGGAGAAAAAGAGAAAGATCTATACTATCGATCGTGATGGGTCTAGATTATAACAGTCTAGATTAAAATAAAGAGTTTATATTAAGTATAATAAAACTGAAATTCAGCAATTTGATTTTCATACGAATTCCTAAGTAAAAGAGTCATGTCAAGTACAATAAAACTAAATTTCAGAATAAAAATAAAATAAAATTAGCAATATGATTTCTATACGAATTTCTAAGTAAAATCCTTAAATAATTATAATTTAGAATAAAAATAACCAAAATTGCCCCTGCAGAACGATTGTGCATGCATGCGTCTGAAACTGATCGAATTATATATACTAGCACACTTAGTGACAAGTTCACCGAAACTGTGCATGCATGCGTCTGAAACTGATCGACGACGAACGCATGCTTATCGTTCTGCAGGGGCAATTTTTCCAGCAGAAACCATCGACCGAGCAAGCAAATCTAGCTAAGTCGTAATTGGAAAGAGAAGATCGATGTGGATGCCTTGATTAATTAACAAGTAAAGATCGATGCAGATGCCTTGATTAATTAACAAGTACGGGTGTTGAACTTGACTGTGTCCCGGTCTTTACCCGCGGGGCAAGGAACATGTCCTGTGCTTTTGCGAGGGTAGACTTGGGAACGGTCCATCTCGATGAAAGCAATGGCAATGCAGCTGCAGTTTATTGGGCATTTTATCCCTTCTGCCTATGCGTGGAGGGAGTGTGGAGAGACTCGAGACCAGTGGCGGACCCGCTGCAGTTTACTGGGCCCAGACTCAAATTCCTATTTGATTAGTAGAGTGCCCGTGTGTTGCAGCGGAGTCTCAAAAGAGAATGATACCTATCATCTTACGTGACCCAAATCGTACAATGAACATTAAATTTGTCTTACACATCAAGAAAAACATATATGTACACATTTAGTAGTTGACGTCGTTTCTCGTCAAACATGAAGACAAAAAAAACATCCTAATTAGTACATAAGACACCTAGGACGCAAGAACATCTTTGTAGTCGATTGCATGTGTATTACGACAGGATCCAAAAGGCATTCCAAGGATAACAATATTTACAATAGTATTATATGTTTCCTCGGCATACAAAATGCTTAATTAGTCCAAATATGATTAGTGTGTTTCATAATTTTTACAAGGTGAGAAAATTTTGATAAGACCAGAAAATTTTCTAAAAGTGATACATACACTAAGACTGCATAATTTTTTTTCTATCACTGGAATCTGAGATGGGCCATTTAAATTTGGTTCCAATGAAGATTTCGGGTTGAAACAATTAATCTAGGAAAATGAATAGTAATCTGAAAAAATTGAACCGACCTACTTGAAAGTGTGAATTATACAACCAACACGTTTAATCTTATGAATCTTCACATAAAATTTCTGTCTAGAAAATAGTTGTATTCAGATAAGTAGTTTGTTTCAGAACACATGCAGAAATCGAAAAATTCAGGAACCTC
Organism: Phyllostachys edulis; assembly: GCA_036346405.1. Taxonomy (NCBI): domain Eukaryota; kingdom Viridiplantae; phylum Streptophyta; class Magnoliopsida; order Poales; family Poaceae; genus Phyllostachys; species Phyllostachys edulis. The sequence goes on from CM070545.1 coordinate 40,765,984, forward strand.
CAGAAAGTGCATTGGCAACATTTTTAAGCATCTAATTTGAACATGAAGTGAACAAAATACAAATGAAATTTTGATACTTAATTAATGTAGGTCGGCATGATATACACACGCTGTCATGGCCATGAGCACCAAGCCGGTGTTCGCCTCCGTCTCCGACACGTGGGGGCCTCCATCTCCAACACGCGGGGGACCCACCCTTTTCTACCGGCAGCCCAATCGACGGGGCCGTGCCTCGCATTCACAGACATAAAATTTTAGTATTTAGACATTCCTGGGGAAAAACTCACTATGCATATTTTAATTGCATTAATTGAAGATTTGATTGCATCGATTGATTTTAATGTATACACCTTTGCAAACCCCTACATTTCAAGCATCTCCTTGCAAATTTCTGCACCTTTGTCCCAATCTGTAATGAATGTTCCTAAAACCTTCACACACAAACACCAAAGCAAAATTTACACTGCTTACCTCTAATCTCCATATATTCCCATAAGAGGAAGAGAGCAATTCGAGAATTGTGTAGGGGCACTGGACAAACAAAATGAGAGCAATATGAGGAAAATAGATTCTATGTGGAAATGAACTTTCTTAACTACTTTGTCGGTTTGTTAAGATCACACAAGATATAAACATTGTGATTTGAGATGGCAGAGTGCGACTGAGTGAGATGTAGCGAGACCCACTCGTGAACATTACACAAATGAAATACCCTCCTGGCAACATGCAATCCATTTTTCTTTCAATGTCCATTAGTGTGTCATGCATTCTCACAGTATTCTAATCTAAACAGCAGGATAAGTGTTAACACAAATCTCATGAACCCTTTCATCTTAGTAATTCACTTGTTCTTCAGAAACATTTCCAAGAAGACCCTAGCAAATCTTCTTTCTAGTTAAGATTACACTATGGTAAGCTACAACTTGGATAATCATACAGAAAGCAGCAGATTGATCTGTTTACACTCCTCCCCCATACTTTCTCTTCATTGATAGAGCAAGGAGAAAACAAAAATGATGAGCAGCAGCTGATAACTTCTCTTTTCTGTACAACCTAACCGAAAGCTAAACTAAAAGGAGAGCCAAAAAAAGAGAGTAAGAAGAGCCCTATGAGGCTATGACACAGAATACCTCTTGTTCCTAAGAGGGGGAAGAGGGGAGGGTTTCACATCTGCAGGCTTCGTCGTCAATGGCGGGCTTTGCGAGCTGCCAGACGTCTCTGAACCTTTGCCATTCTCTCCATGCTCCTAGCTGCTCCACAGCTTGTCAAATATTCTATCATGTGATCAAATCATCCCAAAGAGCAATCCTTTTATTTCGAACAAGTGACTCACTCACCATTCCAACAGGTAATCAATCTATCTGTAAAAATAGATGAATTCAAATCTTAGCTTAGGTGTCCCTTTTTATGCCCCCGTATACAAGAAAATTGCATCTACACTTCTACAGATGACAATCAGGTGACCAAGTAATCTGAAACCTTCCAAATCCAGCATAAAATTGAACCAAAAGAAGAATAAAAAAGATAAATCAATATCAAACATAAAATGATGGGTGGGACGATTGGGGGTAAACACCAATATTTAGTAGTTACAAGATTATTGACATCCAAACATAAACGCAGTATGTCCACCTTAGTCCACAAGAAACAAGGGATGCCGATAAGCCAACCTCCTTTTTGAATGGCATCCCTTTGAATAGGTACTGAGTGCGGACACAATTCATGCCATCGTGTCTATGAAAATCTCCAAAACTCGCATTTACAAGATAAAAGCCCATATACCGAGTAATAGTACAAGAATGAAGCTACCAGTTTACCTTGATATTTCTCAGCTATGTTATACAAGCAAGAAACACATCGCTCTGATAGTTGATCAAGACTCTCTCCACCACCCTGAAGAACAAGCCCAAAAATATTCAGAAAACATATCTTTTAGGATAAGCTACTGCATGCAAGTATGTATCACAAGCCAAAAAGCCTGCAAATATTTGCACTTCAGCACTGATACAGCAGCTGTAAAGCTAGTTAGAGAAATGTTGTATGGGCATCATGTCTGATAATCCCCCTAGAACCAAGCCACTTTCTTTACAGGCACAACCCAAATTACAGAAAACAGGTTCCACCTAGTAGCACAACCCAAATGTCACTGAGAGACTGTACTACTTCAGCTGTTCTGGAACCATGCTGAGCATTTAACTATGGTAAAACAAATAATAAATAAAAAGACCATGAGAAGTGGTGAGGTAATTTCCCTAGATAAATAAAGAGGTCTCAGTACAGAATGTAGGTCAATCACCTTGGCTGTTTCAAAAACCACTCTCCTGCAATCTGAGAGAATACTGATGGACTTAGGGGCCAGTTGCAAAGATATATTACGAAATACTGCTTTTGACATCTGATGCTGGTCAAAGTTGACCAGGAAAGCCACACATTTCGATTCTGTTTCAAAAACATGTGGCTATAGTACATCATAAATTATGTGCTTATCTTGATGGACATACACTGCTAGACAGGGAAGCAATGTGGAGCATTAGCCTGATATATTCAAACAACATAAAAGGCACAAGTTGAATGAACATACATTTGGTAAATTGAAAATTTTTGCTATTGTTCGTGCAGTCTCGGCCGCTCGCTTCAGATCAGATGAGTATATGGCAGATGGCTTGGCTTCTTTAGACAACCGATGAGCAACCTTGGCATTGAAGTCAAACAATTTCCACATAAGAAATGCTACTCAAAATGACTTATGATAATCTGAGTACCTCGTACCATACCGCAACAGCTTGCTGCCTCCCAATCTCATTCAGTTCCGCATCCAAGTGCCCCTAATACAGGATTTATCAGTTAAAAGGAACAAGCCAATTAATTTATCACACTTATCCAAATCATAATGAAGAAAACTATGATCGTTTCACGAACCGATCCACCAATCAAGACCAGAGCTCCAATCTGGTCCCCGTCTGTCGGGACCCAAAATTACAATTCAGGACCCTTTGTGTTTAATGCACTAGTCCAGGATCACGCTAGTGCACACAGTGTCAACAAAGGTGGATATCGATCCACACAAGCGAATAATAGCATAAACGATAATTTGATTAATAAATAATGGTTTGACCTTACGGTCGAGTTTACGTTTATTTAAGCCACGCAGGGCTAACAGAGAAATTAAGCAGCGGAAACATAAACAGCAGCGGCGTCCCATCGATTCACCACAGGCAACCGACTGGGATCAAGACCTCGCGATCAGGCACCTTCGATGTACTCGTCCTCGAAAGCTGGTGAAGTCTCATCCTCTTCTGCTTGATTCGTCAAAACAAGCGTGAGTACACACCGTACTCGCAAGCCACACCACAGAAATGCAATATATACATGTTGGCTTTTTACAAGGGAAAGGCATTCTGCGGTTCTTTTGCAGAAATGCAATGTTTGCAATTGAATACTATTAATAGATTGAAAACGAGTAAAACAAATAGATAACAATAATTTTAACAATTGATTTCACAAAGACACACACAGCCTAAACAGATTATTCACATAGCTCCCTTCCCACATAGTTTTATGAAGATCTACCCCTAGTGTGAAATCCCCGAGCATTGTCCATGACCGCGGACGCGGCTATTCGAATAGATTAAATTACACTCTGCAGAGTTTGTACAATATAATTAGTGTAGCTAGCACTAATCATAACAAAGCATTTCAGAAATTCATCTTACTATGCTAGGCCCGTCCCATAACAGGCATGTGGTCGTACAGATGAGCTCAGTTCAATGACGCACATGGTGAGGTCCTTAATTGACCAAGGCAAGACTACCATATGCTACTATGCCACACAGATTAATTCCCATGCACATAGCTCACACAGTTCACACAGTCCACCATTTCACACAGTATCCACCCCCTTGCCTCGGTCTACCATATGCTACTATGCCACACAGATTAATTCCCATGCACACAGCTCACACAGTTCACACAGTCCACCATTTCACACAAGATTCCACCCCTTGCCTCAGTCCAAATCCTTTTTACCACCCAGTTGATTTAAGTGCAACACATGCCACAAAGACACATAGTACACACAGATTATCACAAGATTGCATATTCACTTAGTTAGGTTAATAATTGCAGCCTCACATGAATAAATGATTCGTGGCATGGCTAAGCAATCTAATCGTACTAACCAACCCACGTTGGTGCTACAATATTTACCAACTAAATATCAACTAGGGTGACAAAGGATCAAGGCATAACAATTATACAGGGAGGCATAACAGATTGGATTTAATAACTAATCCCAAAAGCATTTAAATAATTACTTGAATTAAAATGCAGTAATTTGAATTAAAATACTTTTAACAAACTGGGAAGCAAGATGGTCAAGGGTATAGCTTGCCTTGGAACAGGTCTAGGTGCTGGTGTAACACCCCAGTCTGACAAGGCTGGGAAGACCACCTAGCTTTGGCAGAATTCGCCTATAACAACAGTTACCATGCTAGCATTCGAGCGGCACCGTTTGAGGTTCTCTATGGGCGGAAGTGCAGATCCCGTTGTCTTTGGGATGCAGTTAGAGCGGGCGCTTTGGGTCCCGATTGTTCAAGAAATGTGGCGAGTGGCAGAGGTTAGAAAGAATCTGTTAGCTGCTCAGAGCCGACAGAAGAGCTATGCAGATGTCAGAAGGCGAGATTTGGAATTCGAAGTGGGGGATCAGGTTCTTTTGAGGGTATCGCCTACCAGGGGTGTAGTGCGCTTTGGTACCAAAGGGAAGCTTAGCCCGAGGTACGTTGGGCCATTTCCAATCGTGGCACGAATTGGGAAGTTGGCCTATCGTCTGGATCTTCCCGAGTCTATGCAAGGAGTTCATAATGTGTTTCATGTATCCATGCTGAGGAAGTACCTGAGAGATCCAGAACATGTGATTCCGTTGGAACCTTTGATAATGGAGCAAGATCTTACCTTTGAGTCTCGACCAGTGAAAATTCTAGAGGAGTCAGAGCGGGTTCTGAGGAACAAGACTTTGAAGTACGTCAAGATTCTTTGGTCTCATCAGACTGAGAAAGAGGCCACTTGGGAACTGGAGTCTCGCATGCGCGAGCAATTTCCGGACTTGTTCACTTCAGGTGAGTGTTCTTCGTTTTTGAATTTTCAAATCTCGGATTCCTTCTTATAGATCGCTTAGATTCGAGGCCTAATCCTCGCTAATGGGTAGAATGTAATATCCCGATTCGGTTGTGGCGAAGCTTGAGCACTTGGTTAAATCGGAGTTAAAGGAGTTTTGTTTAGCTCTACTACCCCTTACTGGCTTGGGCCTGGGCCAACAAGCCAAGGTGGGGCCGAAGGCCCATGGGGAACAACCCAAAAGATCAAAAGGGGAAGTTGTTCTTGCCCTAATTTTTTTCCCCAACCCCGCCCCCATTTTCTTTTCTGCCGCCGCCTGTGTAAGTCCTCAAGCCCGCCTCCTGGTCTGTCCCATGGTGGTGGCGCTTCTTCGCCGATCCCCCAACCTTGCGCCTTTTTCTCCATTGGAGCAAAGAGCATCTTCTCCTTGGAGCAAGAAATTCTTCCACCATTGGAGCAGCAAAGATCTTCTCCATTGGAGCAGCAAGAGCACCGGCCACCCTTCCACCATTGGAGCAGCAGCCCATCCTCCTCCCTTGATTCAGATTTGTTATTTGTAGAGGTTGGTTGCAGATTTCGTCCTTACTGCTCAGATTCAGATTTAGATTTCGCCCATACTGCTGGGATTCTGATTCAGATTTCGGTTCTCTGTTCAGCGTCGATTTTTGTTTAGATCAAGGCCGAATTAGGATTGGTGATCTCTTAGAGAGTTGTAGTTTATTGTCTTAGATTTCCATAGCCACCAAGATCACCTAATTCCGACGTTCGAGTCAAAAGATATCACCGTTTTAGTTTCTGCTGTCTAGATTCCTGACGAGTTTAAACTGTTGTGATAATGCCTAAATTATGAAATTGTAATTGGCAGAATCTGGGATTTCTCCCAACTAGGTTATTGTAGGTAATTTTATAACCTTTCCGGATTGATAAATATTGATCAATTCGGAGTTATAGATTAAAAGTTATGGTCGTTTTAGTGCTGCTGTTTATTCTGTAGACAGTTTTTCTGTGCTGAGCGTTCATATGTCTGTTAGCGTTCTAATTTGGCCGAATTAAATTATCTTGTCAACTAGAGTATTGTAGATTTGTCAGTTAAGAGTCCACAGAAACTGGGTTCACCTCATTCGAGTTCCAGATCAAGAGTTATGCTGATTATTGTGCTGCTGCCGGGCGGTTTAGGGCAGATTATGCTGGTTTCCATTTTAGAGCTTCTAGTTAAATATCGAATCGCCGAAGAAGCGTTGTAGAACGTTATTTAGTAATGTCGTATTCATCGTATCCTTATTTCAGTTATTTATTTGTTAGGAGGTGAAGCTTCAGGTTTGAGAGCACCGCATTTGCCTGCTAACGTATCGCAGCGCGGAAGGCAAGTACTTTAGTGTTCCTATGATTATGACATGTTGTATGCTTGTGGTTGGTATTGTATTTCTAAGTACCATGTTAATATTTACAGGTTCGTATTCAATCCATTTGTGTTACCTCCATGAATCGAGAGCATGTAATTTCAATGTTCATATGTCATACCATGCATCCATAATACATGTTTCAATCCACGGGAGTGGATCATTATATAAGACCCATCAATTCCAGTATGGGCACGTAAGACCCACCATTCCAATGTGGGCAGTTTAGGACACCCGTACGAAACGTTCTTCGTACGGGGCTTGGATCCCCGTATTTTGTTAAATGCGGGCTTAGGTGAACACCGACGGGTGTGTCACCAGCAATACCGGTATTTGCATGTGTGCAGTCCCTTCATTTCGTCCAAATCATTCATTCTATTCATTCAAGTGTTCGTTCTGTGCTTATTTCATACACTTTAATGATGTTCACATGTTCATGGTTGTTATGCGTATTATTCATTTAATCACTGTACTTGCTGAGTCTCAGACTCACTCTTGCGTTGTTTGTTTGTTTTAGGTGATCGTTGATTTATGGCCTTTTGGGAGGAGTAGACACTCACTTTTGTTCACTTCAACATACTCCAAAATTTTGATAATAGAGTTTGATTCTACCACCCATCCGAGAATTAATGGACCTGTAATAATTGAAGGTGGGCGTGGTTGATAGTTTCTTCCTCGTTATGATTGATTGAGTATCGTGGATGATCTTCGATCATCTTTTTGATTAAGATGCTTGAAACCCGACTATAGTCTGTGATGCTCACGTTCTTAGTGGTTTCTTTATGGACTTGTTATATGACTATTGGAACCTCCTAAGATAGCGATCTATACAGGGAGGTTCTCACTAAATTTAGAATTTTATCTTCGCTTTAGTTGTGCTAATATGTTAGTTTAGTAGCATTCCGTGCCCTTGTCGATCGGGTGTTACAACTGGTTCTAGTCTTGGAAAGCTCTTTCTTCTTCAACTCTTCCAAAGAAGTCAAGTCTACTCATAAACGAAGCACAAAAACAAACTAAATAAATAACAGAGGCAAAACAACTCCAAAAAAATAAATAAAAATCTCCAATAGATAGATCTGGATTTTAGACGAATTTAGAAATTTGAATGGGCTGATTTGGAGTTATGATGCAAAAGTTATGAGGTTTGGAAGTTTGAATCTAAAGAAAACCCTAAAATCAGAATTATATGAATTTCCCGAATTATTTCTCAACAGAAAAATCGGAATATTGTGCAAGCATGACATCAGCATGACGTCAGCCCTGGGAATTTCGGAAAAGATAAACAAAAAGAAAATCCCGACGTGGGGCCCACATCGCCGCTGACACGGCCACAGAGACCAAGTCCACCGAGCCTCTAGATCTGGTCGGGTCGAGGTGGCGACCACAAGACGCGGGCGCTTAACGCTGGCGCCCACGTGGTCGACACGCGAGTGTCACGCAGGCTAGGGCGATGAGGTGGACGCTGACGTGGACGGCGGCGAGTGCGACGGCGCTCGGATCCCAACGGCACGGCGAACGGCGACGTCTCACCGGCAGCGGTGGTACAGGGAGGTAGAGGGTGCGATGGGGGTCACAACGAGGTGCTCACGGGTGCTTGACGACAACTGTGGTGACCGGCGGCGAGGTTGGAGCGGCGGAGAGGCTTCGGGCTCGACGGCGACGGTGCTAGGGCGGTGCTCCGCGAAACGAAAGGTGACCAGAGGAAGCCCTCGCTCTTGCGATGCCGGGAGGTGTAGGCGCCGAGGCTCGGCTGCTCTGGTGGCGGCGGAATCGCCACGGAGTTGCGGCAATGAGATTGAATCTCCGAGCTCTAGTGGCGGCTAGGGTGCGGCAGAGCGAGAGGTGGCTAGGTTGGTGAGGCGTCGGTGGCCTCCCTTAAATATGGCGCGGAGAGTCAGGCGCGGACGCCTAAAACGGCATGTGGCGGCGCAACAACCTCCGCGACGAAATCGGAGACGAAGAACAGTAACAGGGTGGGGCCCGCTTGTCAGCGTCTGGGGCTCGGGCGAGCGCGAGTGAGAAAAGGCACGGGTGAGGCGCGCAAGTGCGGGCGAGGATCTGGCCGTCCAACTCAGATCGGACGGCCCAAAAACAAGATGACGTTTGACCGACCTCCAATCGGCCATCAAAATCGGGCCGCCCATTGGCGATCCAATGGTCGACATTGTCCGGCCTAAGAAAACACGCGAGGAGAGAGAGAGGTCGACGGGTGGGGTCCGCGATGGAGGCGGAGTCTTGTGGCTGCGTGAAATTGCAAGATGTTGGGTCGGGATGGGAGAAAGAGTGGGTTTAGGCCCAAGGACTGTTAGGAGATTTTAAATAGCTTTTCCATTTTAGAAAATAGCAGAAATTCCAAATGGCAATAGAAATTAGCAAATGAATTTGGAAAAATTCTAGAAAAACTTAAAAAATATATCCAAGCACATAGAATCCAAATAAAATAGTTTTGACCATTGTTCTTGTTGACTTTAATCATATTAAATTGTTTTGTTACTCAAAGTCCAATATTAAGCTTTTGAATTAAATTCAAATAAATCCAAATGGTGAATTTTCTCACTACAACTATTTAAAGGATTTTTGAAGCCCTGAAAATTGGGATGTTACACCGTCAAACCACTCAAATCCACTAAACCCACAGCCTTCCCGCAATCCAACAAAAGAAAATAACAACCAAAGCAACGATCTTTCCAAGAAAGGAAGCAGCACGGACCATCGTCTTCTTGGGCCAGGCCGGATGCGACCGCTGCTAGTTCGTTGACTCCTGGCATGGCGTGATGGCGGCGATGTGGGGCAACTGGATCTGGCGGAGCTCATGGCGCTTCGAGCGAGGCAAAGGAGATGCCGAGAAAAATAAACTTTCTTGAGTCAACTCCTTCAATGTCGAAGTGCCACTTTCTGTGTTTGCAACAAATGTTGACAATAACGAAACATTACGTGAGACCAAACAGAGCTAACAAAACAAATAAAAGTTGAATGCACCGCCAATTCATCAAGAGATTGATATAATAAGAACAGTAAAAAAATACGCTTTCAAGATAATAGCTTCCTAAATTCAACCCGTTAGGACGCTCAATTCCAACGAAAGAACAGACTTAAAAGGGAGTAATTGTTCGAGATGGCAACAAGGATATATATACCTCATAGAGATGACATCTTCCACCTCGCCGCAAAAGGCCATGCGATCCCGCCCAAGATCATTTGTGTACTTCACCTTGTTGGCTCGTCGTGATCCTCCAACGCTTCTTGCAACCATTTTCTCAATGCATCAACATTCAACTCCAAGTCTAACAACCCTTTTTTTTTCAAGAGCAATCAGCTCTAACAATCCGTAATCGTGACATAACCTTAGGATGAGGTGTAGGAGGAGCAAGGAGAAAGATGAAGATGCGATACTAACCAAGATAATCCGGACAAGGAGGGCTCACCGGCGTGGAGATCTCGGGGTGGAACCACGGAGGGATGCGGTGGCGGAGGGCGGCAGAGATCTGGAGAATCAGGTTGCCGTGTGCTCGATTCGATCTAGACAAGGATGGGAACACGACGGAGACGGCATCAAGGAAGACGAGAGGAGAGGGAGGGGGCTAGTAGGTCACCGACTCACCGTTAACTGCGAGGCGGCGGAAGAAGTTGAGTCGCCGAGTTCTCGATCGAGGAGTTGAGCTCAGATGAAGGTGTCTCCGCCTCTGGCCTCCCTCCTCAGACGCAGAGCCGGCTCGGGCCCCGACGCAGACGACTCCAGCCTCCCCGTCTCCTCCCAGATCGTCGCCGTCATCTCAAGCGCCCGCCAGATCTGGGTCTTGGCTGGCAGAGGAGAGGAACGGAGCATGGCAGGAGGATCTGTAGTGGCGGCACCGAGGCGAGGGGTCACGGCGGCTGGCGAGGAGGCGCCATGAGGGGCGTGTAGGCAAGGGAGGCGGGCGGGGTGAGGGGCAGGCGAGGGCGGCGGAGGAGGAGGGCGAGGGCAAGGGAGTGGAGCGAGCCAGCGGTTGGGAGGAGGTGGGCGAGGCAGTTTGGTGGGGGTGGGGGGGGGGGCGATTTCAGCGCCGCCGTGGGGTCGCACTTTCGTGGACGATTTCGCTATGCTGGGTAAACCCAAAATTATAGTAGTAGAGAAATTGATGAACGAGGCAAAAAAATTCTATAGGAACAAGAACACAAGCTGGGCCACAGTTGAGCTGGCTAGCGAACGAAGAGCAAACAATGGGGTGAGGACCGACTAGATCAGGCGGCAACGGGTCGGGAACAGACGATAGTGGCCAAATCTGACGGGGCGGGTCTTGGAGATGCGGTGGTGGCCAGATCTTGCGGCGGCGAGGGCAGATACAATTTGTCAGGCAAGTGAAACGGGATCGCCAGACGGCTAAGTCTTGACATAACTGCTAGCAGGAGCACGAACATGGCGGCCTTCAGGTACACGCTGTAGTGGTCACTATCGAGGAACGCCCCGTACAGCCCGGTCATGAGTGTGAATCCAAAGGTGGCGACCACGCGGAAGACAAAGTCGAGCGATGGCCGGCTCCCGCCTTCTCGGGGCTGGCGTGCCGAGCAGAACTCCACGCCGCAGTACAGGACCAACGCAATGGCCTCCGGGAAGAAAGAGAGCACGACGAAACCGTCCAAGAACTCGACGGAGACGACCAGCGCCATCAGCGCCAAAGAGGCAATCAGGACGTGCCTGAGCCTCTCGACGAATCCGACGAGAACCTTCAGCTTGTCGCCGGGGAGAAGCGCCAGCGGCATGGCGCAAACCATCATCGCGACCAGGCAGACCGTGGACGTGGCGTAGCACACGGCGAGGTCCAGCGGCGGGTCACGTTTGCCCCTCTTGTCGGGCGTTTTCAGGTAGCTGAAGGCGATGGTCCCCTGCAGAGTAAAGGCAGCAATTGTACCAACGGTGGCCAGATCAAAGGTACTCCTCATCGCCGTATCGTACTCGCTGCCCTGCGGCCCCTGCGTCGGAGCGGGGTTCTCCATCCATGCTCCGGCGCGCGCGGCCACGCCATCTAGCAGCAGCACCGGCACGAGAAGAACCGAGAGCACCGCGTTTCCCCTGTTCGTGATGGCGACCAGGACCGTGTCGGCCGCAATTAGCATCGTGCCGGTGATTGCGACGAGGACAGTGAGATCCCTGTACCTGCCACGGCCTCGCTGCTCATGGTAGTAGGCATAGATTTCGTACATCATCAAGACAACGGTGCATATGTCATATGAAGGTGACAATCATGCAGAGCCCCTCGGCGACTAGGAGGTTTCTGAGGTGAACTTTCTTGTGGTTTGTGGTCGAGTAGAGCGGTTTCATATCCTTGTAGCCTGACAGAGCCGCCACGATGAACACGCCGATGACCAAAAGGATCGTCTTGTAGAAGGTTTCTATCCGGTCTGACTCGGATTTCGCCAGGTTCAGTGCTGGGTTCTCTGCTGGTGAGCCATTTCCATGCTGTGACGACCCCTCTCCTTGGCCTGAATGTGATTGCTGCAAAGAGCGCGGGCCGGGAACGCACTTGGCCAAAGGGGGAGAATCCCTCAGACCAACTTTAGTAATGGGACTAGAGAATTGAGACGATGTGCAGTGCAACAAATCGACAGGCTGATAAAAAAAAAGATATTCATCATCCTTAGATGCAACAGGAAAATCATGTTCCCCACCAAATTTTACACACCAGCGAAAATTGAAAAAAACTAGCATAACCTGTGCAATCGCAGAGCTAGCATTACTGAGTTTTTGCTATGTACTAGATAATATGCTAAAAATAACCCATGAAACCCTAAGTGCATAACAAAGACAAAACATTTACACAGAGATTAACAGCATGTCAGTATAAAGAAATTTAAAACTCCATGAGCATAGCCTAGACTGGCATCCCCCAGTGGAACGACAAGAATGGGACTTAAGAGAGACCAAGGTAATTACCCGCAGCGGCTCTTCCATTTCGACATCACTGCTCATGTTGCAGGTGGACATCGATGCAGCTCGCCCTCACCCGTCGCTGCCGGCGAGGAGAAGGTGGGGCTGAACTGAACAGAACCGTGTTTAGGAACTGAGCTGGAGCTATTAAGACATGAATTCATTTTGACCATAGTATTGGCCTATTGTGCGGAGACTTTGAAGTCTTCTATGAAACCAGAAAAGTTTCGTCTCTTCATTAAGGAAATTGGAATTTTCTATTCACCTGCTTCACAGGATGTATAGTTGCTTGATAGAGGTATTCTGTATTTGAAAATTTGGCCGTTGTTTGTATCTCTAAGAAGAGCTAAGAGCCGTTCCTTGGGTACATAGAAAATTGCAATTGCAAATAGTGTAATCCATTTATCCCATGTTAAATCTATCTATCTATTATCTTATTAACACCGAGTCAAAATAAGCCACCGTGTTCGCTCTCAAAGGCTAGAAATTCTCACGTTAATCAGGAGAAAAAGAGAAAAATCTACACCATCGATCGTGATGGGTCCAGATTATAACGGTCTAGATTAAAATAAAGAGTTTATATTAAGTACAATAAAACTGAAATTCAGCAATTTGATTTCCATACGAATTTCTAAGTAAAAGAGTCCATGTCAAGTACAATAAAACTAAATTTCAGAATAAAATAAAATAAAATTAGCAATATGATTTCCATACTAATTTCTAAGTAAAATCCTAAATAATTATAATTTGGAATAAAAAACCAAAATAGGAAACTAGATTTGTATACTAAATCATACAAAAAACTAAATTTCAAAATATAAAAAATATAAAATTAGTAATTTGATTTCGATACGAATTCCAATAATTATAATTCGAAATAAAAAGTAAGGCATTGTTGAAGAAGTTAGTAGCCAAAAAAACTCGATGATAGGGAAGTCCTAACAGAGAGGAGATGAAGCTTTACATTGAAGATGAGCTATAGACGATATGGGGCCATCGGGTAGCTAGTAGTGTGCCACTACTGGTGAGGGACATGTCGTCACCGACGATGGCGAAAAGATTCTCTATAGCATTAGACAACGACTAAAGAAAACATTGACCCACGGGAAAGCGAAGAGCCGAGGCAGCGACGACGGAGATGAGGACAATGTCGTGCTACTCGCCGGAGCCATTGAAGAGAAAGTCCAGTGTTGAAGGAGCCAAGGGCTATGATGACAAGTAGTGAGTGTTGGCGTTATTGATGAAGTTAATAGCTAAAGAAGCTCGATGGTGGGGAAGCCCTAACAGAGAGGAGATGAAGTTGTGCATTGAAGACGAGCTATGGACGATATGAGACCATCAGGTAGCTCGGAGCATGCCATCACTGGTGAGGGGAACGTCGTCGCCTGCGATGGCGAAAAGATTTTCTATATCGTTAGACAACGACTAAAGCAAACATATCGATATTGGTAAAGATAGGAGGTCGCCGCGGTTAGTGAAAAAGCTACAATGTTGAAGAAGAGGAGCGACCGACACGAGAGAAGAGGATATCGAGCATGTATAACACCATGAATGTGTATGTATATGCATGCATCCATATGAATAAAAGCACGGGCGTACAGAGGCAGATGAACAAAAAACTTGGAGAGGGGATGGCGAAGTCGTAGGGAATATGCTCAGAGTCACTGGAGAGAGCGTGACACACGTGTCCCTAGCTGGGATCGGTGACGTTTACATGTGTATGCGTGTTGATGCTACAATGGTTAGCATTAAGCAATAATTGGGGAGAAGTAGAAGATAACTATATGGTAAAGTATTACATTGGAAGGGATAGCAGCCGAGAGGGATCGATCAAGAATTGGATTTACTGTTGGAGGTTGAAGAAAAAAAAAAGTGACGACAAGAAGGGATAGAAGCCACACGGTTTGGTGGGGCAACCAGCATGTGAGGGAAGATAAGTTCAAAGTAGGTTGCCCATGGTGCATCGGTGTAGCATGAGCAAGGTACTCTAATTCATGTAAACTAATAGGATTAATTTGCTCAGTGACATTGCAACGAGGCCCAAATTGGAAAATAACATCCAATGTGAGGATGACAAGTGGGCCATGGGCCCACATGTCATCCTCACATCGATGTTATTTTGCAACTTGTGATGTCTGGGCAGTGTTACTGTGCAAATTGCCCCAAACTAATAATATAATTTATCGCACACATAATCTACGTATTGCTTGAGATTAAATAGAGGTACATGTGCATCCATACAATTTAGAGAAAAAATAACTAATAGAATAAGTGATGAGGATCTAATAATCCTCATTTAATCATTTATCTGTAATTCATATTATGGATAATAATGACGTCATATGGTCCTTGAGTATACCCCTTATTCATAAGGGAGAAGCTGGAGGTCGTAAGTTCTTCTACGACCACCCTATAGTCGTAAGTCCTTCCACGACTATGCCCTGATCGTAAGCTCTTCTACGATCAGTCTGTGGTCGTAGACTCTTCTACGACCACCACCTGGTCGTAAGTTCTTCTACGACCAATCCCTAGTCAATATGACTCACAGACATGTGGGCCTAGTCGATCAGGAAATCTTCTGTACCGTATCCAAAGATATGAGCAATCAATTACGCTGTTATTCTCTAGAATAATGGCATGAATTAACTCTTTGTCATGGTGATAACTGCCTAAAGACGTGGGAACATTACTACTCTCATAATAATCTCCAGTAACGGCTCCACGATCTGAAGCATTAATGCGGCCATTAAATGGGAGATATAGCAGTGCACTCCGATGACTATATAAAAGGCAGAATCATCAGGGCAGCAGGGGAAAAAAAAATCAAAAAATACAATCACGAGAACAAGGCGCAATGCTGTAGTCTTTCTCTTAATATTGTAATCCAGCATACTCAATACATATACACAGGAGTAGGGTTGTTATTCTCCTCTAAGAAGACCCGAACATATATAAAAATCCCCGTGTCTCCCTCTTTGTGTGATTTGAGCCTAGAGGAACCCCCAAATCAAACAATCTTTACGTAAGTTCGGTTCTAAAACACCGACAATAAGAATATGGCATACAGCTACATGATCTATGCATGATGGAGAGTGATTAGTTTCTAAGAACCCCCAACGACTTATTATGTGCAATGATTTTCTTACATCAAAGCACATACTTCAATTACATTCCTCGGGTTGTAACTTCCTTCAAGCTTCTATTGTTATTTCCAATGTTTAGGATATCTTAAAAGTCTAAATAGCCCACAAGATACGTAAATATATTCCCAAGCATTTATACAAACTTCGAAACAAATCTAGCCACACCAATGTGTGACCCACCCTGCTAGTTATCTTATTAAAGCAGAGTCAACAGAAGCCGCCACGTTCGCTCTCAAGGGCTATAAATTCCCACATTAATCGGTGCAAAAAGATAAAGATCTACACCGTCGATCGTGGTGGATCCAGATTATAACGGTCTAGATTAAAAGAAAAAATCCATGTCAAGTACAATAAAACTAAAATTCGAAACCAAAAAAAATAAAATCAGCAATTTGATTTCTATACGAATTCCTAAGTAAAAGAGCCCATGTCAAATACAATAAAACAGAAATTCAGAATAAAAATAAAACAAAATTAGCAATTTGATTTCCATAGGAATTCCTAAGTAAAAAGGAATAATTCAGAATTTGCCACAGTGAATAGATGGATTTCATGATTTGCCCCTCTATGTGTCTATGACATATGGGCCCTGGACCCTCATGTCATAGATACATGGGGAAGGGGGGGGGATCCTGAAATCCATCTATCTCATAATGGCAAATTATGAAATCCCCCAAGTAAAAACCCTAAATAATTATATTCCGAAATGAAAATAAACAAAAGTAGCAATTAGATTTGTATACGAAATCCAACAAAAAAAGATAAAAACAGAATAAAAAAATAAAATTAGCAATTTGATTTGATAAGAACTCCAAAAATTATAATTGAATAAAAATTAAACAATAATTGGCCATTAGATTTGTGTATGAAATCCAACAAAAATAACTAAAATTCAGATTAAAAATAAAATAAAATTAGCAATTTGATTTCAATACGAATTCCAAAGTAAAATCTCTAAATAACTATAATCCAGAATAAAAATTTACAATTGGATTCGGATACGAATTCCAATAAAATGAACTGAAATTCGAAATAAAAGATAAAAAAATGTAATTTCATTTCATACAAATTCCAAAGTGAAATCCCTAAATAACAAAAATTCGGAATAAATTAAATAAATTTAGCAATCCGGCAATGGAATGCGCATTTTAAAACTCCGTTTGTGTAGTTTTCTACATAGCTTGTCCCAAGCCAGGACAAAGGAGGAGGGTGGTATTAGGCCCGGCGAGCCAACGTAAAAATCAAGCCACCTTTCCATGGAAGGAAACCCAAAATTGATAATTCGTTGGGGCGTACCCCTCTTAGCGATGCACCATATCGGAACCCAGGTGTGGTGATAAATGAGCAAGGGCCAAGCCGTCACTCCCTTAGTGACACGCTACATCGTTGCCCGGATGTAGTGAAAAATGTGCAAGGGTCTTCGTACTTTACTCGACGAGTGCGAGGGGCAAGGAAGCTAGCCGAGGAGAGTTGGATCCGTCTGGGTAGTTGGAATGTAGAGTCCTTAATAGGTAAGTTAAGAGAGTTAGTTGATACGACGATTAAGAGACGTGTAAATATCCTGTGCATTCAAGAGACTAAATGGATAGGTCAGAAGGCGAAGGAGGTGGAGCATACTGGCTATAAGTTGTGGTATACTAGAACAGAATGAAACATGAATGGAGTGGGCATCTTAATCGATAAACGCCTCAAGAGCGGAGTTGTCGATGTGAGGAGAAAGGGGGATAGGATTATCCTAGTCAAGCTAATCTTTGGCGACTTGGTTTTGAATGTTGTTAGCGCATATGCTCCACAAGTAGGTCTAGATGAGGCCGCTAAGGAGCAATTTTGGGAAGACCTAGATGACATGGTTAGAAGTGTGCCTAATAGTGAGAAGCTTTTCTTAGGAGGCGGTCTCAATGGTCATGTCGGTACAACTAGTGGGGGGTTTCAAAGGGTGCATGGGGGTTTTGGTTATGGTGAAAGGAACCAAGAGGGAGAAGATATTTTAAACATTGTCGTAGCCTATGATCTCATGATAGCTAACACCTTTTTTAGAAAGAGACATTCCCATCTAGTTACCTTTAGTAGTGGGCAGCATTCTAGCCAAATCGATTTTGTCCTTGTTAGGAGGGAGGGCAAATGAGCCTGCATAGACAATAAGGTTATACCTGGAGAGTGTGTTGTCCAGCAACATAAGTTGGTAGTCTCCGACTTTCGTTTTAGGACACGCGTTCAACAGGCTAAGGTTGCCAGAGCCACGAGGACGAAGTGGTGGAAACTCAAAGGGCACGCCTCACAGGCGTTTAAGGAGAGAATGATCGCGAAAGGGATATGGGACGTGGGAGAAGCGAATAGTATGTGGACAGATATGGCATCTCACATTAGGAAGGTGGCTACAGAGGTGCTTGGAGTGACCCGAGTGACAAGATGCGAACCTAAAGACACGTGGTGGTGGAACGAGGAAGTGCAAAAGGCTATCGAGGAGAAGAAGACATGCTACAAGCATATGCATCATGATAGGAGCGACGACAACGTCTGTAAATACAAAGCAAAGAAAAAGAAGGCAAAAGCGGTGAGTGAGGCACGAGGCAAGGCCTATGAGGAAATTTACCAGAAGCTAAGTACAAAGGAGGACGAGAAGGATGTCTACAAGATGGCTAAACTTCGAGAAAGGAAGACGAGAGATTTCAACCAAGTTAAATGCATCAAAGACGACACTAATAGACTGTTGGTGAAAGACGATGAGATCAAGGATAGGTGGAGAGATTACTTTGGCGAGCTGTTTAATCATGACAATGACGATAGTATGATTGAACTGGATGATGCTTTTGATGACACTAATAGGCGGTTTGTTCAAAGAATCCAGGAGTCGGGAGTAAGAGAGGCCTTAAAAGGGATGAAAGTGGGTAAGGCGTAGGGGTCTGATAACATTCCTATCGAGGTGTGAAAATACCTAGGAGAAGTGGCGATCGTTTGGCTAACTAATTTGTTCAATAGCATTTTTAGGTCGAACAAGATGCCTAACGAGTGGTGGAGGAGCACATTAGTACCAATTTTCAAAAATAAAGGAGACATTTAAAGTCGTACTAATTATAGAGGAATTTAGCTCATGAGCCACACAATGAAGCTTTGGGAGCAAGTGATTGAGCACCGTTTAAGAAGAGTGACTACTGTGACGACAAACCAATTTGGTTTTATGCCTGGGAGGTCGACCACGGAGACGATTTTCTTGACACGACAGTTGATATAGAGGTATAGAGAGCAAAAGAAGGATCTTCACATTGTGTTTATCGACTTGGAGAAAGCCTATGACAAAGTGCCAAGAAGGGTCATATGGTGGGAGCTCCAAAGGAAAAAAGTCCCAACCAAGTATGTTACCCTAATTAAGGATATGTACCAAGATGTTGTGACTAATGTCAGAACATGTGGTGGTGATATTAGTGACTTCCCTATTAAGATAGGACTACACCAAGGGTCAGTGTTGAGCCCATACATTTTTGCCCTAGTGATGGACGAGGTCACGCAGGACATACAGGGAGATATTTCTTGGTGTATGCTTTTTGCTGATGATGTAGTGTTAGTTGATGAGAGTAGGATAGGTGTCGATGGGAATCTAGAGATGTGGAGGAAGACCTTAGAATCGAAGGGCTTTAGACTTAGTAGGACTAAAACTAAGTATATGAAGTGTGATTTCAGCGGTGCCAGGGCAAATGATGGAGATGTTAGTCTAGACGGACAAGTAGTGCCTAGGAAGGACACGTTTCGATATTTGGGATCAATGCTACAGTGGTACGGTGAGATTGATGAATACGTGAGCCACAGGATTAGAGCGGGGTGGGTGAAATGGTGCCAAGCATCGGGTGTCCTGTGAGACAAAAAAGTCCCTCAAAAGTTAAAGGGTAAATTCTATAGGATAGCGATCAGACCTGCGATGCTATATAGAGCAGAATGCTGGGCGACTAAAAGACAACATATACAGAAGATGAGTGTAATAGAGATGAGGATGCTACGGTGGATATGTGGCCACACAAGGCAGGATCGAATCCGCAATAATGATATGCGTGATAGGGTGGGGGTAGCACCAATTGAAGAGAAGCTTGTCCAAAATCGCTTGAGATGGTTTGGACATGTCCAATGGAGGCCTTCTAAGGCACCGATAAGTAGTGGAATTTTAAGACGTACTGAAAACGTAAGAAGAGGCAGAGGTTGACCGAGACTGACATGGGAGGAAGCAGTTAAAAGAGATTTGAGGGATTGGAATGTAGCTAAAGAATTAGTTTTGGATAGGAGCACATGGTAGTTAGCGATCCACGTATCAGAACCATAAGAAGGTTTAGGGGTGGTGTTTTAGGCTCTCGTCTCAGATGACAGGTTGTACGGCTTGGGGTTTTAACCTTGTAGGGTTTTTTATTACCAGGTTCTCGTCTCTTTGCCCTTGAGGAGGTTTCATTCCTAGCCTACCCCAACTTGTTTGGGACCAAAAGCTTTGTTGTTGTTGTTGTAGTAGTAGTAGTAGTAGTAGTAGTAGTAGCAATTTAATTTGTATATGAACTCCACTAAAAATAACTAAATGTTGAATAAAAATAAAAGTTATAACGAGGTAACACGAATGGTGTCGGAGGAGACACAAAAGAGGCCACCATGTTCACTCTCACGGTCAAGTGTTTCTATTGTTGCCTCCTATGGAATATGAATAAAAAATAACTAAAATTTTGAATAAAAAATAAAAGTTAACGAGGATATCACAAATGGTATCGGAGGAGACCACGAAAGAGTGTAGTTTTTATTGGTTCTTCCTATGGAACAAAAATAAAAAATAACTAAAATTTTGAATGAAAAAATAAAAGTTATAGCAAGGATAGCATGAGTGGTATCGGAGGAGACAATAAAAGAGTGCAATGACATCAATCTGTCCTATAAGAAGACATTGACCCACGGGGAAGCGAAAAGCCCATGCGGCGACGACGGAGATGAGGACAATATTGTTTTGCTCACCTTAAACGTTCAACAAGGACAATGTCGTGCTGCTCACTAGAACCATTGAAGAGAAAGTCTAGTGTTGAAGGAGCCAAGGATTGCGATGACAAGTGGTGAGCATCGACGTCATTGAAGAAGTTAGTGACCAAAGAAGCTCGATGATGGGGCAGTCCTGACAGAGAGGAGATGAAGTTTTGCACTAAAGACGAGCTATGGACGACAAGGGGCCATCAAGTATCTAGGAGTGTGTCATCACTGGTGAGGAGCACGCCGTCGCCGGTGATGGCGAAAAGATTCTCCATATTGTTAGACAACGACTAAAGCAGATATGTTGGCATCAGTGAAGATAAGAGGTCATCACGGTTAGTGAGGAAGTTGGCCAATGTCGAAGAAGAGGTGCGGCCAACATGAGAGAAGAGGACATCGAGGATGTATAACATCATGCATATGTATGTACATGCATGCATCTGTACGAATAGAAGCGCGGGCGTACAGAGGCAGAGAAGCAAAAAGCTTGGAGTAGAGAAGGCGCAGTCGTAGGGAATACGCACAGGGTCACCGGAGAGCATGACACATGTCCCTAGCTAGGATCGATGATGGTTTCATGTGTATGCATGTTGATGTCGCAACAATTAGCATTAAGCAATAATTGGGGATAAGTAGAAAATAACTATGTGGTAAAGTATTGCATCGAAAGGGTAGCACCTTAGAGGGATTGATCAAGATTTGGGCTTACTGTTGGAGGTCAAAGAAAAAAAATTGTGACGGCGAGAATAGATAGAAGACACACGGTTCGATGGGGCAGACGACATGTGAGGGAAGATAAGTTCAAGGTAGGTCGTGTATGGTGCATCGATGTATGTGTGAACAAGATACTATAATTCCATGTAAACTAATAAGATAATTTTTCATACACGTAATCAACGTATTGCTTGAGATTAAATAGAGATACATGTGCATGCATATAATTTGAAGAAAAAAACAACCAATAGAGTAAGAATAGGGGCATACAACTACATAATCTGTGCATAATGGAGAGATTAGGTTCAAAGAACCTCAAAAACTTATTATACTTAATGATTTTTCTTCCATCAAAACTGATACTTCAATTACGTTCCTCAAGTTATATTTTTCTTCAAGCTTATATTGTCATTTCCAATATTTTGGTTATCTTAAAAATCTAAATAGCCTACAAGATACATAAATATATTATTAATCATTTATACAATCTTCGAAACAAATCTAGCCACGCAAATATGCGGGTCACCCTCCTAGTTATTTCAAAAGGTGGTGTAATTTCAGTCACTCTTGTAATCATAACTTATTCAAAATTCGCACAGGTTCTCTGGAACAATAAAGAAGCATGGCTATTTTCACTAAAATCGTTGTCTTTTGGCCTCATATTTTTGCTCACTTTTACTTTATTTCGTGCAAATGGTAATGTCAACTCTCCTGCTAATTTGCAGATAACAGCAATCTAGAAAAAGAAAGAGAACTGATGAGATAGATGCAGTTGCTACAGAATACCAATGACTTGACCTCTAACTGAAGCCACTAGCCCATGACAGCTACGAATGACTTGGCGACTAATCAATGAGGTTCCTTAGTGTTACATATGGCTTGTAGGGTATTCTTGGCATATTTACGTGTAACTTATATATCTTAACCTTCGGTCATTTGGAATAGAGATGTGCTCATTCCAATATAGTATCGGAGAAATGAAAACTCTAACCCTAACCCAAATTTCTCTAACTTGACCGCAGCCGCCGTCCCCGTGCCCGAGCGCACGCCTCCTTTGTCCCCCGCACCCAAGCGCACATTTTTGCCGTAATGGCATTGTTCCCAGATGTATTAGCGAATGGCTCTCTTCCTGCTGTATTTACAAAAATGGCCGCTCGGACGAACTGAGAGGCCAACACCTGTGAATTCCGCACGGCCACCGTGCGAGGAAGTCTCGTTTGCATGGCCACCGTGCGGTGAAGCCTCGTCCGCACGGCCACCGTGTAGTTTTCCCTCGTCCACACGACCACTGTGTGGTTTTGCGTCGTCCGCACGACGATCATGTGGTTTTGCCTCCTCAGCATGGCCACAGTGCGGACGGCCCCCTTTTCCACCGCCCGGCATTTCACCTCCCTTCTGTCACCTCCATCACCCAACATTTCACCTCCCTCCCATCAGTCACCATCGCCTTTAGCTTTATTCCCTATCCCATCACTGTCTGTGGCATTTGCATGTATTCATGCATGCGAGAATTGCCTTGCAGCGGCTATAAGAAGCGAGCGAGTGCAATTTAGTTTCGCCGTTTCGCTCACTTGTTCGCTCTCTGGTTCTCTATCGATTTTATTTTTGGGGACGTTTTAGCGTTATTAACCACTGTCATTTGCAGTCATATTAGTAGATAATTTTTTCCTTGTTTCTATTTTTTTTATTAACTACGCTGTTAGTAAATTAATCGTAGTAAAATTTTCGTACTTAATTAGTTGTCGTTTTTCAGGCGTACTTATTTTAGTCATTTTTAAATTTTCATAGTTAAATTAATGTTACGTGATTAATTAGTTTAAATTCCTGAGGCAATCAGTTAATAGTTACCAAATAATTAGTCGTAATTAATTAGTTTTATTGAATTAATTAGTTGTAAAAAATTAGTTGAAATTAAGTCTTAATTAACTACCCATCATAACTTAGTGCTAATTAAATTAGTCGTATTTAATTAGACGTAATTAATTTTGTGGCCCTAGTAAGCCTTAATATTTTTTTGTTATTAATATGTAGTAATGAATTAGCCACAATTATTTTAGTGTGGTTTAGTTTATCGTAATTAATTTAGTCGTGAATAATTAAATTGTCAGTATGTAACACAGGTTCATTTGCGGTAATCAGTTAGCCCTAATTAATTTAGTTATAACTAATTTAGTCATGTTTAAATAGTCGTATTTAATTTTGTACTAGTAAATTAGTGTACATTAAATTGTTGTCTTCATTTGGTCGTAATTTTTAATTTGCAGTATTTTATGGTCATTATCAATCTTCTCACTAATATTCCATCTATTCCATCTGTTGCAAGCCATGTCTCTACCAAAGCTTCTGGAACCCTTCTACAATGAGAACCACTGGTCCAAGTTGTGGATCGCCGGTGACACGGATGGCCCTCCGCCCCTGCTGCTTCGGTCAGGGAGGGATTACTGAGAGTTGGACGCTCGCTTGGCACTTGTCGACAGGTGGAGACCCGAGACGCACACCTTTCACTTTCGATGGGGAGAGATGGCGGTCACTCTGCAGGACGTCTCATTCTTAACCGGTCTCCTGATCCGAGGTGAGCCACTTGTTTTAGGTCCGTCACGTGATCGAAGGCAGTGTCAGCATCGATTCAAGATACCGATCCGGAGGCGTGCGTGGCGCCCCCGGACTTGGTTGAGGCATTTCAGTCAATGCCCGCAGGATGCACCTGACGAGGTCGTTAGGACGCACCTCGTTGTTTACCTTCTACAACTCTTTGGTTGGATCATGTTTCCAACCACACAGGGCAATTGGGTGTACCTCAGCTTCGTTCGTGTCGCCGAGTCTTTGGTTGACGCAGAGGCTAGAGCGATGCCTCAATACAACTAGGGATCAGTCGTCCTTTGAGCCACATACCGGGGATTGTGTGACGCTTCGTGGCACGACACTGGTGTTAGCCCGAGCCTGGCCGTCTACTACATGCTCCAGCAACTGTGGAGTTGGGAGCACTTCCCTATCGGGTGGCCGTCCTTCGAGAGAGTAGTGCACCCGTACCACGAGTTACAGGACCCAATTGACGGGCCCACTATGGGGCACCAGTGGACTACCGTGCAGCTACGTTGGGCGAAGGATAGACTGACAAGGTGCTACTTTTTGTTCCACAATGAGTTCGAGTTGTTGCACAACAACGATATCATCTAGGCTCCATGGAGCCCAAATTTTGTGGGCATAGTAACGCCACACAGGCTGTCCTTGCAATGCACGCAAGACGTCGGACTATGGGCGATGACATGCCACCTGGTGTTTGCACATATGGAGGAGCCTTACGTGCCGCAGCTCGTAATGCGACAGTTCGATTTGCACTAGGTGAGTCGTCCTCTTGTGAGTCCAACTCCATCCGAGTAATGTTTACACTTCGTACATATATCCTCTGCTCTAACATCAATCTGTCGAATCACGCAGCAATCAAGGTCAGGCGACATCTTTGAGGGTAGTAGCGATCTAGCACGGCTGGATTACGGCCTGAATGGAGACGGCACACATCGGGATCTTGCAGGAGCAGTGACCGTACAACGTACGGACATACCATGAGTACATGGAGTGGTACGTACCACAGTCGAGCACTAGACTCACCCGTCTTCTGCCAAAGCATCTAGAGCATGTTGGTGATATGCCCTAGAGGCAATCATAGAGATGATTGTACTACGTCTATGTTTATGATTTATTGAATAAATGTTATTATGTTCCTTGAATGAATCATCAGTTAATAAGATTAACAAATATGAGACTTTGTTGGTGAAGCTCTTTAACTTATATGATGTCATTCTAAATATATCCCTAGTTGAATGTCACTGGTCGGAACACTAGGGACTTAATCGACCAGCACATGTATTAATTGATGACCATGTTTCACCGGTCATGGATATAGGGATATCGAATCAATACTATGAACACATGTTAGAGAACATGGTGTTGGATTGACCCACCTTGAGACACTATTGAGATTGTTATGATTTCATGTGTCATCAGTTGGTCTCAAGCAATGAAGATGTATAATCCTTAGATCTGAGATCAGCATGGTTTCCTACATGTGTAATAGTACACTTAGGGGTTGCCAAACGCTACTCGTAACTAGGTAGTTATAAAGATAGCTTTCGGGTATGCTATGAAACATGCGGAGGAATGTGACTGGTCAAATATGGGATTTGCCCCTCCTAACATAACATGAGAGATATCTTTGGGCCCCTCGATGTGGTCAGATAAAGAAAGTGCATGACCATGCCACTGGTGGTCGAAGAGTTCGACCACATGAAATTATCCAACACTCGATCGAGAAAGTATTGAACAGTCCATGGTTGACAAATATCTCACCTGAAATTCAAACCAGATATCGTGAGGCAAAGGGAGAATACACGATAAGGCCGTTCAGTTTGACCAGATACGAACTAGTCGTATGGAGATATGAGCTGGTCGTAGACTGGTCGAACATAATCACTAAGTGGTCGAAACCTGCTCGTAAGGAGTTACGAACTAGTCAAGACTAAATATGAACTAGTCTTATAGAGATATGAGCTGGTCGTTAGTGATAAGGACATGGTCATAGATCATATTGCATTAAGGTTCGTCCGATATAATTTGTGTGTATTCGGGAATCATTATGTCCTGCTAGGAGCCGCTAACGACTCGTGGTCGGAAAGGAGTTTCCGAGTTACAACCGAATACGCATGAACCTACAGGGTCACACACTTAACGGGTTTGAACAAAACGTGTTCGAATAGGATCCATCATGGGCGTTATACAAGGAGATGCTTGAGGCTATTGGGTGAGATGCGATACACGTGAATTGTTCCACCAAAACCCTAGCCGCCATCTTCTCAAGAGGGCCCTGCTGTGCAAATTGGTTCTAGCACACTGGCGTACGGTGTTCCATCCCTGGACATGTGGATACTATAGAGGCGTTGTTGCGGTTGCTGTTGCGCTTGAGGACGATCCACGATCTTGGCTGTCGTAGCAAAAAGGACTAGACAGTAAAAAAGAGGGGACCCCTGGTATACATGGGGTATCTGAAGGGTCCTCGAAGAAGGGACTGGTTGTCAGGAAATGCACTGTGTATTTGCCTTAAAAAAGCCTTGTTCTTACATGGGGGTGGAGAGATATTTATAGCCAAATAACTGGGTACATTAGATTACATATATACCCCTACAAAGGTACTGTCAGAGTAGGGACAGTAGGGTCCTCTCCTACCCCTAGGCGTAGCTTTTGGTCCACCTATCTTCTCCCTTTCCTCTGGACAGGGCTGCTTCGGACACCCTTCGAACGCCCCTCGAGCCTCCTTCGGCCGCGACTTCGGAAGACCCTTCGGAGGCTTCGGGTCGCCCTCGGGGTACCTCCCGTACCCCTCGGAAGACCTTTCGGAGGCTTCGGGTCGCCCTCGAGGTACCTCCTACACCCCTCAGGGACACTCCGGAGGCTTCGGGTCGAGGTACCCTTCATCGACCCTTTGGAGACTTCGGGCCGCCCTCGGGGCACCTACTGTAGCTTTGGTACTGTTTTGCCAGGTTGGTGGGGCCGGTGGGCTGCCCATACGGCAAGCACCTCACGGTCGATGTCTTGCTTCGTTAGGGCTAAAACCGCGCCTTTACCCCGGAGGGTCCAGGCACACCGTCCCCTTTGGCCTGGCGAAGCGCTTTGTTTGCTCTGAGGGATTTGCCCCGAATGCATTCTCAGGTGGTGCGCGTCGGGTGGTTGATGGTGCTAGCGTCTGTTCAGGTTCTGTACGTTGTTTCTGCAATGATGGCGCCCCCTTGGGGGGCGTGTGCGGTGGGTGGCTGTTGCGTACCATTAGGGCTGTGTGTTTTTGACATTTGTTAAGGTTGCACTGGTTCGTGGCTCTTCAGTTTTCGCCCCTTTTTGTCCGTTGGTGTTCTTGGTGGCTATAAATAGTCACCCCCTTTGTCGCCATCTCGGCTCTCATTGTCTTTGCCTTGTAGTAGTCTTTCTTTCTTGCGTGCCGCTGCAAGTTGCGAGGGTTTGGTTTGCACTCTTCGGGTATGGCGAGGTGTGGCAGGGACGGAAGGGGTGAACCTGCGTATACGAGCGATTTGGGGAGGTCTATTGTGACGAGCCTTGTTCTTCAGACGCTCGTGAGCGAGGGCAAGCTCAGGGATCTTACGAAGGTCCGCGCTCCTGGGTCGGAGACGGTTCTTGCTCCCCGGGATGACGAGGTTGTTATCTTTGTTGCATTTCTGGATGCAGGCCTTCGGATTCCCTACGTCGATCTGGTGTCCAAAGTGATGTGGCTATACGGAGTGGAGCTGGCTCAACTGATGCCAAACTCCATTGTAAAGTTTGGTGTCTTTGAATGGATATCGAGGTCTGCTAGAGTTGCTATTGAGGGGGGTGAGGGTCGCCTCTTCGCCTACCTTCATGATGGGCGTTGCCAGCTGAAGAAGAAGAAGAGCTCGGGCGAGACTCTTAACTATGGCAGTGTTAACTTTCAACCGAAGGCGCGTTGCCAAGTATATGTTCCTACCGCGGCGGCGTGCAATCGCTGGGATACAGACTGGACGCGGAAGTGGTTCTATCATACTAGTCCAGTGGCGGATGGTCTTCGATCTCGGGGCGAGCTGATTCAGCTGGTTGCTACCCTCGAGATTGTGCTTAGTTCCCGGGAGGATGCCCTCCTTCACCTTCTTCTTGACACGACGAAGCGGCTATCTACGCGGGACTTGCTGGAGGGGTTCTGCGCTTTCGGGATTTGGCCTTTGGCCAAGGAGTGGAAGCTGGAACTTGGGGCTTCAGATACGGGGCTCCCGTCTTTGACCGTGGAGGGTCGTAAAGGTATGCTTTTCCTTGTGCCCCCGTTCGTTTATTCTACTTTGACGTTTGCACTAACACGAACGCGGTAATTGTGCTAGTTACGCCCATCTCCGAAGCGGCGCATGCTGCGGAGGTGCTCCTCGGCCCGTACACGGGCGAGGAGCACTCGAAGAGTTGCCTGGTTGTGAGGGAGCCTCGCTTGATCCGCGCGTACGATGCGTCGATTCGTCTGGCTGAGCGAGCCGAACTTGACACCGGGAAGAAGAAACGTGTCCGCGCGCCTGAGGTCGACATCGTGGGACCAATTGCTGCGGAACCTCTTTGTGCCATTCGGCCTTGCGATGGCGTCGGTCCTTCGCGCAGCTTTGATGCTTTCGAGGAGCGGCCGACCAAGAAGGTTGCCGAAGGCCCCCAGGTGCGTGCTGAGCGCTTTGTGTTTAGTAGCGCATCCTCCAATAATGAGGCCGCTTCGCACGCAACTGGGGTCACCGGTCGTACTGAATCCGCAGGTGCACAAAGCGATAGGTATGATCGGTTTTACGGGTCTTGTTGCGGCGGAGTCTTCCAGCGGGGC
The DNA here is from genome assembly GCA_036346405.1 of Phyllostachys edulis. NCBI lineage: Eukaryota > Viridiplantae > Streptophyta > Magnoliopsida > Poales > Poaceae > Phyllostachys > Phyllostachys edulis. The sequence continues at coordinate 40,794,613 of CM070545.1, forward strand.
TACTCCATCGCATGCTGATAGAATGGACCTCGAAGGCCTTGGGGATGTCCCTGCCACGCTGCACGTGGATGCTGGTGAGTAACCTCTACTTATTTATTCCTAATCCTCCGTGTTGCTGGCTGTTACTTAAATTACTGGTTACACAGTGCCGAGCAAGGGCGGTGGCAATGACGATGACGAGGAGGGTTCCGTCGGCCTTGCCCGCGACGGTGGTTGTAGGCGCGGTGGACCTGGGTCCGCTGCGCTACAACGATTTCAAGGTGACGCCAGGCGCCACCATTGTCTGCGAGGCGGTTGCTGATTTTGCTGCCCCGCCGCTTGTGCGGGAGCTTTTTGTGAGGGCTTCGCTGAAGGATATGTTTGCCAGCATCGAGGCGAATGCTGCGAAGGTCACTTTTGCTTGTTACGCATGCACGCTGCTGCCGATATGATTGTTTGTATGCATGACCTTTTGCTTTGCACGCAGATTTTGATATTGTCTCGGGCTCTGAATGCTGACATCTCCCAGGTGTACTCGGAGATTCAGTAGAGGGTCAATGAGGGGCATGCCCGGAACGAGGTCTTGAGCTTCGATTGCGAGACTATTTCTGAGAGAGTTAAGAGTTTGGATGCCCGGTTGGCGGGGCTAGAGGCGGAGCGCACCCTACTTTGGGGCGAAGTGGCAGACGCAAACAAGGAGCGTACTGCCCTTCGTGGTGAAGTGAAGGATCTGCGGAGCGTCTGGACTTCGCTTGAAGAGGAAATCAAGTGCGAGAGGGGCTGTCGATCATTTGTTGAAATTTGCTGCTGAGGAGTCCACGGAGGCTCTAGAGGATGCTTTGGCAGAGCTGGGTGCCGTCCCTCCAGAGAGGAGCCACCGTCCGGCTGGGATGGATATAACCTTAGAGTGCCTCCGACGTGGCGACGAAGTGTGCGTGCCTGCGGCTCGCGCCTATGGTGACCACTGTGCGAAGGCCGCTTGGTTGGCGACCCTTGCGTCGCTTGACAAGGCGGGGTGCACTCACCTAGATGCGGTCGGCACTCGCTCCGTTGCCGTGGCTACGGCGGACGAGGTTGCTGCTGCGCATTGCCGGACGCGGAAGGCGAGCAAAGTCCTACAGCATGACTTTTGGATATGTTGCGCGGATACGATGCTGCCACGAAGTCCTTCTGAGCTGTTCAGGCTCAGCAAGCGAAGGGGCAATCTTTGGCAGAGGATCGTGAAGCTGGCAAGCGGGGGTCCACCCACGGAGACAAGGTGTGAGCCCCTCGCCTGCTGTTTAGAAAGCTAGGGTCTGAATTTTTTTGTATTTTGCGCGCTCCGCTTTTGTTTGTTGTTCACCGGAGCCGCTTTCCTTTGTGGAGGTTGGCCTCTTTTTGTGTAACGACCTATGTTTTTAAATGGAATATTTTCGGCCATGATTGGCCGTTTTGCTCTTCGTTCAATTACTGTTTAAAGTTGGGCCTCGTATTCTATACAGGGAGAACGATGCTTGTTTAAGCGCGCCACGCAACGGGGTCCTTGCCTGTCCCTAGGGCAAAGGACTAAGAGTACTGTTCCTACGTGCACGTCGAAGTACAAACGCACTCTTCTGTCGAAGTTGTCTCTGCGGATATGCTACCGGGGTGTTATATGCTATGGTGCTAAGTGGCAACGTTGGAAGAAGACTAACCCTACGGGCTCTATGAAGACGTTCTTTCGTTTCCACGTGCAGAAGGCTGTGAGGGCCCGGGAGGAGATCTGGGCTTCCTGGGAGTGCAGGGTTGTGGCGTTTGCGTCAAGAGGACCTTCCCAGCACTCAACCTCGCTGGAGGTTTCGACAAGCTCATCTGATACACCCGAAGACTAGGCAACGGCACGGGAATATGCGGAGTTGATGGCTGCCCAGTTCTCGGATGAGGAACTGCTGGAGTGGACGACCTGCAAGGAAGAGTGGGACTTTGTCCCTTAGGTGTACGATGTGTGCGAAAGAAACGCTTACGAGGTGGTGCCCGCACGTGTAGTACGCACGGGCAGAGGTGTCCGGGTATGTGGACTGAATGATCTTCGTGGGTTCTTCGCACACACACTGCGGGACTGGAAACGCTGGTGGTAACGGAGCATCCTTCAATGAAAAATCTGGGTATCGTAGAAGTTTGGCCTTCTGCGCAAGCCACTTGTGCTTCTGCAACATCCTCGCGTAGAAGTTTGCCGACGAGTCCGACATGTTTTAGTCCCACCAAATGTTTCGCTGTAGAGAACAGAACAAGGCAGGCAATACATTAAATTACGACTTTGAATGACGACTAGATGAGCTCAGTCTGTTGGGGCAATCCTTCATTGGGTGCCAAGGGGTCTTACATATCTTGCACTTGATCGTGTGGCTAAGACTGGTACGTTGGCTGGCATTCATGTTGTTTCAAAAGCGCTCTATCTGCCGTCGTCCCTTCCCTATTGTCTTCAAGGCCTTGTTTAGGCCCTATTGCACCCTGTCCGGCCATAGATCCTTGTAGTTCATATCCAAGGATTACGAGTGAAACTCTGCACTCCATGTACCGAAAAGGTCTTGCATGTCGTAGTACTCGGAGATGTAGAGTGTAGACATGTGTCTCATTTGCGCACACGCCTTGTACACATGCGAGCATGGCTTATGCAGGAGCTTCGGCTTGTTGAAGGTGTACGTCACCACATCACCTAGGATGCATTCCTGTTTCCTCCCCCCCCCCCCAGCATGATTGTTGGCATATTTTTGCTGCAACATGATCTCGTACTTCCTCCTGAGACCATCGATTACCCGGATGTCGTGCATTCCAGTCTTCTGCATCTTCTGGTCTTATACCTCTACATACTCTCGGACCACTGCTTGCCTTCTTCTAGTTGACGCCTCGCTACGGTGGCTCTATTGACGAAGTAACCGACCTTACGAGTCCATGTCTCCTCGACGATCGCGGTGATAGGAATGCACTGCACACCTTTGAGCACGCTGTTGTACACCTAGGACATGTTGGTCGTCATAATTCCGTACCTCACACCGTCTGTGTTATAGATCAGAGACCATTTCGCCAACTCGGGAGCATGGAGATTAATCCACTACGTGAAACTTACGCTGCTCTTAGATTGCCCGCTTGCGGCCTGCTATCCCTCTTGTGCGTTCGGAGGGGACTCCCCTGCATGCCTCGTAGTCCGATGTTCGAGATCTGTCCAGATGGCCTCGAACTTCCGCCTCTGGTTCTGAAGGCACAACGCCTTGAACGTCTTCATAAGTTCCTGACTGCAGAGCCGCGTGAAGAAGTTCGATGCAAGATGTCTCACGCACCACCGGGATTCCACATCGTTCCACTAGTGAGGCGGTTCTGTCCCATTCTTCATGGTGTTAAGAGCCAACAACAACCCAGCATTGCGGTCCATGATAAGGCATACATTGGGCCGGTCTCCCACAACCACCCGCTTCACATTGGCCAGGAACCATAGCCAACTAGATGTGTTCTCATTCTCCACAATGGCGAAAGCAACCGAGAGGAGCTGGTCATTCGCGTCGGCCGCCACCGCGGTGAGAATGGTGCCCTTATACCTCCCTGTGAGGAAAATGCCGTCTATCGTGAGCACAGGATAACAGAACCTGAAGCCCTCTATGGCTTGGGCAAAGGCCCAGAACACGCGGTCCAGTATGAAGCAGTTGGGGCCTCCATCACTATCTTTACTTTCAAGCTTGTTTATGTACAAGCCAAGGTTTGCCGCGGCAATCTGGTGAAGCATTCTCGGCACAAGGTTGTAAGCCCCTTCGTATGTCCCGTACATGGACTCAATAACCTTCTACTTCACTCGTTGAACCTTGCTGTAACTGACTGGATAACCAACCATATTGGCGACTTCCGACATCAGCATCTTGGGGGAGACGGAGACGTCCGCCACAACCAGGTGACTGATGAGGCTTTCCACATATGCGGAGGTAACATTTCGATGCTGCCGGAGCAGCTCGCTAAGCTCGCAAGTGTGTTCGGTCACCACCTTGACCGCGAAGACCGAGCCAAACAACTTTGCTCAGTGAGCGCTGACCTTGCCAGGGCAACCATCCACTACGCACTTCACTATGTAATGTCCTGGGTTAGACCGGTGCACCCGGTACACACGGTTGATGGACAAGGCATACCATGCTATAGCTTGTTGCACGTTAGCCTTGCTAGGGAAGTGCTGCCCAACTAAGAGGGTGTCGGCATCGAACCCCCACTCGGACCTCTCTGCTTGCGGTAGTATGAGCTAGCGTAGTGTGATATCATCAAGTCTGGATACCACATAAGGCACCTTCGATGACACAATTCTGTCGTTTGGACCACCAGCCTGGTGTGTGTCCTCCTCGCCACCATCCGAGCTCGGGTCGGTGTCCTCATCGGACTCCAACCCGAGAGGCTAGCCTGGGAGATACTCGTGGCAGTCAATGCAGGCCAACCACTACAGTGCCGCCCCCTCATTTTGCACAAAGTTATGTGCAAGTCTTCCCTCCAAAACAACACATTTCGTGCTGCCTTCTTCAAGCTCCCCCTGCGGTTGCCCACTTGCAGAGGCCCCAACATCATGAAGGTTTCCCGACGCCCTACATACGAAATTCACATACACTATCGACCTCCCGTAAATGGCCGCCACGGGCTGGGAGACAATCTGCATGTACTGGCTCCATGCTACACTTTCATTCACCTTGACCAGCTCCCACACAGCATTCATGCAAGTGATCCCCTCGACCACAAGTTTCTTCATCATTGCCTCCGTGACGAACTCCCTCCGGATGTAGCTTCGAAGCTCGTGAATATTCATTGCATCGAGCCCCTCCACCCGGACCACCTTGTACTAGCATCTCGATAGGTCCAACCCATCGAGTCTAGCCTGTACGAGACCATCACCGTAAAACAGTACCAAGTCTTGCATGTTCGACATTACCTAAAGCCACAACAACTCGATCTGCGGTACGCGATATAACAAACATGGCACGTAGTAACCACAAATTTAATATGACTGAACTAATTAATAGTACATAATTACAAGTAATCTAATCATCACTAATTACCCACGGCACAAACAATGATGACAAATTGCATGCAAGTGATCAATTACATACGTGTAATTAAATATGAATAATTAATTAAATACCAAAAATTTAATTACTCCTCCAAAAATTAATTACAAGTAATTTATTAATGCTGTACTTACCACTATTAAACCACGACTCAAAGTAACACGATATCTTAATTACCACAGGTTCATTACCACTAAATTAATTATGGCCAACTAATTTGCACTAAATTGGTTATGCCAAACTAATTGTTAGTAAACTAATTATGATTGATTAATTACCACTACATTAATTATTAGTAGTTAATTTCCGCTAATTTAATATGTTGGACTGGTTACCACTAAACTAATTGCGACTATTTAATTTCAACTCATTTTCAACCACTAATTCATACTGAAAATAACAAAGCCTAATTTATTGTCAGACCCCCGGGCGTAGAATACCTGAAGATCTTATGTGTATATAGTGCTAGTCCCAGGAATAAAGGCTAGCACACACATTCACAATATTTGGCATCACATTCATACATTCATAATCTAAAGTAAAGCAAAAGGGACATTCTACTTAAGCTATTACAATAGTTATTACAAACCACGGCCGACCGGCCAAATAAAAGCAGTTATCAAAGTAAGTAAAGTCACAGCAGAAGACATAGTAGTAGTAGTAGTAGCAAAAGTCCAGCGGCATGCCCATCTGATCCCTCAAGCAACCGACAAGGAAACAATGCCTAAGTAGACCCGTCACAGAACCCCTCGGTGCCAGGTGCAAAGAACTCGTCGTCTGGCGTTGGATCATCTGTAAATTCTAAACCAACAACAATAGCAAGATTGAGTACTTATGTACTCAGCAAGACTTGTAGTGTATCACAAAATCATATTAGATGCAAGGCTGTCAAAGGTGTAGCCCTACTCTACAAGTTCTTTTGCACAAAGCCAAGTTTATTTGCAATAATCGCAAGTAATAATTTGGAACGAAATTTGAAAGAGTAAGTACTGGACAGTAAATAAAGTAACTGAACAAGTAACAACAAACACTCACAACCCTACCCGGTTGTAAGCAAGAATATAATCAATATTTCGCCATAGAAATGGCACTGACAAATTCATGTTCAACCATAAAAATGGCAATCCTGCTATAGAAATAGCAAATCAGTCATAGAAATGACAACTCTGCCATGGACATAGCAACAAAACTATAGAAATGGCAGTTAACTCAACAAATGGAAAACCCCATGTCATTACCCCAATCTTTTGTGACAAAACCGTTTGGAAAACAAAAGCTACCGCCATACCAGCCGCACTAGGTATGCTCATGACCGCGAGCGCGACTATTCGAATAGCTGGATCTTTGAGTTGGACGGCTTGGATTTGTGATTCAAGAGTAGGTTGCAGGGCCAAGGTGGCAACATATCCTTCCTCAACTATTTCTAAGTTGAGTTTCTGAAATTCTTCATGTAGCATCGGTTGATTTTCTTCGATCGATGCCCTCATGTAGTGAGGTTTTTGGCTCAGAGCATCGGCTACTACATTGGCCTTACCAGGGTGGTAATGAATGCCTAAGTCATAGTCTTTGATTAATTCAAGCCACCTTCGTTGCCTTAGATTGAGATCTGGCTGTGTGAAGAAATACTTCAGGCTTTTATGATCTGAGTATATCTCACACCGGTTGCCAATAAGATAATGCCTCCAAATTTTGAGAGCATGAACCACTGCTGCTAACTCCAAATCATGGGTTGGATAATTAGCTTCATGTGGTCGCAGTTGACGCGAGGCATAAACCACTACCTTGCCTTCTTGCATTAGCACACATCCAAGGCCGTGGCGAGATGCATCACAATATACCATGAAGTCTTTGTGTATGTCAGGCAGAGTGAGCACTAGGGCTGATGTGAGCCTTTTCCTTAACTCACGGAAACTCTCATCACACGAGGCTATCCATTCAAACTTCTTTTCCTTCTTCAGAAGCTGAGTCATTGGTCTTGCAATCTTGGAGAAGTTTTCGCTAAATCGGCGGTAATATCCCACCAAACCGAGGAAACTTCAGACTTCATGAACGGTTCGGGGTTGCTTCCAATCTAGAACCTCTTGGATCTTGCTTGGGTTTACTGCCACACCTCTTTTGGATAGAATGTGGCCTAGGAATCCGACTTCTTTAAGCCAGAATTCACATTTGCTGAACTTGGCATACAATTGATGCTCACGCAGCTTGTCGAGCACTAAACGCAAATGTTGTTCGTGCTCTTCTCCAGTTTTGGAATATATGGGGATATCATCGATGAAGACCACTACGAACCGATCCAAATACTCCATAAAGATCTTGTTCACGAACCGATCCAAATACTCCATAAAGATCTTGTTCATGAGTTTCATGAAATTCGCAGGAGCATTGGTAAGTCCGAAAGACATTACGGTATAGTCATACAAACCGTAACAGGTAGTGAAGGTGGTCTTCAGAATATCTTCAGGTCTGACCTTGAGCTAAAAATATCTAGTTCTCAGGTCTATCTTAGAGAAAATGCAGGCACCATTCATTTGATCGAACAAGTCATCAATCCTTGGAAGAGGATATTTATTTTTGATGGTGACTTCGTTCAAAGGGCGGTAGTCGACGCACATGCGTAAACTGCCGTCCTTCTTTGTGACAAACAAGGCTGGACATCCCCATGGACGAGCTGTGGCAAATGAATCCCTTGTCCAGCTGTTCCTTGAGTTGTTTCTTCAATTCAGCTAACTCATCAGAATCCATATGATAGGGCCGTTTGGATATAGGTGCTGTCCCGGGTATTAAGTCGATCACGAATTCTATGTCCCGATCGGGCAGCATTCCTGGCGGTTCATCTGGAAAGACATCGGGATACGCGCATACCATGGGCACTTGACTAAGTTCTAGGACTGTTATGGAATTGAGTTTGGGCTATTGCGACAAAGCGCCATATGTGGGGACAAGGTCGATGCACTCTCTGTCAGAGTTGACTAGAGAAACTGCTCGTCTAGCGCAATCAATAACCCCCTGATGATTGGATAACCAATCCATCCCAAGGATTATATCTATCCTAGGCATATCTATCATGATAAGGTCGGCTTTGAATCATACTCCATTGATTTCAATTGGAACACCTAGACATCCGTGTTTTGTTCTCATGACAGATCCAGGTGAGTGAACTATCATGGTACTTTGTAAAGATGCAGCTTCTAGTTCTTGTTGTAGGGCAAACTTTTGAGACACAAAGGAATGAGTTGCTCCGGAATCAAATAATGCTAAGATAGGTACCGAGTGTACGAGAATCGTACCCGTTACCACATCAAGTGATGCGTCGACCTCCTCAGCAGTAGTGTGGTTGAGACGACCTCGTCCATTACCTTGCACCGGCTTGGGCGGTTGCTGTCCGCCTGAGCCTTGAGCAAGGCCCTAGGGTCACTGCTGGACACCAAATGGTGGAGGTTGAGGCACTGGAACATTCTTCTTTGGACACTTGTTGGTATAATGTCCGTGCTCATTGCAGTTGAAGCATGTGATGTTTGCCGTCGGATTTTGAGCACTGGACTGCTGACTTTGGCGGTTATATTGTTGAACCGTTGATTGTTGTGGACGGGGAAGTGGCGCTTGAGGCCTCTGAGATGATGATACTAGAGGGCAAGCATTTGAAGGCTGCCAAGTTCGAGGTCTTTGCTGACTGCTGCTTGCTGATTTCTGTGCAAGCCATTTGCGCTTGTGGCTTTCAACATCTGCTCGAGTGCTATCTTCAACCCGAATTGGTTTGTTGATCAATTCCTAGAAGTTGGAGACATCATGGGCAGCAAGCTACCATTTCATCTCATTGTTGAGTCATTCCCGGAAAGAGCAATCCTTCTTTCTTCAGTGGGTATCTCGGACGCCGCATAGTGGGCGAGATAGTTGAAACGGTGTAGGAATTCCATCACAGTCTGGTTCCCTTACCGAAGTTCATAGAACTCTCATCTCTTAATATCCATGATGCTTGAAGGGATGTGAGCATTACGGAAAGCTTCTTTGAAAGCGGCCCAAGTGAGAGTCTAGCTTTCTGGAAGCATGGCCTGATGATTCTCCCACGGGCATACCGCTTGCACCTGGCCCGGTAGGATCGTCATAAAGACCTTCTTTTCATCGGTGCACTGGGCAATAATCAGCTTGCTCTCCACTGTATGAAGCCAATCATCAGCGTCGAGGGGATCGACAGCTGATGTGAAAGTGGGTGGCCGGGTTCGCATGAACTCACCCATTCTGGATGAGGGCTGGTTGATTGCAGCTCCATTTCCTCCGGCGACAGTGCCAAGAGCTGCAGTATTCTGAACCAACTATTGGAGCAGTAGAGTGTTGGTCTGCCATCCTTGATCAATCATGGAGAGTACTTGGGCCATGATGGGCAGCGGTGGCAAAACTTCCATGTCTGCAGTAGCGGTAGACTGAGGCTGATCCGCTTGTTCTGTTGTTGCAGACGGATGTTGGGGATTAGGTAGTGAAGGTACAAGAGTCTCGTTCTCTGAGGGTTGGGATCCAGAGGGGGCTCCTGCTGCCATGAGTTGGTGAACTGAGCATGTTACTAGCATCCTGATCGAAACAACAGGTAGAGTAAACAAATGTTCGCAGGATACGAAGGAATAAGCAGAAGTAAAGTGGGTCAGCAAGCAACTTCCTCCCAAACTATTGTAACTCAGTAAAACTGCTAGCATGCATATTTGTAAGATTTAGGGGCAGCACATATGAATTTTTAACATACTAGTTAAACATTACATGGCACACATGCCCGTTGTTTCACAAAACAAAAGGGATTGCTGCGGCAGGAGATGGCAGCAAGGGGCAGCCGGGAGATGTGCTGGTCGTGGCAGTGTAGGCAGGGGCGATTGGCTGCCACGGCAGACAAAGGTAGCTGCGGCAGGCCCGTTCAGTGGTTGCCACGGTAGGAAGGCGGAGTTACCGCGGTAGCTGCGGTAGGCCTGTTCAAAACATGGCCGATTTTGGGGGGTCTTGGAGGGCAATTGGCGCAAGATAGTCATCTTTATTGGATGCATGTCGTCGTTAGCTTTCCGAAAAGTACAAAAATGTTGAATTCCGACTCCGTATGCAAAAATTATGCCCGTTTTACTGAAGGGGTGTCGGAAACAGACTCAAATTCATTTCGGCCTCAATTGAAACTGCTATAACTTTTGATCCCTTGGGCCAAACTTGCTCAAATTTTTCTTGGAGGCTTTTGGATGTATGAAGGACGGCTCTACCAAATTTCACTATTTTTGGCGAAGGTTTGATGCACTTTCCAAATTTTGAAAGGGGAACACTATTTCTGTTTTTCTTCTCTCCTTTTTTTCTTCTTTTTTTTTCCTTTTTCTTTTCTTTTCTGTCCCCAACCGAAATCAAACTCTGCTCTTTTCCTTTTTTTTCTTTCTTTTCTCTTGAACATGAATTGGAACCCAATCCAATCTAGGGCTTCCCTTTTACTTTCCTTGATGAAACCGAAACCAAACCACGGTAGGAGAGGCAGCGAGGGGCAAGATGTTGAAGTTGTCGTGGTAGTGAAATTTGTGGCGGCAGTCTTTGAGGATTCTTCTTGCAGCAGATGGCGACAAGGGGTGTTGGGAGATGTCTTTGGTCATGATAGCGCTTGAGAAGCGATTAGCTACCGTGGCGAGAAAGGTAGTATGACGAACTGTTCGATGGTTCCCACGGTAGGAAGGCGGAGTTACATGTAGGCTGTGAGGTCCGTTCAAAAGATGGCCGATTTTGGGGGTCTTAGAGGGCGACTGGTGCAAGCTAGTCATTTTTATTGGATGCGCGTCGTCATTAGCTTTTCCAAAAGTACAAAAACGTCGAATTCTGACTCCGTATGCAAAAGTTATGCCCGTTTTACTGAAGAGGTGTCGGAAACGGACTCGAATTCGTTTCGGCCTCAATTGAAACTGCTATAACTTTTGATCTCATGGGCCAAACTTGCTCAAATTAGTTGTGGAGGCTTTTGGATGTATGAAGGACGGCTCCACTAAATTTCACTATTTTTGGCGAAGGTTTGATGCACTTTCCAAATTTCGGAAGGGGAACACTATTTCTGTTTTTCTTCTCTCCTTTTTTTTCTTCTTTTTTTTCTTTTTCTTTTCTTTTCTGTCCCTAATCGAAATCAAACTCTGCTCTTTTCCTTTTTTTTTCTTTCTTTTTTCTTGAACACGAATTGGAACCCATCAATTATGACACGAACACGGCAATCCTTGACGATGAGGAACATCTGAAACAAATTATGGCGTTGTAGCTTCTCTGTTTGCTCCCTTTGAGTGCTCAATACTCGCTGCACAATTAGGGTCCTATAATTCTCTGTAGCAGCGGCACCTAAAATTTCATCACCATCGCTATCTGCCTCATGATCATCATCATTACCTGCAAGGTTAGCGGCAAGAGTATATTCATCCTCAACATCACTAGCACTTACATAACCACTGTCGTCTGTCGCAATGTACGCTCGCTGACTTGGACAATCTCTCATGAAGTGGCCCATTTCTTTACAACGGTGGCACACAATTCCCGTCGTACGACCCGTGAAAGCAACCGATGAAGAGCTCTACGCTGGTGCCTGCACACTAGTAGATTTGCTCGTCTCGGGTGCGCGTGACGGTGGGGGCGGTGCTACTAAACGCGCCCTACTCACAGAGGGGGCAGCAGACCGAAAGACAGGAGGTGGGGCTGTGTTGGCTTGCCCCGGTGTCGATCTCGATGTAGACGTACTTCCAAAGTTGCTCCTAGTCCTTTGTTGTTTACCCTGCAATTCCTTTTCTGCCAAAGAAGCAAGCTGGAACAACCTATAGATATCATTATAGTCTTTGTAATCAACTATGTCATGAATTTCACGCCTTAAGCCCCCATAAAAGTGAGCCATCTTATCCTCCTTATCCTCCTCATCCTCGACAACATTACAACGCAGCATGCCTATTTGTAGTTCTTAATAATATTCCTCAACAGAGCTATTACCTTAGTCTAAGCGCTGCAATTTCTTAAGCATATCACGTTTAAAAGCAGGAGGAACAAATCTAGCACGCATAGCTGCCTTCAATCTATCCCATGTATCAAGTGTTAAGCCAGAATTAACTACTTGATTCCACCAAATGATAGCAAAATCTTTAAATTCACTAGTAGCTTGTCTGACTCTATGCACTTCAGGAACTAGATGGGCATTAAATTTTTGTTCAATTGTCATCTCCCAATCTAGATAAATTTCAGCATCATAAACACCCGCAAAAGATGGTATGGTAAATTTAACTTTAGCAAATGGGTCATCATTAACACGAGCATTGTGGTGCTGAAAATTATTACCTCCCATACCGTGACGGTTGTGATGTAGGCGGTGTCGTTGACGTGCATCTTGGGCAGCAAGAGCAGCGCCGGGGTCGCGGTTTTGCCTCTCATTATCATCTCCCTCCTCAAAATCTTGGGCTGCATCGTGATCATACTCGTGTCCATTGTTTGGTGGCCGATTCACCATTCTTTCAAGGCGTGTAGTGAGCGCTGCAATACTATCGTTGATGGAGCGCTGCAACATAACCGTCGTAGTTTGAAGCTTCCTGTCGATGTCCTCATTAATGGTAGTGCGTTGTTCATCCAAAAGCGTCATGAGTTCTCCCTTTACAACACACTCTTTCTCATCAAATGTCTCACCTGTCATGGTTAGTAGAAAACAAAACACAACACAAAGGTATTACCCCTATCAACTACTAGGTGGTGGAAGGTGGAATCACACACTCTCAAGCGTCTTACCACACTCTTACAAGTGTTCTTACCAATGCAGCAGGTGGTACAGCCGGTGGTTGGTTCGTGATACTGTGTCGAGCATGGGTTCAATTGCAAGAGGGGACCTGTTCTGATCAAGAGTAGGTGGAGCTTGGAAGGCTTCAATATGGTAGCAAGGATCAGCAATAATCAGATCAGTTAATGCAAGTTTAAAAATCGTTCAAAGTACTAGTCAAAGTTACTGATCCTAGCCTAATCAAAGCTAGCTAATCGAAGCCCTACTAAGAGATGTGTATGTACACACACGCAATGATCAATGTGACTCGATGTAAGCAATGGAAAACCTCACAACAAGTGCTAGGAGAGACGCTAACCAATCTACTCAAACTTATTTGTAGGGCACAAGATTGTTCGCACGACGTAGAGCACAAAAGACAGCAATATCGGTATCAGTGCAATGCAAACAACCCTCTAGATTGAGCAGAAACAACAGCTAGTCTCAAACGATGAAAAAACATAGTTTTATATGGCTTATATATACTCGTTTGAAAGGTTTCGACGAGATCGACAACTTTGCAGTTGAGACGAACGCCAAATTCCGAAGGGAAGACTGAACGAATTGGCAAAAACAGAAACCGAAAACATGCGACGCGATTTCAAGGCCCGTTCAAAAGATGGCCGATTTTTGGGGTCTTGGAGGGCGACTGGTGCAATCTGGTCATTTTTAATGGATGCGCGTCGTCGTTAGCTTTCCGAAAAGTACAAAAACGTCGAATTCCGACTTCGTATGCAAAAGTTATGCCTGTTTTACTGAAGGGGTGTCAGAAACGGACTCGAATTCATTTCTGCCTCAATTGAAATTGCTATAACTTTTGATCCGTGGTCCAAACTTGCTCAAATTTTTTGTGGAGGCTTTTGGATGTATGAAGGACGGCTCGACCAAATTTCACTATTTTTGGCGAATGTTTGATGCACTTTCCAAATTTCGAAACGAGAACACTATTTCTGTTTTTCTTCTCTCCTTGTTTTTCATTCTTTTTTTCTTTTTGTTTTCTTTTCTGTCCCCAACCGAAATCAAACTCTGCTCTTTTCCTTTTTTATTCTTTCTTTTCTCTTGAACACGAATTGGAACCCAATCCAATCTAGGGCTTCCCTTTTACTTTCCTTGATGAGACCGAAACCAAACCACGGCGGCAGAGGCAGCGAGGGGCAAGATGTTAAAGTTGCCACGGTAGTGAGGCGATGTGACAGTCTTTGGCGATTCTTCTTGGCAGAGATGGCAACAAGGGGCGGCCGGGAGATGTGCTGGTCGCAGCAGCAGCAGTAGAAGCGATTATCGCCGCGCAAAGAAAGGTAGCGCGCAGTTCGATGGTTGCCAAGGTAGGAAGGAGGAGTTACCGAGGTAGCTACGGTAGGCCCATTCAAAAGATGGCCGATTTTGGGGGTTTTGGAGGGTGACTGGCGCAAGCTGGTCATTTTTATTGGATGCGCGTCGTCGTTAGCTTTCCGAAAAGTACAAAAACGTCGAATTCTGACTCCGTATGCAAAAGTTATGCCCGTTTTACTGAAAGGGTGTTGGAAACGGACTCGAATTCGTTTCAGCCTCAATTGAAACTACTATAATTTTTGATCCCGTGGGCCAAACTTGCTCAAATTTTTCGTGGAGGCTTTTGGATGTATGAAGGACGGCTCCACCAAATTTCACTATTTTTGGCGAAGGTTTGATGCACTTTCCAAATTTCAGAAGGGGAACACTATTTCTGTTTTTCTTCTCTCCCTTTTTTCTTCTTTTTTTTCTTTTTCTTTTCTTTTCTGTCCCTAACCAAAATCAAACTCAGCTCTTTTTTTTCTTTCTTTTCTCTTGAACACGAATTGGAACCCAATCCAATCTAGGTCTTCCCTTTTACTTTCCTTGAAGAGACCGAAACCAAACCGCGGCAGGAGAGGCAGCGAGGGGCAAGATGTTGAAGTTGCCAGAGCGAGGGGTCATGCACCAGTCTTTGTGGATTCTTTGCTGCGAAGATGGAAGCAAGGCGGCGGAGATGTCTGGTGGCGGCAACAGAGGCAGGGGGTGATTGGCTACGGCGGCAGAGAAAGGTAGCTGCTGCAGGCCCGTTCAGTGGTTGCCACGGTAGGAAGGCGGAGTTACTGCGGTGGCCGCGGTAGGTCCGTTCAAAAGATGGCCGATTTTGTGTGTCTTGGAGGGCGACTGATGCAATCTGGTTGTTTTTATTGGATGCGTGTCGTCGTTAACTTTCCGAAAAGTACAAAAACGTCGAATTCCAACTCCGTATGCAAAAGTTATGCCCGTTTTACTGAAAGGGTGTTGGAAACGGACTCGAATTCGTTTCAGCCTCAATTGAAACTACTATAACTTTTGATCCCGTGGGCAAACTTGCTCAAATTTTTCATGGAGGCTTTTGGATGTATGAAGGACGGCTCCACCAAATTTCACTATTTTTGGCGAAGGTTTGATGCACTTTCCAAATTTCAGAAGGGGAATACTATTTCTGTTTTTCTTCTCTCCCTTTTTTCTTCTTTTTTTTTTCTTTTCTTTTCTGTCCCTAACCGAAATCAAACTCTGCTCTTTTCCTTTTTTTTTCTTTCTTTTCTCTTGAACACGAATTGGAACCCAATCCAATCTAGGTCTTCCCTTTTACTTTCCTTGATGAGAGCGAAACCAAACCGCGGCAGGAGAGGCAGCGAGGGGCAAGATGTTGAAGTTGCCGCGGCAATGAGGGGTATGGCGGCAGTCTTTGAGGATTCTTTTGCGGCAGAGATGGCGACAAGGGGCGGTGGGAGATGTCTGGTCATGGCGGTCTGGCGAAGCGATTATCGCGCGCAGAGAAAGGTAGCGGCAGTCCGCTCGATGGTTACCATGGTAGGAAGGCGGAGTTACCGTGGCAGGAAAGGTTTGGTATGGCGCGGCAAGGGGTGGTATGGCGCGGCAGGGGGTGGTATAGTGTGGCAAGAAACAAGGCGACACAGATTAAGCTATGCAAAGGAACACGATGCAAGCTAGACAAAGATGAACTAGACTCTAACTAAACTAGAAATCAGCAACCAGACACGACGATGCAATCAAAAAATTCAACAAGCAAAACTGAAAAGAAAAATTGCAATGGCTCAAAGGGTAATGGGACAGCGGAAGAACACAACGAACAAATTATTTTTGTGGGGCTAATTTTTTTGGGGGTTTTAGGATGATGAACATAAACTGATCTAAAAGGGAAAAGTTGTGATTACCTAACGGGCAACCTTTGCTCTTATACCACTTGATGTAACGGTGGCCCGATCTTCCGAAAGGTACTGATAAGTCGATTGTGGAGAACTCGACGTTGAAGATCCAAAGGCTCTGACCAAAACAGATCAAACCCCTCGCAATCACTACACCATTGCTCCGATGGTTATCAACCGTGCCGAACGCGGTTGACCTCGCCAAGAAGGCTATCTCCTGCAAGCGAATCGAGAACACAAGCAAGAGAGCAGAAGATGCAATCTGAAATTGTATTGCAAATAAATCTTTAAGCTCACAAGTTGGGGTTCCTCAACTGAACGTGCGGCGAGACTGCTAAGCAGAATAATCTCTTAAGAAAAACCCAAGGAAAACTAAATGGGTGTGGCCTCCTTATATAGGGGAGGGGGAGCCACACATAGAATAGAACTAAGGGGGTGGTACTATTCATAAGGGTACTGTTCACGTAAATAGTACCACTATGAACAGTGCGGCCCAAGGAGGGGAGCCCATTTGGGCCAAGTGACGCAGCATCTTCTTTTGATGATTGCGGTGCGCACAGAAGGAATTTGGAGATGAGGCCGGATCCGTTGGAAAGAGGACGAGATAAGCTTTCCATCAAGTACTCGTGGACCTCAAACGGACTCCGTATGTCAAAGTTATGCATATTTGAAGTCGATGCTATCTCTGAAGGCCGAGTTGGATGCTTGGTACGTGGAGTAGCAGCAAGGCATGTAGATGTAGCACCATGACATGTAGACGTAGCACCATGGCATGTAGACATAGCACCATGGCATGTAGACCAAGCTCGGCTCGTATGAGTAGACGTAGCTCGGTCCAACTGTGTAATATGGCAGTGTAGTAGCCAAAAGTCCTATCGGAGAAGATGTGGTTGAAGTAGAGGATGTTGTGCAACGGGTCGAAGCAGTGGTTGCATCCTTAGGGTTGATGTCCTCATCAGGAGCTACTGCACCTGCATAGATAGCCATCACCCGGTGGCAATGTCCGATGGTCGACATGCGAGGACGTCAGGTGCGGGGCTGCAGACAGGTGATAGGCTGAGGTAGCTCCTCCGCAGGGGCTAGAACTGCATCCTCTCCATACAACAACTCCCGGGAGAAGAAACCTTGGGCGACCATAGGAGCAATACTGTCCTCCAGTATGCAGATCCTCCGACGAGCCTCCAGAAGCTCGCGAGACACCCGACAGAGATATCCGTCAAGTGATCTCATCAGACCTGCGAGGTGCAGGTGAGGGGTAAGGAACTGTGTTCCCTCTACCTTGTAGGTAGGCTCCTCCTGGTCCGCAGCTCGGGCTGGAAAGTGAAAGAATGACTCCCGTAGCAACGGAAAGCTGGATCGCCGAAGTTCCTCCCCTGGATGAGCACCTGGGTGAGGTACTCAGTGGAGGCTGCACTCGCCGGTGCACTGTAGACTGTGTACTGCGGGGTGTGTGGCCACACAATGTGCTGCAACATCACCCAGAGAGTGTGTTGCAACGTGCCCTCCTCGAAGGCACTCGTGCGGTACTGCGGCTCCCACTGGTTGACCATCTACATGATTATAAAGAGAAGGAGAGTTAGAGATCAAATGACCAGAGTTATGGATAAGAATGACAGTAGTTAGGAAAGAATTTTCAGCACACACTTTTAACCATTCTTAGGTTCACTTACTAATTCCTTAAGGTTGTTAATCAGGTATTTCTACCCATTGGTCTTTATATAAGTAGACCTTTATAATTTCACTTCAAAATAACTCCAAATGAACGTAGAGAGGTTTAATAAGACAGTACATTACAAAAATTTCAGCAAGCAACACATTCTGAAATTTTATGAAAAGAGAGATCTAAAGTGGTATCCTTAGTAGTTCGAAGACGAATTCCTCAAAAGGACTTTATGTGATGTTTTGATAACATTTTGAAAACATTTTGACTCGGTTTTTAAAGTCCTAAGAGTAGTTTGATACTTTCATTTTCAGAGAGCATCCCATCTCTCAAAACTAGAATTATTTTGAACAAGATGAGATGATTTGACTAAAAGAGTCTTTAGATAAGAAAGAATGCTAAGAGGGAAAAGATTAGCAATCCTTTCTAAGAATTAAGAACCATTCCTATGGTTAAATTAGTTTGCAAATTTTATTTCTTAGTCTAATCTATTAACCATTCTACTTAGGGCTTGACCTACGATCAAGATGGCTCGATACTGCTACTGCTGGACTCGAGCGTGAATACCCCAAGATCTTATGTGTATACAGTGCTAGTCCCAGGAATAAAGGCTAGCACACACATTCACAACATTTGGCATCACATTCATACATTCATAATCTAAAGTAAAGTAAAATGGACATTCTACTTAAGCTATTACAATAGTTATTACAAACTACGGCCGACCAGCCAAATAAAAGCAGTTATCAAAGTAAGTAAAGTCACAACGGAAGACATAGTAGTAGTAGTAGCAAAAGTCCAGCAGCATGCCCATCTGATCCCTTAGGCAACCGACAAGGAAACAAGGCCTAAGTAGACCCGTCACCGAACCCCTCGGTGCCAGGTGCAAAGAACTCGTCGTCTAGCGTCGGATCATCTGCAAATTCTAAACCAACAACAATACTTGTGTACTCAGCAAGACTTGTAGTGTGTTACAAAATCATATTAGATGCAAAGCTATCAAAGGTGTAGCCCTACTCTACAAGTTCTTTTGCACAAAGCCAAGTTTATTTGCAATAATCACAAGTAATAATTTGCAACGGAATTTGAAAGAGTAGTTTATGAAAGAATAAGTATTGGACAGTAAATAAAGTAACTGAACAAGTAACAACAAACACTCACAACCCTACCCGGTTGAAAGCAAGAATATAATCAATATTTCGCCATAGAAATGGCACTGACAAATTCATGTTCAACCATAGAAATGGCAATCCTGCTATAGAAATAGCAAATCAGTCATAGAAATGACAACTCTACTATAGACATAGCAACAAAACCATAGAAATGGCAGTTAACTCAACAAATGAAAAACCCCATGTCATTACCCCAATCTTTTGTGACAAAACCGTTTGGAAAACAAAAGCTACCGCCATACCAGTCGTACTAAGCATGCTCATGACCGCGAGTGTGGCTATTCGAATAGTTTATTACTCTGCAGAGATGTACAACTTTACCCATAGTACGCGGTATTCCAGTTGCCCAGAATATCTCTATATTACTGCTCACTACCTAAGGTAAGCAGCCTAGAGTTCGTGACGCAGCCTTTACATTATCTAGTCCTAACCTTGCACAAGCCCTGCAAATCATTATCCTCATCCGTCGGGATAATAGTAATAATAATGAAGGTAATAATAAAGTACACATCGAATGAGGAGCCTCACTCACCCGGATAGAAACCCGTTGAGCAAGTCCCTCACTTCGCCCGAATAGAAACCCGTCGAAGTGAGGTATCTACAGTTGTGCCGGCATGCCAATCCCTCAGTAATGCGCGCACTACTTCTGCCTACTGTCATGCAAGGCTAAGATTTCGATAACTTAGTTAGCTACGACCATCCCATACTAGCACATATGGTTGTACGATTAGGTCTTAGTCCCGGATTTGCTGGCTTCAGTCCTTAGTCGACTACGAGCAAGATCTCCTCCCTATCTACTAGTGAGTCACAATCCTCACTTTTTCATAATACAATATAACTTGCTCGTGTCTAAAGACTAAAGTTTTCATGTCGTTTTCATATAAAATAACAGAGGTAACTCCTCTGGACATTTTACAAAATATTCCTAAATTATCATATTGTCCTTTAATCAATTTTTCAGAAATTCTATGGCTCTAGTTGCATTTGTGCAATAATTGCACTCGAAAATTCCCAAATGACATTACATATTGTCTAACTCATATACTAATAGTTACAACAGTAAGGGATCAATATTTCAAGGAGACATATGCAACAAGTACGATTTACAACTACCAATTTCCCGATAATAACATTTTCATACAAACATACACGCATGCATAATAGGATTTGCAAAACAAATTACAATAAGTAAAGTACTGGGATCAACATGATCAAAGGGGGTGCTTGCCTTGCTCTTGAGGTTCTATTGGTATAATGGATTGATCGTCACAAGAATAACCCAAATAATCAATGTCTAAAAAGAGCCGGAGAAGAATTAAATAGCAACAAACCAAAATAAACAGTAACCAAAAATAAATATTTTTACATATTCAGGTAGATCATGATTTTAGACGAATTTAGAGACCGATTTCACTTAATTTGGAGTTGTGTAGCAAAAGTTATTAAGGTTTTACTACAATCGGTTTGAAAAATCCAGAATAAATGGAAAATACGCTTTCTAATAGGGAAAGCGTATTCTCGCGTCTGTTATATCGGAGTTTACGCCTTCACAAAAGGAAAACGTATTCCCGTTATAATTGACTTTCTATTTTCCATTGGATTTCCTGGGTAAAACTGACAGGTGGGGCCCACTGTCAGTGAGACGGTCCACGAGCACAGTGCGTAGACCGATGGTCTACACGCGCGTGGTGCACGGGTTCACGGGGTTTTTACTGTGCACTTAAACCGTGGGGCCCGCATGTCATTGACTCAAATGAAGTTAACGTTTTGAGTTATCTTAACGGTTTAGTCCCACACGTTAGCGACTCATTAGCGTTAACTCAACTGTTAAGAAGTTAATTAGCCCTAACGGTGTCATTAGGCACGCTGATGACGAGCTACAACACTCGTCATCGCGGTGCCACACGGTGGCACTCGTGCCCGCGCTACTCGCCGGCGATGTGGGGTTCGGCGAGGCCAGTGGGTGCTCAAAACGGGACCTACATACTATTGTGCACCTGCCGGCACCGACGGTGTGGCCTGGGGTGGCTCAACGCGGTGGCGTGCTGTCGGACCCGGGAACGAAAGATCCGAACCCTCGTGTTCATACGGTCCCAGATTTCCGGTGTACCGATTACAAAAATGATAACATAACCAAATCTCGCATTTCATTAATAGTAAATCGAGTTCGATACAATTGGGCATTAAGCCAAATAAAGAAGTAAATAACACAATGAAATAAAAAGATAGTAGTAGGCGAACGATCCGCCACAGTAATAAATGCTGGGCGTAACCTAGGCGCGGTGTCCTCACCGTCCCGATAGAAGTCTTCTCACGAAATTTTGTTGCATAAAGCAAGCATGAGCACAACTACCGTGCTCGCAAGTTACACCCAATATGGAATTGTAATGCATGCATAAGGTAAACAAAGGACATTGGCGGGGTTATTTTATGTAAAAAAATAGCTTTAATTTAAATAATCATAATAGATTGCAAGGCCATTTTCATACATTAATTAAAATCATATTTTAAATGACAATGGAATAATGTGGATAACCTCCAAGAAGGTGATGGATATCCTCCAATCACAATGGCTAACCGCCTAATTTTCCCCACAGACTATCCATCCCGAAAACATCTGTTGAAACCATTTTAAAACCAAAAACAAGTCTAACTCAAAGTGGCTTTGCTAGCATGTCCATGATCATGACGCGCTATTCAATAGTTTTCTACTCGCAGAGTTTGTGCAATTTTACCCACACGAGATATTATACCCTTTGTGTCGGCCAATCCACGCTTCCTAAGGCGTGTGACAGAGCAAATATCACAAGGCCGTTATAATGATCTACCTCACAATACTCATGCCCGCTAAGGTTTCGCTTCCATTGACTAACCATCCTCAGGAGCCCCTCTTGCGCCATGTGGGACTCTTGTCTAACCAACACCCACTCATACAACATGGCACTAATATCTATGAGGTATCCCAAATTATTAAGCCAGTCCTTCCCATACAAGACATGTGGTGGTACGTTTTGGTATAGCAAAGGAACGCTTAAAGGCGGTCCTTAATTGACTTGGGCGTCTTTCAATTAAACCACAGGCTTTAATCCTAACCAGATTAAACCGTGCATAAACTCCGCACCCACCTTTCATCCGTTACACCCAAGTCCAAACCATCTTTATTTTATTTAGTAAAACCACCTTTACAACAAATCTATGGTAAGACAATACCATAGGTTCAAGTTAAAACAAGTTTGTAAAGATTTGGCTAAATCCTCCCAAAATCAAATCATGGTCTAAGTATTTGCTAAGCATTTCCAAACAATTTATCTATGGGGACAAGGGATGACATTTCAATATTCAATATTGGCCATACAAGGACAGTTGGAATATCTAATCATTTAAACAGAATTTAAAATACTTGAATAAAAGTATGCATGCACTTAATAATTTGAAAACTGAATTTAAATAACTTTAAAATAGTAGGTGCAAGATGATCAAAGTATAACTTGCCTTCGCTGAAGTCTTGAAATTCTAATTCTTCGGAAGAATCAAATTCCCCGGAATCGTCGTAATCTAAACGTGAAAATACGACAAATCAATTGAAGTTCAAATAAAATCAAGACGACAGTTTAAACTAACTCTAAATAAAATAATTATATTTTATTTGACTAGATAATAATTTTATAAAACTTTATAAGTTTGAAACACTCAATTTGGAATTAGGAAATAGAAGATATGAATTTTACAAGTTTAAATTCTAAATTTGTAATTTAAATAGTTTTAACTTAAAAGAGACAATTTAAACTAATTCCAAATAAGCAAATTTCAATTTATTAAGCTAGATAATCTTTTTACAAAATCTTAGAAGTTTAATCCAATAAATTTGGAGTGGAAATCGATGATATGAATTTTACAAATTTAAATCTAAATTTGGATTTTAAATGAATTTCTAAATTCTAAAACAGAACTAAAATGAACTCCAAATTGAATAATTATATTTTATTTAGTTAGATCATAATTTTCTAAGAATTTAGCAATTTGAATCATCTAATTTGGAGCTAGGATGAATAAGTTATGAATTTTACAAATTTAAACCTAAATCTGCAATTTAAAAGGATTTCCTAATTATTTTTCTAAAGGAAATTCTAATTATTGCATAATGCTGACATCAGCGAAGGAATTCGGATTTAAAAGAAATTAAAAAATTTCGACGTGCGGGCCCTTATATAGAGAGACACTACCACGTGGACTTAGTCCACGGGCCTTGGCTCACGTGAGGTGGCGTGTGGCGTGCATCGACGTGGTCGCCACGTGGGTGCCACGAGGATTGGCGCGTGGCGTGGCGCCGAGTGGCGCCGAGGTGGCGAAGCCACGAGGGCGATTCCGCCATGCTCGGTGACCACCTCGCCGGGCGCTTACGCGCCACGGCGAGGAGCGATGGTATAAACGAGAGAGGGGAGTTCGCGAACCTAGTGGCTACCTTAGGCTTGGTAGGCGTGGCGGAATGTCGTCGACGGCGAGGTTTGGCGGCGAGGAGCTTCGGTCGTCGTCGAAGTAGTCGATCCCGGGGTTCTCCGGCGACGTGGATGGGTGCTCCGGCTTCGCAACGACGCAGAAGAAGAAGGTGTGGTCGGCGGGTCGAAGCGGGACGACGCGCCGAATCGAGAAGAACGGACCGCCGCCGGTGAGAACTTCAAAATTCGGCGCTCTGAGGAGGAGGAGCAATGGGTGGTGGGGTTGAGTTGTGGAGGAGGCGCACCGGGTGGCCTTTATAGGGGTAGAGGGCTCCGAGGCGGCGAGGATCGTGGGGTCGCGGCGGTTAAGGCTTAGGCGCCGCGTCTTGTGAGAGGGAAAGAGTGGGGATCGTGGCGGAGGTGGACGCGAGTCTTGCGCACCGACGCGGAGAAGGCGGGGGTGGTTGAGGAGCCGTTGCGGAGCTTCACGCCCGCGCGGCCATGGCGGTTGGAGGCGGTGGCTGCGCGGAGAAGAACGCGGGGAGAAGATGACGCGGGGCCGTCGGATCTTGATCCGACGGTGGGGGAATGGGGTGGCGTGGTGGCTTAGATGCCGTCCGATTGGGATTGGGCGGTGGAGAGAGAGAGAGAGATAGGGAGGCGCGGTGGACAATGGTCGTTGATTTAAATCCAACGGTCCAATTGAGGAGATGGGGTTTTGGGGCAAGAAGGAAGTTTGGTTTGCTGCAAAGGCAGATTTCGGCCCAACCATGTTTAGGGTTTTCTTTTAGTTTTCTATTTTAAATAATCTGGTTAATTCCTTTTGACTTAGAAAATAGCAAAAGAGTCCAAAATTCTACAAAATTCTCATAAATCCTTAGAGACATTCTAGACTTAATAAAATTATTCCCAACTTAAACTTGATAATAAATTTTGTAATTAAATTATTTTATATTTAAAACATTTAGGACAAAGCTTTTAAAATTTCGAAAATTCACAAACTCAAATAAGTTTTAAACTTTAACCAAAATTGAAATTTTGGGTGTTACAAACCTCCCCTTAAGGGAATCTCGACCGAGATTCAGGATTGACTGGCGAGAAGGTGGGGATACCCAGTTTTAATGTCTTCTTCTCGCTCCCAAGTGGCTTCACTTTCAGGGTGGTGGCTCCACTGAACTTTGTATGAACGGATGATCTTGTTCCGTGTGACACGCTCTGCGACGTCCAGAATCTTGATCGGTTGCTCCACATAGGTGAGGTTCTCTTGCAGATCAATGCTTTCCGTAAGGGTCTCGATCCTCGTGCACTCAAGGCACTTCTTTAGGTGTGAAACATGGAAGACATTGTGGGACGGCGGATAAGGATCTTTGGTATCTCAAGTCGATATGCAACTTCACCTCTTCTTGCCAAAATCTTGTAAGGTCTCACAAATCTGGGTGCAAGTTTTCCTTGGTTCGAACCTTCTTACTCCTGAGTGGAGTAACTTCTGAGGTAGACAAAATCTCCTTCAAACAAAGGTCAACTCTCGCCGACGATTATCAAGATAACTCTTCCGGTTCGGGTTTGAGCTACTCTCGATGTTCTCTTATCGCCTTAACCTTACTTTGACTTCTTTGATCAATTTCGCCCAAAGAATCGATGCTCTCCTACTTCATCCCATAGAAGCGGAGTTTCGTGATTTCGCCATACAAAGCCTCAAATGGGGACATTTGAAGGCGGCTTGGTAGCTATTGTTATCTGAAAATTCGCATAGGGCAAATTCTTGTCCCAACTTTTTCCGTAATCCAAGGCGCAGCTCGAAGCATGTCTTCAAGAATCTGTTGACTCGTTCGTCCGCCATCCGTCTGCGGATGATATGCGATCTTGAAATTGAGTCTGGTTCCCAAAGCTTCATCGAGACGCCAAAATCTTGACGTAAGCTGTGATCCTCTATCGGACACGATCTTCTTGGGTACTCCATGCGAGATGCACTATCTTGGCCATATACAATTTCGCCAACTTCTTCGCTCGGGTAGGTGGTCTTGATCGAAGGAAGTGAGCTACTTTAGTTAACCGATCAATTATCACCCAGATGGAATCACATTCTAATCGAGTCCTAGGAAGTCCGGTGATGAAATCTATACCAACTTCTTCCCACTTCCACTCGGGGATCGGTAGCAGTTGTAACAAACCGGCGGGTCTTTGATGTTTCGCCTTGACTTCCGACAAACATCACAACAGACTCTGAACTCGGCAATTTTCCGCTTCATGTCGACTCCACCAATATCTTTCCTTAAGATCTGGTACATCTTGGTACCGCCAGGTGAATGGAATAAGGCGACTCATGGGCTTCCTTCGAATCGATTGCTTTAAATCCTGCCGATCCCAGACGCAGATGCGGTTCCCGAACCACACTTGTTCCTTCCTCATCTTCGTGAATCTGAAGCTTTGCCTCTTCTCATATTCTTCTCGATCTCCTTGATGTCTTCATCTACTAATTGCTTTTCTTTGATCCGACTCAAGTGTTGGTTGAACTTCCAAAGCATTCACACATCCTTGCTCAACAATCTCCAAGTTCGGATGCTTCAATTCTTCATACAACTCGCCGATTCTCCGAACCAAGATGGTATTGCAATACGCCTTCTGCTTTCGGGGCATCGCAACTACATTTGCCTTGCCGGGATGGTAATGGATCTCAAGGTCATAATCCTTTATCAATTCTAGCCATCTTCTCGCCGGAGATTAAGGTCGACCGAGTGAATATGTACTTAAGACTCTTATGATCCGTGAAAACTTCACGGTGTTACCGGATGAGGTAATGCCGCCAGATCTTTAATGCATGCACAATCGCCGCTAATTCGAGGTCATGAGTTGATAATTCCTTCATGTGGCCTCAATCGACGGATGCATAAGCTCTGACTTTGCCTTCTTGCATCAATACACAACCGAAGTCCTCGACGAGATGCGTCATGAAAATTACAAAATCCTTATGAATGTCCCAGAGTACCAATACAAAGCCAAACTAATCTTGTCTTGAGCTCTTGGAAACTTTCCTCACAAGCACTTGTCCACTCAAATTTCTTCTCCTTCTTCAGAAGTTGAGTCATTGGTCTTGCTAATTTGGAGAAACCTTCAATGAATCTGCGGTAATACCCAGCTAATCCAAGGAAGCTTCTCACATCTGTGACAGACTTGGGTTGTTTCCAATCCATTACCGCTTCGACTTTGGCTGGATCTACTGCAACTCCTCCTGCGGACACAATATGTCCAAGGAATGCCACTTGACTTAGCCAAAATTCGCACTTGCTGAATTTGGCATAAAGTCGGTGCTCTCGAAGTTTTCCCAAAATTATCCTGAGATGGTCCTCATGCTCTTCTTCATTCTTTGAATAGATAAGAATGTCATCGATGAAAACAACCACAAACTTATCCAAGAATTCCATGAACACTTTGTTCATCATATTCATGAAATAAGCGAGGCGTCAGTCAAACCGAAAGACATTATCAGAACTCGTATAATCCATATCTGGTGGTGAAAGCCGTCTTGAATATCTTACGTGCGATTTTGGTTGGTGATAGCGGATCTCAAATCAATCTTCGAGAAGACACTTGCTCCTTTCAATTGATCGAACAGATCATCAATCCTAGGTAGCGGATACTTATTCTTGATTGTCACCTCATTGAGCGATCTGTAATCCACACACATCCTCATACTGTTGTCTTTCTTCTTGACAAACAGTACCGGTGCCCCCCAAGGTGATGAACTTGGCCGAATATAACCTTTGCTCCGCAACTCTTCAATTTGTTTCTTCATTTCTGCCAATTCATTGGCCGGCATTCTGTAGGGTCGCTTCGAGATTGGAGCGGTCCCTGGGACTAAGTCAATTAAGAACATTATGTCCCTGTCCGGTGGCATGCCGGGTAAATCATCAGGAAAGACATCCGGGAATTCTTGCACCACTGGTATATCTTCAAGCTTTAACTCCTTCAAGCTGGTCAGAATGGAACTTCCTCCGATGCAGGTTTTGGGCTTGAATTCAACTGTGACTCCTTCCTCGTTAGTGAGAGTAATAGACCTATTGGCACAATCTATCCGTCCTTGATTCTTGGCTAGCCAGTCCATTCCAAGTATTACATCCAGACCTTGAGAATGCAAGACTATCAAGTCGCCATGAAGGACACTCAGGATATCTCCAGGTAAGATTCGCATAGAGAAGCGGTTCTCATTTCGAGAGCCGGGAATGGATTATCATAGGATTACTTAATGGAGAAATAGGTAACCCATTTTTGCCCACAAACTTATTGGATACAAAAGAATCTGCGGCTCGGAATCAAACAGAATCGATTGGCATTGAATTAACAAGAAACGTACCAGGGACGCACGTCTGTGTCTTTGCTGAGCTTCCTCGCTGTGGACGTGATTCACACGCCCTTCGTGAATCGCCCGCCGCTTTGGGGTGCCGCCGTGGTCGGTACTCCCGATCTTGCTTTGCCGGTGTCGCAGTCTTGTCTCTTCGGGCATTTGTTGGCATAATATCAGCCTCGTTGTAATGGAAGCATGTCACTCCTGCCGCCGATGAAGTTGGGTTCTTTTTAAACCGCCTCGCAGATGCATTGTTGCGGAAGCCGAAGAGTTGGAGCGTTGTGCAGATCGAGCTCGGGTGTAGAAGATCGAACCCGCCACTCGAGGTGGCCGAGAATTTGAGCAAAGCGAGGCTTGGGTTGCCCTCCGAGTTGAACTTCGAGCGCCATCCTCCGCTGCAGTTCTCCATCTGCAGATGTTTGGCCTCTGGCGAAAAGCTTTATTCACTAACTTCTTTGGAAGTCGCAGTAGTCATTGGAGACCCGGTGGCGAGATCTCATCGTTCAAACCATCCATGAACCTTTCCTGCCTTTCTTCATCACTAGCCACGTCTGCTGGGGCATAGCGAGCAAGCTGGTTGAACTTGTGTAGGTATTCACCCACTGTGCGGTTGCCTTGTTTGAGCGCGTGGAACTCTTTCTTCTTTAGGGTCATTATCCCCGCGGGAATATGCGCATGGCGGAAAGCCCGCACAAACTCCTCCCAAGAGATAGTCTGCGCATCAGCATGGGAGATGTTGTAGTTATCCCACCATTCTGATGCGGGACCGGTGAGCTGGTGAGAGGCAAACAGGACTCTCTCACGATCAAGACATCGAGTGATATCCAACTTCTTCCCGATAGCACGGATCGATCATCGGCATTCATCGGCTCTGTCTTCTTTGGAGAAGGTCGGTGGGCGCATGCGCATGAAATCGCCATGGTCAATCTCTGCGGTGGAGGTGGTGGTGCGATCCGTTGTTCTGCACATTCTCGCACGCCGTTGAGGGATCGAGCTAGGAGGTTAATCGATGATTCGGTTTTCCATCATCGACGCTAATCTGGTCCTTCACCGTGGTGGCGGTGGTGGTTCTTTGCAGGATCCTCCCGTAATCAGTGTCTGCGTCTTCGTTGCCCGAGCCTCGGACATCGCCCGCCGCAGATGCGGTGGTCACCATCTGCTAGAACTCCAAAGATTTAGGAGAGATAGACAGATAGGAAGTTCTAAAGGGTAAATTCTAATGACCCAAGAACACAAAGAGCACACAAGACAAAGAGCAGATTTTTCCAAAAAGTTCCTTTATTAAGTCATTTTATTCAAAGATTATGGCTACCACAAATAAGATAGTAGCTCATAATTCGCAACTAAAGATCGAGCTAATAGGAAGGTAACTATAATGGGGTATCGGGGTATAATCCGGCTCATCGAGCTAGCCTCACGGCCTTGTAGCTAGCTAGCTCATGATTCGGTCTTGACTTCTCTTACGCTTCTTGTAGTCATGCTCGGCGGTGAGCAAGTTGTTCAAGGTGTTTAGAGGCGTAATCCAAAGCCTTAGCGAGATCCACCGGTGTGTCGGATTCGGGGAATCTTCGTCTCTAGCGGAGTTGAAAATCTTGTCGAGTCGGTCGGAATGTGCATCGGGTAGTAATGAAACCGGTGCCAAGGCGATGATTGTAGGTGTAGCGAAGGTGGCGATTGCCTCTCTTGCCGCATCTTGCATGCCCTCATCAAAGGTGTCGCACGGATCGGGCGCCAAAGACGTGGAAGACGGTGTCGGTGCAAGGTTGGAGTAGATGAGCACCTCTACTCTCCACGCTTGTTGTTCTTCCACGGTACTTGAATCCTTGGAAAGTTGGCCTCTTCCCAGGTAACCTGTGTCGTGATCATTTCCCAAAGTATTTCAGCCCAAGATCAAAGAAAGGCTCAAGTGGGAAGTAGCATCCGGTCTTTGACCATCTAAAATTTTGAGAAGGAGAGGGTTAGTAAACATTTTTAAAGAGAAAGGTTGAGAAATGACTCGGATAGACTCAAAATAGTTTTAGTTTTTGAAGATAAGTCCTTAAGGCAATTCTAAGGCCACGACCTACGATCGATATGGCTCGATACCACTTTTGCCGGACCGAACGAAAGATCCGAACCTCTCGTGTTCATACACCATCCCAGATTTCCGGTGTACAGTTACAAAAATGATAACATAACCAAATCTCGCATTTCATTAATAGTAAATCGAGTTCGATACAATTGGGCATTAAGCCAAATAAAGAAGTAAATAACACAATGAAATAAAAAGATAGTAGTAGGCGAGCGATCCGCCACAGTAATCGTGCTGGGCGTAACCTAGGCGCGGTGTCCTCACCGTCCCGATAGAAGTCTTCTCGAAATTTTGTTGCATAAAGCAAGCATGAGCACAACTACCGTGCTCGCAAGTTACACCCAATATGGAATTGTAATGCATGCATAAGGTAAACAAAGGACATTGGCGGTGGTTATTTTGCGTAAAGCAAATAGCTTTAATTTAAATAATCATAATAGATTGCAAGGCCATTTTCATACATTAATTAAAATCATATTTTAAATGACAATGGAATAATGTGGATAACCTCCAAGAAGGTGATGGATATCCTCCAATCACAATGGCTAACCGCCTAATTTTTCCCACAGACTATCCATCCCGAAAACATCTGTTGAAACCATTTTAAAACCAAAAACAAGTCTAACTCAAAGTGGCTTTGCTAGCATGTCCATGATCATGACGCTGCTATTTGAATAGTTTTCTACTCTGCAGAGTTTGTGCAGCTTTACCCACACGAGATATTATACCCTTTGTGTCGGCCAATCCACGCTTCCTAAGGCGTGTGTGAGCAAATATCACAAGGCCGTTATAATGATCTACCTCACAATACTCATGCCCGCTAAGGTTTCGCTTCCATTGGACTAACCATCCTCAGGGAGCCCTCTTGCGCCATGTGGGACTCTTGTCTAACCAACACCCACTCATACAACATGGCACGAATATCTATGAGGTATCCCAAATTATTAAGCCAGGTCCTTCCCATACAGGACATGTGGTGGTACGTTTTGGCATAGCAAAGGAACGCTTAAAGGCCGGTCCTTAATTGACTTGGGCGTCTTTCAAATTAAACCCTGGGCTTTAATCCTAACCAGATTAAACCCGTGCATAAATCTGCACCCACCTTTCATCCGTTACACCCAAGTCCAAACCATCTTTATTTTATTTAGTAAAACCACCTTTACAACAAATCTATGGTAAGACAATACCATAAGTTCAAGTTAAAACAAGTTTGTAAAGATTTGGCTAAATCCTCCCCAAAATCAAATCATGGTCTAAGTATTTGCTAAGCATTTCCAAACAATTTATCTATGGGGACAAGGGATGACATTTCAATATTCAATATTGGCCATACAAGGACAGTTGGAATATCTAATCATTTAAACAGAATTTAAAATACTTGAATAAAAGTATGCATGCACTTAATAATTTGAAAAGCTGAATTTAAATAACTTTAAAATAGTAGGTGCAAGATGATCAAAGTATAACTTGCCTTCGCTGAAGTCTTGAAATTCTAATTCTTGGAAGAATCAAATTCCCGGAATAAATAAGTAATCTAAGCGTGAAAATCGACAAATCAATTGAAGTTCAAATAAAATCAAGACGACAGTTTAAACTAACTCTAAATAAAATAATTATATTTTATGTGACTAGATAATAATTTTATAAAACTTTATAAGTTTGAAACACTCAATTTGGAATTAGGAAATAGAAGATATGAATTTTACAAGTTTAAATTCTAAATTTGTAATTTAAATAGTTTTAACTTAAAAGAGACAATTTAAACTAATTCCAAATAAGCAAATTTTAATTTATTAAGCTAGATAATCTTTTACAAAATCTTAGAAGTTTAATCCAATAAATTTGGAGTGGAAATCGATGATATGAATTTTACCAATTTAAATCTAAATTTGGATTTTAAATGAATTTCTAAATTCTAAAACAGAACTAAAATGAACTCCAAATTGAATAATTATATTTTATTCAGTTAGATCATAATTTTCTAAGAATTTAGCAATTTGAATCATCTAATTTGGAGCTAGGATGAATAAGTTATGAATTTTACAAATTTAAACCTAAATCTGCAATTTAAAAGGATTTTCCGAATTATTTTTCTAAAGGAAATTCTAATTATTGCGCAATGCTGACATCAGCGAAGGAATTCCGGGATTTAAAAGAAATTAAAAAATTTCGACGTCACGGGCCCTTATGTCAGAGACACTACCACGTGGACTTAGTCCACGGGCCTTGGCTCATGTGGTGTGTGGTGGCGCTACAAGATCGACGTGGTCGCCACGTGGGCGGCCACGTAGGATTGGTATTTGGCGTGGCGTGGCGCCGAGTGGCGCCGAGGTGGTAAAGCCACGAGGCCGATTCCGCCATGCTCGGTGATTACCTCGCCGGCGCTACTCTGTGACAGCGAGGGTGCGAAGTGGTATAAGCGAGAGAGGGAGTTCGCGAACCTAGTGGCTACCTTAGGTGCGGTGGGCGTGGCGGAATGTCGTCGACGGCGAGGTTTGGCGGCGAGAGCTTTGATCGTCGTCGAAGTAGTCGATCCGGGGTTCTCCGGCGACGTGGATGGGTGCTCGGCCCGAACGACGCAGCGGCACGAAAGGTGTGGTCGGCGGGTCGAAGCGGGGACGGCGCAATGGGAATCGGAGAAGAACGGAATTCGCCACGGTGAGAACTTCAAAATTCGGCGCCACTGAGAGGAGGAGGAGCAATGGGTGGTGGGGTTGAGTTGTGGTGGAGGAGGCGCACCGGTGGCCTTTATAGGGGTAGAGGGCTCCGAGGCGGCGAGGATCGTGGGGTCGCATGGCGGTTAAGGCTTAAGCGCCGCGTCGCGTGAAGAGGGAAAAGGTGGGGATCGTGGCGGAGGTGGACGCGAGTCTTGCGACCGACGCGAGAAGGCGGGGTGGTTGAGGAGCCGTTCATGAGCTTCACGCCCTGCTGCCATGGCGGTTGGAGGCGGTGGTGCGCTGGAGAAGAACGCGGGAGAAGATGGCGAGGCCGTCGGATCTTGATCCGACGGTGTGGAATGGGGTGGCGTGGTGGCTTAGATGCCGTCCGATTGGGATTAGGCGGTGAGAGAGAGAGAGATAGTGAGGCGCGGTCAGTGCGGTCGTTGGATTTAAATCCAACGGTCCGAATTGAGGAGTGGGGTTTTGGGGCGACAAAGGAAGCCGAAATTTGGGCTGCACAAGTCTTGATTTCGGCCCAACCATGTTTAGGGTTTTCTTTTAGTTTTCTATTTTAAATAATCTGGTTAATTCCTTTTTGACTTAGAAGATAGCAAAAGAGTCCAAAATTCTACAAGAATTCTCATAAATCCTTAGAGACATTCTAGACTTAATAAAATTATTCCCAACTTAAACTTGATAATAAATTTTGTAATTAAATTATTTTATATTTAAAACATTTAGGACAAAGCTTTTAAAATTTGAGTAAAATTCACAAACTCAAATAAGTTTTAAACTTTAACCAAAATTGAAATTTTGAAACATTACACGCAATCTTGAAGCTGACGGCGGAGGAACTACTACTGACAAAATCTGACAGTATGAATGGGCATAGCCCTTGGCAAATGAGCGCATAAGCATCTAGGGGCTATTAGGAGTATCTGGGAAGGACGCGAGGGCCGAGGTGGTGCGAGGTGAGTTGTCGGCGAGCCGCCATGACGTGGTCGATTCTTGGCGTGGAGAAGAAACCCGGGTGAAGGAGCTTGAAGTCTAATGGTCGAGGAAGCTTCAGTGCGTCCTAGCGATGCTTCGGGCACAGCGAATCGGCTCGAAGTGCAGCAAATCACCGGCGAGCTCGAAGCGGCAGTACTGGTCAGAGACGGGGAAGAAAGGCCAATTCGGGCGATCCTGTGAATCAAAGTCCGAATTGAGTGAGGGGAAAGGAAGCTTGTGCACTGAGACAAGAGATGACGCGATAGGATTGACTAGGAACCCTTCGGTTGGCCGTCAATGGAGGCGGTGGCGCACGGCCGTTTTAGGGTTTTAGCTCTCCGAGCTCTAGAGCTCGAATGAGTGAAAGAGAAGTGGAGTGAGTGCGCGCACGGAGTTGGAAAAGGGAATGTGAAGCTCGGGGGTGAGTTTTTATAGCTTGAGCGACGGAGTAGGGCGAGGAAGAGCTCGGGCAGTGGCGGTCAACAGAGGCGGAGCTCTCGACGTTGTATGGGCAGGGAGGAGTTGGCGCGAGCAGGAATGGGTGTGGCATTGAACGGCGACGCGACGTGGGTGGTTGGGCTGGAGCAAAACCACTGGCGGCGAGGCGAAACCGGGCGCTGGCGGAGCTCACGCTGTGAGCGTCTGTGGCGCATGGCCGGCGCAAGTGGAAAACGGTTCCTCACGCGACCCTTCTAGTCGATGAGACGAAAAATGGTAAGTTTCGGTGAAATCTCAGCGGTCTGATCAAAAACGAACGGCTCAGATGGATTGCTCTCACCGGATGGTACGAACAGCCCGATCGATCTGGACGGTCGATTTCAAATCCAACGGCTCACAATCGCTGGGTCCGACCCGTTTATGAAGGTGGTCTGGTTCGACCATGCGGTTCAGACTCGAGCCCGAGGAACAGTGCTAGCTTTTGATTTTTGAAATTAACAGCTAAATTCTTTGCCGATTTAATTCACTAACCAAACGAAGTCCTAATTTAATGAAAGTTTTTGTGTAGACTACTGGTCTCAATTAGTTTCTACAGTAAAATTTTCAGAAGCTAACACCTTCCATGAATTTCTACAAAATTCAAACAAGGTGCTATTCCTATGTGTTTGTAATTATTTTCCTAAACAAGTTTTTATGTAGAGTTTTTGTTGAATAGTTTCTGAGATAATTAGCCCGAAACAATTCTCTCATAAGGAAATTTTTCTTTGTTTTATCTATTTCCTTTTTAGCACCTAATTGTAGTCCAAGTTTTGCTTTAGATTCAAATACAAGATTTTTAATATAGCAAATTTCATATGCAATTGTTCAAAGAAATTTTTTTCCTAATGCATTTATATTACTTAATCCCAAGATTAGGATTTTGGGATGTTACATTTATAAACAGTAAAAAACTACGGATAAATTACTATGGCCTACTTACTTCGGAATACAAGCTGCATTAATTAAGGCTAGCTGACTAAGACTGATTAACTACGACTACGGTAATAACGACAAAGGCATCCGACAAAGAATTATCGGCCCTTCGTCGAAAGCAATTAAAACTGCTACGATCTTATCGACTGCTCCGAACTTTAATCTCCAAAAAATTAATTATGTTACGCTATCTAAGTTCTCAGCACGGTGGCCATGCAACAGCCTCCTTAACCACACGGTGGCTGTGCGGCAACCTCCTCGACCGCACGGTGATCGTGCGACAGCCTCCTCGACCGCATGGTGGCCGTGTGGCAGCCTCCTCGACCGCACAATGGCCGTGCTGCAGCCTCCTCGACCGCACGGTGGCCGTGCCGCAGCCACCTCGACCGCACGTTGGTCGTACAGTAGCTTTTCGTCCGCGCGGTGGCCGTGTGGTTGTTGCTAGTCTGCGTGGTGACTGTGCAAACATTGGTACGTGTCGGCTCAATAGTTGTCTAGGCAGTGGTCGTACGGTCCAGACTATTGTGCTTTCCTTAGTTCCTTTCTAATTGTCTAGAAGACCAAGAAGCAGACTGTCGTTTCTCGTTCGAGTGCTGAGGCTAAGTTGCAAACCATGGCGGTGTTGACAGATAAGATCACTTGGCTTCGATGGCTACTTAAGGATTTCAGGGTTTCAGTTTCTGCATCGACTTCTCTCTTATCAGATAGTACTAGTGTGATCAGCATTGCTCGAGATCCAGTGAAACATGAGCTCACCAAGTACATTAGAGTAGATACTTTGTATATGAGATCGCAGGTGCAGGACCAAGTTATTGCTCTTCAGTATGTGCCTTCAGAGCTTCAGTTAGCCGATTTCTTCACCAAGGCACAGACTAGAGCTCTACGTAGTTTCTACCTCTCTAAACTCGGTGTTGTTGACCCACCATGAGTTTGAGAGGGGATGTTAGATATATTTTGTATAGGGTGTTGTTTGCATATTTACATATACATGTAACTTGTATATCTTGACCTTTGGCCCTCTGGAATAGAGACGGGTTCCATTCCAGCACTAAGGGTGTGCTTGGTTAGTGGGATGAGATAATTCAAGATTTTGTTTGGTTGTGTGAATGAGATTGTACCAGATGATTCAAGATAGTGTTTGGTTTGAGAGATGAAGTTGAATGTGTTGTATACACATAGGAGTATTAGAACGATTAATTATTGAAATATTAGCACTATTATTAAATTTACCTTAATTACAAAAGGAGTATTTAACTAAATTAATTATTTTACCTATCCACTAATTGGCATGGCTCACTGGTCAGTGACGTGTACACAAAGGGAGAGGGGATAACAGAGGGAACACGCTCGTCCCTGTACCGCATGGTTCGTCCGTTTTTATGGAACCGTTCGATACAACATGTTTACGGAATATTCTCAGAATCTGTATGACCTCATTCAGAACGAGTTGGTTCGGTTCACTCAACCAAACACAAGGACGAGGATATATTTAGGACCATCACATACATGTATG
Source organism: Phyllostachys edulis (assembly GCA_036346405.1). NCBI lineage: Eukaryota > Viridiplantae > Streptophyta > Magnoliopsida > Poales > Poaceae > Phyllostachys > Phyllostachys edulis. The sequence continues at coordinate 40,830,850 of CM070545.1, forward strand.
CTATGATTCACCAAACCAAACACACCCTAAGAAATACAGAGAACCGTAACAAAATTTCCAGCAAAAAACCTAAAATAAGGACATAAAAGACAAAGCCCAGAGCTCTAGATCTGCTCATAGCAATGAGACACAAGAGGAAACCAAAGAACAAAGACATCCCAATCATCAAAAACTTCTACAACTGAATAGTGCTAGTCCATGGTTATTTTTCTTTCCAGAATTTTGGATGGATATCCAGAGGTACTTTCTTGTATATTCCAAAATTGAAGTACATGGCACTTCTGTAGTACATACAGGCATATAGCTTTACAATTCCAGAAGAATTAGAAACAGACAAAGAAAGAGGTAAAAAAGGAATGCAACTACGAATTATGGGTAACAAGAACATTAGAATTACCAGTTGGCTGTTAACTAGCTCTTCAGGTGGTCTGGAGGGGTTGGCGGTTGCAACTGGTCCTGCGGTTCTTGTGGTGGCAAGGGTGGTTCATACATGTCCTGCGGCTCTTGTCGTGGCAACGATGGTTGCAACTGATCCTGTGGCTGCTGTGTTGCCTGCTGTGGTGGCAACGGTGACTGCTGCTGCTCTCCTTGCAGTATTGGCTGTGAGTGCTGGTGCTGATCACCCTGCCACACCCAAACAATATCCTTGAGTGCTGGCCTTATTTCCTCTTTCACCAGCTTTTGATACTCCATAGTGTCCCCATTAGTCTTTTTCAACTCAACTAAGAGGAAAGAAGGAGCAACCTCAAAAATCTCTGCATCAAGCTCAAGAAAACCCTTCTTTCCTTCCTTCGGTGCTGCCAACTTCAAGACTCCATTTTCTTTCTTCTTAACTTTTAGTTTCAAGCGTTTGCCCAGTTCCTTCAGTTTTGTAAGTACTGTTGTTACAGGCTGCCTGGTGGTAAAATGTTCTTCACTGCGACCATACTTATCCTCAAAAAACCCAGATAGATTAAACCCTGTTGAGAGAGAGATAATGTCAAATGCATTCAGGTTTGGAAGGCTTAATGACCCTTGATTTCCCTCAGAAGTGCTGCATTCTGTTGAACCTGAGGTTGTAGCTTCACCTGAAAAGGTCTTGTCTGTTGTTTCAGCCTCATTTTTCTTTGTATTTACCTCAACCGGTCTTCTGTACCAAGCACTTCTCTTTATCCTTGAGATCGAAATCCTAGTACTTGGATCTGGATCGAGGATTATACGTAGAAACTCCTTCAACTCAGCAGAAAAAAACCGAGGGCATCTAAAGTCCGCTTTGGAAATCTTTCTATACATCTCTATCAGATTCGTGTCATGGAAAGGAAGGTAACCAGCTACAAGCACAAACAGAATTACTCCGCAAGACCATATATCTGCCTTTGCGCCATCATAGCCTTTCCTGATAAGCACTTCAGGCGCAACATAAGCTGGGGTTCCACATGTGGTATGGAGGAGACCATCTTGCCTCTTGGACTCAGCCAGGGCACTCAAACCAAAATCTGAGACTTTAAGGTTTTCATTCTCATCCAGGAGTAGGTTTTCAGGCTTCAAGTCACGGTGATAAACGCCTCGACTGTGGCAATAGTCAACAGCACTGATCAATTGGTGGAAATACCTCCTCGCAGCATCCTCACTAAGCTTTCCCCCCTTTGCTATTTTGTTGAAAAGCTCACCACCTTTAGCATACTCCAAAACAAAATAAATCTTGCTCTTGCTAGCCATGACCTCAAAAAGCTGCAGGACATTTGGATGCTTCACCAATCTCATTATTGAAATCTCCCTCTTTATCTGCTCCATAAGCCCAACCTTCGTGACCTTGTCCTTGTTGATCATCTTTATAGCAACAGCTTGGCCGTTTGTAAGATTACGGGCGTAATACACCTTTGCAAAGGTGCCTTGTCCCAACTGTTTCCCGATTTCATAACGGCCCATCAAGATAGTCCTCCCATCCATCATATCAAGCTATGTGAACGGAGTATAAGAACAGACACCACAAACCACTTATATAACAGTATATGCACAGTAAACCTAATGAATGCAGCAGATGTTAACCGTCTTCACCGAGGTGGTGCTGTACAAATATAGAGTCCCTCGATCTAGTGTGCTTCAAAAGACGGAAAGGAGGAACGGTATCAGTATGCAGCACATTCTCATGAGAGCCCTCGGATCTTGTTTGCACGAAATAATAACTTCTTGTTGTGCAAGCACATCGTTCTGCATTCCCACATCTTCTGCCGATCAACAACTACCAGCGGGAAGAACAAACTGAATTAGAACATATAAGTGTAATGCAGAAGGAGATTAAGAGCTCAAATGAAAAACTCAAATTCAGTAGCCTTGGAGAACATTAGGTAAACATCTTAGATCAAACTAATTCTATCAGATTAAGTGACCCAATGCTATCGATCAAACTAGGCTAGTATGAGGCACACAAGTACAACCAGCACATCAAGGCAATCAGAGTAACCATGTTTGATGATTGGGTTAAGACAAAATGCTCTCTTCTGAATTCTGCAAAACAATAGCAGCAAAATCTAACTCATGCCTACACAGAGCTAAGTCCTGACAGATCATCAACAGCCAACAATCCCTACAAGAAACATCCTAAAGCGCACAAATTCTACCCAAACGAAGTGAAATCGATGACTACGCGCAAACAGATCTCTTCAAGTAAGAAGAGCGGTACCTGATCAAGAACTGCCCAAGGAAGAGCAGCGAATCCCAAACAGCGCCATGCGAATCGATTGGACTCGATCTCGCGAAGCAAATGGGGGCCGATCTGGTCCCTGTTCGCCCCCCTGGGAGCTTGTTCTTCTCTAGTTTCTGGAATTTCTGGGCTCTGGAGACCGCGCTCTCAGATTTCTCCCTGTCCGGTGGGGCCGAACTTTTGTGCTTTGATCCTTCCAAATCCTCTAATTTCGCTCTTAGCGCAAGTTTATACGGCGGCGCGCTCCCCCGCTACGAAGGGAGGGACTGCATAGTGGGCGGCCGTTTAGCTGTCGTGTTGAGGTAACCGGGGCTCTGCTTGAGTTTTTGCCTGTAATGTTGTCGGATTCCACGGGATTAGAGGTTGTTGGATTGGATGGGTGTTTACAGTTTAGACAGGTGAATTTCGCTGGCTTCCACGCCCGTGGGCCAGCTGTGAAGATGTGGCTGGGCATACCCTACCGTTCCAAGACGGGGAGAAAGGAAGGGGGAAATTTTCTGTGGCTTTTCTATATGGCAACTCCAAGAGTATTTTGTAATGTAAGCCTGGAGAGAAATAAAAATCTTCTGCGGTGGCCTCCGTGTGGGTCCCCGCATCTGCCGTTCATCGGGAGAGAGAGGAGGGGTGAGGGGTCTCACCCATAGAATTTTTATTTCCAGCCTGGAGTAGCATCTCCAATAGTCCATGTATGTCATTATGCTATTCGCGTAGAATTTACTTACCTGGATGACATAGGGAGGAAAGGAAGGCATGCTCGAAGGGTGAGTCGTCACTTCTGCAGGCGACAACCTTGCCACGCGAACAAGGGTAGGGAACAACGAAAAACTCTGTTGAAGCATAGCCATCCTTTCACGATATGGTTTTGTGGGGTCAGTGTAAAAGTAGTCGTGTGACTGAGACGGTAATGAACACTGTTGGTTCGACGATGACCTTTTTCGATGACACCAAATGACTCCAGAGTTGGAGACGGCTAGATCCAGAAGCCCAAGCTTAGTTCTGGCCAAATATGCATGGCAACGGCTTGGATTCGGCTATATCTGAGTTGTGGCCACCGGATCCAACCTCCTGCGACGACGGAGATGGAGTAGGGCGAGGTGGTGTGGTAAATGGCAAGCGGAGGCAGTGTGGTCAACCGAGGGAGAGAGGGAACAACAACCACTGATGGTGAGGGGTGGTGGGGAGTAGCGAGGGAGAGGAAATGGTGTGGACTGGGAGGATAGCCGGAGCAGGAAGAAGAAGAAAAGATGGTACCACGAACGAAGAACTCACAAATCGATCTAAAAAGAACACATTGCAAGAACAAGACATTCGGCACAATTTGAGAACAATGATAGTCTCAACTTGCGAAAGGCAGCAAATCTCTCTTTCAATATGAAAACTCACAACACAATCCTCTCTTTTCTCATCCCCAAATGCACACGATACTTGGTGCCAACATTGGCTTTTCTGATTTTTATTCCAAACGAAAATTACTTCTCCCTTTACATGGCCTTCAGCCCTTGGCTTTATAGCCTCACACTTTGGCCGAAATCAACTCCACACGCACGCACTAACCTGCCCGAAGTCAACTCCAATTCAGCACAAAGTCCCACTCAAACTCAATGTCCCAAACGTGCACAATTAGCACTCTCAAATTCAGAACCTAAAAGATAAAAACAGCAAAGATAGATTTCAGATTCTCCCTTGCTAAAATCGAAACTAACTCAATCTAAAACTCCTATTCGGACTCTTCATTTAAAAGGAAACATGCAATTTCGGAATAGACTACAAAGAAACCTATTCGGACTCTTGGAGATATGATTTTGGAACACCGATGACATTGCCAATTCGAACCCATACCGAACCAATGTAGACTCCAATCTCCTCACATTACCCTTGTGTTGCACACCACCCAATCTCCTTGCATCACACGCCCGACCTTCTCCTTTACTCCGCAGCCCAAGCCCACATGCGCGGCTGCCTTCCTTGCTCCGCATGGCGTTTTCCCAAAGCACGCGGCCCACTTAGCTCCCACGCAAGCAACCAACATGGCCGCTCTTCCCATCGAGCCGCATGATCCACACGCTGCTCACGCATCCACTCATGTGTCACTTGGTCTTCGCCTCACCCCTGTACCTTTAGTCGTGTGCACATCTGCTTGCTCCCATGCGTCACCTCCCACAAGCCCTTGTCATTCTCTAGGGTTTCCTCTCTTCTAGGCACCATAGCTTCATCCTTTTCTCGAACGGCCTCCCCATCCTCCCTCTTGATCGTCTTCTTTCTTCTAGGCAAAACAACTTCAACTTGACTTTGCAATGCCGCATTATGAACCAATGTCGTAGCAGTACTTGTAGCTGTATCATCTTCCCCCCTTCAAGCGAAACCATCCTCGGTTTCAGGGTAGTCTTCATAGCCGTGTTTTTAACAATGATCTTCTCAGGTCGAATTGCGCTCTCCGACATAGGACACAATGTATACGATCTGCCTAGATGCTCCAAAGACTATTTGTTGGACCTTCCGTGGTGTGTAACACTGCGATCAAATTGCCACGGACGCCCCAACAACAAATGACATGCGTACATAGGCATGACGTCACACTCCACCTTATTCTCATAATCACCAATTGAAAAAGGAACTATGACACGGTGAGTCACTTTCAGTTTACCAACATTGTGCAACCATTGCACATAATACGGAGGGGGATGCCACCACATTGACAAACCCAGAGTTTGCACTAACTCCTTGCTGATGACGTTGTTGTAGCTATCTCCATCAATAATGAGTTTGCAAAATTCCCCCTGGTCGTGTGTAAGATCGAGGAGGCTAACTAGAGGGGGTGAATAGGCGTTTTTAAAATATTTTGGCTAAAACCGAGTTTTATGCGAAATTGTAAATAAATTTGGTTATGCTCAATTAAAACCTAAATCAACTAGTCTTGACTAAGTGCACCAACAATATAAGGCTATTGATAATGATAGCAAACATACAAAGACATGTAAGCAATTTAATTCTAAGAATGTAAATTGCACAAAGTAAATCACAAGAGAGCAAAACACAATGACACAAGGACATTTTACCGTGGTGTTCGGAGACTTGCCGGTCTCCCCTAATCCACGTTGAGGTAAGTCCAAACAAATTGGAACGGTTCCACGAATTAAGCCAAACACCTCAATTTCACTAATAGTAGCTCTTTCCTGCTCTAGATAGCTGAGCTCTAACCTTCACAACACGCCAGGCCTCCTCACAATCTTGTTTAAAGAGATCACCGAACACGGCGCCTCTAATGCCGTCTAGGTGTCAGCAAACACCAAGAGTAATAAGTCAAGCCCCTTGTTTGACTCTCACCACGTGCAACGAATGCACATGCTCAAATGGATACGAAATCCAACTCTAGATGCAACACATGCAACTAGAGACCTCTCTCCTTGCTCATAAGGTGCAACACAAGCATAATTGAGATGAGAACCTCACACTAGCTCAAGAGAATGAAATGGAGTGCCAAAAGTTGTCTCTCAACCGGCCAAGGGGGTATTTATAGCCCACACCACAAAAACTAGCCGTTGGAGACGAAACTCAGCAAAAATCAATATTTGCGATAATATCGCTGTACAAACCCGGTATTACCGTTTTTATTGTTCAACAGTCGGAAAGGGTGCATTAACGGCTCAAAAAATAGATGTTAAAGATTTTAGAGCGGTAATACCACAGTACAAAATCTGGTATTACTGTTATGCAGTCATACCACATCTAAGGGCAGTATTACCATAGTCAATTTTCAGCACAGACGACACTCAATAAAAAAAAGGTCATAACTTTTGACTCCGATGTCGGAATTGAGTGATCTTGGACTCTATGGAAAGCTTATTTAGAGGGCTACACAACCCATCTATTTGCATGATCTCAAACACATTAGATAAATGAATAAAGTACAAGAACTTCCAAAGAGTCACTACCATGGTCTAAGTCTAAGAAAATAGCAACAAGCAATCTTAGACCATGCCAAAGGAAGATGCATGAGTCTTAACAATTTGCAAAATATAATTGCAAACTTAGATCATGCCACAAGGAGTAGGTATATAAATTTCAACTATTTGCAAAGTATAGTCACATGCTACAAGGAATAGATGCATGAGCCTCAGCTATTTGCACACGAAGAGCTAGAGCAAGCAAGATTGAGCTATCAACACATGATGAGACTCAAGCTACTAGACAAGACCCCTCTTAATAGTACGACAATCCTATACTAGCAATTCGGTCTTCCAACCAAACACCAAGACCGGTAAAATACTAGGAACACATCCTTAGCTCTAGCTAGTTATACCTTTGCCTTGAGCATCCTCTTGAAGCTTGATGACGTACATCTTCACTTCAAGTTCGAGTCATTGTTTTGATATGCATCAACCCATGATGCATCCTTCATGTGTCCTCCATCAACACATGATGAGTCTTCTCTTGACTTGATGATCAACTCATGATCATCTCCTCTTCAAGATCTTAATATGCATCAATACATGATGCATCCTTTTCTTGAACCTTGACTTGATGACAATCAACTCATGATGCCATCCAAAGTCTCCATCATCATGGAACATAACATATTCATCAAACTCATGGAAAATGTTAGTCTCACAATGTAATTATCATTAATTACCAAAATATAGCCATTACTACCAGATGCAGTATTACCGCCAACTAGAATCTGGTAATACCGCTCTCCGGTAGTACCATTTCTCAGATGCGATACTACCGATTTCCAGGGGTTCGAGAAACATAGAAAAAACACCCTCTATGGAAAAAAATCATACCGCCATGTAAAACTCGGTACTACCGCACTCCGATAGTACCGCTTAAGAATTACGATCATACTGATTTCATCTTTCAAGAAAAACTCCCAAAAACAACATCTCTATTAAAAACATACCGTCAACTAGATTTCAGTACTACCAACTTGTGGTAATACCACTCATCAAATGTGGTCATACTGTCTTTGGGATTTCAAGAAAACTTCCAAAAACTTCCTCTTTGGAAAATTCATACCTCCATGTAAACTTCGGTATTAGCGACCTGTGGTAATACCGCTAAATACTTGCAGTCATACCGAAATTGCTGAATAGATTTCCAGAGGGAAAACAAATGCAATGCATAACAAAAATGGCACAAAATAATCTTCAAGCCACTAGCCATGATTCCTCTATTGTCTTTGCATTGCCATTACCATAGCACCATCCATAAACTGTGACTAAGCCTTTAAAATAACTTAGCACACACATTAGTCCCATAACACAATTGCAAATAATTGAATATAAAGCAATATGAGTATACATGAGCTACACAAGTTTTATATACTCAAAGGATATGTTTCAAAGTAAAGATCCCCAATATATGTGGATAAAGAAATATGGATCAATACTAATGAAATGACAAAACATAGAGTGAACTCCCCCTAAATGTGTGCATACACGAATGTGTAATAAAAACATATGCACATATTCAAGTTAGACTTTTAGTGGAGTTCAACCTATATTTTGGATCCGAGGAATGCAACAAGATATAGGAATATGATGTCGAATGCATACCTCTTTGATTTTCACATTTTCATCCAATTGAGGCTAAACAATAGGTATATCAATAAAAGTGTTAGTCTCACATATAGATTTGTCATTAATCACCAAAATACTCCATTAACTCATGATGGCGGGTCTAGATTCTTCATCGTGCATTCAAATTTGAACACATTGCTACGTTGTCCCTTCTCAATGATAGTCGTGCCATCAAACCGAACCTTCTTGGCCAACATACTTAGACCATCTTGTAGTGCCTAGCCGTCAGTGTCACCACCATTAGAGGACCCCTTCTCTTGTTGTACATGGGTAGAATTAATGGTGGCCTCTTGTGCCATCTTCTTTTCTTCTTTGGCCTCCTTCTCTTCTTCACGTTTCTTCTCTTTCTACTTCCGCCATTGCTCTTTTGTGTCATCTTGCGCCTTGTCACGCTGATGTCTATCTTCAAAGTATTGTGGTACAATCCAAGATACACTTTCCCAGCGTGTTCCTCGCCAAGGAAAAGAGAACCGCATGACGGGACGTGGAGCTACTCTCCATATCTTCTGTTCGGTCAGCCAATATGTGCCAATCACCAAAGAACACGCTCACATATGCATGGGAATTACATCACAAATTACCGAAGCGGCATATCCATCCAAAGAAAATTTTACCTCCACCTGTTTGGTGATTAGGATATACCGAGCCAACCAAAGCAATTTGTACAGCTTTGGATGCGGTGTTATGGTCAGCCCCAATATGTCCACAAGTGTTTAGCTTGCGGCGTTAGTCAAGCTTCCTTGATCGATCATCATGGCACAATTAGTGTTCCCCACTCAGGACCAGTGAAAGAAGATGTTTCCTGGGTGTGGCTCCTCCTCGCATTGATCCAAATTCCAGCTAAATTGGATGACTAGCTCCATCTCCTCCACGTCACCATTGCAAATCTTTACAATAGCAGGATATCGTGAGCAACTGAGGCTTTGATACCACCCGATATGGCCTAACTAGTAGGATGGCCAGTTGGAACGTGTGCTACCCGATCTTTCACGGTACCACGAATGAAGAACTCACAAACCAATCTGAAAAGAACGAATTGTAAGAACAAGACCTTCAGCACAATTTGAGAACAAGGATAGTCTCAACTTGCGTAGGAAACAATTCTCTCTTCCAATCTGAAAACTCCTATTCGGATTCTTCATTTAAAAGGAAACATGCAATTTTGGAATAGACTATAAAGCAACTTATTCAGACTCTTGGAGATCTCATTTTGGAACACCAATGCCATTGCCAATTCGGACCCGTGCCGAACCAATGTAGACTCCAAGCTCCTTGCGCCGCACACCACCCAATCTCCTTGCGTCACACGCCCGGCCTTCTCCTGTACTCTGCAAGCCACGCCCGCATGCTCGGCTACCTTCCTTGCTCCTCATGGCATCTTCCCAAAGCACGCGCCCCACTCTGCTCCCACGCAAGCCGCCCGCTCATGTGCCGCTTGGCCTTCGCCTTGCTCCTGTACCTTTAGTCCTGTGCACATTCGCTTGCTCCCATGCGTCGCCTCCCATGTGCCCTTCTCACGCTCTAGGGTTTCCTCGGTTCTAGGCGCCATAACTTCATCCTTCTCTCTGTCGGCCTCCCCATCCTCCCACTCAGTCGTCTTCTTTCTTCCAGGCAAAACAACTTCAACATGAGTTTGCAATGCTGCATTACGAACCAATGTCATAGTAGTACCTGGGGTCGTATCACTAGCATCAATAGGACGAGGATGAAAGGGCAAAGGTGGGAAAGTGGTGGGATGTAAAAAAACTAACAAGTGTGGCCAGTATGAATAAAAAACTAAAAGAAAAGGATGAGTAGTATAATGTCCAGAGACAATACATTAGAATTGTTTTTTCTAATACTATTTCTAAGTAATGTAGAGGCAAGGCTCTAAATAGCGTATGGCACTACATTTCTAGTGATAATTTTGAGTTTTACATGTATATTTAAATTATGTTTTGTATGAAACTAACATAGAATAGATACTATGTACCAAATTATGAGCATAAAGAGCATATCTATTTCAAGAAATCCATATATACAACTTGAAACATTGCTAAAACAACACTATATCGGCTACTACAGCCGCTTTATTGCCCGCTACCACCACAATAGCACCAGCTATATCCTCTATAGCGATCTCTATATTGCAATCCACCGCTATGCCGTCGCAGTAGCGCTTAGACCCCGCTATCGCGACGGATGCTACGTCCGCTATTTTAGTACAATGTGTAGAAGTGACGTGAAGAAACTAGAGTTAGCACCGTTGCGGATGCTCTTTTGCTGGAACATCTCTATACCAATTCTAAACACATTTGGGATATTTTGTACTAGTCCAATCTAGCACAACATTTCAAATAACTTGCATTTTACTAGCCCAGCCAAAAGGTTGCCAAACCTAAAAAATGTGAAGAGTTGACTATACTTCTGGTGCTCATTGTCACATGTAAAACTGCTTATTTTGTTAAAACACACACACACACACACACACTCATAAAACTAGCACATTTGCCACTAGGACTTTTACCCAAAAGCCCAATGGCATCCATGTCACTCTTCCAAAACACACATGCCAAAAGGCAAAGTGGTACTAAACATGACAAGGGTATAATGTCTAGAGACAATGCGTTGGAATGGCCGTCTCTAATGTTGTTTATAAAAGATGTAGAGGTGAAGCAAAGAAATTAGAGTAAGTTTGCGGGTGCCCTTATACTGGAACATCATCTCATATGGGGTAGGTCAGTGGTTTTCTTGGCTATGCTTAGATCATAGCACTAGGTTGTGCTATATTTTGTAAAAGTCTAATCTAGCACAACATTTTTTTTCTTTCAATTAGCACAACATTTAAGATAAACTTAGGAACTTGCATTTTACCAGCCTAGCTAGAGCTTGCCAAACCTATAAATTGCGAAAAGTTCACTCTGTACCACTTGTGCTCATTGAAACACATAAAACCGCTTCTTCTTCTTTTTTTAAAAAAAAAAACACACACACACACACAAAACTAGCGCATTTGCCACTCGGAATTACCCAAAAGCCTAATGGCATCCATGTAATTCTTCTAAAACACACCGATGAAAAAGCAAAGTGCTACTTAATGGCTGCCGGCCGGTTCACCGGAGTGAGCTAGCAGCCGTAGGAGAAAACGGAAAGCAAAAGGGGCAACTGAAGCATGACGGGAGGGAAGAAAAACGAGAATGGGGAAGGCTGTATGAGCTGTACCCTATTAGTGCCTTCCACGCCACCCAGGCGAGGCGAGGCCGAGAGCACTTTCCTGTGAGCCGCGAGCCGTATTATTTGGGGGAAAATTCGACGACCGTAAGTACGTCGTGCTGGATCAGCCAGAGGCCGATGTGTGCCGAGGCCGGCGCGTCGTTCACGAGCGCCACGTCTATTCGGAGTTGGACACATCTTCAGGAGGGCATGGCCACGTGTGCTATTTCTCTACTAATAAAAGAAGTTTAACTCGCACAGCCGTATAGACGATCGTTGCTCTGTGTGCGTCCCTAGAACTGCCTCGCCACCTTCCTCGTCTTGACAACCGTCTTCCCATCACGAGCGAACAAGCATCTAGCCCCCATATCTATCGGTTGCTATCTTCATCAACACTCCACCTCCCCTGCTCCCTCAAACCCGATTCGCCGGCTCCCAGCCTCCCATGGTTCCTCACCATTGTCGTCCGAATCGCCTCATTGTTAGTCGATTTCACCGCTGGCGACCACCGTGGCGACGGGATCAGTGACGGCGAAGAGGCGAAGGTCAATCTAAACTTACAATGTCGAGCGAACGACGACAGGGCCTCTAGATTCGAGCGGCTAGCGACGTAGTGGCGGATCTCACATTCCCATCTCCTCCTCCTTGTATCCCCTTCTTCCTTCAATCTCACCGCGTAGAGGGAGGTGTTGCGCATGGATCGGGCTCTACCATCGCACTGGATGCCACCATGATCAAGGAGGAGCCATCGACGAGTAGAAGTGGAAGGGGGAAATGCCTCATATTTCTTCCTCCAATCGCCGACTATGGCAACGAGGGTGGCTCCGGCGGGGAGGTGGTCCCCATGCACGGCAGATCCAATGTTCGATGACGACGCTGAGGACGCTTGAGCGGCCCAACGAGGAGCTCATGGGAAGCGTGGTCTAGCGTGGTCCCCGACATGGTCGTCGTCGCGAACACCCTCCCCGTGTGTTGCGAGCCTGCGAGCGCTGCCCCAACGGCCGTGGGTGGAGCTTCTACTGGGACAAGGACTCCCTCTACCTCTGCGACAACATGGAGAACACATTGGCTCCATCCACGCCAACTTGCCGGCCGCCGAGCAGGGCATCGTTGCGCCGGCAATCCTCGACTGTTGTGTCCCGGCCTTCCTCCCTAAGGACATCACCGACCGATTCCAGCACAGCTTCTACAAGCAAACACTGTCGCCGCTCTTCCACATAACTCCCTAGGTTTGAAACTAAAAATTTTCAGATGGGTTTGTGGGTGATGTGCTTTAAGTTTAGGTGAATGGGAGATCTGAAGTTTTGGGGGTAAATTTGCACGCGCAAGCTGATGTGCATCAAAGAGTTTGAGGGATGATGAGATGAATTGAAGAGTTTGAGGAATGCTAATGTGACTTTGGTAGAAAGGTGAAGCGATCTGTGATTAATTTGGAGATCGATGCAGTAATTTGCAAGTTTGGTCTACCAAAAATATTCTTTTTGACATCCCTTTTGCTTCTGCATTTACAGTGCATGTGTTTCCTCTTTCCTTAAATATGTCATCCAGTTAAAAATAAAAATAAAAACCTTCACCATGTGTCGCCATGGATTGATTGGAGATAATGGTCTCATGGCAAGATGCTAACCTGACCAGTCCATGAGTAATGGCACATGGGTTTTGATTCGTGCATTTTTCTCTTGATGCGTGAATCGAAAAATGGATTTCGATTATACATAGAAGCAGCAGTTGTATATTATCTTTTGGTAGCCCCATTGCCTATATATATATATATATATATATACATATATACACACACACACACACATATATATACACATATATATATATATATATATATATATATATATATATATATATACATACATATACATATATATACATATATATACATACATATACATATATATACATACATATACACATATATACATATATATACATACATATACATATATATACATACATATACACATATATACATACATATACATACATATATATACATATATCAACTCATGCCATTATCAATCTCTTTATACCTCGTCCTCCCACTGTTGTTTAAATAGTAATGTTGCATTGATGTTTATTTATTTTTTTTGAATGCTTTTCTCACGCTGCATTGATGTTTATTTATTTTTTGAATGCTTTTCTCACTTGTAGGGACAAAATCTGGGACATAGAAGGTAGATAGTTTACTTATGCAATCAGAAAAGCAGCATCAACCTTTGGTATCTCTTTTAAATCCTTCCTGCTTGCTTTGTCTCCACCTTCTCTGCCTACTGGAAAGCTAGAACTCTACTTTAGTGCTTCTTGAGGTTCGTATGTATGTATCATCATATAACTGCAAGCTTCATATTTAATTTCGTACACGCAGGGGGAAGTCAAACGTGGTCTCAGATACTTTTTGTTAAATTGTCAAGCACCACCCAATCAGAAAATTGCAAAGCAAAAAACATGCACCGGTTAGAATACAGATCTTTTTGGCCTTGGTTCTGGAATTGATTTTCCTGGTTTCATATTCTGAATTTTAGATTCCTTAGAATCTAGACATTGCTACTTAAGTATACGAAATTTTGTTTAGGCACTCTAATCTTGCTGATGGTCTTCAATCTGCTCACATCACTATTTACAACGTAATACCATTTATCTGTCTCCTTTGGCATGGTAAAGCTTAAGAATATCATAGCATACATGTCAAGGATATAAACAAACCAGTGCGACCTTGCAGAATGAGTACATAGTCATGACTCACGATCATCTGTCTACATTTTTCTGCTATTATTTTTCTTTCACATACAAAGTTCAATTCTGAGAGCTAGCACTATCCATCAAGACAGTCCTACAATATTTCCTCTCACGTCGGCATTGATATATATTCCTATCATCCTTCTTTGGAAGAAAAGTTATGTGCTCTTCTGGGTATGTTGCAGTTTTTTTGAGACTGTATATTGTAGTTTTAGTGCTCGGTTCTATGATTTACTGATTGAGTGTTCCTTACTGTTTTTTTCCTAATGTTTATTGTCGTGTTAAAGCATGTCTATGCCTTTTAATAGTTGTTGTAGACTAGATAATCGACAATTCATGTCTGATTTTTAGCTAAAGATTACAAATCGGATTGATGGCTTATTGACCCCTTAGGTTACGAAGTTTGCATTGTTGGGTTTAACTTTTAGCTTGACTGCCTTGATCCTGAATGTAGTTTAATTTGTTTGTTTTATTTATGTTCTGACAGTAAGTCAATAATAATACAATTCGATGTTTCTTAAATAAAATAAGGCATTAAAAGACTAAAAGTAGGATAGCTGGATATGTGTATTGAAATCCAAATTCCTAACTAGGTCATACCCCTCGACCTCCCATTTTCTAGAGAGCTCACCAATGATTTGCCTTTGGGGCGAAATCGCTAGTTCTTGTGATTTATGATATGGTGGAGTTTGTGTTCAGCTAATGGATGTCAATGGGAACAAGGAAGTATTTGTGATCCAGCTACCACACACAAGGTCTTCAAGTAGTTCCACATTAGCCTTGTCAGGGAGCTCAACAAATTCAGTGGAGAGATGAACTGTCACTTGGAAATGCTCCTTTGCTTCCTTGTCTTGTTTAGCTGACATCTAAATGGGAGCCCATACTCAGCTGTTGTAGTGGGCATTGGGCAATGTATACTAGACACCGCCTAAACCCCAAGCTCCCACTCCAATATATTTATTGTTCTAATGTACATTATAGTTTTCCTTTCTTTTCTATAGAACTTGAGATAGCTAAAGAATCAATCCATTCAAGATCTTGTACGTAGGTTGTAGGACACAATGATACGGGGAATCAATTCATTCATGGAAATGTTATGGTTGATTTACCTAAAAAACATCATTGGTTCTGAATTTTGACCGCAAATGTGTGCGTGACTTAAGTTATTACAACTGTTGGATCTAACTTCAAATGTGTGTTTAAATTTTTTTAATATAATTATGTGTTTTCTGCTTGATTTGAATTTCAGTTTCAGATTTTGTTCAAAAAAATTTGAGCCATAGAATGCAATGCGCAACTATTTTATATTATTGACTATTGAAAATTTTCAATGGGAGCCGATTCAGAAAGCTTCAGCTTTGTACATACGCTTCACACAATATGAAAATCGTTTCGTGTAGGATCGTTAATGACAATCAGAGGGGGGTGAATGATTGTAGAAGATTTTTGCACCCTAACTCCTTCTTACGTGTAGAACATTGATTCTTTTCTTCTCAGTCGAGAATAATCACAGCAGCGGCAGCAACAACTCTCGGGACTTCGAACCACAAGGATCCACGGGAATTAGCAGGACACTTCCTCCGATTCTGTCGCCGCCAATCAATCCCAGCGTCGCGATCTTCTAGAGATCCCTCAACGCAAAACAGCAAAACGTCTCTTATATCTCGCACGGCAGCCCCCAAAATTTGTTCAGCCAATAATGCCCTACAGTGTCAATTCGTACGCAGCACCATCTGCACAAAACCTCTTCACCTAATGCCAATAGCAACTAGTCACAGCAACAATGCACAGCCACAATGCAATCTAATCCTCTTTTACGTGAGAACAAAAGCCACCGCTATCACATCTTGCACAGCATCTATGCACCTCACGTACAAGCACTGCTAGCAATATACTAATCCCAAAATCTGTAGCACACTACTAGCAAAACACCTCCACGTACAGGAATCAAGCCGCTGCTAGCACATGGAAAATCATGCACGCTCGGGAGATGAATGCTCGGGAGAATCTCTAGATTGGTTTTCTATTCACATGCACAAGCAAAAGCTCTAGCCGCGAACTATAGCCGCCGCTAGAGACAAAACCTCCACGCGAGGACTTTTCTTGTTTTCTACCCTAATAGCCGGTACCGCCGGCCCTAATCAACTGCCGAGCATATATATGCAGCCGTCATGTACAGCACATGGACTCCTCCTGTAACCGTCAGTAGCACAAATCACCTAGCCCCACGTATGGCCCAATAGTCCTAGGGCCCAATACATAGGCTTTTACACTAGATTACAAAACCAATTTTGGACACCCCAAAATTGTCACATATCGTAGCCTCCGGATCGCAACTCCGTAGCTCCAACACGTATCATCCATCTTTGATCTCCACGCACCCCAACTCGAGCTCGATCGTCTCCTCCAGTATTCTGATTTTTTTTATTAATTAATCTTTTTTAAATTTTATTTTAAAGTTAACCTCCAGCGCACTTTATATCCAATTCTGACCCCTTTGGTCTTGCCACCACTCGTGTCGTGATAAAACAACACTGTCACGCCAGCCCGTATCTAGGCAAGTTCTTGTCACGCCACCATCCGTAGCGTGACAGTGTTGTTTGGTCACGCCACGACCAGTGGCGTAACAAAAAGTGCTATTTTAGCGGACTTATCCTATGGCGTGACAGTGTTGTTTTGTCATGCCACGGGTGGTGGAGAGACCAAAGGGGTTAGAATTGGAAATAAAGTGTGTCGGGGGTTAACTTTAAAATAAAATTTTAAAAAATGATTAATTAATAAAAAATAGTTCCAGTATTCTCGATCCTCTGGACTATGACTTCGCACCAAGTCATCTTTCGATCACCGCCATAGACCACGATCGCCTCCGAGTTACCCTGCACATGCAAAGACCAAAACACCATCTTTTTCCGACACAAGTTCTTCCCAACTTGACCGACATAAGTCCACACATACCACATGCCTCAAATAACATCAGTACCCAATATTGTCAATTATTCATCAACTAAAATATACTAGACCTAGCCACATGGTCTAACAATCTTCCCCTTGATGAATACATTGACAACACTTCAAAACCGTGAGTTGAATTTTTTAAAGAAAAGAAATTTACGAAAAGAAAGTTTCAAAGCTGCAAAGAAAACACTTCAAAACCACAGCTGAAAAAAAAAACTCCCCCTCAACACAAGGGAAGCAAATTTCTCATATTTTTCTCCCCATTTGGCAATGTAAAGGGCAATGTAAACATCAAGAACTGCAGAGAAAACAAATGAGCAAGGAGTGTAAAAATCAAGAAGCTTTGTAGATTATCCAAGTCACTTCGCATTGATTTAATAAATTAACCAAGCCATGTTTTTTAGTAGAGCTATCTAGATCATATAAAGTCATATACCATATAGCAATGTCAAAACAAGTCTTTAGAATGATTAAGCAATTTAAATTAATGACATACATCTCGACAATGACCAAACCGATTATAAGGAGCACAATGAGTTATCACAAAGAAAAGTCAAAGCCTAAAAGTGAAGCAAACTTTAAATCTAGATGAGCTAGTAGTCTCATATAACAACCTATTGCTCCACACTCTATGTTTAAGCATGTGGCATGCTTGTAGCATACTTCTTTTCAGTGGTGGTATGCTTGAAGCATACTTCTTTTTAGTGGTGGCATGCTTGAAGCATATTTCTTTTCATTTGAGCACTTTTTACTTCTTTTCATTTGAAGCATACTTCCTTTATAACCAGAATATACATATGTTCCTATATATATATATATATATATATATATATATATATATATATATATATATATATATATATATATATATATATATATATATATATATATATGTGTGTGTGTGTGTGTGTGTGTGTGTGTGTGTGTGTGTGTGTGTGTGTGTGTTGGGGGCATGCTTGAAGCATACATATTTTCAATTGTCACTTTCTCATAATTTTTTATAACATGCCAAAATGAGTGAACATAAAAGATTGCAATAAGAAACATACGAGCCAGAGCTAAGATTTAAAATAAGACTCACAATCAAGCTAATCATTTTTGATGAACATCGCAAAATACTAACTATAATCAATCAAGTCAAAGTATTTCGCCATGTCATGCTTTAGTTCAAATGTGGCAAAGTAATTATAACCAGTCATGATCAAAGCCACACAGCACATGAGTAAATATGATAACGAGATGTCTAAACCTCATTTGATTTCAATGGCTTGGACTTGATGAATTGTTTGACAAGTATAATAAACAAAGCTTCTGAAGTTTAAAACAACAAGCTCCTCCTCATAATAATCTCATTAGATGACACACCCTCAACTTACTCTGCAAATAAGATCTAGGAATTCAGTACTGAGATACACGATATGGAGGAACGGCAACAAAACTAGAACCAGAACCACGTGTGCGTGCGCGATCAGAATGCGAATTATGTGAATTAAATCCCAAACCAGTACGTGAAGCAGATTTAAAGCCATCATGAAAGTCCTCTAAAAACCTAGCTTTCGCATTAGTTCTAGGGACAACAAAAGAGGTTGCACATTTTTGTCTTAAGGCATTCAATCTTTTCTTTTTCTCTTTCTTAACACGCCTAAAGCAAAATTCATGCAAGTACCCATCTCTACCACAATAGGTGCAATAAAAATTCCTTTGAGATGATGAGCTAGCACCTACAACATTAGCATAAGAGTTTTGCACAAAACCAGTAGATTTAAACACAGTTTTATGAGACTCACTTTTTGTTTCAATTAGCCCACTTCCAATGACCTTACCTATCTTAGATGGATTATTCTTAGCATAATTAGCAATATTAAATCCTAGATCAGTATTTTTGACACTCAGTTTTGACTTGTCTAGAATCATATTTAAAATTTTCTTGCAAAAAAAAAATCTCTCCAAAGTGTCCTTAAAGTACTCATTTAATTTAGCTAAAGTGGGACAAGTTGTGCATTTAACCGGTTCATTCACAAGGTTCTTAGAAGTACTAGACTGAATCAATCTATCTTTTTCAGTAAAATCATTAAGTTGTCTAGTCAGCGCTTCTATCTCTGCACTAAACTTAGGACAATTAGTACAAGAAAGTGTCTCATGATAAAGTATTTGTTTAATAGACTCCTGAGAAGAATTAAGTCTAGCTTCTAGCAATTCACAATTAGAGCAAGTTTTAGATTTGAAATACTTGACTCTAAACATGTAGGAGAACTAAACTTGAGCTTTTTAATTTCATCATTTGCAAGTTTTAACTTTTCATCACAAGAATCGTGTGCTAATCTTAGTTCATCAAGTTTAGCAGTTACATCCCTAAGTTTAACCAAGGTTAATGTATTAATTGTTCTAGCAGTCTCCAACTCAGAGTGTAAAACTTGACAAGACTCACAAGATTCATCATCAGGAATAGAAGCTCTAAGTCTATCAATTTCAGAAGTTAAGCTTTCAACGAGACAGTTATTTTCTTTCAATTTATTTTTTGTCTTTTTCAATTCAATAGCAAATTTAATCGAACCATGTTCAAACTCATCATATGATGGTCTTACCTCATCGGGATCACTGTCACCGTCATCGTCGTTGTCGTTTCTTGCCATGAAGCACATGCCCATGAAATCGTCGTTGTTCTTCTTCTTACCTTTAGCATCATCATTGTCGTGGATGTCGTCGTCGCAACTCTCATATTCCACATTACTCAGATCAAGATGCTCGATAGCCGAAAGAAATTTTTCAGCTAATTTCTGACGGAAATTGTCACCCTTGATATTGTTGTTCTTGGATGGCCGACGACGTTAATTCTTGTCTTCCTTTATCACCTTTTCCTTAAACTTGGGACACTCCATCTTAATGTGACCTAACTCGCCACACTCATAGCACTTGATCGGACTTGACACACCACCTCACTTTCTCATCCTCATGTTGTTGAGTGTCTTGTATACCCGTGGGGAGATCAACACCAAAGCCTCTTCAGGGAGCTGTTCGAACTGTTCCTCTGAAAAAGAAGACAAAGCAGACACAAGAAAAGAACTTGACTAAGCAGCCTGCACGGGGTTAGTCACAGGTGCTAAAGATGAAGGTTTATCAATCTTAGATGGCAAAGCTTCCATCTCATAGGTTTTCAATCTAGAGAAAAGATCATCCAGAGTTAAAGTATCTAGATCAATAGTTTGATTGATAGTTGTGACAACCATCAACCACTCAGAACCTAAAGATCTCAAAATTTTAGTTGCATTATCTTCATCAGTAGGAATAACATTAACACCACACAAATTACTCAATATTTTTTCAAAACGAGCAAAAAATCATCAATAGCTTCACTAGGCTTCATAGCAAAATCAGAATATTCTTTTTGATAAAGATTTTTACACACTTTCTTAATTTTAGTGGTTTCTTCATGATAATCGCAAAGAGTTTTCCATATTAAGTGTGCAGAATTAATATGAGCTACACGTTCAAATTCTTTGCGAGAAATCCCTTTAAACAGCAAGTTACGAGATTAAGCATTTAAATCAACATCTGTTTTATTTAGATTAGTAACAGGAACATGAATCTCATAAGGTCTAGAAAACCTTATTCCAAGCATCATTACCTTGAGACTCAATATAAGCTTGCATACGACACTTCCAAAAAGCAAAATCAGTACCATCTAGTATGGAGGACGATTCACATACCTTTCTGACGCCATAGCAACCCGCTCTGATACCACTTGTAGGATCGTTAATGACAATCAAAGAGGGGGTGAATGATTGTAGAAGATTTTTGCACCCTAACTCCTTCTCACGTGTAGAACATTGATTCTTTTCTTCTCAGTCGAGAATAATCACAGCAGCGGCAGCAACAGCTCTCGGGACTTCGAACCACAAGGATCCACGGGAATTAGCAGGACACTTCCTCTGATTCTCTCGCCTCCAATCAATCCTAGCGTCGCGATCTTCTAGAGATCCCTCAACTCAAAACAGCAAAACATCTCTTATATCTCACACGGCAGCAACCAAAATCTGTTCAGCCAATAATGCCCTATAGCATCAATTCGTACGCAGCACCATCTGCACAAAACCTCTTCACCTAATGCCAATAGCAACTAGTCACAGCAACAATGCACATTCACAATGCAATCTAATCCTCTTTCACGTGAGAACAAAAGCCACCGCTAGCACATCTTGCACAACATCTATGCACCTCACGTACAAGCACAGCTAGCAATAAACTAATCCCAAAATCTGTAGCACATTACTAGCAAGACACCTCCACGTATAGGAATCAAGCCACTGCTAGCATATGGAAAATCATGTAGGCTAGGGAGATGAATGCTCGGGAAAATCTCCAGATTGGTTTTCTATTCACATGCACAAGCAAGAGCTCCAGCCGCAAACTACAGTCGCCGCCAGAGCCAAAACCTCCAAGCGAGGACTTTTCTTGTTTCTACCCTAACAGCCGGTACTGCCGGCCCTAATCAACCGCCGAGCATATATATGCAGCCATCACGTACAGCACATAGACTCCTCCTGTAACCGTCACTAGCACAAATCACTTAGCCCCACGTACGGCTCAATAGTCCTAGGGCCTAATACATGGGTTTTTACACCAGATTACAAAACCAATTTTGAACACTCCAAAATTGTCACATGTCGTAGCCTCCGAACCGCACCTCCGTAACTCCAACACGTATCATCCATATTTGATCTCCACGCACCCCAACTCGAGCTCGACCGTCTCCTCCAGCATTCTCGACCCTCTGAACCATGACTTCGCACTAAGCTATCTCCCGATCACCGCCGTAGACCGCGATCGTTTCCGAGTTACCCTGCACCTGCAAAAACCAAAACACCATATTTTCCCAGCACAAGTTCTTCCTAACTTGACCGACATAAGTCCACAAACACTACATGCCTCAAATAACATTAGTATTCAACATTGTTAATTATTTATGAACTAAAAAATACTAGATCTAACCCTATGATCTAACATTTCGTTCAAAATATGTGTTTCCGCTTGCGGTGCACGGACGGTAATATGGCACCTGCCTTTCGTTGGTTAGTTCGTCTTGGCTTGGGTGTATCTCCACCAAACGACGCTGCCTGCCATCCTCGGGCTGGAGAGTTGCAACCACTTTGGTCGTGTGCTTCTCTAACCACTGCCGTATTCGGCATGGCTAATGTGTGTCACATGCTCCCTAGTTGAGTCTTATCTGGGCCTATCTGGATGGCCTGGAGAAACGGGCTCAAGCCGAGCCCTCCCGAGCAGAGCACGCCCATGTATCTGGGTCAATCTTGCACTCCACGACAGGCCACGGGCCGAAAATGCAAAGCCATCGTATTCGTAAACCGCACCGGACACCATGATTTGAACCCAACAAATAGACCTGATGACCAGGCAATTTGGTGCAGCTAACATTATAGGCTTATGTGCGTGAAGGCCTCTTGTCAATTTCCACCCTGCCCAGTGGGCTGCCAAGGTCGGGTTCTCCAAATGAACACTAAGTTTTGGCGTCAGCTCTTGCTGAACTAGAAACCTTTTCTCTGTTTTTTTCTCGTTTTCCGCACGCAAATGCAAATAGCACTGCACAATAACACACCATGGTACTAGATATACATGTACATTTCATAATGCACCTTACAAAACAAAATAGATCTGTTCCATGCTGCAACACATACCATACATGTCATGAAGATCGTCACATCCCAAAACTCTGCGATTTCAATTCCAAATTTCTAGACCGAACAGAAGGGAAGGGAAAAACATATCAACAGAATATCTGGACACGTGCAGGAGAAGGAAGCAGCTGGTCCCCAGCTCGAATGAGTTTTTGGTTAAATGACATTGTTCCCAATCAAAATAGCAAAAATAGCTTCTCCCCCTTCCACACGAAATGACAAAAATATCATTCGTATTGTGCTCAAAACCAAAGGTAGGTGGTCAGCGCACATCACCTATCATGCCCAGTTCATGCCAGGTGACCTCACAGTAGACCTTCTACCGTGAGTTCTGTGGGCAGCACCTACCAGGCCCAGTTCATGCCAGGTGGCCTCACAGTGGACCTTCTACCGTGAGTTTTGAGCCCAGCACGGATACCATTTTTTGTGAATTTATTCGTGGAGGAGCTATTTTTGTTATTTATCGCGCAATCTCAGCACGCGCCGTACAACCCCATGCCTCGACGCCTCGTGGTAGGGCCGTGCAAATTCCAGCGGAACGGAGAGAAGACACGCACAGGCACACAGCCCTGCCACAGCCCAGCAGCCCAGTAGGTCACCACCACGCGCGCCCTGCTGCTTCACCCATGCGCGCGGCGACAGCCACGGCACAGCCATCGAGCCACCCGGCCCGGAGCAATAATGCGTGCATGGGGCCAGCCGTTAACGCGCGACGCGACGGGTGCTTCGTTAGCTCACAGCCGCGCTCGGTCGGTGCGGTCACCACCGCGCGTCTGGCTCCTTCCTTCCTTCCTCGCGCGTTTCACTGGTCAACAACAAGTAGGCATTATTTCATCCTGCCTCATGGCATGTAGAGTCGGTTGCCGCACTTGCACCGCCACGCCTCCGGGTAGTACTCGGTGGTGACCGGCACGCCCGGCGGCACGGCCACGTGCACCGGGAAGCACGGGTTGCAGTCGCCGCACTTGGACGTGCACCGCGGAGGGTACGACCCCGGCCCCTCAGCCAGCAGCAGCCGCCGCCTCCGCCATTGCCCGCCTGATCTCGAGCACCCCTGCGAGCATGAACCACGAATCAGTGAGAGGATGGGTATGGATTAAATCCGCATACGTATCGCTGTCGGGCACAGTGTTACGTTACGCTGTATGGATCGGCAGCAGCGACGTATGGTCAAAAGCGATGGGCCCCGCCGGCGTTGAAGGGCTGTCGGAGGGGGCCGTGAGCTGGCACGGCTGTGTCTGCGCGCAAGCTAGTGGGGATTGCAGCGTGCACCTGCCATGGCGGGCCCTGTGTGGTTGCATTGTGTTCTGTGTGGATTTCGACATGTCATGGCGCATCAAGGATTCAAGATGAATGCAGAACAGATCAAGAACAGCAAATCGCGTCGTTTGATCATTTCGCAGTGGCACTGTGATGGGCCTTTAACATGCGCTGGGGCCTAAGCAGCGATGATCTGCACGAACCGTCGGAAACCTTGTGCATTCCGACGTACTAACACGGGCATTTCTCAGAGACGCAGCGGTTTGTGTGTTTAGAGAAGAAAATAAACATAGGGAAGGGGATGCAAGCACACCTGATTAGCGCAAGATGCTGCTGTTGGTCTCCCGAAATCTGTACAAGAAACTAGGGCACGGAAGTTATTACACAGTGATTAGCACGTCAACCAGCATGGTCTAAAGATGATAACGCAGTGTAACAAGTATCAATATTGGGGTTTTTTTTTGGCTTGAAGCCTGCAGTGAACTTGTGCATTCCAGTTGCAGGAAGAAAGAACTCACATCAGCATGCAACAGAGTATATAAGAACCTCGACGACAACATAGAGAGTGTTGAGAGGTGGCACAGCAGCTAGTACTAACCCGAGCTTTGTCGCTGAAAGCTAAGTTACCAAAATGAAGTAAACAAGTGCACAAGAGTATAGCTCGCTTGATTCATTACCTAAACGGAGCAGCACAGTAGTCCCCCTGCAGCCGCTGCCACTGCAAGCCCAGGAGCAAACGCAGCACAGACAGATTACCACAGCGAAGCACAAGACCGCCAACTTTAGCATGGATCTGCCACTCCATCTCCACCTCCCCCGGGAGCTCTCCATGAGCGCTTCCCAAAACCGCCCCTTTTAAGCCCCTGAAGCCGCAGCGGAAGCTGACCAAGCGGTCAAATTTAGGAAGCCGCGGAAGCAGAGAGGCCGGCACGGAGGGACGTGCGCCTCAATGTCTTGTAGCCCTCTCACTCGCCACTGTAGCCGCGTCAGATCTCTCGGAATCCAGCCCGGCTCCCGTGGACAAGACTACGACTAGATGGATCGATCGATCGAATTTAATACTACATCAGCAAGAAAGAGAAGTACACACACATAAAAGAACACGCAGGCAGGCACAGCCGCACAGTGGCAACGTACCCTCCTCTGTTATAGCTTTGCACCCTCCTCGCCTCACTCGTCACTTCACTTTTAGTTGTGTATGATTGCTCAGTGCCTACTAGAGATTGTCTCGCCAAAATACCAAATATTCTCACCCATGAGGAAATAGAGGCCAATGGAGGAGCAGCGGCTTGCATGTGCGCCGCGGAAAGCCTGTGGTACTGGCAGAAGTTAAACACACCAAGGGGTCCAAGGCGAGCTGGTGCCTGCCTGGTGGTCCAAGGGAGAGGTGCAGATATGGGGCAGTGGGTAGTGACCATCTACGAGCTTGGAGCTGGTCTTTCTTGGGTCAAGTGTGACAGGGGCACATGAGCAGTATTAGATTCGATTATGCGTGTGCACTGTTCATCCATGGATACGTTTCTGACTATCTAGGAGCCTAGAGCCTTGGAGCCGGTCTTTCTTCGGTCAAGTGTGAGAGGAGCACATAACCAGTGTTAGAGTCGACTATGCGTGTGCAGTGTTCATCCATGGATTCATTTCTTTTTCGCCGTTGCAAGTAACACGCACCGCACCGCGGACATACGTACACACACGTGAACGTTCTTTTTGGATGCGTTTGGTTGTTTTGAACCAGGGTGAATTGGATGGGATGGAACATGATAGATGAACTGAACCTAGATAGGATGGGACAAGTAATGTATTTGGTTGGTGGGATGATATGATGCACGACTTTATTTGGTTACTTGAATGTGATGACACATGATAATTCAAGATAGTGTTTGGTTTGAGAGATGAAGTTGAATGAGTTGTGTTTGGTTATCTCCTCTACTGCTCCCGGTGAAATTACCTCCTAACTAGGCCCACCTGTCATGGAATCATCTCTACACACAACAGAGAACAACAGATAGAAGAGGAGAACAGAGGAGGGGCACGGCGGCAAAGAAGGCTTGCTTTCACGGCCATGTAGGATGAGTGGAGTCGCCTTGATGGCGGATCTAGAAATTAAATGATGGGGGTGCACACTTCACACTCACAATTCTATAGTTTATACAATAATTCCATAACATTATAACAAATTATCTACATTGACATATCGTAATAATTAAGCTCACATTCACAGATTAACATAACAATATAACATGAACCGATGAACATAATAACAAATTATCAATATATACTGAGATTAGGGCTACTAAGATACCAATAAAGTAACAATCAATTTCGGTGATTCACTACTTCTCTCGCTCCATGCTCACAGTCGCCTCCAAGCCTCCAAATCCAAGCCGGTCGAGAAGCTACCAACCGATTAATACCTTATAAATCAATAAATGTAAATGTAAATCCAATCGCCAATCGGTCACCCAGACTCACCCTCCACTCCAGTCCAACTCTTGGTCCTTCCGCCACGGTGTTGGTTGGCGGCTCCGCCCTCGCCACCGCCGCCGCCGCCTCCCAGCCCGGCCGCCGGGTGCCGCCTCTGCCGTCCAGACTCACGCCTTGTGCCTTGTAATCCGTACTCAGCGTGGCGCCCGCCTCCCGGTCCCCGCCTCTGCGCGCGCTGCGAGGCAGAGGGTTGCGTGGTTGCCGCCTCCCAGCCTCCCAGCGCGCCGCCCTCGCGTGGCGCGCCAACCTCTCGGCCTCTCGCGTGACCGCCGCCGCCCTCCGGCCTCTCCGCGTGGCCTCCGCCTCCGGCCTCTGCGTCGCGTCGGCCGTCGCCGCGTCGCGCCGCGCTGGGAGCAATGAGCAGAGCTGGGATCGAGGGGACTCGGGGAGGTGAGATTAGTGATTAGGGTTGGAGTGTTGGGCGATTGGGTGACATTGGGCTTGGGTGCACTTTTGTTGGCCGGTGAGCACCGAGGAACTCATCTCTGCTTTTCAGATTTTTGGGGTGCTTGGCATACCCAAGACCCCACCCGATCCGCCTCGAGTCCGTGATTCACCTCAAAAATGGGTTATGGGAGGCATGAGGAGAGAGACGAGGCGTCGCGGCTTCGGTGATGGGGCGCACATGTCTTGCGGCGACAAAGATGTGTGCCGACAGCGACGGTGGTTTACTGGTGGCTAAACGGGGAAGTTGGCGCACACACGAGCATCTATGGGTGATGGGGAGCTTGCCCGACCGGTTGGTGAAGACGAGAATGGACCGAGGCGGCCCAGCGATGAGGACCCAAGGCAGCGCGACAGCAGCGCTGTGGAAGTGAGAGGGCCAGAGTGAGTGGTGGGAGGAGGTCGGGGGAGGTGAGAGGATGCTCCTGGAGAAGGGAATCGGATGGAAGCTCACCGGAGTGGAAGCGGTGGCGGCGGCGGCGGTTTTCGGCCGAAGCGGGAGAAGATGACCGTGGCTTGAGATCCCATGGGGGAATCACAAAATTGATAAAGGGAAACACTTGTGGTGTTCTAAAACACGACGTGACGCGGTCGTCCGTGGGAGAGAACCTCCGAGTTGGCCAGAGCGTTGGGACGAAGGCGATGGCTGGTGCGGGGAGCGTGACGGAGGTGTCGCCGTTCAAGGCAATTCTGGGTGAGGAACGGGAGAAGATGATGACCGTGGGGCGGAGGGGACCCAGGTGGTGCTAGTGTACATGGAGGGGACTGCCAAACCGCGCCGGGGCGGCGGCGCGGCTCGGTGAGGCGCGATGAGTGCACGCAGTGAATGCGGCGCGAGGGCGTCCTGGATCGCTTGGTTCAACAGATTTTTGCGAACAATTTGTTTCAGCATCTTCGTGGAATATTCCCTAAACTTGAATCACCTTGTCTCGGATGGCTTTGTTCCGTTCCTCCAACCAAACGCATGGACGATGGTATATTCCGAACCATTTGATACAAAGTACCACATGATTCATCCATCTGAACACACCCTTAGCACATGTCTAGACGGCAGACGAAGGTCGGAGGAAAAATCAGTGAAATCACAAAATTCTTACTGAAGTATACTCACATGTGCGTAATATAGGGACATCTAGTAACCTACAATTTGACTGCACATTATGGACATAACTAATCTTGCTCAAAATTTATCTTCTGCTTACCAGCATAGTCTCGGCTAAAAGAAGTCTATTTGCGTGCTGTAGCTAGCTTTGGAATTATGTTTTGACAGGATCTCGTAAGAATTTTATTTTATTTTTTTATGATTACAAGGAAAACGCACACGCGCACACACCACCACGCACGTACGCACACACACACACATGCGTGCGTCCTCTTAGGACACGGCTAGAAAGATGGAGGCCGGAGATAAATCCACGACATTACAAAATTCCTACTGAAAGCGTACTCACGTATGCATAAAGATGAGCACGAGGATTTAAACTCTGATGGGTAGAGTCGTACACCCATAACTCCACCGCCCCACCAAAAAGTGGTTCCCTATAATATTTTATGTATTTAGTGTGGCCCATATAATTTATCAAAATAATTTAGAACAAATCCACTTTTCAACCATCAACTATCGCCCGAGTCCACTTTTCAACCTCAAATTGCAAAATCGTTTAGTTTTCAATCTCCAACTATCCAAACCCGTGTAACCGACCCCCACCAGTTTTGGTGTGAAGAATCTCGGTTTCGGCATGACGTGGCTAGACACATTGGCACACGCTGGCATCCAATGCCACGTGAGCGCCCAATATAACTTCGACCCGTGACTCCATTTGTTTCCCTTGACCTCACTTTAGTTCCCAAACTTCCCCCAAATCCCTACTTCGGCGAAACCCCTAGCACCGGACGATGCGCTCGTCTGGACCGCGGTGCACTCGATAGCGATTCACGGCGGTGGAGGCCTGCGGATGTGAAGCACAAGTAGGGTCATTCTGCATTGAGGTATGTGGCCTTTTCCTGCTAGGTTTTTTACCCCAGTTGTTGGAGCCATGCATTTGAAATGGGTTTTTCTCGGATCTGGGTTGCATGAATGGTTGTTTAAATTCTACGAAGCTAATCATTTGATTTATTTAGGGCATATTTATCTTAGTAGTTTGCGCATTGAGTATTTTAATTTGCTTTGTGAGGTGTGAGGTCAGAGCTCTCTTAATATATTAGGTAAGATTTTGCCTTTACATACTAAATAGGTGTTAGTTGGAAGTCAGTGATGGATGCATTAGACAAGCTTGTTGTTAGATTCCACTTTGGAGGAGAGTTTTTCAATGATGGCAAGGTGGTGCATTACTGCGGTAGTTTAGAGAAAATTTCATTAATCGACCGTGATAAGGTTTCTTTGCCTGAAGCCGTTGGACATTTGGGAGACCACTGTGAAGTTGTAGAAGGGTTGTTGCTTCATTGGTTATTTCCTCGAAAGGAGTTGCAAAATGGGCTAAGGGTTTCGATAGACAACAAAGTTTGCCAGTTCATGTCAGATTGCACTACTGAAGGAGGGGTTGCAAACATATATGTGGAGTCTCCTTCAGATCAGCAGGATTGTGATGAAGACGTGAATAATGAAGAAGAGGAAGATAGTGACTTTGAGGATGAGATGGTAGCAATAATCCATTCAGATGATGAGGATGATGAGGTGGTGGCAAATGGAAGCAAGGAGGACATAAAATGTGTCACCTTCTCCTGTCACACAGGAGCGGCTGGTGACAACCATTTCATCAACTCCTGAGGGTGTGCAGAAGGAACTACCTTCCAAAACAAAATTCTATGGGATCAACTCTGTAGAGAAGTGCAAGATACAGTCGGCTGTTGTGCCCACTCAAGATGTGACCAATGTGACTGGTCCAACTCAGAAGTTAACTAAATTACAAGCTAGCTCAGATTCTGAGTATCTCCCAGGAGATGATGAATCACTAGGGGAAAATGAAGAAGTTGAGACAATTAAGAAAAAAGCACAAGGAGTTCAAGAAGAAGATAAATGCAAGACAAGCTATTGTACTTGATGATGTCTTGTATGAAGGACCTACAAGAAGCAAAGGTAAAGGTATGGAAGAATCCATGAGTGATGGAGAAAATGACACCCCATACCATGACTCTAGTGATTATGAAGATTCCTTTGAGGAGGCAGGATGTGAAGGGCCGATTGTGAGAAAGGCCTCCCCTTACCCCAAATTTGATGGCAAGTCCAAGGTCCCTGCTTTCTCTTTGGGCATGAGGTTCAGAGGGAAGAAACAGTTTAAGAAAGCCATAATCAGGTATGGGTTAGCAGAGACGAGGGTAATTAAGTTTGTTAAAGATGAGGGGGGACAGGTCAGAGCTAAATGTACATGGCCAAAATGTCCCTGGGTCATACTGTTGTCAACTAATAGTCGGACTGACAGTTGGCAAGTTAGCACCTTCTCAAATGTGCATCAAAGTGCACTAAGAAGGGACAACAAGTTGGTTACTACCAAAAGAATAGTTGTAACATCCCAAAATTTTATTTCTATTAAAAATAAAATTTTAATTACTTTGTTTGATTTTTCAGGATTAAGATTTTCCTATTTATTTTAAGGCCAAAATAATTTATTTGCAAATATAAATACCAATTTAATTTGAATTATAAATACCAATTTTAAGTTGGAATTAATTTCTTTAAGTTTAAAATAGTTCAGTGAATTTTTTTGAATTTTTCTAGAATTTTTGAACTCTATTTGCTATTTTCTAAAAACCTATTTGAATTCTCTCAATTTTTGTAAACCGAAAATCAATTAAAAATCAGAATTTGAATCTTGGGCTGAATTTCGCCACCCACGACCCATTTCTTCTTCCTGGCCCATGACCTTTTCTTTTTTTTTTCCTACGCCCGCACCAACACACGGTTCGTTTCCACGTGCATGGCCTGCTCCGCTTCCCTCTCTCATCCTCGTTGACAGGTGTGTAGGATCAAGGATAACCGATTAGAGGGAGGTGAATAGGTGGTTTTTAAAACTTTTAGGTTAAAAACAGATTTTAGCAATTTAAAGCTATGAAATACAATTTCACAATTTAAAGCCTAAATAATCTAAGTCTTTCAAAGTGCACTACTTACTCTAGATTGAGCTAAACAACCTAATCAAGATATAATATTGCTATATAAATAAATGCACAAAGAGGAGAGTAAAAGGGATAAACCACTATACAGAGACAACCGATGTTTTCTCGTGGTCTCAAAGACTTGCCAGTCTCCACTAATCCACGTTGAGGAAACTTGAACAAATCAAGCCGGTCCCACACGAGCACACTCCTCGATCACTAGAGGTAGCTCTTCTCCACTCTAGAAAGGCGAGCTCCAACCTTCACAAACACCCGGGTCTTCTCACAAACTTCTTGAGAAGATCACTGAATAACCTTCTTCAAGCCGTCTAGGAGGCGGCAACCTCTAAGAGTAATAAACCAATAACACTTCACTTGAAGATGCTCAAGTGCCACAAGAATCAAACTCAACTCAATGCACTTGGAAAAACCTCTATAACCTTTGCAAGATGGAAATTTTTGCTCTCAAATAGTAGAAGAATAGGCAAAGGGCTCAAGAGTATTCAATGAGGTTCTTAAAGACTCCATTGCTGGAGTGGGTGAGGTATTTATAGCCTCTACCCACTTTTTTAGCCGTTGGCGCTCATGACTGTGCAAAAACAACAAGTCCAGTCAGTCCGCAGGCACATGGCTGGTAAGTTCGGACTACAGTATAACGATAAACTCGGTTGTAATTAATGCTACAGAAACTATGCATTATGCCAGGTTCGATTAGTCCGCCCACCCAAGGTTCGGTCAGACCGGGTTCCAAGATTTCCACAAATGAATATACATGCTACTGGAAAAAGCTGACCGTCCTATACTGACCGGGGGTCCAGTCAGTCCGGGGACACATTTGCGGTTAGTCCGCCATGAAAAAATAAGTATCAAGACCCAAAAACACACTTCTCTCAAAAAAGCTGACCGCATCAATGACCCAGAGGTCCGGTCAGTCCGGCCCTCCAATTACGGTCAGTTCGGATAACAAAATAGAGGAAAGGTGAAGCCAAATAAAGTCTCTGAAAAAAGCTGACCTCCCGACTTAGACCGGGGGTCCGGTCAGTCCAGCTAGTAGAAATACAAAACAGGAGCTCTTTGAAAAAAAGCTAACCACAAAGGTGATCCAGGGGTCCGGTCAGTCCGGACCTCCACCTGCAATCAGTCTGGCCAAGCAAGAAAAGAACAGATGAATTGTGGCCGAAGGATCACAAAGAAATCCAAGATTCAACCAAGAGAGTTTGAGCATTGTGGCACACTTTTCTATCAAGCTACTAGCTATTGATCCCTCTTCATAGTACGGCTACCTATACTAGTAATACGGTCTTTTATCTTTCATACTCCTAGACCGGTAAAACTATAAAAAGATCATATTTGACTAGATACATTTGCCTTAAGCCAGATGATGTTGAAATCCAATGCTTGAGTATCTTTAGTGCTCTTTATCTTCAATCTGAGATTAACCTTTTCAATTACTTGACAAAACAAGTTAGTTCACAACACATGGTTGTCTTTAATTACCAAAACACTAAAATGGGACCTAGATTCTTCAAGGTGGGCTCACAATGTCATCTTCGTCTTCAACTTCACCGCGCCTACGCCATCGCCATTCTCGCCGCTCCTATGTGTAAATGCGCCCATTTCTACTTGCGATCGTGCGCATTACCACCCATCATCTCCACTCCATCACACGCTTTCACTCATCCGTTTCGAAATCACGTTAATGGCCACTTCCGCCACCACCGAGTTAATAGCCGCACACGATCTTCACCTCCAGCCATCCCCTCGCGCTATAAAAGGGAGCACCCCCTTCGCAATCTCCTCCTAATTCTCTCACCGTAACCCTAGCCCCTCTCACTCGCTCTCGTCGCTGGAATTTGACTTTGAAGCCACCGGTACCCAAGGTGCACCGTCATCGATTGTGCCGCTGTCGTTGGAGGTTCGTCGTCATCGACCGCACCAGGGGCTTCGTCGTCGGTCGCACGTTCTACACGGTGCCCACTCCACCAGAGCGCCACCGAAACGACTACTTCGCCGATGACTCGAACGCGCCGCCGCCTTTCTTCCTCGTCATCGGCCAACCCTTCGCGTCCCGCCGCCGCTTTGGTGCACACCAAGTCCAGCATCTCATCCTATCTCTTTTGCGCACACGCACATTCGTCACCGTGACACATAGCATCGGCGACCATTTGGTCCCGAGCGCCATCGTCACGCCAGAGTGGCCGCATGCATGGCTGCTTGTGTGTAAAGTGCCACTAAAATTATAAAATTTGGAGTTCATTTGAATTTTATTTTAATTTCATTTGAATTTAGCTTGTTGTCACGTATAGACTTCGACGACTCTAGAGAGCTAGATTTCGTCGACAAGTCCGATCAGCAACCAATTGAGCTTGGCAAGTTGCATCTGTTAATCATATTTGAATCCCAGTAATTTAATTTTTTTTAAATTATATTTTAAATTATTACTACATTGCTTATTTGTATTAAATTTAATTTAAATCCCTGTTTTAAAATTATAGTTATTCCTAATTCCTTTGTATGGCCAATTTTGACGTTGAATCAAATATACTTTGTCACATTAGATGAAACCTAGTTGATGCAATAGTATGAACTAGAAACTTTGGTAAAATTGTACGCATAGTTATGCTTAGACAAAACTCTGTGCGATCTATTGAGCGAAGAGATCGTAACCTAGTGCTTGGCCAAGTTCCAGAGTTGGGTTCTCGATCAAATCATTGATCTGTTGAAGCTCTCGAGTGGTTTTCGACTGGTAGTTGATGCGCCTAAGCAATGTATTCTGGGCTGCAATCCTCCTTCGTCGAATGGTGTCAGGATCATCAACATCTGAGTTGGTGGGGGAGCATCGAATGGTGTCAGGATCATCAACATCCAAGTTGGTGG
Source organism: Phyllostachys edulis (assembly GCA_036346405.1). Lineage (NCBI taxonomy): Eukaryota > Viridiplantae > Streptophyta > Magnoliopsida > Poales > Poaceae > Phyllostachys > Phyllostachys edulis. The sequence goes on from CM070545.1 coordinate 40,864,854, forward strand.
GAGCATGTCTCAGTGGATGGTGTTGTCGATTCCTCTCAAGCCTGACCATTGTGTTCCGAAGTCTCTGTGCGATCTCTTGGGCAAAGAGGTCACAGCCTGGCACTTGTCCAAGCTCTTAAGCCGGGTTTTCGATCAAGTCATTGATTAGTTGAAGTTCTTGAGCTTCCTTTGACTGGTATTGGGTGCGCCCAGGTAAGGACCTCTGCGTAGCAATTCTTCTTCTCCGAATAGTTTCAGAATCATCAACATCTGAGTCAGCCGGAGTGTGTCTTAGTGGTAAATGGGCTTGGAACCAAATTACTCACCCGAGCTCTCAAGCAGGTCAGGTACCTCCTTCCAGGGTTCGCATCGCTCCAAGATATCCGTCTTACCACCTTCAAGCCATAATAGCAGTACGTCGCCGGCGTGTACTGCAGCGGTCCCTCCCAGTTGGGTATCGATGAGGATGAGGATGAATCGTCAACGCCATGCCAGACTACAAACGAAGACGAAGGGGAGGAGCCAGAGCTTGCCGTCGGAATTTGTCATCACCTCGACCTCGACCTTGAAGCTTCCCTCTAGGGTTCCCGCCGCCACCCTCCCTCCCGTGCGAGAATGGTGAACGAAAATGAGTTGAAGGAGGACAAAGGGAGTCACGGGTGGGGTAATAACGGGCGCTCATGTGGTGTTTGATGCTAGCGTGTGCCAACGTGTCCGACCACGTCACGCCAAAACCGGCATTCATCACGCCAAAACTGGTTTGCGGTCGGTTGCACGGGTTTGGATACTTGGAGGTTGAAAACCAAACGGTTTTGCAATTCGACGTTGAAAAGTGGACTCAGGCGATAGCTGAGGGTTGAAAAGTGGATTTTTTTTCTTCCAAATAATTCTAATAATGAGTGACCTAGCGTGATTATTACTAGACTAAAAGGTTCGAAATTATGGGTTTAAATACCCTCTTCTCTCCCTTGTTAACAATGATTAATTGTGGGTTATAGCACTAGTGCATTGCTCACTCGTGGATGGTCACGTAACGGGGCCTAATGATCATGTGCCAATTAACAAACGCAGTTAACGGTGCAGTTAGATGTAACTGGCTTATGCCCTTTGCCGAGAAGACGCAATGATCCAAGTCCATGCTTTTGTTGCACTGATTCGTGCATATTGACATACATACCGGCGCTTGGATGCGTTCGGTGCTAGGCAGCAGTACACTATTCAAAGCATGCGATATAAACATGAGAGTTGTCGATGTTTTAATATCAAACTTATGAAATAAATACTTAAAAGGGGTCTCTTGCTCGAGACTACACATGGATGAGACACAGAGGATCTAGATAGATTCATGTCTTCTCCTGAGAGAATAACAACTCTAATCTTGGGTTTTTGTATTAATTATATTTACAACAAGAGAGAAGTCACCAAAGGCTAAGACTAATGACTCCGGTCTATTCTGTTGTTTGTATTATTTTCTCTGTCCACCGGCGTTATCTCTTATATAGTGTTTGAGGGGGTGGTAGTTGTCTATGTTAAGAGGCGCTCCACGGTCAGAGAGACAACACCTCACGGTCGCCTTGCGGTTATGCTAGAGACAGAGATTAATATGTTCAGTTATATCAGAGAACAACGGCACATATTAGCTACTGTGTGATCTTAGCTACAGTGTATGGGGTCGATCTCTAGTCGATTGGGTTCACATGTCTATAGTTCTTATCGACTATAGAATGGTCGTGAATGATCTGGTCGTAGTAAAACTTACGACCATGAGGTGATCGAAGTAGGACTTACGATCAATAGGTGATCGTAGAAGAACTTACGACTATGAAATGGTAGTAAGATGACTTACAACTATATAGAGTGATCGTAGAATGGCTTATGACCACTAAGTCTTTATAATCTCCCTCATTGTTGATACTGGGAGATACCCTTGAAGGTTGTATAAACACATTATCATCTATAATGAATATTACAGATAAATAATTTAATTAATTGAGGATTATTAGATCATCACCAAGAGTGAATTCCCAAGTGAAGTATGTATGCATACTCATACACATGATAAGTCTTGTCGATGGTTTAATATCGATCTTATGAATGAATGCTGGGGGCTCTCCTGGAGCGAAACCACACAGAAAAGGACACAAAAATTTTATACACGTTCAGGTCTTTTCCTGAGAGAATAATAATACTACTCTTGTGTTGCTGTATTGATTGTGTTTACAAGAGAGAAGTCACTAAAGACTAAGACTAATGACTCCTGTCTATTTTGTTGTTTGATCGCTTGATCCTCTGTCCCCTCTCTATCCACTGACTTTATTCCTTATATAGCGCATGAAGGGGTGGCAGTTGTCCACGACGAGAGGCACCTTGTCGTTTTGTTGGAATGCACACGTTTAAGGGTAGTTATTGTCAGAGACATATCCCCCACGTTGCCTTGTGGTTATGTCAGAGATAGAGATTTAATACGTGTGTTATCTTCAGGGATAACGTCACATATTAACTACTGTATGTATTAAACACAACGCACAAATGTCCCTAGTCGATTGGGCCCACATGCCTGTAAGATTTATCGACCATAAAGTGGTCGTAAATGACCTGGTTATAGTAAAACTTACAACCATGAGGTGATCGTAGTAAGACTTACGATCAATATGTGGTCGTAGAAGAATTTACGACTATATATAGTGGTCGTAGAAAAGCTTATGACCACTAGGTGAGTATGATCTCCCTCATTGTTAATATTGAGAGGTATCTTTGAAGGTTGTATAAGAGATAATATTATCTAGGAAAAAGTCCGGTTTACTCCCTCGAACTATCAGAAAAGTCTGGTTTACCCCCTGAACTACAAAATCGGTTATTTAACCCCCTGAACTTGTCAAATCTGGTCAAATAACACCCCGTAGCGGTTTGAAGCAGTGGTTTTGCTGACGTGGCCAAATTCGGCCAACTCAACACGCTGAGTGGCAGTCTGCATGGCAGTGGAGCCATATAATTGCCACCAGGTCACTTTCTTCCCCATTCTTCTCTCCATTTCTCCACTCTCGGTTCTTGGCGGCACCTCGTCCCCGTCGACGCCCCGCGGCTCCTCGGCGGCACCTTCCTCGCACAAGCTGCATACGCCACCGTCGCCCCGGGGATCCTCGCGCGCTGCTGGAGAAGATCCGCCACATCGACGACGCCGAGAAGCGCATCCGCTACGGCTTCGACCCCGTCGAGCAACACCTCAACGATGCGCTCTAGGATGAGCCCGACGTGGTGTGCATCCACTCGGCCCTCCTCGCCATCGATGCCGACCTCGAAGCAATCAAGTCCAGGATCCACGAGGCCTACAACCTCCCGTGCGATGACGGCGGCGGGGACCAAGACGATTCCCCAGCACCCTCGTCGGCCACCGGCATGCTGATGACCAAGAAGATGGGGGAGATTCGACGCAGCCCGTAGATGTGCCACCTCAGGCTCGCCGTGGGTGGCTTCAACGCTCCTGTCCATGCCGGATCAAGTCCGTGACCGCCTTTTCTTTGGCGACGACAACGACGCCATCGCCGCCTTTCTTTGCCTCTCTCGCCGGCTGATGATGCGGCCAGGTTTTGCGACGACTGGGTGGAGAAGCCCCCACGGAGCGCAACAGGGGAGGCGTAGAGTGCCCGGCCGGCGGCGGCGATGGGGACGGGGAGGTCGCGGTGGAGCCGTCGCCTATGCCGACGAGATGAGGATCTTGGGAGGCAGGTACTGGGATGGAGGTGGCGGCGTTGGGGTCAGAATGGCCGAAAGCGAGCAAAGGCTTGAGTGGCCGGATCTTGCCCAATCTCGGCAGGCGGAGCTGGAGGGGTTCATGGTGGCGGTGACGGCGCCAGCGGCGAGGATGGTGAGGAAAGTGACGGGGAAGGCGAGGGAGTTGGGAAGGAGGAGGAGCACGACGCTTCCCCTGCGGATGTGGAGGCGGGTGCGGAGGCCGGCAGCGAGGGAGGAGACGAGGCAGCGGAGGTCGGCTCAGGAGAGGGAGGTCGGCGGTGAGGGAGGAGACGAGGCAGCGGAGGTCCACCATGCTTCGGCTGGTTCTCTTGCGAATGCGGCGGCAATGGTCCTGCAGATAGAGAGAGGGTGAGGGGGGGGAGAGAGAGAGAGAGAGAGGGTGAGGGGAAGAGAAAGAGATGGAGAAGAAGATAGCCACCTCACACATGCTGATTTGGATACCACACATGCTGATTTGGATACCACATATGCGCTAACTTGGATAAAATCGGCCACATCAGCAAAACCACCGCTCCAAACCGCTGCGGGGTGTTATTTGACCGGATTTGACAAGTTCAGGGGGTTAAATAACCGGTTTGTAGTTCAGGGGGTAAATCAGACTTTTCTGATAGTTCGAGAGAGTAAACCGGACTTTTCCTATTATCTATAATACTGCAGAGGAATAATCTAATTAACTGAGGATTATTATATGTTCATCAAATCTATCCGGTTCTGTAATCATCAAGAAAATACTAAACGAGGAAGGAAGAGATGAGAGAAAACACTACATAACAGGTACCCTATGGTGAAGATACCGTATAGATCAAGATGTGATTAAGGTATGTATCTTAAAGTGATCAAGGGTTGAATCAAATATGTGTTAAAACAATCTTGTCTAAAAGTTTATGCTTATGTTTTTCTTACAGATCTATCAGAACACACGCGAGGCATGGCATGACGTCCCATGTTTGCTCAGAACAAATTAACCAGAGCCAGTAATGTGTAACGAACTAACGACTCTTGGGGGGAAAAAATCAGCAGCAATTAGCTAGTTCACATACATATCAAGCCTAGCCTCTGATTTTGCGCATTTCTTCATCTGCAAGTACCTGATAGACCGTAGCCAAGATCCGTTCCAACAAAGGGCATTAAGTTGGCGTGCCAAAGTATGAAACACATGTTTGGCTATTATCCTAAAAAATGTGACTAGTTTAAAATGTGACTAGTTTCAAAAGCCTGGTAAATAACAGGAGAAACCAGGGGTTAGTGGGTCACATCATGTGATCTGCTAACCCATGAACAAACATCTCTCAAATGTTCCATCCAACCACGTACCTCAAGGATCTGAATATCTGGTAAATCCGTGCCTTTTCATGGCACCTCCATGGGCAAATAGGAGTAATTGACTCCAAACTCCAAAGGGAAGAACAAGTTCAAGCTTGCGTGAGGAAATGCAAGGAAAGGACACGCATTGGTTAGTGGACTGCCGTCAGGCTCAGGCATCCCAAGACTGTCTCCTCGACTGTCATCACTCCTAACTGATTACTGCTGCCTTTCAACCACTGACTTTTTTTAGTTTCTACAGCTCCCTCTTTATACATTCAGACTGTTGAAGAACTAGGAGTGCAAGTACGTACGTGGTTGTCGGATCCGGATTTCGACATCTAGAATCCTCTATAAAAATCATCGTACTATTTCCTAGATCAGTAGATAGTGCTCACAGATACATTGTTGAATCAATTCATACAAGACATAAACCATACCATTAATTAATTTACAAACATCAGAGTCACGTAAACCGCAAAAGGTCAGATTTTACAACAAGGGCCCAACAGACCAAAAGAATGCATCTCAAAAGTAGCTGAAGCGACAGCGGAAGCAAAAGGGGTAGAACACATCTCTTCACAGGCAAGCGATTGGGGTAGCCTGTGTACAACCGGTATTACCCAAAGATTTGGATAATTTTGGTTGTATATAAGCACCGACTAAGCCAGGTAGACTGAGGTGAGGCCTAGACTAAAAGAACTAATATACTCTTCATCATTGCATTGTCTGTCGACATCTGGATCCTCGTAGTAAGCACAATAACCTTGATCCACGAGTTCTGAAGGTTTGGGTGAAAGAGCGAGGATGAGCACAACTTCTGTGCTCACGAGCCAACACACAAGATGCAATAATATACATGCAAGGCTTAACAAGGATGGCTCGGGTTCTTTTATTTGCTAAAATAATGTTTTCAATTATCATAATTAGAAATTCCTATCACTTAGCATTTTAACCAAATTTCATTGTATTAAAGAGAATAATTGTGCAATATTCATAACAGCAGAGGTTTCATCCACCTTAGGCTTATTTTTCATATTGGGGATTACATCCACATATTAACAACACTCAGTACGACTACCCAGGGAAATCCATACTCGGGGCTAGGTGAGCCCGACAAGTTCTTATTCCACTCACAAAGGTTTTTGAAATAGAACTAATTCTAGTAAGTTCTCATATCCACCTTTGACCATAGGTACGGCTGTTTAAACCGCTTATACTTTGCAGAGGTTGTACACTGTTCCCACAAGAGATAATCAGCTTGTTGCTCCACATGATTCCTTGGTTATGTAGTTAAGAGATCATCACAGTAACTTTTTAAATTATCTCACCCCTTCCGTCATCTCACCCATATAGGTTGCTCCCATAGGCTATAGGTGTCATAAGTTGTGCAGGATGTTCACCATAACGACTAGCACAGCTGGACTACACCACAACGACTAGCGCAATTGGCAACTTCACCTTGCATCAGTGTCCCATTCAAGCTGAAACATATCCAGTGCTTGCACTACCTCATTACCCCTCCAGCGAGATGACTTTCAGGATTCAATAAATTTACTAAGCCAAGTTGTACTTTGCAGACTTTTGGTTGTACTTGCTTTACAATAGGAGGTCATTATAAGATTAAGTCCTTAAGTCATCCGAGCGGTTCATACCACATTCCAACCACTCTCGTGCTATGTCAGCACCCACCATCATACCATCCGCCTAGATATGGTAATAGCAGTTTAATAGGGTTTTTGGGGAAGCGAAATACATTATCTCAACATTCCAGTTATTTACCCACAATGACTGTCCAAAACCATTTCATGTTTAAAAGGTGATGATTAGGGCATTTAATGCTCCGGTACTTAAGCAAGACTAGCATGTCGCTTAATTACAACCTATAACTAGTAATTTACCACTTTAGTATCTAGGGTGACAAGGATTAAGGAATTCAAGTTATCAAGGGTGGTATAATAATTATCTAATTACCAAGTAGGCAAGTAACTAACTCTTAAAGATTTGACACACATTTGCATAGTGAAATAAGCATGCAATTTGCTAATTTAAAAGAATATAATTTATATAAAATGTATGTTCAATATGATCAAAGTATTGACTCGCCCGGATTAAAGGTAAGAGAGTCTTGGTAGTCTTGTGCTTGATCAAATTGGAGATCTCCTGCTTCTCCGAACTCTACTTGGATGAACGTGTCGGAAAAAGAACAAACAAGCCAACAAGACAAATAAATACACAAGAAATAGTAAATGAACTCCAAATTAAATAAGACCACTGTCATGAGCAAGATCTTGAATTTAGAAACAATATTCACTTAAATCGGAGTTATAATGGAGAAGAACAGAACCTCCGAAGTTTACTTTTGAATTAAATCGAGAAAATAATAGAGGAGAGAGAAAATGTTTCTCTAACATTCGGGCCCCACTACACAGTGGCCTGGTCCATGTGAACAGTACATGAACCGGAGGTCAACATACATTGTACATGGTCCACGGGTCCACACGCGTAGTCCATTGGTCAACTGAAGAGGCTTACTGTTCATCGGACCCGCTCGTCATTGGAACAACAGAAAACAAGAATTGATTAGCTTCATTAATTGCTTCTCAGGCCCATGCGATAGAGAAACAATGTGGCAGTTAAACCGGCAATTAACTGTAACACCCTGGCTATGCAGAAGCCAAGATGCAACCTAAACTATTAACACCAATCAACACTATAAATTACTTTGAACAATTGAGCAACTGCTGACAGCCAAACTTCAACACACAGAGATATTGTTAAATTAAATAACATAAATTTAAGCATGCAAATAAACTCTAAATACCAGTTTATAATGTTTCATTCAAGAGGAACAATACCATGAAGCAAGAGTAAGTCCACGACTCAGCAAATACAATTGAACAACATAGACAGCATCGAATCAAAGATAAATCATTCTCAATAAATCGAATACATAAGAAACATGTCATGCTCTTGATGCAAGTATGAACACTTGTTCCATCTCTCAATCGATCTCCTCACTTAAACAAGGAGCACCTTCTTTAACCAGGGGCGTACAACAGAACTCGCTTTAAACAATCCCTTTTATAAACAGAACCCAATTCAATATAAAGTATTCTCATCGCAACCACGAAATGCCAACTCCACACCAAAAGGGTTAAATTCAAAAGCGAAGATTCATCACGAAACCTTTCCACTTTCCAAATTGGTAGTTTGCAAATAAACACCACGCAAGCCAAAAGAGAAATCACTCAAATGCCCAATTCAATCATCTCCTTTGTTTTTTCTAAACCGGAAAGAACCACACATGCCAACGTAAAGCCTACTCAAATTTTAAACGACCTTTGTCGTAAACACACAGCTCCAACAAAAATCGAGAGAGCATTTCACTACCCGAGGAAACATTCTTTTCTCAATTTCTCTCTCAGGAATAACTTTCTCTCAAATTACGGAATTCTAAATCATCACACTAACTCCTTCTTCTTAACCGGCAACTCAAAGCGATGCTCAACCCGAAAGCAACAACCACACTCATCTAGAGGAACTCTACTAGTCCACAAAAGGATACTCTAGTCCACTCCTGCACTAAAGGAATTATTCTAACAAATGATGCCCAACACATTGATAAAGATTTTCACCTACAACCACATCACCTCAATCCTTTAAGGATAATCAACTTAAAATTCTCAGTGCACACGCTCATTTACTACAACCAAAGGATTCTATCAATGATCATCACACTATCCGTAATCCACTTTTTATTATACTACTTCTACACAAAGTCATTGGAAAACCAAGGTTCTAGCATAGAACACCAAACCCAATTTTCATCTCCAAGACTCCTATAAATGTATTTTGGTGTAACTGATACGAAAACTCTCAAATCCGATGACTAAGATTTCCACCATCTAAATATACTCAATCCTTAACAGCAACATGTAAACATATTATTGACCAAATCATCTTTTTAAAGAGATTCTAACTTCCAGAGGGTTGCTCACTGAAGCCAAGTCATACTTAACAGTCACTTAACAATCCATGTTGTCCCTGTAATTGCCATAATGATTAGATTTTTTCGCTAATCCCTTTTTCTCATTCAACTATACCATCATAAATCACCTACACAACCTTACAAATTTCCCAATCGCGATGCTCTAATAAACTAATCAAGATTTCAATTCTTTCGATAATTCTACTGTTCCACCCAGAATGAACAAAAGAACTTGGACCACAAATCACTATAGGTTCTATTAGTTGCAACAATGCAATCGGTTTAGCCACAAAGACAAACTTTCTGTTTAACTAAAATTCTCTCCAAGAATTATAACACGAAATCAATTCATCCTCCAATGCTCCTCAAATAACTTACAACCCAAGGTCTCACAACAACAATTAATAAACACTTCGAAAGACCCATGTGAAACGAATCAGTTGATTCTTTCTCAAAAGAAAAGGCAAATGAAAATAATTTTCACCACTTAGAAAAATATTTACTACTCGCAGTGAACACAGGACCAAGAAAAATAGTCAATTAGGCAATGAACTCAGAAAACATAAGGGGAGACCACAATTGAGGGCACAAGCCTCATAAGAAGAGAATATCAAACCTTAACCGATAAGAACAAGCGTTGCCATTGAAACTTTGGGTATTTCTATACGACAAAAACATAAAGGTTAAGTATATTTCAAATAAGCTGCAAGTTACAAAACTTGACTCCTACCACAAATACTTCTACTACACTCCTTTATTTAAAATAAAACAATTTTCTTTGATTACAACCTTTCTTGCCAACTCAAACAAACGAGCCTTTAAGATCACATCACTTGAATCACTTAAGAACCAATATAACTTTAGGACCGGAAAGGCGACTAGAGGGGGGGTGAATAGGAGCACGCCTAATTTTTCACCTTGATTAGATTCAACATAATATCACTCCAATAGCTATAAAAGCTATGAAGATCAATATACAAGCACAGTGAAAGACTTGTATTGAATCCAAATCAAAACCCCAAGCAAAACACCTAAAAGCTCAAATCACAAAGAGTTGGGCGGTCAGACCTCTCAAATTGGCGGGTTGATTTTTTGCCTAGCGGTCAGACCTCTCAAATGGGCGGTCTGACCGCTACATGGGGTGGTCTGACCTTTGATCTTGGCGGTCTGACCGCCAGCCTGATGATGAACAGAAAATCAGCACAGACAGCCCGAAAACCGAAACGAAAATCGGTCTAACTTTTGATCCGTAAGGCCAAACTCCACGAAATTTGAAACACACCTTCTTAAAGATATTAGGAACCTATTCCAATCAAATATTGCAAAGATCCATGCCAAAGTTCCTATCTTTTTCAGTTTGAACGAAGGTGGGTTCAAAACCGAGCCAAATGCGAAAACAGTGATTGAGATGATTTCGTGGGAGGAATCAATCCAAGATGGCTAAGGATGGTCTCCCATACATCTTAGCACTCTCAATCACAGAAAGAATCAAGCCAAAAACTCTCAAGAGCAAAACCCCAAAAAATCACCCTTTCTTCACCAAAACCGGGCAAAACCAAAACTTAGATCCAAAAGCTTGCTCGTGGATGATTGATGATCAAGATGAACCTAGATGGGTTCCCACATATCCCAGCAAGCAAGATCAAGAGGAAAAACCAAGTAAAAACTCCCGGATCAAGAAAAGCCCAAAATCATCAAATAGAGAGGATGAACACAAGAACGAAATAGAGACTCATCTTGTGAAATCTAGTTGGATTGATTTGGATAGATGGATGATTGTTATTTACAGCCACTCCTACAAGGAGGGCAAAGCTCTCTCCAAGAGCACTAACTCTCAATCCCTCTCTAGAACCCTAGCTCTCCTCCTTTCATCCCCAAACCCTAAAACACAAAATTAGGGTTACAAATGGCCAAAGGGTTCTAAGTGCAACCAGCACTTAGCCCTTATATAGTGGAGGCTATATCCTAGAGAATATTCCATTAGGGCACCCATTAGACCCCAAACACAAATGGGTTAACACACGCACGCATCTCAAAGCGCCGTCTTCATCATCGATTGACCTAAACCGCTTCACCATGCGCCGACCCGCGCCGCGGTTTAGCCAAAAGGTCACCAAGGCGGTATTTGGTGAAATTACCAAAATACCCCTTCTCGATCCTTCTCCAAAAGACCGAGTCCACAGATCGTGAAGCAATCCCATGCTTCGCCACGTGTAGGTTGATCAACGGCTCCATGTCGTCAAGTCTCTCCCGTCCGGATCCCACCGGCACCACTGAGCACTTGCAACGACTCGCGCGCTTGATCCAACCGATCGACCGAATCGCCTGTTCGGTCACCCTTGTCCATCTGCGCCCGCTTGAGTCCTCGACTCACCCGGCATCCTTGATCGTTCGGACCTCGGCTCTCCAAGCTTAGTCCCGATCCACCATGCCGCTGACCGTCATAGACCTGCAAGCCACCTGCACAGCAATAGACCAACAAACCGTTTCCGGGAACAAGTTCTTCACAACTTGACCCACGTTAGTCAAAACATGCATCATGCAACACATATGCAATGACAACCATGAACTTGACCTAACAACCACAAAACGCCGCCACGCGAGACGACGAAACAAGCCAAAACCGGTCAAACCGCCACCATGGCCGGTCTGACCGCTCCCAAAACGGTCTGACCGCCAACCAAAAACCGGTCTGACCGCCAGTCTAGGACTTAGCCAAATTTCCTCCCTGGAAATCCGAAACTCTCTGGAATTTTCAATTAAATAGAACTTTTCCCTGGAAGCTCCAAAAATTATGGGACCAAGTGCAGAAGAACCCTCTCACTTGCCTACACCCTCTATTTTTGGCCCAGCTCCAAAATCCAAAGTCATAAAGTGGCGGTCGGCCCGACCACAAAGGCAAGGTCGAGGCCAGCTCCATGGCATGGCTCGGCCGCCACCTGGGCCGTCGGACCGCCCAAGAACTAAGCCGACAAATCAACACAAGGCATGGCCGGTCTGACCGCTACCAAGGCCGGTCAGACCGCCAGAGGCCTGACAGAACTGGAGCAACGCCGAAAACGGGTGATTCCACAAACCCTCAACGCCATTGCCAATTGTCTCATCATCCTAGGATCATGGGCATATCCCTATGATATCCACAATAACTTTGCAACACGTTGCTTTACTCAACAAATTTCAACTACCACATAAATCTTGAACTCTAAAAGATTATAAATGCAAAATTTGAAATATTTTCATTTAAGAGATATCACGAAAGGCGATCAAATTTCTTTCTCTATAAAAGAATCAATATCACCCTCACATTACTGACATTTTACTAACATCAATATCATACATTCTTAGTAAAATTCAATATATCTTACTATCACATCAATAAATCTTCCAAAAATAAACACAACAAATCGTGTCATAAAATTTCCATTACCACATAATATTGCAATAACAACTTGTTCTAGAAAAGAAACCTAGTGCGCAAGCCACAATGTTGAAACAAAACTCTTTTAACAAGATCATACTAGTACATAACAATCTCACAAAACACACCAATATAAATCACTTATTAGATTTTGTCCATTTAACCCTTACTGACGCTCAACGCCAATTTAGCACACACTAATAGCACTCTAACCATTACTACTAACAATTGATGATTATTTAGTCATAGAAGCATTCATGGTCCTAACTCTGTTTGCAAACACAAAACAGATATGAGTATAGATTCAACATTCTACCTTAAGTTCATAAATTAGAACGAAATATCTTTAAACTTCAACAATAGATTATTTAGAAGACAAGGTTTTGCAAGTCAATACAACAACCTTCATCCATTTCTTCATACATATATCAACAATTTATCATGGCAAAATCAGGTGAATCTAGTATTTGTACAAATTCATCAAGTATCTAAATAGAAGACAGATTCAAGATTAATATTTACCAATGCAATAACCCAACACCTCTATAATTAACCATCTCAAACGGTTAGATTAATTACTTAAGACCAAATAATCCAATTTATCCTACAAGTTTAGAAATTTAAACAATTGAAATGATCAAACTAGTTCATTATTGTTTCACACTCCCTAATAACTCTATGAGTTCCAAATATGTATAGACAAATTCTTATTCAAAATTTTTCAAGAAACTACTACAGGACAACTTCAAATTAATCAACTTCACTTCTAAAGATATTAGCTAAGAATCATTGGTTTGCACCATGCTAATAACCCAACCTGATAACTCATATCATACCAATTAATTCATTTAATTAAAACCTCTTAATTAAGCATGACAATACATCACTAAAGGGTTTTAACATTCTTTTTCATAAAAGAGAGGCATTAAACTTCAACTCTCAAATTAATCTAAAAGAAATACGCAAGGTCAAAGCTTCCACATAATAAAGAACTTGCAAAAGAAAACTTCCATTGCCCAAATACCAAGCGAACAAATGAGTTACGTTTCCCAACATAAAAAAAACAGAACTTTCGTGAAAAGATCAATCTTGCAAATTAACGGTGTTTCAAAGAAACAACAACGGATCAACCATCAGGAGAACAAATAACCACTTTATTGAACCAATAAAGAACAGAAACCCACCTACTGCAGTGTAACCGCTGTCCAAAGAAAGTTCATCAATCACAAGAAAACTATAACCAGAACCCAAACGCAAACTCAAGGAAGACAACAACGTCCTAAAGAACTAACCCTCAATGCATGTAACTAAGTTGCCCGAGGTAACCACTTCACTATCCCAAACCACGAACGGTGGTATAACCTGGCAATGCCCAAGGCCATAACCACGACCTCTACCTCTCGACATCCGCTACCATCACACATGACCAATATAATCAATTATAAGTATACAGGATCATCTCATAACATGAATCATCAATATAGCATTACAGCAACGTAAATGCAATGCTTGACCATCCTACTGTGCACTAGTGTGTCAAGTTTTAAGTTAATTAACCATTAGCAATTTTTTAGCAAATTAAGTTACCTAAATTGTTAAACTATTCACCGCGGACCTAAAGCCCGCTCTGATACCAACTGTAACACCCTGGCTATGCAGAAGCCAAGATGCAAGCTAAACTACTAACACCAATCAACATTATAAATTACTTTGAACAATTTAGCAACTACTGACAGCCAAACTTCAACACACAGAGATATTGTTAAATTAAATAACCTAAATTTCAGCATGCAAATAAACTCTAAATTCCAGCTTATAATGTTTCATTCAAGAGGAACAATACCTTGAAGCAAGAGTGAGTCCACGACTCAGCAAATACAATTGAACAACATAAACAGCATCGAATCAAAGACAAATCATTCTCAATAAATCGAATACATAAGAAACATGTCATGCTCTTGATTCAAGTATGAAAATAAAATCCACTTCTCTTCTGCATATACCGGTATAGTCAGTGAAACACCCGTCGGTGTTCACTCGGGCCTGCATTATCAAAATACGGTGATCTAAGGCACGTATGAAGAATCTTTCATACGAGGATCTATTTACCCATATTAGAATGATAAGACTTATTTTCCCATATTGGAATAATGAGACTTTCAGTACCCACTCCCGTTGGTGAAGCATGAATGCTTGAAATAAAAATAATAAAATGAATGTATTATCTCATGGAAGCAATTTGATATCAACAATGAACAGAATCATGTAAATAACAGAATTACTCATCATTCATAGAATTTAACTATGTCATACTCATACAAATGATTTGAACAAAACAAACATTCAAGATAATTCAATCTGTACTTGCCTTTCGCGTTGCAACACGTTGGAAGGTAAAGAAACTGCAACTAACCTTGAAGTCACTCCTCCTACAACATGTAATTTACTCAAAACAAGCTTAACAAGGTAAAACAATGCTATTCACAATGCTCTCAACTGAAATCCCAAAAACCCATGGTTCAATTATTTAATCTACTCAAATATGACGACGAACTAGCAGAAAACCAAAACTGGACAACGACCTTCTAAAATACATAACTCTCCATATGCTAATCATAAAAAGGCATATGTGGTCTCTCTGGAAAGAGTACGTAATTATCTACAAATACTTAATTGGTGAGATCTCCTAATTCTGCCTTTAACTAAACTTAACAGACAGATGAAAATCTACTGTCAGAACTAACAGACAAACTGGACAGCATCAATAGAACAGCTATAACTTTCAATTGGATGATCCAAAAATTATGTTATTTATCAATCTGGAAAGCTAAGAAAATTGTCTACAAAAGTCATGTTGGGAGACAACCCTGATTCGGTCATTATCAAATTCTTATCTATCAGTTAATAAGACTGCTGTAACTTGACAGGGTTTCTGAACAGCAGCAAATAAATTATCATATCTTCCAAACTACAATTCCAAATAACATGAACTTAGATCCTATAGGAACCTAATAACATTTTCCACAATTCTTTAGGAGGCTCTATCCTCTAATTTCGCCTTGATCTAGACCAAAATTGTTGAACAATGAGACTACAGATTACAGATTCAATTGCAGTAGGAACAACAGTTCGCTAATCGACAACATCCCATAGAAAATAATTAAACCAAACAGCGAGGAGTTGAGATTTACCCTAGAAGACACAAATGAACTCGCTGAAACCCAGAGAAGATCCCACCCCGCGCACTTCCTCTTCCCTCTCTCCCTTTCTCTTCCCTTCTTCCTTGGTCGGCAGCAAGGGGCAGCAAGGGGCCGACATGGCTTCGCCAAAGAGGACGGCATGGAGGGGATGGCAGGAGAGGGGAGGGCGTGCTACAGTAACAACTGCGCTACAGTATGACATGCTACAATAAAAGGTGTCTAGTGTTTGGTTGCCCCTTCTTAAACCAGCTTTCCACTTGGGCCAAATAATGTGGGCCGAAAGCCCAAGATTATTTCTCCTCTAAAAATCTAAATTCTCTTTTTAAATTATGCTAAATACCTTTATCATTTCAATTAATTCTCTAATGTTAAACAAGATATTACATTAACACATGTTAATTGATTGCTTGTCTTAAAAACCGATAGTGATTTGGTTGAATTAAACGCCGATCTTATCGGTCTTGTTTTCGGAGACAGAGGAGAGGCTGGAGCATCACACTCGAGCTTGTCATTTGGCGGAGGAAGGCTCGGTGGTGGTCGACAAGGACAAAAACGGGATGCTCTCAGCGAGGCAGAGCTGATGGTGGCGGGAGCGCGGCCAGAGGATCGCTGGAGCGGCGGCGCGGCAGCAAAACGTCAAAATGGCGCCCCGGCGATTCTTAACCAAAGGTGGTGAGAGCAAGAGCTGGGAGGGGGCTCAAGGAACTTACCAAGCCAAGGAGGAGTGCTGGAGATGGACGGTGGAAGGAGAATGGCGGCGAGGAGCGGTTCGGCTGGAGGCGAAGAAGACGGGTGATTCCAGCGGTGTCGATAGCCCAAAACCAAATCGGCCAGGGGGGTGAGTTCCTTGACTCTGGGAGCACCTGGCGAGGGCACGATTCGCCGGCGAGGGCACTACGGCCAAAAGCGCGAGCTACGGCTTTTCTCTGGGGAAGTTTACTGAGAGCGAGAGAGATGAGGAGTGGAGGCAAGGGAGGCTCGGGGGTCCTCTTATAGCCACGTGAAGAGGAGAAGGGAGCGGGAGAGCCGTTGGACTTGACGGTGCATGGTCTCGAGGGGCGGCATGGGTGAGCTCTGGCGCGGCAGGTGGGAGCAGCATGGGCGCTCTATGCACAGTGACGACTTGTGTGGGCAAGCGAAGCGTCTTGTGAGACAAAGCGTTGTCGCCAAGGGGTGTGGCGTGGCGTGTGGCTGGCGCAACGCGTGGTCCGAGCGTAGCAAAGCGGCGAGGACGGGTTGGCGTCAAGGCCCGACTTTGAGGTTCGGAGTAGGTAGTGGAGCGACTGGGAGGCGACAGGGCGACGCGGGTGACGCGGCGTGGCGTGGCGCCAGATGGCGTATGGCGAGAAGCAAAGCGGCGTGGCCTAGGCATGCACTCGGCGTCCTGGGTGTTGGGGTGGCCAAGGGGGCGGCTGGGCCAACTGGGCCGAGAAAGGGGGAGATGGGCCAAGCCCAAGAAGAGGAGTTTGGGCTGAGCCCAAAAGAGAAATCAAAACCGAATCTGAAACCGAGAATTGAAACTGAAATAGAATTGGAGGTTTTGAAATAATTTTGACAAACTGAAATTACTATACGCAAACCGAAAATTGGCTGTTACAGTGGTCCGTCCATACGGTCATAAAGCTATATATGTCAGCCGAGCTCAATTGGCACACAAACCCAAGGTTGCGACTCTGCTAGCGCTCAAAAACGTCGGAGCATAAATTTGTAAGCTGCCGTGAATCAATAATTGCATTCGTTTTCTTTAGGGAAAAATTAGGCCATTTCAACCTAGCCCACAAATATTTCTAACATTTACAAACTGTCGAGATAAAACAGTGCAGAGCTGCAGATTGTGCGCACAATTACACCACCAGTACTATATGCCAAGGCACCTTAGCAATCGTGTGCTCTCCAGTTAAATTAGGCGCTGGCTTTGTCGCGTCACACGTCGTTATTCCTTTGGTTCCCCGATTTCGATCAATCGGACGTTGTACCGATGCCCTATTCGTTCGCCGTCCTATCAGGCTCGGGGCGCATGCGGACGCAGGTCGACCGCATCAGGGAACAGGGGGCGGCGGTCGGCTCGGGCGTACCCGGCCGCGCGGACGACGCGCGAGATCTGGCACGCGCCCACGGTGACAACCCCGACGTCCGTGTACATGCGGGGCATTGACCCGTCCTCTCCGGCCGTCCGTCCGAACGTGAGGGCACCAGCCAGCCAGCCACCCCCACCCACCGCGGTGGGTACATCGTCCGCGGAAAGAGAAGCGATGGAACCTCCAGGTTGCGTCCCATCAGACTAGCGAGCTATCTCGGGTCCTCTTTGGCAAATGGGCAGGGAAGGGAAGGCATCTCGTATAGTTTCGACTGCCTACTGGCCCAAGACCCCAGGCCATGTGGTTCAACAGTAGAGTGCAGATGGGTGTTACGTACGTACGTACGCTGCTGCTGATGGATGGCTCGACGCAAGTGTTCCTACCGAAGATGGTTATCCTTATTTTCTAGTACCCAGGATTTGACATAGGCCAACAGACCCAACACGAGTAAAAGTGATGTAACAACTCGAATAAACCGTATCGGCTGACGTACGTCGCATGAAATACGGAGTCACGGAGACCAAACTGTTTGCACGTGCAAAAATGTATGCGGAGCATGTAGCCATGTACCATGTACGCTCCGGCACATTCATTGCCTTGACCAATGGATCACTTCATATCACGGAGTAAGGCGATTGTGAGTTCGTCGAAGCCATCGAATGTAACGCTCCTGAGATCTACCACCAAAGGTAAAAAATTCAGCAGTAGTCGTCGTCATGTACAGCAGTTTGTGGGCACGGCGCACGTGCGCCGGACCTCGGAAGGTCAAGAGCAAGGGTGCAGACCGAAGCTGGCCAGTGTAGAAGCTTCACAACATTGTTCAAGTTCAAAGGGGCATATTTTCCCTACGAAAGAGGCCTAAGCCCTGAAAGGTTCAGGTGCGGAGGATTGTTCGGCCCAACCCCCCTCCCGTTGTTGTTTTTATTAGCACGGAGTGAATAGTAGGATTTAGGCTCATATATCAGTGTCATTTAGATGACCACCCTTGCATCTCCAGAAGCCCATTAACTCGGCCCACTCAGCTCTAACTTGGCAGCAGCTTCTACACCAAGCTATCCTCAATAGTCCATGAGATCATGACGACATACCCAACTCCATAACCCAATTGCTCTCCGATCTCCATCGATTTAGGTTTAGCTGTGCTCACTAGTTACTAGTCAATAGTTGAAGCTTCCATGCTCGTCAGTGTCGCCCTCCTCGCCTCGTGTGATGGTGAAGCGCAAGCGGCAAGCCACAAGATCAAGTGATCAACGACCTCGACGAGGCGCTGCGGCGGCCAGCAGAGCATGACACGTCGACGCGCAATCAGACCTCGAGTGGTTAAGTGGATGCCGAAGAAGTGGCCGCAGCCCACTAGCGCATGGCGTCCCTTCCTTCTATGTTGTAGTATCTTGCCCTCCTCCTATGTTGTAGTTTATTGCTTAGGCCTCACATTGGTCTTAATTGGGGCAATTTGCACTAAAGAATTTGATTTTTAGTTGCTTGTCAGAGCTCTATTGTGAAGTGTGGAATACATGGTCTTGCTGTAATTAGAAAACTAGCACTTAGTGAGAAGGTTAGTGTCTTATTGAAATATGAATGGAGACACTTTGGTAGCATGAACAAGCACAATATATCAAGGTATTGAATTCTTAAAGGCTACAAATTCTATGCTATATTTAGCACTTGCAGCGTTACACATTTGTATTGGCCTTTGGCCATGGTCTCCCTTAAGATTTTGCTCAAACTCCGCCACTGAAAAGATTCCTATGGTACAAAACGTGATCGTATTATGTATATACCAGGCTCATGATCGTTTTGTCTAAACTAGACCGTTTACCAGTCTGGCTAGTTAGTTAGCTCAACTCCAAATAGGTTAACGTTGCCTGCTAATTGCGCGATAGAATGTTGGGAACTGCTGTCGTTACTTGGTGTAAGATTTGCAAAGCAGCGTTATTTTTCCCTGGACTGAGCTTGCGTTGCCCGGAACGACTATCTGTATTATTGCAGCCTATCCAGGATCGTACACATGGACTTAATTCAAACTTATCAATACCGTTCCGGTACCGATCGGTATGTACTATTTCGCCACCTAAACCAGTATAAAGCAGTCATGTGTGTTCTGTACCGGCATCGATACCGACCATATCGGTTTAATACCGGTGAATACCAGTCATACCGGATTCGATACCGGCGAAATTGATAATACCGTCTATTGTACTCATTGAAGTACAAGTGAAATTCTATATTTGATCATACTACTATTATGCGTTTGGAATAATACTACAAGTAAAATTTGGTGCGCATATATATACATATATTATTAAAATTCGGAATGGGTCGTCAGTACGAGCTGGTATCAGAATGTCTCGCTTCAAGAGATAAATCGGTATGGTATGGCCTCCAGAATAGTACCGACAAATATGCTTGAATTGGCAGAAACAGGCTTACAGGCTGCCATTACTATAGGTGCGTCAGCTCTAGCCTTGCTAGTACTACCGGAGCTTAAGGAATTCTTTTTTATTTTAGCCCTCTAACGCCACTTAATTGCAAATCTAGCCTCCTTCCCGTTTTTTTTGCAAATCTAGCCCCTCCTCTCCTTCGCTCGGAGAGGAAAGTGGCTTAACAGCGGGAAGGCAGCTGCTTGCAGCGGTGGTGGAGCTGATAAAGGCGAGGCCACCTTCCATGATGGCCGAGCGCGAAAAAAGAACTTGGTCACCACCTTCATGGCCAGCGCGAAGATCCTTGCGCGATTTGTCCCACGGAGTTTCCGCGCTCCCCGAGCGCGGAAGGAGAGGGAGGGGGGTTAGATTTGCAAAAAAAACATGAAGGGAGCTAGATTTGCAATTGAGGCCAGTTAGGGGGCTAAAATAAAAAAGAATTCGAGCTTAAGGGCTGTGCGAAAAAATTTATTGTCGATGGCAGGACAGATTCAGTGTACGGTACACGATGATGATTAGAGTTCTCAAAAGCTACTCGTCCGCGTGGTAACAACCCCAAATTGGCCACGCATGAGGTTTACCATGATTCATGATTTTAGACCGGGGAGGGCGTGCGCGCGAGAAGGCTCAACGGTGCATGCGTTTTGTGGGATTTGGCACGCACGGCACGGCGGAACCGAACCGCAGAGGGGCATAGAAGCAGCGGCCAGAGCGAAGGGGCGTGGCGCGCGGCAGCAGTGGCCTGTGGGATAGTGGTGCGGGCATGGTGGACGGACATGCCGGCAGGCGACGGTGGCATGTCGGTGACCGCGCGCGCCGCCGCCGGCGGGAGACGGGCCGGTAGGGACGGTTTAGGGGTATCGACGTTTGGTAGATGAGTAGCTAAAGTAGTCCGGCCCGATCAAGCCAGAGTGACTTGTGTGATGAGATTTGGGCGGTCCAGAATGGGCCGAGAAACAATAACAAGGCTAGCCTGTTTAGTATGGGCCTTGCTAGAATATTTAGGCCTCACTGGAAAGCCTACAAGGACGTCTTTCTTACCTTACAGTTACGTAAAGCGTTAGACCGTTTTCTGCAGGCCGGAAAGTCTTTATTGGATTATGCCGGTTTCCATCCATACCCCATATTGTTTTGATGCGCTGTTTCAGTCTCATCCCCAAATCTCAACTTTCTGATCCTTCAGCCTCCATAACAGGCAACACCGACAGCACTGAACTCTGAGAAACGCAGCGTCAACGCATGAGTGCCGGCGTGCGCGCATATTTATAAGCACTATATTAGCGCAGTTGCAAATATGTCTCTCCTTATTGCGCCTAGAAATGTTGCCCTCCCTACATGCGTTTCTCGGCCATTTTCTCTCGCTCGCGCAGAAACAGCTGTACCAGGGTTTCCTTCACACAGCGCGTCTCCGCCTCACACGCGTGTGACCCGTCCGATCGAGCGGACGTGCGCTCCCAGTCGCGCGGCGACACGTGCCTTCCCGGCCACTATGCTCCCTTCTCCTTCTATCATCCTCCCGCGCAGGGTCGAAGTCTCTAGATTGCTCCCACCCCTTCCCCTCCCTCGACTCCCTCGCCGTCGCCATTCTCACCCAGGTCCCCATCCCGTCCTCCCCATTTGAATCGTTTCTGTTTGATTCAGCAAAAATTGAGACAGACTGATATGTATAGCCTGCAAGATTTTGAATTTGGGTTACAGGTGAGGACTGAGGACGCACGCGATCCGGATGGCGCATGAGAGCATCGAGAAGACGCTCAAGGCTGCGAATGGCATCCTCTCGCAGTTTGATCTTGCTCGCCGGGTGCGTGCACTAATCCCCCGTGAAATTGCCAATATTTTAGCTTAGTTTACTGGTGAATTTGATGTGTTTGGGTTGGAAGAGGTTGTGGCATTGTGTGGATCTGGAGGGGATCGACTGTACCAAATGTGCGCCAAGGACTTGCACTGATTCTTGTTAAATTATCAAATTTTGTGCAGAATCGGATGATGAGTTAATTAGCTTGGGTTAAAATGTGTCGCAGACTTGATCTATAAGCGACTAATTAGGTTCAACGCTGGTGAATTTTTTTTTCAGTGGCAAAAAGCCTCTGATAAGCTTCTGTTCTTTAGGAGATCCATTGAGTAATATATTTAGCACTTTTAGGATATTAGTTTGGGTTATTGTTAGACGGCTGTACCATTTCTTATGAAGAGATTTGACGAGGATCTAATAATTCTCATTTAATTATTTATCTGTAATTCATATTATGGATAATAATACCGCCATATGGTTTTTAAGTATACCTTTTAATATTCACAAAGGAGAAGCTGGAGATCGTAAGTTCTTCTATAACCACCCCATAGTCGTAAGTTCTCCTACGACTACCCTATGGTCGTATGTCTTTCTACGACTATCCCTTGATCGTAAGTCCTCCTACGATCAGTCTGTGGTCGTAAGTTTTACTACGACCACCACCTGGTCGTAAGCTCTTCTACGATCAGTCCCCAGTCGATGGGGCTTATAGACATGTGAGCCTAGTCGATCAAGGAATATTCTACACCATATCTCCATATCTTAAGTTATGGGGAGTTAATTATGCTATTATTCTCTAGAATAATAGCATGATTAAACTCTCTATCCTGGTGATAACTGCCTGGCGATGTGGGAACGTTGCAACTCCCATAATAATCTCTAGTAACGGTTCCATCATCTGAAGCATTAAGGCGTCATTTGGATTGGAGAAACGACAGCCCACTCCGAGGACTGTATAAAAGGTGGGATCATCAGGAGAAGGGGGAGGACACGCGATCAGGAGCATAAGAGACCACACTCGAGTCTTTCTCTTGATTGATAAACCAGCATATTCAATACATACACACAGGAGTAGCGTTGTTATTCTCTTCGGAGAAGGTCCGAACCTGTATAAAAATCCCTGTGTCTTTCTCTCTGTGTGATTTGAATCTTGGAGACCCCCCCCCCCTAAAAAAAAATCAAACAATCATTATGTAAGTTCGGTTCTAAAACACCGACAAGATTGTTATTTTTATATAATCTTTCTATGTAAAATTGGTAGCTAATTAACTTATTACGAATATAGTAGTTTTGGGAGATGAAAACTGGCTTTGAGTTGGTAAAGTTTCATCTCCAGACTTTGGAGTTCTGGCAGCTTTACTAAGCTTGTGTAAATGTTGCTTTCGAGCTTTAGGCTGAGGCAGCGATGTTGAGGGGTACCCACGAGGATTTAGAGAGCTACTTGGAGGCAGTGGATCTGTTGAAAGGCATCGTTCTCTTCTTTTCCTCAAATAAGAACTTCAAGAGCAATGAAGGAGTTCTGAATCATGTCAACAATCTGTTAGCTAACTCTGCTCTGAAAATCGAAGAGGAATTTAGGCGACCGATGAGTATGTACAGGTAAGGTACTTAGTTCTTATTGCACACCCACACTTGAACTATCTTCATGTTTATTTCTCCTATATCAGTAAAAGAACATTTAATTTATGTTGTTTTATCTGTTATTTCAGGAAATCTATTGAGCCCGATCACCTCTTTGATTGTCTTCCCAAGTCTCTGCGGCTATCAAGGGATGACCCTGAGGCTGATCGAGCGAATGCTAGCCAATCTGAGCATCCATCCAAAAGCTTGAGACTGCTATATACAGGACCCCAACACTAATTCCTCCAAGAATATTGCCACTCATGAATGACATAGCTCAGCAGTTGGTTCAGGCTGGAAATCAATAGTCATGCTATAAAATCTACAGGTGTGTTTGGATTATGGTTCCACATCTATGGCAAGTTTTTCTACTTTCTTTATCAATTTCTGTTTACATCTATCCGGAGTTATTTAACACCATAATTGTGCACAAATCAAGCTAAATTCGTCCTCTTTCTTCAGAGATTCCCGTGGTTCAGCACTAGAAATGAGCCTTCGGAAGCTCAGAGTAGACAAGCTTAGCAAAGATGATGTACAAAAGATGCAATGGGAGGCTTTGGAGGCTAAAGTTGGAAACTGGATCTACTTTATGCGAATTGTGGTGATGATCCCTCTGGAAATAGGCCCATGTTGTGTATGTTCAGTTAAGAACTAAGAATCAAGTTAACATATTATGCTTTTCAAACAGATGAAAATACTACTAGCAGGAGAAAGAAAAATCTGCGATCAGATTTTTGATGGTGTGAACTTTAACAAGGACCAATGTTTTGCTGAATTGATAGCAAACAATGTTGTGGCTTTTCTCAGTTTTGGAGATGATGTTGCTAAAAGCAAAGTGTCTCCTGAAAAGTTGTTCGTATTGCTAGACATGTATGAAGTAATGCGTGAACTTCAATCTGAGGTATTCTGGAAGTTATTTATTGAGGTCTGCCTGCCAAATGTTGAACTTATTCTTCAGCTTGCAGAGCTAGCTTGTGCACAATTCAGAAATTAATTGCATGACCAAATGCTTGGAAGAATCTGCCAAATGCTTAACTTATTAATCAGACTGGTTACGATGACCTGGACAATTACTATCTTACAATCACCTATGTACAGAATGAACCAAGTTACAATATTCTATGGTACCCCTATCCTAGTTAGTCAATTGCATGGTGCCCGCACCCGAATTCTCCATGATTATTCTATACCCAGACTCCATGCGTTTAAAACCTGCCAAAATTTAGTGACGTTCAGAAACTGATTGTTCTATGCATGAAGTTGCTTACCAAAACGATTAGGGTCCACTTCCACCTGTCTAGCCATGAGACCCATAGGTACTGCAGTAAAAAGTAGAAGCTGCGCTTTCCCTACATAAATTTGTAAGGTGAAGATAAAATGTTTTAATACAATTCTTTGTGTATAGTTAAAAACTAAACCTATTCTGAAAACACGTTGCGAACACCGACGTGGTGGAGCGCACACTTTTATCCTAGTCAAATATATAGCACGTAGTTGCAAGGCTTTCTTTCGTGATCTACTACGCGCACCGGCGGTTTGCTGCAACTTACGAACTCCCAAAGAATCGAGACGCGCGCAAGTTGCAGACTTGCAGGAGTATATCTACAGCAAGTCAACAGGATATGTGGTACAAGTAGAAATCATCATAAGAAACCTTTATGCTTTCCACTGACGGCATTTGCGACTTGCGAGCGCCCAATTGCCCAAAGACTGGATCGAGCACGATCTGCGTGTGTTTGCTCGATCAGTCGATCTGAACGCCAACCAGCCACAGGGACAAGACGATGACTTGCAAGTTGCAACGCCTGCAATTTTGGATACCATTTTTCGGGGGTTGTTACGTCACCACCGGCTCCAGTTGTGCCTGTAGCTGGCCTCCAATCTTCCATCCGCCAATCCACGAATCACGCGAATACTTTCCTTTCCGTTCCGTTTCCCTTTTTCTAAACATGGTTGCAAGCTGCAACATGCGTACGGGAAGCAGGGATCGTTCGAAAATCGGTGAAACTAGATTTACCCGTGGGGCCGGTAGAAATACAAACAGCCCAAAAAAACTGGTTTTGATGAATTTTGTTAAAAAATTGAATTTGCTTGAATTTTGTTCAAATTTGAATTGTTTTTAAATTTTAAAATCCAAATTTTTCAAAAAAAAAGGGGGAATTTCGGCCGAAATTAGGGAAATTGTCTGATTTTCGATCTTACTGGCCCACCTTGGTAAAAAAATTAAACCGGTTAGAAAATCCCTGATGGGAAGTAACATGCATGTGGCACACGCCTGGCGGGCGCGTGCACGAGGCCCCGGCCCTGATAAATTGCAGTACGACGCGACCGGTTCTTTGTGCCGTGCCGTTGTGCGTTCTCGCTTTTAGTTTATCGGCATGTTGCGCCTTGCACGTAGGAGTACTACTGAATTAGGAGTCTTGACGCATAGGATGTTGTTCCACCAATAATAGAGCAGCCGTGGCACGTCATGATCTACCTCACCGGCACATGGCCCTCGTGGTGCCGTCGGGCTGTTTTTGGCGGGCACGCCAGTCATAGCTAGTGAGGCCAGATAGTCGCCCCGCACGGCACGATCCGAGTAGGCCTGGCAGCTAATCAGATCGTGCCTGGTCGGCCTGTAGGCCAGGTGCCCTGACACGGCCCCAACAGTGACACCTAGTTTGGTTTGTGAATCTTGTCGAGGAACCGTAACTGGCGACTCTAGTCAGAAGGATTATCTTTTAGATAAATGTAGAATTATTTAAAATAATACAAAAACAAATAGTATATAATAATAGATTGAACACAAAGATATGATGTAACTTTGTGCTTATCTTTATTGCTCTTCTGTAAACAGTGATATAATGGTTGGTGGTCTCCTCCTTTATATAGTCTTCAGGGTGAATGAGGAGCCCATTATGGGCCAGGCCTGCAAGGTCTAGCCCAGGGTTTCCTAACACTCCACTTTGGACACTCATCCATCATGTTCATGTCTCGTCAAAACTCTACAAAAACACAGTTGCGAAATTTTTGGAGAAAGAGTACATAATATACGTTCTGCTATGCTGCACGAATTTCCTCATTAAAAACCTTAGCTGAAAAACTTCAGGAAAACTCGTCAAGGAAAAAAAGTACAATCCACCCAATTTCATTTAATCTCCAGGATTTATTCTTTGGGTACTCGATCTTCATGATCAAGTTTCAATAATGAGTTCGTGAAAATTCTCCCCCTGAATTATGCACTTCTCTAAGTTTCATCATTCCAATTCCATTATGCACCTTTCAAAGCTAGATGCTGGAGTTTACTTAGTGAAAAAATCTGCAAGATTTTCACATGACTTAGTATGCAGTACTTTAATTTCGTTCATCTTTTACAATTCATGAGCATAGAAGAACTTGAGGTTGATATGCTTTGTGAGGTGACTCTTCACATAACCCATCTGCACTTGTGCAACACAACCTGCATTATATTCATAGATAATAGTGGGAGTTTGTGCGGTATTCAACCCACACGATTGCTGGATGTGGTGAATCATCCGCCGAGGCCAAGTACATTCTTGTGAGGCTTCGCACAATGCTATGATTTCCGAGTGATACAAAACTTTACTTAGACGATTTCTATGAAATTGCATTTCAACCACATAGAAATACATAGCATGTTTGTGACTTGGCTGTATATGGGTTTGACAGGTACCCGGCATCTACATAGCTATTCTGTGGCGCCCCGTGTCATTACCCTAGGAGTAATCACACTTAGGCATACGGATTACTATTCGTTTGCTCAGTAGAACACTGCTCCAACGAATAGTAAGACTTTACCAGAGTTAGCACAGTAGAACAATATGATAGAAACTGTACATCTTTATTACAGCAATAGCCACACAAAGATATAGTATTTATTACAAGTAGTGATTTACAACTGCCAAAAGGAAATAAGTCCCTTCGCTCGCCTGCTTTGCTCCACCTACCGCCTACTCGTCCCACTAGCCAAATAAGCTGCCCATCTCGCCCTAGTCCTCGTAGTCAACGCCCTCGCCTCCTGCGGCCTCCTTAGTACCAGTGTGTCCTTCATCCCATGCGGGATAGTTCCCGCCCGGACTAGGATCTAACAAAGAAGAATAATAACAAAGTTGAGGACACTAGTGTACTCAGCAAGCATTGATAGCAAAAATGCACTAGATGACTCATCTCTGTTCATTATCATATTTTCTAACTCAACTATTCTCTGAAAAATAATTTACCAAAATTTAAGTTGCAATTTTAATTCTGAAAAGACTACTAGTTACTCGGAGAGAAGATAGACCCCTAGCGGTTCTTGTAGACTCCAATTCAAGAGACCGGCATAAATTCATGATTTTGTTTAGCACTGCGCAGGCTTGTACCACTTTACCCATAGCTATTCTGAACTCTCTCTGAGCTAGGTCCCCTGTATTTCCTTAGATGCGGGTTCGAGATCAGAATACAGAACGTTTTCTAAGTTACATGATTAATTTCTCCACCCATTACTTTCCGTCAGTGCTAACCTTGTCACAGTGTTGACCTTGTCATCCACCGAGTTCCAACAATGTTGGTTGGGGCAGCTTCTATCCTGCACCCAACACTCCACCTTAGCGCTATAGTGCCTTGGATCCCCCACTTCTGGACTTCTCCTACCAGTCCTGGGTTTCTCCATCACACTCACACATATTACTTACCCGATGTGGAGAGCATAAATACGTAACAAGGTAGCATTTTCTGCCCACCGAAACGGGAAAATAGTTGGCACTAAATTTATGGCCTCAAATCCGAGTAAGAGTTTTGTTGGTCCTTATATATTAACCATACGTAAAGGGTCCCACCTCTTCCCTCATCTCTTTCTTGCCACGGCCCCCATTTACCAGCCATAATATTAACTTTTTTCTCTTCTCATATCTTTCATCTTTTTCTTCTTTCATTTAACCGATTGATTTTGAGAAATAGTTTTGATGCATGTACAAATATAATACAGTAATATACAGTTTAAATTTAAAATAACTAGATTTGTGATCAAAGGGTAAGCTTACCTTCGGAGTTGTAGAAAAGATCTGCGTTGATGAAATCCGGGTCAAAAACACCTGCTTGCGTCGGCAAGTCTTACGCAATTATCTGAATAGCTAAATAATAAATAAATAATTACTTAAGTGTTTTTAGGAGCTATTATGCGTCTGAGTCGAGATGATTATCCTTTTTAGCATATTTTAAATTTTAATAGCATTTTTTCGGATCTCCTGTTAAGTTAGCACTCTCCAACTGCTGTTATTCTAGTCTGATGGCTCTAGGATCGAGGTTGCTTAATCTTGCATTTAACGTACGAGAATAAAATACTAAACGAATCCTACATGCAACTAAGTATAATAAATTGTACGTGTGCAATTAATGTCTAACTGATTTTACGCAGATGTTGTTTAATCTAATTGTTTAATCTTGCTTAAAATATTTTCTAATGATCTAGATAAGTAATCTAATTTAATGCGGCGATTCATTTTGTTAAGTAGTCCCAGATTAGTTTTACGTTTTATTTATCCTGCGCTAATCCGCTATCGTCGGCCTACTACAAATTTACCGAGCTGATACTTAATGACACTGATGTTTATTTTTACGGTTATATCTGCTACCCATAATTATTACTAGATATTATTTCTTAAATCTTTTATCTACTTTCTAATTTTCTACACTTAATTTCTTAATCTCTTCCACCTAATCCCTTTTTCCCTAATTCCCCTCTTCTCTCTCCTCACTTATTTGGTCCAGCCGAAATGGCTCCTGGCCACTAGCTTCAATCCCCCCACTACTTAATTACTTCTTCTCTCTCCTTGCTTAGCTTCAATCCCCCCACTACTTAATTACTTCTTCTCTCTCCTTGCTAACTTCTCACGGCTGACACACTCCAGGCCACCATTCCTTTTCTTCTTCCCCCTTCTTGTTCCTCCTCAATCTTTCTTCCATCTCCACTCCTCAATCTTTGATTCTTGCTCCTGACTGACTTGTGCATGGCGCCGCCTCCCATGGCTCTGGCTCGGTGCCATCCCTTCGGCTCTCCTGTGCCCCGACACCACCGGCCTACTGCCCGGAGGCTTGGCCCGCCACAGCTCGGCCCGGCTCTCAACTCGCCCCCATGCTCCTCGCTTGCGCCTGGCCCGGGCCATTGCTTCCTCTTGATCTGCTGGTGCCTCATTCATTGCAGCCCGACCTGCGGATGCTCCCGGCTCTTCTGGCGGCGTCTCGGCCGGTTCACCCATCTTGCTGCGATGGCTCGATGGCCCTTGCGTCTTGCTGTTGGCGACTCCCTCTGGTCTTTGTTGGTTTGAAAGGTTGATTCGTTATTTTCGGTTGTTTGATGCTTAGAGTTCATGTTTGGTTTTTTTTTTTTTGTATACTGATATGTGGCAAAAATGAAGTATGGATGCAAGGTTGAAGAATTTAGACCCGCCATTATGAGTTAAAAGAGTATTTTGGTGATTAATGATAAATCTATTTATGAGACTAACACTTTTATTGATATACCTATTGCTTAGTCTCAATTGGATAAAAATATGAAAATCAAAGAGGTATGTATTCGACATCTTATTCCTATATCTTGTTGCATTCATCGGATCCAAAATATAGATTGAACTCCACCATAAGTCTAACTTGAATATGTGCATATGTTTTGGTGGACCATCCTGGTCTTGGTCCACCCCTCTGATGCGCTCGGTCCAGCGGTACTGTGGTCCTCTCGGACCCTTTGGGCTTCAGAGACGCCTTTGGGCTTCCCTCAGACCCTCCGGACCCTTCGAGGCCCTTCGAACCGTTCAAGGCCCTCCAGACCCTTCGAGGCCTCCGGACCCGTCGAGGCCCTCCGGGCCATCCCGTTGATGTCCATCAAGGTGCGCTTCTCTGTTCTCCTGGTCGCGGGGGCCCGGTGTGCCGCCCCTGCGACACACAGAGAACTACATTTTCAAGAAGGTGATTGGGTTTTGTTGTAGTTATATCAGTGCCAACTCTCTTCTATTGCCCCAGGCCTCAATCGCAAATTGAGCCTTTGTTTTTTCGGACCATACAAGGTGCTTTCTAAAATGGGTCAAGTTGCATATCGCTTGGCAATTCCTGCGCAGGCCAGCGTTCATGACGTATTTCACGTCTCCAATCTCAAGCATTCCATGGCAATTCTTCTGACATTGTTCCGGCGTTGCCTCCTCTTCATCATGGACAAGTACAACTACATCCTGCAAGCATCCTCCGTGCGCGATTGAATCGTGGCGTGTGGGAATTACGGGTTCAGCGGCAAACCGATCCTATGCAAGAGCCCAAGGAAACATGGGTGAAGCGCGATGATTCCAGCAAAGTAGTACCGGTCGATGAACGGTGGTACTACCGCTCGTGCTAATTTTTCAGCAACTTTTTTCCCAACGGCTAGTTTTTGTGTGTGGGCTATAAATACTCACCTTGGCCAGTTGTGGGGGTAGTGCTGAGCCCCCATTCTATTCTCTTGAGCTAAGAGCAAGCCCTCTCCTATCTTTTGTGCATGTGTTGCACTTAGTGAGCTTAGAGAGCAAACCCTAAGTGCATGTGTTGCATTAGGTAGTGGATTGAGTATCCACTTGAGCTTCTTAGACACTTGATTCGTTCAAGTGAAAGTCTTCGACTTGTTTCTCTTGGTGTTTGCTGACACCTAGACGGCGTGGAGGCGTCGTGGTTCGGTGATCTTCTTAAAGAAGGTTGTGAGAAGACCTGGGCGTTTGTGAGTTGTTTAGTGCTCGCCATCTCCAGAGTGGAGGAAGAGCAACCCCTAGTGGATCGAGGTGTTGGTTCATGTCAGAACTGGTCCAAGTGGTTGGACTTACCTCGGAGGTGTTTGGCTTAATTTGTGGAGTCGGTCCAATTAGTTTGGGCTTACCTCAACGTGGATTAGGAGAGACCGGCAAGTCTCTGAACAACACGGTAAAACATCATCATGTCATTGTGAATTGTTCTTGTGCTTTACTTTGTGGAATTTACATTACATGTATTTGTATGATTGCTATCTTTTATATAGCCTCTTGTTGTTGGTGCACTTAGTAAAGACTAGTTGTTTTAGGCTTTAATTGTTCAAAACTAAATTGATTTACTATTCCGCATAAAACTCGGTTTTAGCCAAAGAAGTTTTTAAAACCGCCTATTCACCCCCTCTAGTCGGCCTCCTCGATCTTACAAAGGTGGATGTAGGAGGTGGTCTAATACGAGTTCTACTGAGGTACCTCCCTTTCCTCACTAACCCGTTCTAGCCTATGCTCGGCAGTGAGTGATGCAAGAGATGGTTGCTGTGGTATGCCTTTTGTATGAACTGTGCTTCTCATCTGTGGGTTCGGATGGGGCCAAATCATGGTGGGGAAGGGAGAAAGAAGGATGGTGGGTACCATGCTTGTCAGGATGAATGAGGCACTGTCCTCATCGATCGCTTTCTGATCCAGAGAAATTGGTGATTGATTCCTAAGCTTGCTTCTCCTCCTTGCCTGCGCTGTCTTGCTGCCTTGTTGTGCAGATAAGTGGTTGGGTTTGGATAATTTGTTTGGTTGAATTGGCTGTGAAGTGAGACAAGGTTTTAATTAGGGGAGGCTTCGACTACATGCAATGCAATAATTTTATTTTTAATCTATTGTACTTGCAGCTTGTAATTTATATGTTTGTAACATCCCAATTTTCTGAACCTTTTTGAAAAATTTCAAAATAAAAAGAACCATTTGGTTTTGTTGAAGTTCTAAAGCTTAACTTGAGATTTTGGAATTTAAAAGCATTTAAATGACTAAAACAAACTTCAACTAATCCAAGAGTTTGGTTTGTTTTGAGTTTGTTGGAGTTCTTTGGTGTTGAAATCTCTTTTCTCTGTTCGTTCCATTTTCTCCTTGGCCCAGCCCTCCTCCCTTTGGGTTTAGACCTCCCTTATGGTTTAGACCTCCCTTGTGGTTTAAATCTTCCCTTTCGTTTGGACCTCCCCTTCGGTCCAGACATTCCCTTTCGTTTGGATCTCCCCCTTTGACCACGACCTCCCCCTTTGACCGCGACCTCCCTCTGCGGCTGCGACCTCCCCCTTTGATCGACCTCCTCAGAGCATGACCTCCCTTTGACCATGACCACCCCCAGGTCACGACCTCCTCGTTGGTCACGACCTCCTCTTGGGCCGCGACCTCCCTTCTGACTAACCACACCTATCAGCTCTGTTCACCATCTTTTTCCTCATGTTGCATCACTGCTGACGCAAAGGTCCTTGAGCATTAAATGCTGTTGTGTCATATTAAATGCTGTCTTTTCTGCAGTACCCGTTTCCCCCTCTTGTCTACTCCCAGATCTGCTCCCATCTCCTCCTTCACCTACCCTTGAACTCGCGTGAGCCTCTGAGTCTCTCAGTGACTCTCCCAGGCTATAAAAGCCTGAACAACCCTCTTTCATCTCCTTTAGCCTCACTCAACTCTCTTGCTCTCGCCCAGCTTCACCTTGCTTGAAGTTTCGCAACTGTTCACTGGAGCCTGCGCCGTCGCAACCTCCTCAGGACCTCCTCCTTGGGACCTCCTCAGGACCTCCTCCTTAGGACCTCCCTCGACCTCAGTTGGACCTCCTCCCGAGAGCCTATTCCTATTTTATCTATTTCAGTGCCTTTTCTTTTAGTTCTAGTTTGGTAGTTTTGGCTTTTGTTTGGATTCATTGTATTTATTTGGTTCTTTTCGCATGTGTTGTTTTCAGCGTCTCTGAAGAGTTCTTGGACCTGACGACCTCTACCCAAGCATCTCAGCTCTTCATCGAAGGCAAGTCGTAGACCTTTGATCATATCGAACCCAGTTTGCAAAATTACTTTGTTTTATACCAACATGCATGGCTATTTGTAAAAAAAATGGTTTTGGGAAAATAGCTACATACCTACTCGACATGTTGACATGTACCCTTTGGACACCATAGGTTGGGTAATCTTAGTTGGACATCTTTGAGATACCAACATGGGTGTGTATATTGCTTAGCCCTGCTCTTAGTTGTGACGTCTCTCGATCACATGATTCAATGATGATAAACTTGACTAAATGACATATGGAATTGTGGTGCGATACCACTGATGTGCAACTGTGGTGCGAGATCATAGTTGTGTCATTTGTGGTGTGATGCCGCTGTTAATAAAATTTGTTGTGCCATGACTAGGGTGGTCATTTGGCTGGGTTGAACCCAAAAATGATTTTTGGTCGGGCGAGTGGTCGGTGGCAAAGGCGGAATGCGCGAGGCAAAGTGCGGGAGGCACTGAGGTGCGCGAGGCACATGGGAATGTGGAAAGCCTCGCCTGAGCAACAACTAAGGACTTAACCTTGTAAGCCATTGATCCGGGCCATACCGTGCAACCACATGTCCAGGATGGGGTGGACCTGGCCAACTAATTAGCGATGTTTTGATTTGGTTCTGTTGTGGTTGTTGAATTGGCGCAAGAGGGGGCCAAGAATGACGAAACCTTAGCGGGCAGAACCGAGTCAAAGACAGAGCTTTGTAAAGGCCTTGTCACGTGCTCTAGACTGCTTACCAAAGGTAGTGAGCAGGGGCATCGACGAGTGCCCGACCAACTAGAGAAGTCGTGTCTTGTGGGTAAAGCTGTACGACCTCTACAGAGTGTAAATCTATTAGAATAGCCGTGTCCCCAGTTACGGACATGCCTGGTGATTTCATGCAAGGGGTAGACTTTCTCAAAACTTGTTGGTCTTGGTTGGTTCCGAGTGATCTGGGCAGTGACCAGGGTGGTCCGGGAAGTTATCAGGGTGATCACGAGTCATTTCAAAAGAACCTCAATTACTTATGTAATAATCTTTCAACTTGTGCTTTGCAATCTACTTACTGTATTTTCATTCAATATTGCTTTCTGCAAAGTAACAATAAAGACCACCTTGTCAAGCCTTGCATGGATATTATTTGCATACTTTTCCCTACGACTTGTTGAGTACATTCAAAGTACTCATGGCTTTGTGCCCTACGGTTAATCGGCGGTGAAGACCACCGGGGACCTCGACCTCTTCAAGAGGAGGTCTTCGAAGACCAGGCGAGCTAGGGGACGTCTTCCACTCGATTGCCTATGGGCATGTTGGGCAGTTTCCATGTGTGTTTTGTGTTCCGCTGTGTTGTAATCCTGTGCGGCAGACCTTTGTAACAACCTTGACCATAAGGTCTTTTGCTGTTATTATTGTTAATTTGTCTGCTTCTTCTTTAGCTTTTTGTATGACTGTGATCTCATCGTGTCGAAACTGTGCGGACCAGCTACTGATCTTGGGACTAGTCCAGAATGCACAGTGGGTCCCGGGGGTTGCTTACCCGGGGCGTGACATATGGTCTAATGTAAATAATTTGTGTAATTAATTCAGCGATTGTAAAATTGTTTTATTTTGCTTGTAAAGAATGTTTGTAAATGACTCTAAGATTAATCGATGATTTATTCTTGCGGCAGTAATTTATATTTTAAATTTTGTTGATGAACTCTGGATAATATTATTTTATATGAAATTTGTTTGGCGATGCGATTAATATTAATATGAAATTACGCTTTGTTCGTGTTTAGAAAATTTTTATTTACTGATAATTAGTGATTAGCGTTGTTTTAGATTAGTCTAATTTTCTGGGTTCTCACATCCTACCCCCTCTTAGAAAAACTTTCGTCCCCAAAATTCGGTTCTCACTTGCACCGGTTGGGGTAGGCTTTGCGAGTTCTTCTTCGTTCTCCCACGTGACTTCTCTATCAGGGTGATTCTTCCACTGTACATTGTAGAAAAAGATCGTCCGATTCCTTAGCTGTCAGTCTTCTGTCGCCAGGATTTTCACCGGGCGTTCTTCGTAGGTTAAATCATCTTGCAAAGGAATGTCGAGGTTGGTAATATGTTGTGAAGGCTCCCTCAGATATTTTCTGTGCTGGGAGACATGAAATACATCATGAATCCGTGATAGCTGAGTTGGTAGTTCCAATTTATACGCTAGGGTGCCTTTACGCTCTAAAATCCGAAAGGGTCCAACGTACCGTGAACTTGGTTTTCCTTTTAATCCGAATCGTTGTACCCTGCACATAAGTGATTCCTTTAAATACTCTTGATCCCCGACTTCAAGCTGTATGTCTTTCCTATGTTGATTTGCGTAGCTCCTTTGCCTATATTGAGCGATCTTGAGATGCTCTCGAGTTCGCTGTATTTTCTCATCGTTTTCTAGAACCAATTCAGGGCCTAACAGTGGGGTTTTTTTTGTTCCTGGAATTAAGTTGATAACCGATTCTATCTCCCTATCTAGGGCACACCGGGTAATTTCTCAGGGAGTGTACCTGGGAAATCTCTCACTACTAGTATGTCCTTTATTTCCTTTGCTTGCAGGCTAGCCAAGGTATGATTTGATGGTTTTGGGTGGGGTTCTGATTCCTATATATGGTAGTCATGTCCCGTCGGATTTTCCAAAACATATTGCGATATTAATACAACGGCAAATTGATGTCTAATAGTCTAAGGGTAACCTGGAGGTAAGTTACTAACTTACTAGTAGGTCACTTGATAAATAAGGGGTTGCTTAGTGGCAGGCGATGGCATGGCACGTGCCACTTTGGGTGGTTTTTTGCGGCTGTCTACAGTAGCCTCCTCGTGGTTCATTCGAAATATAATAACTGTCTTGGACATTATCTCTAAGACCTTGGTTGACTTGTTGATGGTGTTGACTACAGTCAGCTGGTGTGCTTTAGAATCTCATTTCCTCTCTTTACTGCTTCACAAGATGTTGCTGAACTCTGAGTTTGTGTCATTGCTATTATTTGTAGGCCTCACTTGTTGGCTTGTGGTGAACGGTTTGGCATCTGAAACGGGTGTAACTTTATTTGCTTGATTCACGCACGAGTACACAAGCTATGTAATGCTAACTGGTCTATATAAGTTTGTGAACTAAAGCTTTGTGTAACTTAACTCCTGATACTTGCTTGATAATTTCCTCAACTGGATGTGTAGCCTAGCGGGCCCATATCTTAGCCGTTGTCCCATCTGAACACTGCGGTATTTGGGGATTGTATTGCCCTAATTTAGGAGATACCCGACTACACTTGCTTGCTTATATAGCTGCATATAAATTTCAGAGCTGTTCTCTGTTCTTGAGATCTCGTCACCTGGTGTACCACTGTACCCTGATTTTGAATAGCATATTAAATCCCAAAAGCAGGATGCAGCTCGAAGACCAATCCCTAATTGACTTGGGCGATTTCCAATAAAACCTGATCTCGATTATATAGATAAATTGATCATATGCATCAACTTGCACCATCCACACATTCATTTCGCCCAAGTATAACCCAACTTTTATTTGTCTTCTAAGTGAAATTATTTGCTAAAATTTCTATGGTAAAAACAATATCATAGCCTCGTTTTGAATCATAATTGAACATCTGGCTAAACTCCCCGAATTCAATCTTTTTATCATTCTTAGGATCAGTAAGTCAAGCATCCATATTAGAATCATACTCTCTAAATCAAGCTATTATGTATGTTGATCCACCACATCATTGTTCACACTAATCCATCAACATCTGCAGATCAATCGATCACTACTATTCAATTAACTCCATCAATTTCTTCAATTCTTTATAATTCAACTAGGGCACCTGAATTCCAATCATAACTTATGATAGTATCCAACTTCATTCTTTATTCATCACCTATACCTAATCCGATTGCCCATACTAGGTTTCCAACCATCACTAATAATACCTCTAAATCCCAATTCATTATTCAATCATACTTAATAAATCCAACATAACCAAATCATCCCATTAATTCCACAAAATTTACCCATATATCATGAATTTCCATATGGTATGCAGTTACCACATCCATGAATTTAATTTCTAAATTCAAGTTAGCTGCCACTGAGATTAAATATCTAAAGGGTGGTTCCGCCCATGATTGGGGAATATATTTCTTCATAATCATCTCCTGGACGTTGAGTGAAACCTTGTGCAACGAGCCTTGCTTATTTTTATTTCTCTTTCGAACAAATACCCACTTATGCTCTACAGGTGCCCATGGGGAGGCGTACAGCTTACAGACCCAAGCACCTCTCTTATTCAGAGATAATAATTCAGTTTCTATTGCCTTCTTCCAATCTTCACAATTTGATCTTTTCTTACATTCAGCGAGTGATGCAGGCTCTGATTAAGATCGATGATTGTGATAATTTTCTTTGCAAAATAAATATCGACATTGGCTGTTGTCTTATTCATAGATTCTCTCGTGGTCACAAAGTTTATAGCTATTTCTTCATAGGGCGATTCTTCTAATGCTTCTACTTGCCTATCGCTGCTTCCGATTACGGGGGCAAGTCCCTTTAGCTTTTCAGCTTCGATGTATGCGCACATATCCCTGCTGATGTCTCCCTTCACAGGGATGTTCAAATCCGGTATGCCTTTTTTGAAGGTTCCATACTAGTGTCAGGTCTCAACTGGCTTCTCTTCTGGTTCTGGGGAACATCGGTGATCGGCTGTGTCAAGTCCTTCATATCCTTTTTCACCAGGCGTCCCCGGTTACTTCGGATTTAAGGGGCCAGAGTTCTCGTCCTTTCTGAGGCCTCAGGACGGGATTAGGGATACCTTTTTCTTTCTTCGGTATTTCAACCCTCTCCGGTACATTGCGTGCAGGCACATGCAACTTGGTCACGCTCTTCAAATCACTAAAGTGGTCAGGCAGTTGATTCGCTAATGCTTGCAAATCAATTATCTCTTGGACTTCAATTGTCTTCTAGACTTCAATTATCTTCTGGACTTCTCTTGTCTTCTAGACTTCAATTATCTTCTGGACTTCTCTATTTGCTTCACTAGTGTGCGGGTCATGTGTATGGATTTCAATTATCTTCTGGACTTCAATTGTCTTCTGAACTTTCCGTGGCTTGCCACATTATTTGTTATTTCCCGACATTTTTCATCAAGGGGTTGATTTCCCCCCTAATGATGGGAAACTATCATCATCAATTATACTATCAGCGAATCGGCCAATATGCAAATCTCCCGTCATAGGGTCCAAATAGATGATTATAGATGTTGTCTCATAACCAACGTATATCCCAGACTTTCGGAGAGAGCCCATTGCAGTTCGTTGCGATGGTGGTACATGCACATAAATCTTGCAACCGAATTTGCGAAGATGAGAAATTTTCGGTGCTGACCCTTGCGCTAGTTGCATATGTGGATGGATGTTATATACTGATGGTCTAAAATTGATGAGAGTTGCTGCGTCCAGGACTGCGTGTCCTCAACATGTAGTTGGTAAATTACAAATCTTCAAAGTGGTCAAGCAAAAATTTAATCCTTTTAATTAATGCCTTTACTAGTCCATTCTGGATGTGGACATGCGGTACGGAATGCTCAACTTTAATTCTCATTTCCATGCAATAATCATCAAATGCCTTCAAAACAAACTCTCTGGTGTTGTCCATTCTGATGGACTTCACATGATGATCAGGAAAATTATTCTTAGTTTTAATTATCTACGAGATTAACTTTGCAAAAGCGTGGTTTCTCGTAGACAATAAATATACATGCGACCATTTCGAGGAAGCATCGATGAGCACCAGAAAATACCTAAATGACCTTGACAGGGGCTGTATAGGACCGCAAATGTCTCCCTAGATACGGTCCAGGAATGCAGGGACTTCATCCTTCGCTTTGAGAGCATAAGGTCTAGTAATTAATTTCCCGATGGCACATTCGGGGCACACTAAATCTTCCTAATTTGGGAAATTCTTTAGATTGATATTATGCCCCCTGTGAATTGTTAATTATCTTTCTCATCATCCTAAGACCTAAGCGACATAATCTATCATGCTAGAGATAGAAAAGTTCAGAGCTTCTAAATATGGTTTTCAGGGCAATATAGGCTGCAGATGCTTTAATATTAGTGTAGTATAGCCCAGTTTCATATGAAAGAAGTCGTTCTAAGATCCTTTTGTACTTTCTTCACGCTATGCAATGAGAAGTTATTCCTTACTATACTCTTCTTCAGTCTCTGCGTGAAAACCATCAGCGCGAATATCCTTGAGAGTTCTAGTCGATTCTGGGTACAATAAGGCTTCTTTAATGACCAAAGTTGTGCCCATCGGGAGTATAATTGTGGTCCTTTCTGAACCTATTATACAATTATTGCTGCTCGCGATTATCGTAAGACTGACAGCATTCTTGCTGATCGACTGAAAGAATTTCGTCCCTCTCAAGATGGTATTTGTTGTGCCGCTATTAGCTAAGCACACTTCCTCCATATGGCGCAACACGCATTCTGATACTTCAAATACCAAAACATAACTTGCTATTATAAATACGTGAAAATTAAGCCTTGCAGGACTCATCATAAGAATTTAAAGCTTTGCTCTCCTAGAGCTTACAACCATTATTCAGAGTTCTATCACAATCACAAAATACAAGTGACTGTAAAAAGATCTAAGTGCAATGCGTGTACTAGATTGAATCAGCGAAGTATGTAGAAACTTCTGCTTGAATCTACTCCATGGCGATCTTCTCCTCTTGGGCAACTATGGCTGCAGCTGCTGCGATGTCCAAAGGAGGAGTAATGGGGGCTACTATTGGGCTGTCCACATCCATGAGTGTAACTAATAGGTATGGATCCTCTGTGCTTGCAATGGCGAGGTGTGCTTTATGCTGTCCTTTGCCCTTCTTCTTAGACTGGAAAGCATCAATAACGTGTGACCCACGACCTTACCCTTTTTGCCCCTCTCCTTTGTAAGAGGCTTCCTCACTTTGTAGCTGCTAGCATTGGCTTCATGGCCAACATTGCTACTAGGCAGCTGTGAGATGTAGTTCTTCCTCAGAACATCATCTTGAGCTTCCGCAGCTTGCATGATGTCACTCAATTCGGCATACTCCTTGTAGCCGTCTTGACGATAGTTGCATGCAGATTGCACCGCATTCAGGTGAAAGGTAGAGAGAGTCTTCTCAATCCTTTTCTCATCCTTGATTACCTTACCACAGAGTTGAAGACTGGTACAAATTCTGGCCATGCTGGGCCACCCCTTCGAACTTCCGGTTTATGATGGCAGTCATCTACATATTTCATGCAAAGAGTTCATAAGATTACAGCTGGTAATTTGTATAAAAATAGTTGTAAAAATTCGCATAACACTCTTCGAACTCCTAGTTCATGATCCCGTATTTTTTATGCATTTTTCACGATTTACTACTATTTTTAGTGATTTAAAGCAATATAAACAATGACAGATAATCAACACAGCAAATACAATATATAAATTGCATAGAAATAATAATAATAATAACAAAGTTAAACATGCTTCAAATGCTCAAAAGAATTCAAAATTTGAATTTTCGAGGTCCTTTTCTATTGGAATATCAATTTTTGGTGAATTCTGCAATTTTCAGGGGCTAAACCGTGAATTTTCAGTTCTGAGAAAACTTTCTGCGCAATTTTTCAATTTCTAAGGGGTTATTCTGCAAGAATATCTTTCCCAAAAATATTTCCTTGTAATTTTCAGAACTTCGAGGGTTCATTTGCAAAAAATTGGGATTTTTCTTTTTCTCCTTTTTTTTTTCTTTTTTGGCTGAATCGGGCTGATTTCTGGGCCATTTCTTGACCCGCTTGGCCTTTCCCCATTTAAATTGCCAACCGTTTGGTAGGTTCATAGGAGGTGAGGTAGGCTTTCCTACCCTGTTCACTTTGGTGCGGCGGTGCTTCAAGCATGAACGGGCGGCGCTTGCGTCGCGTGCGGGCAGCCGGGAAGGGGCGGTGCAGTAGGCGGTCGGGAAGGCGCGGTGCGATAGGGATCAAGCCATGCGGTGACACAGATTGGGCGCTCCCAGCGACGTCATTATGGGAGGGCCGAGTGGAGGCCAACGGTGGCTCTGCGGGAGGGTCGAGTGGAGGGCGACACCGTCTTCGGGCGCATATGGTCGGCGGGAGCACGCGGCGTCGGGCCATGCGGTGGTTGTGCGAAGCGTGCGGCTGGCGTGGCGGCCATGCGGGGTCGCTCGCTGGAGCCAAAGCCAGTGTTAGACGGCGGAGCTCGGTGCGTGCCGCGTTGCGCGGCCACGGCGATCGGCAAAAAGGTGCTTCTGGCGAGGCGCTCACAGCGGGCATAGCGCGAGGCATCGGTGCGCATGTGGGTGGCTGAAGATGGAGCCCAAGCGAGGGTCGCCGTGTTTCGGGGTGGCTTGCGGTGGTATGGTAGGGCGTAGCGCAGAAATTTGGCCGCCATGTGGGGTAGTCACCGGAGATGGGGCCGACAAGAAGCGGTCTGCTGGTGGTCGAGGCCGGTAGCTCTTGGGAGCGAAGCGATGGCGGGCGGCTTTGGTGGCGCTTGCTCTAGGTCTTCGGCAATGTTGCTCTGGGTCTTCGGCAATGTTGCTAGCGAAAATTAACCTGTGGTAGCTTGGCAACCGTCTTGTGGAGGTCTGTTCGGGGCCAAGATGGTGCGTGCATGGCCATGCGAGGCTCATCGTTGGGCGGGCGAGGTCGGCGGTGGCGCGTCATTCCTGTGTGGCGTCGGCGCTACCCACCCTTCCCCTTTTTTTTCTTTGCTTCGGGTGGTGCCTTGGCCATGCGTGGTTCTAGGACGGCGTGGCACAGCTCCAAGTCGACGACGTGGTGGCGCCGACTTCAGGCGGTGGTACGGAGGGGAGCCCATGCGGGGGGCGGCGCCAGCTGGCGGTGGCGTGGTCGTGTGTCAACCGATTTTTCTTTCTTTTTTGTACTGTTCATGCACTCCACCGATTGGCTTGGCCGGCTACTTCAAGTCGGCTCGCAGCAGATTAGAATGGATTTACAATCCACAGTGCAATCATCATCTATTCTTTCATGCAATCTACCGATCGACATTGTGCCGGCGACTTCAGGTCATCTCGAGGTAGATTAGAGTGGATTTGCACCGTAAGATAAAATAATCTAGAAAGCAACAATTGCAGAATTGAAAGCGATCTAGAAAAACGATTCGATCTACGAGCGTCCTGTTACGACGGTTACCTTTCGATCCGAGAAGAGTAGGTCGGAGTCGATCATGCTGATAACGTGTTGAGGAACCGTCGTTGGCGACTCCAGTCCGAACGATCACCTCGTAGACAAGCGTAGAATCACTTAGAACAATGCAAGAACAAACAATACATAATATTAGATTGAACACATAGATATGAGGGGACTTCTTGCTTTTCTTTATTGCTCTTCTGTAAACGGTAATACAATGGTTGAGGGTCCCCTCCTTTATATAGTCTTCAGAGTGGATGAGGAGCCCATTAAAGGTGAGACCTGCAAGGTCTGGGCCTAGGGTTTCCTAACAAATCTCATGTGAATTCTGAAGTTGATAGTGCTATTTTGGTGAAAGAAGAAGAGAAGTGCAAAAACCAGTGCATGCCTAGGCCAAAGAAAGAAAGGAATCTGCTGCTTTTTATGTGGAAAGGAGCCAAGAAAGAATTGCATGCATGCCTGCGGAAGCGGGAAAGGAAAGGAAAGGAAACAACACAGGGGCTGCTTTGTTATCCATATAGCACATGTACTGGTTAAGGAAAGTCTGAACTAAGAAAAGATTTTTGGTTGGCCAGATCCGAATTCCTCTCTATCTCTAATTAGGATTCTTTTCTTAAATTTGTTTATTTGTTTGCGAGTGCGTCCGAGGAGTTGTAATCGCCTGCTTTATAAACGCCTATAGAAAGGAGTACGGCCGGTTTTTGAGAGTTCTGCATAAAACCAGGAGAGTTTTTCATAAAATTAGAATTCTCTTGAAAACCAAGTCGGTTTTCTTAGGGAGTCTTGAGTCTGTCTGTTGGTTTCCTAGTGGAGTCCGAGTATGGAATATACCGCAAAATTGTTAGCTATGTCTAGGATTAAAATCAACCCGAGGCTTCTTTTGTTGAGTTGTGCTCTCATTGGTTCGAGGAGTAATACTTGTATTTAGATTGTTAGAGAAATTACTGTGCAAAGTTCATTTGTCTTTCATAAATCTACAATAAATTGTATGTAATTTATGAGTACTAAGTATATGTAACTAGACTAGACAAGTAGATAACATCACATATTCACAGCATCATCTCAATGCTCAACACTGAAATTTTTACCTCGGCACTTCAGCAGGCAGCACAGCAGCTCAGCTCCATGAGTCCTTCCTTGACTCAGTCCTCAAAACTCAAAAGCCTCAAAGGACTCAGTCAAAGCTCCACAGACCACAGACTTTCTAATCCTTCCTTTGTTCCTTAGTCCTCACGCTTCTTCCTTCCCCACGAGACTTCCTCACGCAGTCACGTGCCCGCGCTTCTGTCGACCGCGCGCGCTCCAGCGCACAACGGCGCCACGCCCGCCGAGGCAGCTCGCCTCTTGCGCTCGCCCGGTTGCCCCCGGCCGGCCCCAAGCCTTGGCGGTCGGCGGATAGGCGCGCTAAGGGGCTGGCTCCGCCGTGGCTCGCCCCTCGCGTAGTTGCACTCGCCCCCAGGCCCCGCTCGCCGCCTCGCCCTGTGGCCCCGCGGCGTCGTCCCCGTCAGCCGCGCGAGCCCTAGTGCCCATGTGAGTCTTCGAATGGGGATGGGGATAGAATTAGGGATTTGGGGAGTGGCCGAGTGGGGATGGGGAATTCGGGAATGGGGAATGTGAAGTGGAGAATGGGGAATTCGGGAATGGGGAATGGGAAGTGGAGAATGGGGAATTAGAGATTTGGGTAGTACGAAAATAGGCCATATGAAATTGGATTGTGGAAAGAATATGGCCCAAATGGGCAAACAGCCCAAATATCCTTGCATCTTCGGTTCTTCACTTCTTCCTGAGTTCATTCTTCTTCAAAACTCTCGGCTGCTCCTTCTTTCCTTCATGCTGCTGCTCCCTTCCTAGTTCCTTCCTTCTCGCGCGCCACTGCCGGCCGGGCAGCCGGTGCTCTGTACATGGATGGACCAGGGGGAGGAGATGATAGCAGGGGGATCCAGGGGAGCGACGGCTAGAGCCGATGCATATGCCCCTGCGCGCACCCTGTTGCGTCCGCCACTGGCGCCATGTATAGGCAGATCGGTTTTGTTTGGAGTTAAGAAAAATCAGAAAACGCCATGAGGTGACCATATCGTGTGTTTCTGTCTATATGAATTCTGAACGAGTTCATCCCGTGCTAAGTGGTTTCGATCTTGTTGATTGAAGTTGTGGGCTATCACGTGTGATCTTTTCTTTGATTCTTGGGCTGTGGTGCTCTAGGGTCTTTGGACTTTATATGGTTCGGCTGTCCCACATCTTGTT
Organism: Phyllostachys edulis; assembly: GCA_036346405.1. NCBI lineage: Eukaryota > Viridiplantae > Streptophyta > Magnoliopsida > Poales > Poaceae > Phyllostachys > Phyllostachys edulis. The sequence continues at coordinate 40,909,619 of CM070545.1, forward strand.
GCCGATCTCCATATCCTGATTGCTGATTCCTGGTGCCGATAGAAGACAAGGACGTGAGCTGCTGTTGCTTGAAGAGGCGTTTAATTTTATTTATTTTTTTTGGGAGATTCAAGAATTTGCCATTGTATTTTCATAGGAAATTTAGGATTTACCACTCATATGAGGATGATATATGGGTCCTGAACTCACATGAACTCACATGTCATCCTCACATGGAGTGGTAAATTCTAGATATCACTCCTTAGTAGGGGCAAATTCTAAATTTTTTCATTTTTTTTAGATTCTCAGGGTGTGGGTTACCTTCGTTGTTGCTGCTGGATACAAGGGACCAAGACCATACGTTCTTTCGCTTCCTGCTAAGCAGCTTGCCGTGGGAAAACTACTGTCTGTGGGAGGACAAGGGTGCAACTGCTAGAAATACATCAAGCCGATTAGGATTTGCACCATCTACTGTGTACGCATCCTTTAATTAATTCGGTTGGATTATTGGTGCTATTTGCACACAAGAACTGAGAGAGAAGGGAGAGAAGCTGTTGCTCGTTGTCTGTGCCGTGAAAGATCAGGCTGTCTACATGCGTCCACTAGTTAACTAGTCAGGTCGTATCACCAGGCATGGCACGTCGGCACCTCGGGTCGTGCTGGGCCGACCCGGCTACTGTTTGGCCCGGTTGGGGATAAGAGTAACGCACGCGCAGGCGCTCCTCGCTTGGTCGCTCCCTAAGCGTTACACATGGCTTGTCCAGATGGAGAGCGTGGGTACAAGACTTGTTCGGGCGGTGAGCATGTGGATAACATTGGTTCCTGGTTAGGAGCGATCGGAATTGCACACGTGACGGCGTGAGGCAAGTTCGGGCTGCCATATTTGACAATATGATGCTACTTCTGTTAAAATCGCGCACAACAGTATCATTTAGGCTAAAAACTCTGTAATGTTGGTGACACGTCGCCGATGGAACGATCGAAAGTGTTCCCTCGTCTCAGTTCCGGACCCAACTCAAGTTCATTCAAGTGCGCTGCAAAAGCAATCAATCGGACTGTTGATCTTTCGCAATCGGCTCATTTGGACCGGAACCAAGTGTCCTTTCTCAATTTGAGCACCGATTATAGGCCTGCCAGGGACATGATACCTAATTCCCTAACGATAATTTGTTCTCTGACGTCCCTGTCGCAAGCTAACCATGGCATGACAAGGCACATGCAATGCAAGAGGGTGTTAAATTAATTAACGCATGCCTTCTAGAAGCACTGATGTGATTTGTAACTCCTAAAAGCATTATATATGTGTGACTGATCACTGATCAAACTTTGTTCCTGTTCTGCTATCTGTCGCCGTTACGTGCTAACTACACGGGCAAAAATACAAGGGTAGATTGGTTGGTCCTGCAAACACACTTGTTAGTGAGTAGGTCATTTGGATTTAGGGTAACAGACTGTCCCCTCTCCAAACGTGAAACCCTTTTTTTTTTCTCGAGAGAGACTCCAAACGTGATACTAATGCAACAGCTGAGACACTCAACTAGTAATCAGAATTGTTGCTGCTGACAGTTGCTGCTGACAGAATTGTTGAGCGTGGCCCAAAAATAAGGGGTGTCCAATGGCAATTGCTGTTTCGCCGGGCTGGTAGAAGACCTGTCGGCCGAGAGTTCATTAAGGAAAAAAAGGAAAATGACAATTGCTAACAAACACTATATTTCATTGCAAGACAATGGAGACCATATTCCACAAGCTAAAGCTTTAAGAGAAAAAGAAATGATGACGGTAGAATAAAAAAGGGCCAATTAACTAAGGGCCCAAAGAGCAACTAGACTTAGAATCATACGACATCTATGGCCAACTAATAAATCCAAGGCGGGCAAGGCCCCGTATGGCCTCCACTACGCTCCGCCATTGCCTAAATGGTTTCACGTGACTATTGGAGTCTCTGAATTACGGAGTTTTTTTTTTTGGCTGTTTTGACACTGTCGGCGTTCGTTTTAGCAAATATAGCCCTCGCACGATCAAAACAGAAAATGGCACCATAGAGCCGTGTGGACACGCCGAGTAGCCAAGTCTGACTCCCAGGGGCACGGCACTACCATGTCTAGCCCCAGGGGCACGAACGCCCCCCAAGTGCCATCGACATTCCATGTGAAGTTCGTCGTCTGTTGTCATTTCATATGAAGTTAGGGAATAAATATTGAAATTAAAATTACAGAATAAAATTTGAGAGACTTCACGATATAATTTGCAAATTACATGACGTACAGGGTTTGGTTACGTGTATTAGAAACGACGGCATGCATGAATCAACAAACCAAAAAACACTTACGATACACGCGTGGAAAACGCCTACGATACATGCACGGCTTTTTTGGAATCGGAAAAAAGGAGGATTGAAATTATTCTTAGTGGCCCATCCGTCCCTTCCCCTTGTCTCCCGATTGCCCGCAGCAATGGTCAGTCTCGAAGCCAGCCCAGTTCTACGAGACGAGCTTGAAGATCAAATCATGTTAGCACAACGTAAGGCGGAATCAATAATCAGAATGTAAATTGAGCATGACTTACCTCTTCGATTCGGAGTGTGCCAGGGCGACGGGGAGCACTAGGATGGCCACCGGTTTCACTAGCAGGAGCCTTCCCCTTGTCTACCGATGCCTCTTCAATAGAGTCGGGTATGTAATGTTTCCATTGTTCGAAGGTTTCGGCTCACTTCGCGTACTTCAACATGTACTTCTGCTCGATGAACGCCCTATCGTATATGTCCGGACCATCAATCCATTGGAAGAAGTTGGAACGTATCTCGGGCTGTCATTATGCATGGATGAAGTAAGAGATATGTGGAATACAATGTAAGGTGTGAAAAATCGATGTGTGTATAAGATTCGCTGACGAGGATGTTCCCGCATGTGTAGTGCGCCTAGGCGGCGGTCGCCGGGTGTATGGACCGAATGATCTTCGCCAGTTCTTTGCACACACATTGCGGACATGTAAACTCCGTTGGTACCACCGCATCCCTCATAGAACAATCCGGGTAAGGTTTAGCCCTCTCGGCAAGCCACTTGCGCGTCCGTAGCATCTTCGCATAGAAGTTCGACGACGAGTCTGACATCTCCAAGGCCGATGTAATTAGTTATGGCGAGTTAATTACCTTAATTAAGACTTGTTAATTAAGACTAACTAACTATGACTATTTAATTAAGCCTAATTAATTATGAGTAATTAATTAATAGTACTATTTAGTTACAGTTATTTAATTAGGACTATTTTAATTACGACTAACTAAGTACGACTCATGAATTAGGGTTAATTAATTTGGACAAATCAATAGCGGCTAATTAATTTCGATGATTTAATTACAGCTAAATAATTAGGACTAATTAATTAGTACTATTTAATTAAACATAATTAATTACAACTTATTAATTACAGTTTATCAATTAGGACTATTTTAATTACGACTGACTAACTGCGAGTAAAAAATTACAAGTAATTAATTCTGCCTCAACTAAATCCGAAAAAATAATTATGACTAAGTCATTACGACTTTTTAATTACCACTAAATAATTAAGACTAATTAATTATATGTATTTAATTAAGCCTATTTTAATTAATTAGGACTATTTTAATTTCAACTAACAAACCACGAGTAAAACATTACGACTACCTAACTGCGAGTAAAAACATACGACTACATTAATTACAATTAACTAATTTCTAAAATAAATTGGGACTAATTAATTACAACTGTTTTGATTGTGAGTAAATATTTACGATTAACTAACTACGACTAATTATTTACGATAACATAATTTAATACTAACTACACGGTTAATAAACATAATGCATACGAGAAAAAATACCTCCTCTAGAAGATCTTCACTTGATGTCGAACTAACTCTACTAAAATGACTGTTAAACACTTCTCTAAGCACTCTCAAATCGACAGCAAGATCGGAACAAATTTCGGACGATCGAACTGCCTCTCACTCAAGTGATCATCTCTGTCCCTCTACGTAGAGCGGAATGGTTTTAGTGTGGGGGAATGAGAGCGCATCGCTGGGTTTTATAGCTGTGCGAAGGCTGACCGTGAAGCGATGGGACAAAATCCGATTCCCTCCAATGCCCAAAGCATTGGGTTTTTCGTGCATGTTGGGGAGAGCTAGAATCCGAGGACAACCGAAAGCACATATTTTTGTTTGAAATGTGAAAAAATCACGCGGTGGGGGGACGTCTGTTCCCCTAGGGGCCAACCTAGGGCAGTGTCGTGCAGCTAGGGGCCGTACTTGCATGGTCCGTGCACCAGGGGGCCAGCCTTGGCTACGTGGCGCATCCGTGCGGCTTCGCGGTGCCATTTTTGGTTTTGATCGTGCGAGTAGGCTAGATTTGCTAAAACACACATCAACAGTGCCAAAACAGTAAAAAATTTCTAAATTACGCCCCAAGCGTAGCCATGTACTAGTATTACCCACTAATCCTTTGGGGGTGTGTTTGGTTGCCTACATGAGGCTGGCTCGCATCAGTGGATGCAAGTTTCAGGCTGTTTGGTTGCCTGGTCGAGTCGGTGAGCCAGGCTCAGTGCATGCAAGATTCCCTCTTGGCCTTGGCTTGAGGGAAACGCTCAAATCGAGATTCGCACCTCAGCCAGGCTCAGCGCATGCAGGTGCTGGCCAAGAGATGCATCCGCTCACCTTTATCAAGTCCAGACCTCCCCGAGAGGTCACCCTAGTACGACGGACTAGACCAGGGAGATCGCGGACCGGACCAGGGATCTCCCCAAAGGTCTCCTAGGACCACCGGGTGGTCCTGGAGACCGGACCCAGGGAGGTCCCGAACCCTCTATGCAAACCGAGCTAGTACCAAGGATCAGCGGCTAGCTCACACAGTGAACAAATGTGGTAACATCCATCAGCGCAACTTTATTAAAATAGCAATAGAGTTGATTACAAAGGGGCATCTGTTGACAAGTAAAATTACAATGAAGCAAAAGACAACAAGGTAGACCAGACGATTCGCCACAGGCAATCGTCTGGAGGTCGTAGTCTAGATATCCTGGTCTTTAGGGTCCTCGTAAATGTCCTCCCCTGCTCAATATGAATCAAACAAGAATGAGCACGACAACCGTGCTCGCAAGTCACACCCGTCAAGTAACAGATTGAATGCATGCACACAAGGATATCTCAAAGGAGGTCTTATAGGTTGTCTTTGCATAAAGTCATGTTTCTTTTCAAATACTTGTACTAAGTTCCAAAGCAGTTATACAATAACTAAAATTCATTTTCTAAAACTCAGTTTTATAGTTGGATAACATTCATCAACAAGTGGTGAAGGATACCCTCCTATCACAAGGCTCCCTGCCCAAAACCCATTTGGATAGACATCCAAAACCATTTAAGAGGTCTTTTGAAAATAAAACCAAAATCTAACTTGGAGCAGCTTTGCTAGCATGTCATGCACGGCTATTCGAATAGTTTTACACTCTACAGAGGTGTACATCTTTACCCACATGACACGACTTCTCTAGTTTGTTTGGCATCTGTCGATACCACCACTTACTATCATAGGTAAGTGGTCTAGAGCATGTGATAAGGTTTTTACAATGCGTCATTCCATCGTGGCCCCCTCTCGCTAAGGTTTCGCCCCCGACGGATAGAAACCCGCCGAGTTCATAGCCCCCTCTTGCGCTAGGTAGGAATAAATAAAAGTAGGTCATCAAGACACCCACACAACTGGATGGAACGACCATAGTGGAACATTGCAAATTAGTTAGCCAGGTCCTCCCTATTTCTGGACATGTGGTTGCACGGTGAGGCATAGCAAAATATACTCGAAGACCGGTCCTTAATTGACTTGGGCGACTTCCACAAAACCCTGAGCCTCAACCCTACTCGAGTTGATCCCGTGAATGAACATGCACCCATCCAAACAACCCATTCGCCTAAGTCCAAACTAATTTCCCTTTTTGCTTTGCTTTTCAAAAACATTTGTAAACTTCCATGACAACTCAATGTCATGGTTAAAACATTTTGACAACATTGGTCTTTTGACAGTAAAACTCCCAAATCAAGATTTTTGGGTCTAAGCTTGACTAAGCATAGAGTTTTGAAACATGCTAGTTCATACTAATGTACCAACTAGCTCTTTACTATGGTGACAAGGGGTGGTCGAATCAATAATCAAGTTCGGATGTACAAAGGCATTAGGAATAACTATAAAGTTAAAACATGGATTTAAATTACTTAAATTCAAATGAGGAAGTCCCAAGGAGGAGGTCCTGAGGAGGAGGTCCAAAGGAGGATACGACTACTCAATGTGGTTGTAGGAAGGATACAGAAGGATACGACTATGCAACGTAGTCGTAAGGAGGACACGACTATGCGACGTAGTCGTAGGAACAAGGGAAGGGAACAGGGCACGGAGAAGCTCACCAAGGCCGAGGGAGAGAGACTGAAGGAGGAGGAAGAAGACGGCGGGCGGCGGTCGAGGACAACGCAGGCACTCCGGTGAACTTCTTCGGCAGCGAGGAGGCGAAACTTCAAGCACGGAGGAGCAGGGCGAGATCAAGGGAATTGGGTGCGAAAGAGGTGACGAGAGAGGGCTGCTCAGTCTTATATAGCCAGGGAAGCCAGAGAGAGTCACTGAAAGACTCGGGGGTACACACAAGGTCAAAGGTAGGTGAAGGAGGAGATGGGGGCAGGTAGGGGAAGAGACAAGAGGGGGAAACAGGTACTGCAAAAAGCAGCAGCATTTAATATGACACAATAGTATTTAATGCTCAAGGACCTTTATGTCAGCAGCGACGCGACGAGAGGAAAAAGAAGGTGAGCAGGACTGACAGGTGGGACCAACCAAAGTTTAGGAGAGTGGTCCAACCACAGGGGAGGTCACGGTCAAAGGGGTGATCATGACACCAGAGGTGGTCTTTGTAAAAAGACCAGGAGGGTGGTCTTTGGCCCAAGGGGAGGTCGCGGCCCAAGGGATGTCACGTGACCAAGGAGAGGTTGCAGTCAAAGGGGAGGTCGCGGCTAAAGGGGATGCCACGTGACCAAGGGGAGGTCGTGACCCACGGGATGTCACGTGACCAAGGGGAGGTCGTGACCCAAGAAATGTCACGTGACCAAGGGGAGGTTGCAGTCAAAGGGGAGGTTGTGACCAAAGCGGATGTCACGTGACCAAGAGGAGGTCGTAACCAAAGGGGAGGTCGTGACCCGAGGGATGTCATGTGACCAAGGGGAGGTCGCGGTCAAAGGGGATGTCACGTGACCAAGGGGAGGTCGTGACCAAAGGGGAGGTCGTGACCCAAGGGATGTCACGTGACCAAGGAGAGGTCGCGGCCAAAGGGGATGTTACGTGATCAAGGAGAGGTCGCGGCCAAAGGGGAGGTCTAAACCAAAAGGGAGGTCTAAACCAAAAGGAATGAGAGCTGGGCCAAGGAGAAAACAGAACGAACAGACAAAGAGATAACAACGCCAGAGGACTCCAACGAACTCGAAAGAAACCAAACTTTTGATTTAGTTGTAGTTTGATTTAGTCATTTTAAACACTTTTAATTCTAAAATCTCAAGTTAAGATTTAGAACTCTCATCAAAACCAAATGGTTCTTTTGTTTTTGAAAAATCTTAAAAAAGGCACTGAAAAACGGGATGTTACAACCTTCTCCCCTCTCGTCTGCGTCTTCACGCCATGCACGCTCTGCATTCGCCTCTCATTCCGCGCCTGAGACGCCCGCGCGCCCTTCACACCCCGTCCAAGTTTTTGCACCTCGCCGTAGCCCCCCCCCCCGCCGCGTCTTGTCGTTCAGCCACTCCAGTGAGTTTCTTGCACTTTTGAGCGCGTCATATCGTGTTCTTGACTTCCTTGAGTCATTCCTCTAAATCAATTTCTTGATTTCTGTAGCACATCGCCAGATTTCATCTTCTTCCATTCCGGCGGCCGCACCATCCTCGTCCGATCTCCTTCTCTGGTGAGTTAAATTTGAGTAGATTGTAATAAATCACGTGTTCCCAACCTTCTCTGGCCCCTCTCTATTCGGTCAATGTGCCTCTGTGGAGTCCTACCGCCGCCTTTTTCTCCAACGTCGGCGCCATCGCCCTGCCGCCTCGGCCACCCTCTGGCTTCCCCGAAGGACCCGGTGCGACTCCGTGCCCATGCTTGCGTTACTTCCTTGGGCGCCTTGGCATTGCTTGCCGCGTCATGACTTCCCTCTTTACCTCATATGTTCTTTCTCTCTTTGTCCCACCAACCACTGGACCCCACCCATTATTCTCCTTCCTCTCTTTGTCTAACTCAAACATCATACAAAGGGTATTCTCATCAGCCATTAGAATAGGTGAGCACACTCTGCCAGATGCAAGCAACAAAACAACATCTCTACATAGCTTGATCTAACAGAAATATACAATCAAACAACTCATCCACTCAGCTGGCTAGATTCGGCCTGAATAATCCATATAGACCAGATTAGGGGTCTCCGGTACGTACGCCGCGGCAGGGCAGCGCACGTCGGATCAAATCCGGCCATGGGAGAGGAGAGGAGATCAGTGCGTGTGGGGCTCGGTTTTTCTCCAAACGGTGGGCGGAGCGGAGGTGAGGCGGGTCGAACGGAGCGGCCGAAGGCAGAAGTTATCGGTCCAGCTCGGACTGAACGCGCCCCGCCCTTTATTTGCCGGGGCCCCATGCTGACATCCAGTTGACAAAAACTGAGGCGATCGGGGCCCCACGAACGCCAATCTGCTAGCCCCAGATATGTGTCCCTTCCCTGCCGTGGCAGGCCAGGCATGCACTCAAAAGCTTAACGGCTACACTGCGCTGCCTCTGCCTGCCCGCTCCGATTTACTCGTCGCGTCGATCCGCTCTCTCGTGTCGTCTCGACCTCGATGGTTCGCTCGCCGGCGCGCGTCGATCTCCACTTCTCCACCGCTAAAATGTGGCTCGCGTTGTGTTTTGCAACTACCACACTAGTAGTCCAGTACGGCTGCGGCTGCTGCTGCTGCTGCTATAAAGAAAAGTGTTCAAGTTCCTTTATCTTTTTCTAGAAGGGTACATGCGTCATCTCTCCGCCTCTAATTGCTGTACCTAACAGTAGTGTCAGTGTATCCATGACACCCTGGCGTTTGATATGGTGTTGGCTACAAAAGCATTCTTCTATTAAGGACCCGTCACTGGCCTGTGCATGCACCGACGTCGGTCCGTGCCCGGCTTCTTCTCTCGTTCATACTGTTCAAAATATGCTACAGAGATAATCATAGATATATTTATATTTCGTTATATTTATAATTTATTAGATAATATATTATCTTGTTCTAAGAATAATATCGTTAATATTTATTATCAAGTATATGACTTAATTGTGAAACTCTATATTTATCTTTGTGATGATTATTCTAAACTGATCCCTAGTCAGAAACATATGAAGACACATATGAATATATTAGCATATGTATTGGTTGATGACTATATTTCACAGATCATAGATATAGAGATATCAAACCAATAATATGGACACATGTTAGCGAACATAAGGTTGGATCGACCCACCATGAGACACTGCGAGAACGTTGTATTCTTATATGTCATCAGCTGATTTCATTTACTATGCGCATACTATATCCTTATATTTGAGATCGTCGTATGTACTCGAGATGTGTAGTGACTTACTTAGGAGTGCCAAACGCTACTCCGTAACTAGGAAATTATAAAGGTAGCTTTTGGGTTTGTCATGATACATGCGTCGATGCATGGTCGATCAAGATAGGATTTGCCCCTCCATGCAACGAGAGAGATATCTCTAGGCCTCTCGAGTGAAAGGATTCCAGAAATGCATGGCCATGCTACTCGCGGTTAAAGAGTTCACCATAGTTAGAGAGTTCGAGTCACGTGATCGAGAAAGAGTGGTCGAGCTAACCAACAAGGATGGCACATACTCGCCTTGAGTTTGACCGATATCGTGAAGCAAAAAGAAATACATATGAGATTTGTTTAGGTTCGTCCGATGTGATATTTACGTACACTCAGGAGTCGGCGTGTCCTGTTAGGGGCCACTACCGATTAGTGGACGAGTAGGAGTACTCGGGTCATGTCTAAGTGTACGTGAACCTAGAGAGTCGCACGCTTAAAAGGCTAGGACACGTTTCGGATGGTGATCCAAATTCTTATGAGCCACGAGTTCATAATGAGCCTCAAAGTTCGAGACTCATCATGGATACATATATATACAGGGGCGATGGCATAGGGTTAATGTGATTATGGAATTCCCGAAACCCTAACCACCACACCTCCCTCGCCCAAATCCGTGCAGCCGGCGCTAGCACTCCGGCGCATGGTGTACTTGCCACGTACGTGTGGATACCTTAGAGACGTTGCTGCGGGACTTCAACGCTAGGACGATCCGCAAATTGTGACGGTCACAAGGAGCACTTGGAGGAGGCGCGAGGCTAGTACGACTACAACCGCATCAACGCGCTACATCAACTCTTCTTCCGCTGTGGGTCTGTGTGTCTAGTAGTAATCCCGTGATCTATCACTAGCGGAGGTTCCTTAATTGCGCGATAGATTTTTAAAATTATGCTAGTATAGCCTACCCGTGTTCCTTCAAATACATCTGTCAGAAGCGTAAGAATTTGTTCCTTAGCTGTTTCAGTCCAAGCTTTCATGCCTTTTTCCTGTTCACTAAACAGAGATGCAATGAACAAGAGGAATCAGACGAGAGAGAATACGCATAGTTGGTACTGTCGTTTCTTTAGGGAATAGTTGGTACTGTGGTTACCTAGTCATTTTTGTGTGTATTTTCTGGGAGGGTTTCATGGATTAGCAGGAATTTCATTGGATGGCTGTTACGTGCCGGAGCGCTAAAAGATTGAGGGTATGATCAGCCATCATTTTGTTGGAAATTTGGAACGGTTCTACTGACTACTTCCACATATATTTCATAAGGGACTGGCTGTCTGGCCCGCTGTTTTTATATGCGTGGATGTTACAAACCATCGTTTTCTCTGATGTTGTCTAATTGATGGCTTGCATTAGGTACGACTTCTACTGATTTAAGTACTGATGGCATCTTAAAAATGAAGAAATGCATGCGCACATTTGTCATGATTAGGTGTTCAATTGACTGTGATTAACTAGTCTTAATGATAGATTGGGTGCAACGTTGTATGGACCAAAATTTTGCGATTCCTACAACTTTTCGTTCGTTTTATTTTTCCTTACAAACTTTAATGATGTCTTTCAACACTCTATGCAAAAATAAGTACCATCGTTTCTAAAGAAACCGAAAAATGTAATTGTTAAGAAAAGTAACGTACGTGTTTTGATGCAGGAATTCTGCGACACAAATAAATAGAGAAAAGATGATAGTTTTATTTAATTGCACTCTTCGTCTTTGTGTTTCCCCAATGCTTTGTCCTTAACTTAACTAGAGCCTAGCGCGCGTACCGACGCGCATAGAGGGAAGCGTCGGCCTCTCGGCTGAGCCGCGTGGCGAGGAGGACAGGTGCACGTGTTGCTGCCGTGGGCCCGCGGGAGAATCACAGGCGAGGCAATCGGACGCGCCGTCTGAAGCATCGCCGAATCGTGCGGCGGAAATGGCGTACCACAGCCAATTAATCTCTTCTAAAGCTTATAAGTAGGAGTAGAGAGAGGAAGAGATTATAATAACTACACTCAAGATCTCCACAATGGACAAATATATTTAAACAAATACTCCCAAGACTATAGACAAATATAGCAGAATAGAAGGATTAATAGGCAGAGGGAAATGGATGAAAGGACCTCCCAACCAGAGATTAGATTACACATGCATCAACGTATCAATGAATTAATTTTTTGAGGAAAATATCCATGAATTAATCATTAAATACATAGTCTTCTTCTAGATTTTAATCACTGGCAGTACATGTGTATTTTAACTATGACTGCATTAAAGCTCTGAGAAAGTTTTTGATGAGGATTATTGACTAGTCAATTATCCAAGTATATCTTTATTTGTTTGTTAATAAATAAGCATGATTTTGCTGGGCCCAAGTTAGCTTTTTGGGCCTAAGATCAATTAAGCATTTAGAACATTGGCCTAAAAGTTTTTTCTTTGACCGTTCCGAAAAACTTCTTCCACAGGCCCAGTTGGACCTCCTCTATGGGTTCTCCCAGGACCTCTTCTAGGATCTCTCCAGAACCTCTCCAGGACCTCTCCCTCACAGAGGTGACCATATCGTGTGTTTCTGTCTATATGAATTCTGAACGAGTTCATCCCGTGCTAAGTGGTTTCGATCTTGTTGATTGAAGTTGTGGGCTATCACGTGTGATCTTTTCTTTGATTCTTGGGCTGTGGTGCTCTAGGGTCTTTGGACTTTATATGGTTCGGCTGTCCCACATCTTGTTGCCGATCTCCATATCCTGATTGCTGATTCCTGGTGCCGATAGAAGACAAGGACGTGAGCTGCTGTTGCTTGAAGAGGCGTTTTTTTTTTGAGATTCTCAGGGTGTGGATTACCTTCGTTGTTGCTGCTGGATACAAGGGACCAAGACCATACGTTCTTTTGCTTCCTGCTAAGCAGATTGCCGTGGGAAAACTACTGTCTGCGGGAGGACATGGGTGCAACTGCTAGAAATACATCAAGCCGATTAGGATTTGCACCATCTACTGTGTACGCATCCTTTAATTAATTCGGTTGGATTATTGGTGCTATTTGCACACAAGAACAGGGAGAGAAGGGAGAGAAGCTGTTGCTCGTTGTCTGTGCCGTGAAAGATCAGGCTGTCTACATGCGTCCACTAGTTAACTAATCAGGTCGTATCACCAGGCATGGCACGTCGGCACTTTGGGTCGTGCTGGGTCGACCTGGCTACTGTTTGGCCTGGTTGGGGATAAGAGTAACGCACGCACAGGCGCTCCTCGCTTGGTCGCTCCCTAAGCGTTACACACGGCTTGTCCAGGTGAGCGTGGGTACAAGACTTGTTCGGGCGGTGAGCATGTAGATGACATTGGTTCCTGGCTAGGGGCGATCGGAATTGTACACGTGGCGATGCGAGACAAGTTCGGGCTGCTATATTTGACAATATGATGCTACTTCTGTCAAAATCAAGCACAACAGTGTCATTTAGGCCAAAAACTCTGCAATATTGGTGGCACGTCGCCGATGGAACGATCGAAAGTGTTCCCTCGTCTCAGTTCCGGACCCAACTCAAGTTCATTCAAGTGCGCTGCAAAAGCAATCAATCGGACTGTTGATCTTTCGCAATCGGCTCATTTGGACCGGAACCAAGTGTCCTTCTTTCTCAATTTGAGCACCGATTGTAGGCCTGCCAGGGACATGAGACCTAATTCCCTAACGATAATTTGTTCTCTGACGTCCCTGTCGCAAGCTAACCATGGCATGACAAGGGACATGCAATGCAAGAGGGTGTTAAATTAATTAACGCTTGCCTTCTAGAAGCACTGATGTGATTTGTAACTCCTAAAAGCATTATATATGTGTGACTGATCACTGATCAAACTTTGTTCCTGTTCTGCTATCTGTCGCCGTTACGTGCTAACTACACGGGCAAAAATACAAGGGTAGATTGGTTGGTCCTGCAAACACACTTGTTAGTGAGTAGGTCATTTGGATTTAGGGTAACAGACTGTCCCCTCTCCAAACGTGAAACCCCCTTTTTTTTTCTCGAGAGAGGCTCCAAACGAGAAACTAATGCAACAGCTGAGACACTCAACTAGTAATCAGAATTGTTGCTGCTGACAGTAGTAAGATACTCATAAATGCAGTGGCGGAGCGTGGCCCAAAAATAAGGGGTGTCCAATGGCAATTGCTATTTTGCCGGGCTGGTAGAAGACCTGTCGGCCGAGAGTTCATTAATAAAAAAAAAAAGGAAAATGACAATTGCTAACAAACACTATATTCTAGTGCATGACAATGGAGACCATATTCCACACGCTAAAGCTTTAAGAGAAAAAGAAATGATGACGGTAGAATAAAAAAGGACCAATTAACTAAGGGCCCAAAGAGCAACTAGTAGACTTAGAAACATACGATATCTATGGCCAACTAATAAATCCAAGGCGGGCAAGGCCCCGTATGGCCTCCACTACGCTCCGCCATTGCCTAAATGGTTTCATGTGACTATTTGGAGTCTCTGAATTACGGAGTTCTTTTTTGGGCTGTTTTGACACTGTCGGTGTTTGTTTTAGCAAATATAGCCTCCTCACACTATCAAAACGGAAAATAGCATCAGGAAGCCGCGCGGACACGCCAAGAAGCCAAGTCCGACTCCCAGGGGCACGGCACTGCCATGTCTGGCCCCAGGGGCACGAACGCCCCCAAGTGCCATCGACATTCCATGTGAAGTTCGTCGTCTGTTGTCATTTCATGTGAAGTTAGGGAATAAATATTGAAATTAAAATTACAGAATAAAATTTGAGAGACTTCACAATATAATTTGCGAATTACATGGCGTACAGGGTTTAGTTACGTGTATTAGAAACGACGGCATGCATGAATCAACAAACCAAAAAACACTTACGATACACGTGTGGAAAACGCCTACGATACACGCACGGCTTTTTTGGAATAAAAAAAAGGAGGATTGAAATTATTCTTAGTGACCCATCCGTCCCTTCTCCTTGTCTCCCGATTGCCCGCGGCAATGGTCAGTCTCGAAGCCAGCCCAGTTCTACGAGACGAGCTTGAAGATCGAATGATGTTAGTACAACGTAAGGTGAAATCAATAATCAGAATGCAAATTGAGCATCACTTACCTCTTCGATTTGGAGTGTGCCAGGGCGACGGGGAGCACTAGGATGGCCACCAGTCTCACTAGCAGGAACCTTCCCCTTGTCTACCGATGCCTCTTCAATAGAGTCGGGTATGTAATGTTTCCATTGTTCGAAGGTTTCGGCTCACTTCGCGTACTTCAACATGTACTTCTGCTCGATGAACGCCCTATCGTATATGTCCGGACCATCGATCCATTGGAAGAAGTTGGAACGTATCTCGGGCTGTCATTATGCGCGGATGAAGTAAGAGATATGTGGAATACAATGTAAGGTGTGAAAAATCGATGTGTGTGTAAGATTCGCCGACGAGGATGTTCCCGCACATGTAGTGCGCCTAGGCGGCGATCGCCGGGTGTATGGACCGAATGATCTTCGCCAGTTCTTCGCACACACATTGCGGACGTGTAAACTCTGTTGGTACCACCGCATCCCTCATAGAACAATCCGGGTAAGGTTTAGCCCTCTCGGTAAGCCACTTGTGCATCCGTAGCATATTCGCATAGAAGTCCGACGACGAGTTTGGCATCTCCAAGGCCGATGTAATTAGTTATGGCGAGTTAATTACCTTAATTAAGACTTGTTAATTAAGACTAACTAACTATGACTATTTAATTAAGCCTAATTAATTATGAGTAATTAATTAATAGTATTTAATTAAGCCTAATTAATTATGACTATTTAATTACGGTTATTTAATTAGGACTATTTTAATTACGACTAACTAAGTACGACTAATGAATTAGGGTTAATTAATTTGGACAAATCAATAGCGGCTAATTAATTTCGATGATTTAATTACTGACTAAATAATTAGGACTAATTGATTAGTACTATTTAATTAAACATAATTAATTACGACTTATTAATTACACTTTATCAATTAGGACTATTTTAATTACGACTAATTAACTACGAGTAAAAAATTACAAGTAATTAATTACGCCTCAACTAAATCCGAAAAAATAATTATGACTAATTCATTACGACTTTTTAATTACCACTAAATAATTAGGATGATTAATTATATATATTTAATTAAGCCTATTTTAATCAATTAGGACTATTTTAATTTCAACTAACAAACCACGAGTAAAACATTACGACTACCTAACTGCGAGTAAAAAACATACGACTACATTAATTACAACTAACTAATTTCTAAAACAAATTGGGGCTAATTAATTACAACTATTTTGATTGTGAGTAAATATTTACGATTAACTAACTACGACTAATTATTTACGATAACATAATTTAATACTAACTACACGGTTAATAAACATAATGCATACGAGAAAAAAATACCTCCTCTAGAAGATCTTCACTTGATGTCGAACTAACTCTACTAAAATGACTGTTAAACACTTCTCTAAGCACTCTCAAATCGACAGCAAGATCGGAACAAATTTCGGACGATCGCACTGCCTCTTGCTCAAGTGATCATCTCTGTCCCTCTATGTAGAGCGGAATGGTTTTGGTGTGGGGGAATGAGAGCGCATCGCTAGGTTTTATAGTTGTGCGAAGGCTGACTGCGAAGCGATGGGACAAAATCCGATTCCCTCCAACACCCAAAGCATTGGGTTTTTCGTGCTTGTTAGGGAGAGCTAGAATCCGAGGACAACCGAAAGCACATATTTTTGTTCGAAACGTGAAAAAATCACACGGTAGGGGGACGTCTGTTCCCCTGGGTGCCAACCTAGGGCAGTGTCGTGCAGCTAGGGGCTGTACTTGCATGGTCCGTGCACCAGGGGGCCGGCCTTGGCTACGTGGCGCATCCGCGTGGCTCCACGGTGCCATTTTTGGTTTTGATCATGCGAGTGGGCTAGATTTACTAAAACACACATCAACAGTGCCAAAACAGCAAAAAATTTCTGAATTACGCCCCAAGCGTAGCCATGTACTAGTATTACCCACTAGTCGTTTGGGGGTGTGTTTGGTTGCCTACATGAGGTTGGCTCGCATGAGTGGATGCAAGTTTCAGGCTGTTTGGTTGCCTGGTCGAGTCGGTGAGCCAGGCCCAGTGCATGCAAGATTCCCTCTAGGCCTTGGCCTGAGGGAAACGCTCAAATCGAGATTCGCTCCTCAGCCAGGCTCAGCGCATGCAGGTGCTGACCAAGAGATGCATCCGCTCACCTTTGTCGGGACCGGACCTCCTCGAGAGGTCACCCTGGTATGACGGACTAGACCAAGGAGATCGCGGACCAGACCAGGGATCTCCCCAAAGGTCTCCCAGGACCACCGGGTGGTCTTGGAGACCGTACCCAGGGAGGTCCCGAACCCTCTGTGCAAACCGAGCTAGTCCCAAGGATCAGCGGCTAGCTCACACAGTGAACAAATGTGGTAACATCCATCAACGCAACTTTATTAAAATAGCAATAGAGTTGATTACAAAAGGGGGCATACAACCGACAAGTAAAATTACAGCGGAAGCAAAAAGACAGCAAGGTAGACCAGACGATTTGCCACAGGCAATCGTCTGGAAGTCGCAGCCTAGACATCCTGGTCTTCAGGGTCCTCGTAGACGTCCTCCCCTGCTCAATATGAATCAAGCAAGAATGAGCACAACAATCGTGATCGCAAGTCACACCCGTCAAGTAACAGATTGAATGCATGCACACAAGGATATCTCAAAGGAGGTCTTATAGGGTTGTCTTTGCATAAAGTCATGTTTCTTTCCAAATACTTGTACTAAATTCCAAAACAGTTATACAATAACTAAAATTCATTTTCTAAAACTCAGTTTTATAGTTGGATAACATTCATCAACAAGTGGTGAAGGATACCTTTTTATCACAAGGCTCCTTGCCCAAAACCCATTTGGATAGACATCCAAAACCATTTAAGATGTCTTTTGAAAATAAAACCAAAATCTAACTTGGAGCAGCTTTGCTAGCATGTCCATGACCGTGGACACGGCTATTCGAATAGTTTTACACTCTGTAGAGATGTACATCTTTACCCCACATGACACGACTTCTCTAGTTTGTTTGGCATCCGTCGATACCACCACTTACTACCGTAGGTAAGTGGTCTAGAGCACGTGACAAGGCTTTTACAATGCGTCATTCCATCGTGCCCCCCCCTCGCTAAGGTTTCGCCCCCGACGGATAGAAACCCGCCGAGTTCATAGCCCCCTCTTGCGCTAGGTGGGAATAAATAAAAGTAGGTCATCAAGACACCCACACAACTGGATGGAACGACCATAGTGGAACATTGCAAATTAGTTAGCCAGGTCCTCTCTATTTCTGGACATGTGGTTGTACGGTGAGGCATAGCAAAATATACTCGAAGACCGGTCCTTAATTGACTTGGGCGACTTCCACAAAACCCTAGGCCTCAACCCTACCCGAGTTGATCCCGTGCATGAAAATGCACACATCCAAACAACCCGCCCAAGTCCAAACTAATTTTCCTTTTTGCTTTGCTTTTCAAAAATATTTGCAAACTTCCACGACAACTCAATGTCATGGTTAAAACATTTTGACAGCATTGGTCTTTTGGCAGTAAAACTCTCAAATCAAGATTTTTGGGTCTAAACTTGACTAAGCATAGAGTTTTGAAACATGCTAGTTCATACTAATGTACCAACTAGCGCTTTACTATGGTGACAAGGGGTGGTCAAATCAATAATCAAGTTCGGATGTACAAAGGCATTAGGAATAACTATAAAGTTAAAACATGGATTTAAATTACTTAAATTCAAATAAGCATGCAATAATAATTTGAAACAGAACTTAAATAATTTGATATATTGGGGTCAACATGATCAAGGGTGTAACTTGGCTTGCTCAAAAGCTTGAGGGTCTTCTTCTTCGAAGTACTCGGGCTCTCCTGAGACGTCGAAATCTACACGTGAGAACAAAGCAAAAAATCAAAGAACAAATAAGAAATCCAAATGAACTCCAAAACAAACCAAACTAAAACTAACGGCAAGGGAGGTCCTGAGGAGGAGGTCCTGAGGAAGTCCCAAGGAGGAGGTCCTGAGGAGGAGGTCCAAAGGAGGATACGACTACTTAATGTGGTCGTAGGAAGGATACAGAAGGATGCGACTATGCAATGTAGTCGTAAGGAGGACATGACTACGCGACGTAGTCGCAGGAACAAGGGAAGGGAATAGGGCACGGAGAAGCTCACCAAGGCAGAGGGAGAGAGACTGAAGGAGGAGGAGAAGGCGGTGGTCGAGACAACGCGGCGCTCCGTGAACTTCTTCGTTAGTGAGGAGGCGAAACTTCAAGCACGGAGGAGCAGGGCGAGAGCAAGGGAATTGGGTGCGAAAGAGGTGACGAGAGAGGGCTGCTCAGGCTTATATAGCTAGGGAAGCCAGAGAGAGTCACTGAAAAACTCGGGGGTACACACAAGGTCAAAGGTAGGTGAAGGAGGAGATGAGGGTAGGTAGGGGAAGAGACAAGAGGGGGAAACAGGTACTGCAAAAAGCAACAGCATTTAATATGACACAACAGTATTTAATGCTCAAGGACCTTTATGTCAGCAGCGACGCGACGAGAGGAAAAAGAATGTGAGCAGGACTGACAGGTGGGACCAGCCAAAGCTCGGGAGAGTGGTCCAACCACAGGGGAGGTCGCGGTCAAAGGGGTGATCATGACACCAGAGGTGGTCTTTGCAAAAAGACCAGGAGGATGGTCTTTGGTCCAAGGGGAGGTCGCGGCCCAAGGGATGTCACGTGACCAGGGGAGGTCATGACCCAATGGATGTCACGCGACCAAGGGGAGGTTGCGGTCAAAGGGGAGGTCGCGGCCAAAGGGGATGTCACGTGACCAAGGGGAGGTCGTGACCAAAGGGGAGGTTGTGACCCACGGGATGTCACGTGACCAAGGGGAGGTCGTGACCCAAGAGATGTCACGTGACCAAGGGGGGGTCGCAGTCAAAGGGGAGGTCGCGACCAAAGGGGATGTCATGTGACCAAGGGGAGGTCGTGACCAAAGGGGAGGTCGTGAACCAAGGGATGTCATGTGACCAAGGGGAGGTCGTGGTCAAAGGGGATGTCACGTGACCAAATGGGAGGTCGTGACCCAAGGGATGTCACGTGACCAAGGAGAGGTCACGGCCAAAGGGGATGTCACGTGACCAAGGAGAGGTCGCGGCCAAAGGGGAGGTCTAACCAAAAGGGAGGTCTAAACTAAAAGGAATGAGAGCTAGGCCAAGGAGAAAACGGAATGAACAGAGAAAGAGATAACAACACCAGAGGACTCCACCGAACTCGAAAGAAACCAAACTTTTGATTTAGTTGGAGTTTGATTTAGTCATTTTAAACACTTTTAATTCCAAAATCTCAAGTTAAGCTTTAGAACTCTCATCAAAAACAAATGGTTCTTTTGTTTTTGAAAAATCTTAAAAAAGGCACTGAAAAACAGGATGTTACAACCTTCTTCCCTCTCGTCTGCGTCTTCGCGCCATGCGCGCTCTGCATTCGCCTCTCATTCCGCGCCTGAGACACCCGCACGCCCTTCACACCCCGTCCAAGTTTCTGCACCTCGCCGTAGCCCCCCCCTCCCCGTCTTGTCGTTCCGCCGCTCCAGTTAGTTTCTTGCACTTTTGAGCGCGTCATATCGTGTTCTTGACTTCCTTGAGTCATTCCTCTAAATCAATTTCTTGATTTCCGTAGCGCATCGCCAGATTTCATCTTCTTCCATTCCGGCGGCCGCACCATCCTCATCCGATCTCCTTCTCTGGTGAGTTCCGAGCTGAGTAGACCGTGTCGTCACGTGCTCCCAACCTTTCTGTACCGGCTCCCCCTCTTTATTCGATCAATGCGCCTCCGTGGAGTCCTGCCGCCGCCTTCTTCTCCAACATCGGCGCCATCGCCCTGCCGCCTCGGTCACCCTCCAGCTTCCCCGAAGGACCCGGTGCGATCTCGTGCCCAAGCTTGCGCTACTTCCCTTGGAGCACCGCGGGCTGCCGCCGTCGCCCAGCTTCCCCTCTTTCCCTCCTGTGTTCTTTCTCTCTTTGTCCCGCCGACCACTGAACCCCACCCGTTATTCTCCTTCCTCTCTTTGTCTAACTCAAACATCATACAAAGGGTATTCTCATCAGCCACTAGAAGAGGTGAGCACACTCTGCCAGATGCAAGCAACCAAACAACATCTCTGCATAGTTTGGTCCAACAGAAATATGCAATTAAACAACTCATCATTGCTTCCACTCAGCTGGCTAGATTCGGCCTAAATAATCCATATGGACCAGATTATGGACATACAGCCAACCAAACACACCCTTTGGTGTATATGCATGCATGGCTGGGTTGCTCAAATGAAACGGTCTCCGGTACGTACGACGCGGCAGGGCAGCGCACGTCGGATCAAATCCGGCCATGGGAGAGGGGAGGAGAGGAGATCAGTGCGTGTGGGGCGTGTGGAGCTCGGGTTTTGTCCAAACGGTGGGCGGAGCGGAGGTGAGGCGGGTCGAACGGAGCGGCCGAAGGCAGAAGTTATCGGTCCAGCTCGGACTGAACGCGCCCCGCCCTTCATTTGCCGGGGCCCCATGCTGACATCCAGTTGACAAAAACTGAGGCGATCGGGGCCCCACGAACACCAATCTGCTAGCCCCAGATATGTGTCCCTTCCCTGCCATGGCAGGCCAGGCATGCACTCAAAAGCTTAACGGCTACACTGCGCTGCCTCTGCCTGCCCGCTCCGATTTACTCGTCGCGTCGATCCGCTCTCTCGTGTCGTCTCGATCTCGATGGTTCGCTCGCCGGCGCGAGCGCCGGCGCGCGTCGATCTCCACTTCTCCATCGCTAAAACGTGGTTCGCGTTGTGTTTTGCAACTACCACTACTAGTAGTCCGGTACGGCTGCGGCGGCGGCGGCTGCTGCTGCTGCTATAAAGAAAAGTGTTCAAGTTCCTTTATCTTTTTCTAGAAGGGTACATGCGTCATCTCTCCGCCTCCAATTGCTGTACCTAACAGTAGTGTCAGTGTATCCATGACACCCTGGCGTTTGATATGGTGCTGGCTACAAAAGCATTCTGCTATTAAGGACCCGTCACTGGCCTGTGCATGCACCGACGTCGGTCCGTGCCCGGCTTCTTCTCTCGTTCATACTGTTCAAAATATGCTACAGAGACAATCATAGAAATATTTATATTTCATTATATTCATAATTTATTAGATAATATGCTATCTTGTTCTAAGAATAATATCGTTAATATTTATTATCAAGTATGTGACTTAATTATGAAACTCTATATTTATCTTTGCGATGATTATTCTAAAACGATCCTTAGTCGGAAACATATGAAGACACATATGAATAGACTAGCATATATATTGGTTGCTGACTATATTTCACGGATCATAGATATAGAGATATCAAACCAATAATATGGACACATGTTAGCGAACATAAGGTTGGATTGACCCACCATAAGACACTGCAAGAATGTTGTATTCTTATATGTCATCAGTTGATTTCATGTACAATGCGTATGCTATATCCTTAGACTTGAGATCGTCGCATGTACTCGAGATGTATAGTGACTTACTTAGGGGTGCCAAACGCTACTCCGTAACTAGGTAATTATAAAGGTAGCTTTTGGGTTTGTCATGATACATGTGTCGATGCATGGTCGATCAAGATAGGATTTGCCCCTCCATGCAACGAGAGAGATATCTCTAGGCCTCTCGAGTGATCGGATTCCAGAAATGTATGACCATGCTACTCGCGGTTAAAGAGTTAACCATAGTTGGGAAATTCGAGTCACGTGATCGAGAAAGAGTGGTCGAGCTAACCAACAAGGATGGCACGTACTCACCTTGAGTTTGACCGATATCGTGAAGCGAAAAGAAATACAGATGAGATTTGTTAAGGTTCGTCCGATGTGATATTTACGTACACTCAGGAGTCGGCGTGTTCTGCTAGGGGCCACTACCGATTAGTGGACGAGTAGGAGTACTCGGGTCATGTCCAAGTGTACGTGAACCTAGAGAGTCGCATGCTTAAAAGGCTAGGACACGTTTCGGATAGTGATCCAAATTCTTATGGGCCATGAGTTCATAATGAGCCTCAAAGTTCGAGACTCATCATGGATACCTATATATACAGGGGCGATGGCATAGGGTTAATGTGATTATGGAATTCTCGAAACCCTAGCCACCACACCTCCCTCGCCCAAATCCGTGCAGCCGGCGCTAGCACTCCGGCGCATAGTGTACTTGCCCCGTACGTGTGAATACCTTAGAGACGTTGCTGCGGGACTTCAACGCTAGGACGATCCGCAAATTGCGACGGTCACAAGGAGCACTTGGAGGAGGCGCGAGGCTAGTACGACTACAACCGCACCGACGCGCTACATCAACTCTTCTTTCGCTGTGGGTCTGCGTGTCTAGTGGTAATTCTGTGATCTGTTACTAGCGGAGGTTCCTTAATTGCGCGATAGATTTTTAAAATTACGTTAGTGTAGTCTACCCGTGCTCCTTCGAATACATCTGTCAGAAGCGTAAGAATTTGTTCCTTAGCTGTTTCAGTCCAAGCTTCCATGCCTTTTTTCTGTTCACTAAACAGAGATGCAATGAACAAGAGGAATCAGACGAGAGAGAATACGCATAGTTGGTACTGTCGTTTTTTTAGGGAATAGTTGGTACTGTGGTTACCTAGTCATTTTTGTGTGTATTTTCTGGGAGGGTTTCATGGATTAGCAGGAATTTCATTGGATGGCTGTTACGTGCCGGAGCGCTAAAAGATTGAGGGTATGATCAGCCATCATTTTGTTGGAAATTTGGAACGGTTCTACTGAATACTTCTACATATATTTCATAAGGGACTGGCTGTCTGGCCCGCTGTTTTTATATGCATGGATGTTACAAACCATCGTTTTCTCTGATGTTGTCTAATTGATGGCTTGCATTAGGTACGACTTCTACTGATTTAAGTACTGATGGCATCTTAAAAATGAAGAAATGCATGCGCACATTTGTCATGATTAGGTGTTCAATTGACTGTGATTAACTAGTCTTAATGATAGATTGGGTGCAACGTTGTATGGACCAAAATTTTGCGATGCCTACAACTTTTCGTTCGTTTTATTTTTCCTTACAAACTTTAATGATGTCTTTCAACACTCTATGCAAAAATAAGTACCATCGTTTCTAAAGAAACCGAAGAATGCAATTGTTAAGATAAGTAACGTACGTGTTTTGATGCAGGAATTCTGCGACACAAATAAATAGAGAAAAGATGATAGTTTTATTTAGAGTAAAGTCCATTACCGGTCCTTAAACTTTTTATACTGTGTCATCCCGGTCCATAGACTTTCAAAGTGTGTCATCTCGGTCCCTAAACACTGTTTGGATCTCAAATTAGTTCTTAAACTTTTTATCTTTGTGTCATCCGGTCCATAGACTTTCAAAGTGTGCCATTACTGTGCCTAAGCAAGAGAGCTATGTTTGAGACCCAAACAGTGTTTAGGGACCGGGATAACACACTTTGAAAGTCTATGGACCGGAATGACACAGCATAAAAAGTTTAAGGACCGGTAATGGACTTTACTCTTTTATTTAATTGCACTCTTAGTCTTTGTGTTTCCCCAATGCTTTGTCCTTAACTTAACTAGAGCCTAGCGCGTGTACCGATGTGCGTAGAGGGAAGCGTCGGCCTCTCGGCTGAGCCGCGTGGCGAGGAGGATAGGTGCACGTGTCGCTGCCGTGGGCCCGCAGGAGAATCACAGGCGAGGCAATTGGACACGTCGTCTGAAGCATCGCCGAATCGTGCGGCGGAGGATAAAGCCATCGACGTGGCCCGGCACTCCATCGCCCCTCCCGGCCTCCCTTTATCTCTTGAGATTGGCATGTGTCTCCGAGAATTAATATAGACATAGGACTACAGGAGAAGACAACAGCATGGAATTGCTGCCTTTCATTTGCAACATGTCCTTTTATACTCCATCTGTTTCGTTATATTTGTCCACAGCTTACTATGTGCACAAACCAAAGAAGCACTAAATCTAGCACATACTTAATGAGAAGTAGCCATACATACTCTTATTAAATGTCATACCACAACCAATTAACCTCTTCTAAAGCTTTTAAGTAGGAGTAGAGAGAGAGAGAAATTGTAATAACTACACTCAAGATCTCCACAATAGATAAATATATTGAAATAAATATTCCCGAGACTATAGACAAATATAGCAGAACAGAAGGATTAATATGCAGAGGGAAATGGATGAAAGGACCTCCCAACCAGAGATTAGATTACACATGCATGAACGTATCAATAAATTAATTTTTTGAGGGAAATATCCATGAATTAATCATTAAACATATAGTCTTCTTCTAGATTTTAATCAGTGGCAGTACATGTGTATTTTAACTATGACTGCATTAAAGCTCTGAGCAAGTTTCTGATGAGGATTGTTGACTAGTCAATTATCCAAGTATATCTTTATTTGCTTGTTAATAAATAAGCACGGTTTTGCTGAGCCCAAGTTAGCTTTCTGGGCCTAAGATTAATTAAGCATTTAGAACATTGGTCTAAAAGTTTTTTCTTTGACCGTTCCCAAAAACTTCTTCCGGAGGCACAGTTGGACCTCCTCTATGGGTTCTCCCAGGACCTCTCGAGGACCTCTTCTAGGATCTCTCCAGAACCTCTCCAGGACCTCTCCCCCACAGAGGATGTTCTAGAAGGTGGTTACCCACGTGTGGTTAATAACAGTTATACGTAGAGATATCGGTTATAACGGTTATCACGAAGGGACACAACAATTGGCATGAGGAGACGCAACCATTAGCGCGAAAAGACACCATTGCAATCAACTGCCGACGCTTGTAAAACTAAATAGTTCGGCCTATGTGCCCTTGTGACATAGATTCACATCCAAGCCCTAATCCATGTGTATTCACAGTCTTTTCCTTGTAATCAGAGCACACTCTTTGCAATACACATTACCATTTCGAGTCCTTCGGCGAATAGATAGTAATTTCCATTTTTCCTTTATATTCTTGTTTGTCTGTTATGTGACGAGACTCTCAGACGTCGACAGTTTCCATCAATTGCAAAGGAGCTATACTTGATAAAATAGGGGAAATTGATCCAATGCCACTGTAGAGATGTGAGATTGAGGATTTTCCATCAAAAAAAAAATCTTGATGAAATACCACTCCAATGTTTGAAATAGCTGCACTTTGTCACTCCTGCTGTATTCCGGTATTTTTTTTGGCCCAAAATGACTTGTAAAATGTCTTTTTTGCCCCCTTATAG
This sequence comes from Phyllostachys edulis, assembly GCA_036346405.1. Lineage (NCBI taxonomy): Eukaryota > Viridiplantae > Streptophyta > Magnoliopsida > Poales > Poaceae > Phyllostachys > Phyllostachys edulis. The sequence continues at coordinate 40,935,572 of CM070545.1, forward strand.
GAGTCGTGGTTCTACTCAAAGTTGAACGCAATTGATAGTTATGTGAAGCCAGAATGAAACAGAGAAAAGAAGAACTTGGGAAAGAAATACTTGTATTGATTGCCCTTTTTGTTACAATACTAGAGCTCTTTATATATTGTAAAAGCTGACAGTTTGAATAATAATCAAATCCTAATTTAAGAATCCTACTTGGACTACTCTTTCTCTTTTAACTATCCTTATTTGAAACGTCGCCCTGTAGTTTCTTGTTTCAGTGCTGATACCGAATCCCCAAAAAACTGTCCGTAACACTTCCCCATTCCTTTTGAAAAAGCTCGTCCGCGAGCTTGTAATCAGGAAATTCACGGCTAAAATCATCGCGCGTGACCCAAGTCTCCTCAGGTTCATCCAAAGAGTTGGAATGCCACCGAATGCGTAACTCCCAAATGTCGCGGTTCAGTCCAGCACGAACGATACTCTCAGGTTGAAGTTGCACCTGACCATGATGAAGTTGTGGCAGGGCCGAAAGATCTTCAGGAGGAATGCCATGGAAAGGCTTGAGACTAGAAACATGGAAAACATTATGAACACCGGTCTGCGCCGGAATCTCCAAACGATAAGCAACCTGACCAACTTTAGAGAGCACCCTGTAGGGACCGAAAAAATGAGGGCGCAATTTGATATCAAGACCAGGAGCAATCGAAGAAAGTGGGCGTTGATGTAACCTCAACCACACCCAATTGCCCTCAGCAAATTGTAACTCTCTTCGTTTATTATCTGCCAAGCTTTTCATACGTTATTTAGACTGAAGTAATCGCAAACGGATCTCCTGAATGAAATCATTGCGTTCTTCCAACAGTTTCTGAACCTCAGGAACTACCTTAGATTGTCCTTCATGCTGGATCAGTGGAGGTGGTTGCCACCCATAAACTACTTCAAAAGGAGTGGCTTTAAGAGCGGAATGATATGAGGTGTTGTAACAAAATTCAGCCCAAGCCAGCCATTGAGGCCAATTACGCACTCGATCTCCACATAAACAATGGAGATACATTTCAATCGCCCTATTAACCACCTCAGTTTGCCCATCGGATTGCGGATGATAAGCGGTGCTCATTTGCAATTTGACTCTGGCCAACCGAAAAAGATCTTTGCAAAAATGACTCGTAAAGATTTTGTCACGATCACTGACAATAGACTCGAGAAACCCATGTAATTGAACAATGTTGTCAAAGAAAACATGTGCCACAGATTGAGCTGAAAAAGGATGACTCAAGGTGAGAAAATGAGCATATTTGGAAAAATCGGTCGACAACTGTCAAAATGACTGATTTGTGAGCCACTTTGGGCAAACCCTCGATGAAATCCATGCTAATATCGGCCCAAACGTGATGAGGCACCGGAAGTGGCTGAAGCAATCCAGCCGGTTGCAATTGGTCAGACCTGTACTTCTGACAAATGATGCATGAACGAATAAATGTCTGAAGCAATCGGTGGCACCCTCAATGTGAAAACTAGAGTGAAGACGATACCAAGTCTTGGTGACACCCTCATGTCCAACTGAATGGGTGACTGAAAAGAGCTAGTGAATACCCGAAAAATTAGCTGGCACAAATATGCGGCGGCAGCACAACAACAGACCATCCACGAATTCCCAATCAGCTGAGATAGTACCATCACAACAAGAAGCATACTTGTCTCGCCAGGAAGGATGTGTTGTTAATTAACAATGGAGATCATCGTAGTAAGCAAAATCAGCGGTCAATAATGCATACAAATTGGGTTCCTCATGTATACGCGAGAGTGCATCGGCGACAATATTGTCTTTGCCAGGTTTGTATTCGACTGTAAAGTCATAGCCGAGAAGCTTTGTAATACACCGATGTTGCGACACTGTTGTCAATCGTTGATCCAATAAATGCTTTAGACTATAGTGGTATGTTCTAACCCGAAAAGTACGACCCCAAATATACGGGCACCAATGTCGGATGGCATAAACGAGACCAATGAGTTCGTGCTCATAAGCTGGAAGGTTAGCTTGATGCGTTGCAACTGCTTTACTGAAAAATGCAATGGGACGCCCCCCTTGGTGGAGTACAACGCTAAAACCAGTACCCGAAGCATCACAATCAATAACAAAGTCCCTGGTGAAATCAAGAAGTTGCAGGATGGGTGCTGCCGCAATGATTTTCTTCAGAGCATCAAAGGCCGTTGTAGCCTCCTTAGTCCAACGGAATCCTTCTTTGCAGAGAAGTTTGGTGAGAGGTGTTGCGATATGTCCAAATTCTTGTATAAATTTACGATAATACCCGGCAAGTCCTAAGAATCCGCGCAAACTTCAGATGTTACGATGATGCAGCCAATCAAGTACGGCTAAAACCTTGGCTTGATCCATGGCAACCCTAGTGGAAGAGATGACATGGCCTAGATAAGAAATCTTTTGTTGCCCGAAAATGCATTTCTTCCTATGAAGGAACAACTGATGAGTGGTTAAAACCTTCAATACCTGACAAACATGCCAAAGGTGTTCTGCCCACGTCTGGCTGTAGATTAGAATGTCATCGAAAAACACCAGAACAAACCGGCGAAGAAAGGGTTGCTGTCACCACCCGGCCCTGAGCACCCCCGGGAGGTCCCTCAGGACCTCCTGGGTGGTCCAAAGAGGAAACCCTAGGACGTCCCGAGAGGTCCCTCAGGACCCCCTGGGAGGTCCGTAAAGGACTTCCCAGGACGTCCCGAGAGGACATCTCGGTAGGACCTCCAGACCTCCCGAGAGGTCTTATAGACCACCCGGAGGTCTGGGGTCCCGACCCAAGGAGGTCGTTGGACCTCAGACCTCCTCAAGCTCCACACGCTACTCGAAGGAGGTCCGAGAGGAGCCAACCCGAGGAGGTCGTGGGGCTTGAGGACAAGTCTAAAGTCCACTGCGATCCGAACTGGTCCCCAGGGATCATCGACCAATTCTCACAGCAAGCAAGTGATAACAAAAGCATCCACAGAACTCTATTAACAGCAAAAGGGGGTTTGATTACAAGTGTTGCTTACAAGCTCCAGCAACTGAGAGCACACAAACGCAGCAGAAAACAAAAGACATGGTCCATCCATTACACCACAGGTGACTGGCTGGAGGGTGTGGCCTAATTGAGTTGATCATCTTCATCATCATAGGAGTCTTCATCTGCTCAATTCATGAATCAAGCAAGAGTGAGCACAACAACCGTGCTTGCAAGTTACATCCGTCAATTAACAAAATGACATGCATAGGGATATATCAAAGGAAAACATATTAGGTTTGTTTTGCATAAAGCCAAATTTATTTCAAATACAAGTATTAAGTTTCAAGGCAGGTTACAATAGATAAAATTCATTTTTGTGAAATCCATTTTCAGTTGGATAGCATTCATCATGGAGATGGTGAAGGATACCCTCCTGCACATGGCTTCCCGCCCAAACCCAATTTGGTTAAGCCACCAAAACTAGTGTCAACAATCCTTTTGAAAACCAAAACAAAGAGCTAACTTTGAGTGACATTGCCAGCATGTCCATGACTGTGGACACGGCTATTCGAATAGATTTACACTCTGCAGAGGTTGCACTCTTTACCCACATGACATGAATTCTCTAGTTTGCTTAGCATCCGTCGATACCACCTCACACTTCCTTTGGTGAGAGGTCTAGAGCACATGACAAGGCCTTTCTGATTGCATTGCTCCACCGCATCCACCCCATTAAGGTTTCGTAGATCCCCCCTTTGGATAGAAACCCGCAGGGTTAATGGGGTGCCCCCTCTTATGCCAGGTGGGACTACAACTAGTCATAACATGACAAACCCACCGCATCCACAGGATGAACCACGATAGAGCTTTGCAAATTAATTAGCTAGGTCCCACACCCCATACTGGAGACATGTGGTTGCACAATTTTGGCATAGCCCATTATAGGCTTAGCAAGTGGTGTCTCAAAGACCGGTCCTCAACCGACTTGGGCGACAAACCTCAACCCTGGGGTATCAGACCACACGACCCCCGTGCATAGACATGCACCAACCAAACAACCAGCTTCGCCCAAGTCAAATCCATTTTCCATTTATTTTTCTTTCCAAATCTCCATAGCACACCAATGCCATGGCCATAAGTAAGACATCCATGACACACCAATGTCATGGCCGAAATCTCCATGGCACACCAATGCCACGGCTCAAATTATTTGATTAAGTGATATTTTTGGTCAAAACTCCCAAATCAAGATTTTGGTCTAAGCAATACTAAGCATTTCATTTTTTTTCAAAGCTACGGGTCCTCACTATTGCAAGAACGAGGTTTTATCTAGAGTGACAATGAGGTTGATTCAACATGGATAGAGGTCATACCAAGCAGTAGGCATAACTACGAATTTAAAGGTAGGCATTGAAATATCTTAGTGAATTAAGCATGCATACAACTTTGAAAACGACATAAGTAATTTGAAGTATTGGGTGCAACATGATCAAGAGTGTAACTTGCCTTGCTCAAAGTCTTGAGCTGGTTCCTCTCCCTCACTGAACTCGGGCTCCCCATGGTCTTGACAATCTATACATGAAAACCAAATAACTCAAATAAAGTTCAAACAAGATTCCAAAGGACTCCAAATAAACTTAGATACAAAACCAACAGAGAGGATGGGAGGTCGGGAGGAGGTCCAATGAGCTTGTTGGAGGAGATCCAGAGAGTTAAGAGAGGAGGTCCATGAACTTGGAGGGAGGTCTAAGGTAGGCTCGGTTGAGACAGAGAGGAGAAATGGAGAAGAAAGTGAGAAAGGAGGGCTTCCCAAACTATATATAGTGGAAGCCAAAGCACATGACCCAGGATAGGGTCATCAGGAGTTGGTAAATAGGACAATAGGAGTAGGCAAGGATGTGACAATCGGTATGACATGAGTACTGCAAAGGTGAGAGCATTTAATGTGATACAACATGCATTAAATGCGGTGAAGACTTCCCTGCCCAAGGACACAGTCAAAGGTAAAGAAAGCTGGATCTCGCCTTGATTGGGGCGCCAAGACCCTTGAGAGGAGGTCCTACAATGACCTTGAGGAGGTCTTGCAGTGAACATGGGGAGATCCTCACCCACCGGGGAGGTCCTGACGGTTGGATCTCCCGAAGGGAGGTCCAAATGGCCAAGATTAAGTGCACCAGAGGAGGTCCGCAAGGGCAAGGAGGAGGTCCTCACCCGCAGGGGAGGTCCTGATGGTTGGATCTCCAAAAAGGAGGTCCAAAGGTCAAGATCAATGGCAAACAGGGAGGTCCGCAAAGGTAAGAGGAGAACCTCACCCGCAAGGGAGGTCTAGAGCCATAGGATCAAATCCAAAGGAGATCTGAACGGTTAAGATCTCCATGGGGAGGCCCTAAAGATCGGGCCTACCAAAAAGGGGAGGTCTGGACGGCTAAGATCTCCAAAGGGGAGGTCTTGACGGCCAAATGTACAAGGAGGGAGGTCTGGACGGTTAAGATCTCCAAAGGGGAGGTCTTAACGTCCAGATTTACAAGGAGGAGGTCGGGACCGCTGGATTTCGATCGGGCCGCCTAGGATGATCTAAGGCTCAAGGAGGGTGGGACGTTCGGACCAACCGAACGTCTCACCAGGATCACACCGTCCAATGCAAATCGGACAACTCACGATCAATAGAGATGCAAATAGGCAAGGATGAGGTCCTGGAGGACCCGAGGAGGTCCGGTAGGACACAAGGGGGTCCAATAGAGGTAAGGGGAGGTCCTAGAGGACATGGGGAGGTCCTGAAGGACACAGGGAGGTCCAAGCGTTTGGGAAGTCTAGACCCAAGGAGGTCTGGACCAGAGGAGGACAACACAAAGGAGGTCCGGACCTTTGGATCCAAACGAAGGGGAGGTCTGGGCCACTAGATCCCAGACGAAAGGAGGTCTGGTCCAGAGATGGACAAGAAAAATGGACAGAGAAGGGAAGATCTTCAAAACTCCAACAACTCAACAAACCAACAAGGAACTTTAGTTGAAGTTTGGGTTAGTCAACTTAAATCCATTATGAAATTTCAGGTTAAGCTTTGAATTCTCATCAAAACAAAATGGTTCTTTTTATTTTGAAATTTTTTCAAAAAGGCTCTGAAAATCAGGGTGTCACAGTTGCAGAATTGAGTTCATCATAGCCTGAAATGTAGATGGGGCATTGCACAAGCCAAAGGGAAGAACCAAAAATTCGAAGTGTCCATGGTGGGTGCAGAAGGCTGTTTTGAGCACATCGTCGGGAAACATGTGAATTTGATGATAGCCTGACCGAAGGTCCAATTTGGTGAAATAACAGGACCCCTCCAATTCATCCAGTAGCTCGTCAACATGAGTGATTGTAAATTTATCCGTGATAGTGTGTTCATTTAGAGCTCAGTAATCCATGCAGAAGCGCCAGGAATTATCCTTCTTGTGAACAAGGAGGACTAGCGATGAAAATTTGGAGGAGCTTGGACGGATGAGGCCCTGTGTCAGCATGGTGGCGCATTGTTGCTCAATTTCGTCTTTCTGAATGTGAGCATAGCGATAGGGACGCACTAATATATCTGGCGCCTTGTGGACCAGATGAATACGATGATCGCACGATCTGGCAGGAGGGTGTCTCGAGGGCTCTGCGAAGCGATGTTCAAATTCTGCCAAGATGATCGCCATGAGATCGTCCTCGACGGCTGCTTGTAACAGGGCGGCTGACAAGGGTGGAGAGTGAAGCCCAGTCCATGTGATTCATTGGTTGTGCTCCTAATACGAGAATTGCATCTAGGCGAAGTTCCATAGGTTTGGTCCCAGTGTGCTCTGCCATTGCATCCCCAAAATGATATCAAACCCGGAGAGTGGAATGATGAAAAAAAAATCAACTTTGAAGTTGGATGGGGCAATGAACATTGGCGTATTCTTGCAAATGCCGCCACATTCAAGCTGGTCACCGTTGGCTACCTTGACGCAAAGGCCGCTGTGAGGTTGGACAGGGCAATTGATGGTGGTAACACAGGCTTGGTTGATAAAGTTATCAGTGGATCCAGTGTCGAACAATGATGTTCCCTCAAAATCACCGTCGTACCTTGATTGCATAAATCGCATCATCTGAATACCGTGGATCGAAGCGATGATATCTCTAGTTCGTAGTGGTCGTAACACAGTCATCCATCTGTCCCCGATCTCGAGGCGTACTCGGGCTCCAACCAAAACAAGCGTTTACAATGATGTCCCCTCGCGAATTGTTCGTCATAGTTGAAGCATAAGCCCCGTTGACGTCGGTCGGCCATCTCCGCTGTGGACAAGCGTCGGAAGACCCCCGTGCGTGTTTTGGTGGTGGAAACTGGTGCAATTGGCGGCGGGGCTGACGGGGGTTCCAGGAGAGTCGTCGGCGCGCGAGATGGTGGTGGAGGCCATGACCAAGCGCCTGTCTTCTGGGTGGAGGATGACCTGTTAGCCGTTGTTGGTAGTGCTACAGTAATCTGAAGCCAATCATATGCGCGCGCCAAGTTCATAGCATGTTGCAGGGAGGTTGGCCCTTCCAATTCCACGTGTGTGCGCACAGGTTCCATAAGCCCCGCTGTGAATAACTCGATCTGGTGTGTGCATGAGAGGCCGGAGGTATGTCACAGCAGGTCGATGTAATCCTGCTGTTTCTGTGCCAATGTTCCAGTTTGCTACAGGTTCTTGATAGCACCCAAAGTATTGGTGTACACAGCTGGTCCAAAACGCATGGTGCAGTAGTGTTTAAAGACCGTCCAAGGTATCTGGCCTTCATCTCGCTCGAGCTGAAAAAACCATGAGTGAGCGACATCGGACAGATGAAATGCAGCCATCAAAACTTTATCTTTGTCAGGTGTTTGATAGGTGCGGAAATACTGATCGCATTTGGTTAACCATGTAATTGGATCTATAGAGTCGTCGTAGATTGGTAAGTCCAAACGTGGGAGGCACGAGCGATCCAACCGAAAACGGAACGCGTCTTGTCATTGGCGGTCACCGTGCTGGTCCTCATAGTCAGCGCCAGGGGCAAAATGGCGATCGGTACCGGTTGGTACTTTGGGCGCATCATGTCTGTTGGGCGGAAGAAACCGAGTATCAGTCGGTGCCAATAGCGCTTCCTCGGCAGTGGTTGGTATCGGCAGTAGACCTGCTCCGTTGTGCACGATAGTGGTCAACCCGATGGGCAGAGGTGGGGGGCAGTAGTTGATGCAATACGCAGAACGTCGAACATATGTTGCCTCCCCTTGGCCAAGTTGTCGATGCGCAGCTCGGAGGCTAGTTGCTGTTCTTCAAAACGTTGCTCGTTTGTAGTTTGGATGTTGGAGATGGCATGAAGAAGCTCGGACTGGGTTGTTCTAATCCGTCCAACTGAACATCAGCCAGCGGGTCGTGCTTGGGTGGCATAGCGGGCGGGATCAGTGTCTCTGATACCAAGTTGATAGGAGTCGTGGTTCTGCTCGAAGTTGAATGCAATCGATAGTTATGTGAAGCTAGAACGAGACAAAGAAAACAAGAACTTAGGAAAGAAATACTTGTATTGATTGCCCTTTTCGTTACAATACTAGAGCTCTTTATATATTGTAAAAGCTGACAGTTTGAATAATAATCAAATCCTAATTGAAGAAACCGACTCGGACTAATCTTTCTCTTTTAACTATCCTTATTTGAAATGCTGCCCTGTAGTTTCTTGTTTCGGCGTTGATACTGAATCCCCAAAAAACTGTCCGTAACACCCCCCAGTCCCAAACTAGCTTGGCCATATCGTGCTCTCCGCCGCCTCCTGAGCATGTTGCCGAGGCAAACCGCCTCCTCCAAAATGACTTCTTCTCTATGGCATGAATTTGGACAGATTGGTGAGCTCTGCCGAGGTAGACCGCCTCGTAAGCGTCGTGCGTCTCCTCCATGCGGCATGCGTCAAGGTCCCCCTCCGGGATCTGCGAGTCGCCAGAAGCTAGTGCAGTGATGAGGGTGTTTGGATACGGTTAGGCTACACTGGCGCATAATTCAAAATTTTACTGCATAAATCAGGAAGTCATATTCATGTAAGTGACAGATCATCGTTACTACTAGATGCGCAGTGCAGCGGAAGAAGAGTTAGAACAATCTGGTCCAACATTGTGCGCGTCGATGTAGTGGTCATAGTCGATCATCCAACATCCTTGGTCACCGATTGTCTCCTCCAGTAGCATCTCGGGTTCTCTACGTAAGTTACGGATCGTCCTTGATCAGCGCAGCAGCAATCGCAATAGTGTCTTTACGGTATCCATACGTCCAGAGGTGGAACGCCGTATGGCCGTGTGCTAACACCAGCACGCACGGCAAGGCCTTCGGGGATGTGGCGACTAGTGTTTCGGTGGGTGCTACAACACTTGACCCAGAAGCCCACACGTCTCCCCTATAAAGAGCCCATAACGGATCCAATCTGATCTAATTTGTTCCAACCCATTAAATATACGACTCTGTAGGTTCACGCGTAATCGGTCGTGACCCAGAAACTCCTTTCCAATCACTAGTTAGTAGCGGCGGTTCCTAGCAGGACAAAGCGATCCCCGAATACACATAAAAATCAAATCGGACAAACCTTATATAATATGATATATGAATAGGTCCTTATCACTCACGACCAGTTCATAACTCCTTGTGATCAATTCACATCTGGTTACAACCAGTTCGTCGACCAGTTTGTGATCATGTACGAACAGCTCACGGTCAATTCGTATCTGGTCGGACTAAGTGATCTACTTGCGTATTCTTCTTTTGCCTCACAATATCTGGTCGAACTTCAGGTGATATATGTGGTATCCATGGATTGTTCAATATTTTCTCGATCTAATGATGGATAACTTTGTGTGGTCGACTTTTCGATCACTTGTAATATGACCATGCACTTCCTTTATCCAAACACATCGAGGGGCCTAGATATATCTCTCTTGTTATGCTAGGAGGGGCAAATCTCATATCTGACCAGTCACATCCATTCGCATGTTTCATAGCATACTCGAAAGCTATCTTTATAACTACCTAGATACAGAGTAACGTTTGGTAACCTCTAAGTTTGTTGTTACACATATAGGAAACCATACTGATCTCAAGTCTAAGGATTATACATCATCATTGTTCGAGGCCAACTGATGCCACATAGAATCAAAGTGGGTCAATCCAACGTCATGTTCTCTAACATGTGCTCACACTATTGATTTGATATTCTCTATATTTATGACTGGTGAAACATGGTCATCAATCAATACATGTACTTGTTTATAAGTCACTAGTGTCCCGACCAGTAACATCTGACCAGGGATCCTTTTAGAATGACATCATACAACTATTAAAGATCTTCACCATCAAGTCACATACATGCTAATATTTATAAATAAAAATTCATTCAAGGAACATAATAACATTTATTCTATATCTCATTGGCATGGACATGATAAAATCATCTCTATTGATGAGGATTCTTGATTAGGTCAACATTTTCTATCGAAGTCAGAGTCTCTGTCAAAGTAGGCTCACATATCAGAGGCTAATTATATGACGGTTATGAACCTATAACCAGTACTTAAATAAAGTCTAATACCCTTTACTACGATCAAACTGATCGATGACCAGTTTTAGTCATGAAACGATCAGCTATGGACACCATCCAACCAGCCATATGATTTTGGGCAATCCCTGACTAGCGAACTCGTTGGGAGACATGACAGTTTCTCACATGATTAACGTGAGAGCGGTTATTAGCGCATCTGACAACCTAAGACAGTTGACTAAGAGACGTGACGGTTTAAGACTCAACAGAGGAACGCGTGTAAAGATTAGAGACGTCTTTAGCGATATTAACTGTCATCCATTCGATATGATAACCCAGGTCTTATGTAATAACTACATCATCATATTCATGTTGATCATTCATATTCAAGTTCATCGATTTTGTAACATCTCCATTGTCATGTATATGTGTCCACAACAATAAAAGGTATTCATTTAGATTGTGCTCTCATATTTTTTCGGATAAACTCGATAGGGAATCCCGTGCTCCAATCATCAACATCTTGGGGTGGAAACGAGCCGAGACGGCTCAAGCCATTCTTGTTTCAGCTCGGATGAACAATGGCTCGGCTCGGCTCAGCTCAGCTCAGCTCGGAATCAAGCTCGAGCTAGTTCGCGAGCCAAACAACTGACGAGCCAGAAGCTAGCTCGAGGTGGCTCACAAGAGCTAGGCTCGGTGGATCGGCTCGGCTACACCGGGTAGCCAAAAGAAGTGACAGACCGGTAGCTACACTGGGTAACAACTTTGAAGAGTGACATTGACATTTACTTTGAGAGGTAGCAGTGGAAACTTCCAACAAAACATTGTGTTCGACTTTTGCTTCAATTGAATTTTATATTAGGCCTGCTAAGATCCATAAATTATAAATGGAATTTGGAATTAGAATCACAACAGAACAGAAATGTATGGTTCAGTAAACATTAAACACTGCTAATATGTACATTTCAATAAGCTGTCTCCATGACTTCTGGCGAGGACAGGAACAAGCCTGCATCACCTAAAAATGTAACCAGATATTAGCTAACGTGCTGTTAGCTGGAAGCATACAAAACCGGCTTTTCATATCTAAAGCGCATAACAAAGTACAATACCAAAATTTCAAGCATAACCAAGAGATGTATACACTATTGATCTTCAACTACAACTTGAGCAAATATGTTTGTCCACCAAAAGCAGAGTGAAGAGAGATGATTATATGTGGAGGAGAGTAGTGCGTCCATTTTCATAGACACGTCTAATTACAACACCATGGAAATCTCTGAGACACAAGAGTAGATATATATACTTGGTTCTTTAAAGTGAACACACAACATAATACTATACACACTGCTTAGCTCCTTTTAGAGAAAACAATCAATAACAGGAAAACTGAAATTTCCCCTAATGTTGGGTTCTTTTTTTGAGAGCTCAAAGGGGGGGCTGTCATGTCATTCAATTAAAGGGAGAGCAAACACAGAGTTATGATGCACGCTCCAAGGAGTGGTAGAGGAGACATCAGCTACAACGATGGTTACATAACAAATTTTTCTCGCCATTGCTATAGACAGCCGCGCCGGAGGATGTAAGGGATGTGGGACATCCATATTTTCCCTAATCTTTGGTTTGACAACGCAATAACAAGAAAACCAAAATTTCCCAAGAATCATAGCGATAAGCAACCTTTGGAGAAAACAAACAATCATCTGAAACATATATCCATTACCATTAGCCTCTCAATGGGCCCACTCGGAACCTCCGCAACGTACCAAGCTCAATCGTCGCCTCGTCCTTCTAGGAGAGGATGGTACTGAGATGGCAACGGTGATACGGCCACTGTGCAGTGTGTCCTAGGTCTGCCATACCTGAAAATTCAGTGCATACATTATAAAGACTACGAAACATGTACATAAGGTAACAAGAAGCAATATTAACAAAATAAATACCAACCACAAGTACAAACCAAAATTAAGTTGGGATTATTTTGGTTATACATGTACATAAGGTAATAAGAAGCAGCATTAACAAAATAATTACCAGCCACAAGTACAAACCAAATCTATGTAGCAACTCCGGATTTTCTTTAAAATTTTAAAATATGTTATGCTATTTTCCTAGTTTAAAATTAATTTTCGGCATTAACAATATAATTACCGCACACAAATGGGAAGCTAAATAAAGCTAGGATTATTTTGATTACGCTCTACCTACCCTACTTAGCTACTCTACAATTTTTACAGAATTGTAATAGGCGTCTTCCTATTTCTACCGATTTATTCTAAATCGTTCGAGTGCTGGAACATTCATAATATGTGCACGATGAACTAGATTATACACAACTCAAATGATGTAATACATAATTTGACTATAATTATCTAATCTACTTAATTCTATGTCGCTATTTTTGTTTGCTAGCCGATAATGTTTTGACATAACGTACAAAGTTACAAAAATATGTACCTACAAGATGGCCGACCAGATCTGATGCTCCGTCTCTGTCTCCTCCGCGACGAACTGGCAGAGCTTAGGAGCCTGTCGCCAGTTCAAATGGTGACAGGGGCCTAGTTTTGTAACTTTTTGAGGTGACTATTTATTTTTGTAATTATCTTTTAAAATAATATTATTAAAAAAAAATCCTTTCTTCTCTCCCTCTCTTCCTCTTTTTTTTTTGGAATTAAAATAATATTTGGACTGATTTTTGTGGTTTTTATAGAGATGGACCCGACAAGAAGTGAACCGTGTTTTTATCACTAGTTGAACTGGTGACAGGGAGTTGGACAGGCGATAGGGAGTAAACAGGGTCCGTATAGCTAGTTCAAACAACAATAGGAGCTTAGTTTTGTAATTTTTTGGGACGACTATTTATTTTTGTAATTATCTTTTAAAATAATATTATTTAAAAAATTCCAAAGTTGTCTCTGCACGTATGATTTTGGGCAACAAAAATAAATAAATAAAACACTAGAATACATAGAGAGCGACAAATCTCAGCTATTTTTTTTTTCATTGGAGTGGCAATTCATCAGGAAAAATCATTTCAATGGCAAATCCTCAATGGGATATTTAGGGTGGCAAATGCTCAATTTTCCGATAAAATACGGTCACATTTGAAAAATCTCAGCAGCCAATAGCCAGCACCCAGCAGAACTAGCCACTAAGGGCATGTTGTCTCCTGTCTATAGCAACTTTTTATGTCACCTGTAAACAACATTATAGACAGCTCATACAATGGGTTGTCTTTTCACTTGTCTTTATAGATGACACAATCTTTTAATGCTTTCATGGACCTAAGATATTTCCTCCTTGATTCTGGTGATACAGTCGGCTACAGGATTGTAGGCAACATATTTCTCTCTTTTTATTCTCTTTCATCCATATTAGCTTAAATTCTATGTAGTAGACACTGCAGACAGCTGATGTAAGTCCATCCTAAATGACCTAAAATTGCTGTATGTATGTCACTTATGAGTGTGGGTCCATAGTCAGATAAGTATCACTGTTATGAATTAGTTATAGCCTTGTAAAGTTGATCATCAAAGACTGTTGCCTACAGCTGTCAGCGGTGCTGGCTTTAGAACGAGACCGGCCGTGCCATTGTTAACTCGTACTCCTAGCCTGTTTAAATTGACTAGGAATGTCAGGTCAAAACCGTCAAATGGAGCATGGTTTAGGCTAATGCAAAGTAGTATTCTCTGTCCCGTAATATAAAGACTGTTGCCTACAGCTGTCAGC